>CM075867.1:23546493-24245004 GCA_038021265.1 Cyprinella venusta
AATTTTGACGTTCTCCGATCTTCTTGAAACTCTGGATTCTGATAGAGGGCCACGAGACTTCGAACAGAGTGCAAAAATGGAGGCTCTAGACCCTTCCAGAGCTGAGATATCGAAACTCAAAAGTTTGACCCGAAAATAAAAAAACATAAGGGGTAACACTGTCGTTTTTTTGGGGGGGTCCAAATTTTGATGTTCTCCGATTTCTTGAATCTCTGGATTCTGATAGAGGGCCACGAGACTTCGACCAGAGTGCAAAAATGGACGCTCTAGACCCTTCCAGAGCTGAGATATCGAAACTCAAAATTTTGACCCGAAAAAAAAACATAAGGGGTAACACTGTCGTTTTTTTGGGGGGTCAAAATTTTGACGTTCTCCGATCTTCTTGAAACTCTGGATTCTGATAGAGGACCACGAGACTTCGACCAGAGTGCAAAAATGGAGGCTCTAGACCCTTCCAGAGCTGAGATATCGAAACTCAAAATTTTGACACGAAAAAAAACATAAGGGGTAACACTGTCTTTTTTTTTGGGGGGGGTCAAAATTTTGACGTTCTCCGATCTTCTTGAAACTCTGGATTCTGATAGAGGGCCACGAGACTTCGACCAGAGTGCAAAATGGAGGCTCTAGACCCTTCCAGAGCTGAGATATCGAAACTCAAAATTTTGACCCGAAAAAAAAAACATAAGGGGTAACATTGTCGTTTTTTTTTGGGGGGGGGGTCAAAATTTTGACGTTCTCCGATCTTCTTGAAACTCTGGATTCTGATAGAAGGCCACGAGACTTCGACCAGAGTGCAAAATGGAGGCTCTAGACCCTTCCAGAGCTGAGATATCGAAACTCAAAATTTTGACCCGAAAAAAAAAAACATAAGGGGTAACACTGTCGTTTTTTTTGGGGGGGGGGGGGGTCAAAATTTTGACGTTCTCCGATCTTCTTGAAACTCTGTATTCTGATAGAGGGCCACGAGACTTCGACCAGAGTGCAAAAATGGAGGCTCTAGACCCTTCCAGAGCTGAGATATCGAAACTCAAAATTTTTACCCAAAAAAAAAAAACATAAGGGGTAACAGTGTCGTTTTTTTTTTGGGGGGGGTCAAAATTTTGACGTTCTCCGATCTTCTTGAAACTCTGGATTCTGATAGAGGGCCACGAGACTTCGACCAGAATGCAAAATGGAGGCTCTAGACCCTTGCAGAGCTGAAATATCGAAACTCAAAATTTTTACCCGAAAAAAAAAACATAAGGGGTAACACTGTCGTTTTTTTTTTTTTTGGGGTCAAAATTTTGACGTTCTCCGATCTTCTTGAAACTCTGGAATCTGATAGAGGGCCACGAGACTTCGACCAGAGTGCAAAAATGGAGGCTCTAGACCCTTCCAGAGCTGAGATATCGAAACTCAAAATTTTGACCCGAAAAAAAAAAAACATAAGCGGTAACACTGTCTTTTTTTTGGGTCAAAATTTTGACGTTCTCCGATCTTCTTGAAACTCTGGATTCTGATAGAGGGCCACAAGAATTCGAACAGAGTGCAAAAATGGAGGCTCTAGACCCTTCCAGAGCTGAGATATCGAAACTCAAAATTTTGACCCGAAAAAAAAAAAAACATAAGGGGTAACACTGTCTTTTTTTTTAGGTCAAAATTTTGACGTTCTCCGATCTTCTTGAAACTCTGGATTCTGATAGAGGGCCACGAGACTTCGACCAGAGTGCAAAAATGGAGGCTCTAGACCCTTCCAGAGCTGAGATATCGAAACTCAAAATTTTGACCCGAAAAAAAAACATAAGGGGTAACACTGTCGTTTTTTTTTTTTTTTTTTGGGTCAAAATTTTGACGTTCTCCGATCTTCTTGAAACTCTGGATACTGATAGAGGGCCACGAGACTTCGACCAGAGTGCAAAAATTGAGGCTCTAGACCCTTCCAGAGCTGAGATATCGAAACTCATAATTTTGACCCGAAAAAAAAAAAACATAAGGGGTAACACTGTCTTTTTTTTGGGGTCAAAATTTTGACGTTCTCCGATCTTCTTGAAACTCTGGATTCTGATAGAGGGCCACGAGACTTCGACCAGAGTGCAAAAATGGAGGCTCTAGACCCTTCCAGAGCTGAGATATCGAAACTCAAAATTTTGACCCGAAAATAAAAAAACATAAGGGGTAACACTGTCGTTTTTTTGGGGGGGTCAAAATTTTGATGTTCTCCGATCTTCTTGAATCTCTGGATTCTGATAGAGGGCCCAGAGACTTCGACCAGAGTGCAAAAATGGAGGCTCTAGACCCTTCCAGAGCTGAGATATCGAAACTCAAAATTTTGACCCGAAAAAAAAAAACATAAGGGGTAACACTGTCGTTTTTTGGGGGGTCAAAATTTTGACGTTCTCCGATCTTCTTGAAACTCTGGATTCTGATAGAGGGCCACGAGACTTCGAACAGAGTGCAAAAATGGAGGCTCTAGACCCTTCCAGAGCTGAGATATCGAAACTCAAAAGTTTGACCCGAAAATAAAAAAACATAAGGGGTAACACTGTCGTTTTTTTGGGGGGGTCCAAATTTTGATGTTCTCCGATTTCTTGAATCTCTGGATTCTGATAGAGGGCCACGAGACTTCGACCAGAGTGCAAAAATGGACGCTCTAGACCCTTCCAGAGCTGAGATATCGAAACTCAAAATTTTGACCCGAAAAAAAAACATAAGGGGTAACACTGTCGTTTTTTTGGGGGGTCAAAATTTTGACGTTCTCCGATCTTCTTGAAACTCTGGATTCTGATAGAGGACCACGAGACTTCGACCAGAGTGCAAAAATGGAGGCTCTAGACCCTTCCAGAGCTGAGATATCGAAACTCAAAATTTTGACACGAAAAAAAACATAAGGGGTAACACTGTCTTTTTTTTTGGGGGGGGGTCAAAATTTTGACGTTCTCCGATCTTCTTGAAACTCTGGATTCTGATAGAGGGCCACGAGACTTCGACCAGAGTGCAAAATGGAGGCTCTAGACCCTTCCAGAGCTGAGATATCGAAACTCAAAATTTTGACCCGAAAAAAAAAACATAAGGGGTAACATTGTCGTTTTTTTTGGGGGGGGGGGTCAAAATTTTGACGTTCTCCGATCTTCTTGAAACTCTGGATTCTGATAGAAGGCCACGAGACTTCGACCAGAGTGCAAAATGGAGGCTCTAGACCCTTCCAGAGCTGAGATATCGAAACTCAAAATTTTGACCCGAAAAAAAAAAACATAAGGGGTAACACTGTCGTTTTTTTTGGGGGGGGGGGGTCAAAATTTTGACGTTCTCCGATCTTCTTGAAACTCTGTATTCTGATAGAGGGCCACGAGACTTCGACCAGAGTGCAAAAATGGAGGCTCTAGACCCTTCCAGAGCTGAGATATCGAAACTCAAAATTTTTACCCAAAAAAAAAAAACATAAGGGGTAACACTGTCGTTTTTTTTTTTTGGGGGGTCAAAATTTTGACGTTCTCCGATCTTCTTGAAACTCTGGATTCTGATAGAGGGCCACGAGACTTCGACCAGAATGCAAAATGGAGGCTCTAGACCCTTGCAGAGCTGAAATATCGAAACTCAAAATTTTTACCCGAAAAAAAAAACATAAGGGGTAACACTGTCGTTTTTTTTTTTTTTTGGGGTCAAAATTTTGACGTTCTCCGATCTTCTTGAAACTCTGGAATCTGATAGAGGGCCACGAGACTTCGACCAGAGTGCAAAAATGGAGGCTCTAGACCCTTCCAGAGCTGAGATATCGAAACTCAAAATTTTGACCCGAAAAAAAAAAAACATAAGCGGTAACACTGTCTTTTTTTTGGGTCAAAATTTTGACGTTCTCCGATCTTCTTGAAACTCTGGATTCTGATAGAGGGCCACAAGAATTCGAACAGAGTGCAAAAATGGAGGCTCTAGACCCTTCCAGAGCTGAGATATCGAAACTCAAAATTTTGACCCGAAAAAAAAAAAAACATAAGGGGTAACACTGTCTTTTTTTTTAGGTCAAAATTTTGACGTTCTCCGATCTTCTTGAAACTCTGGATTCTGATAGAGGGCCACGAGACTTCGACCAGAGTGCAAAAATGGAGGCTCTAGACCCTTCCAGAGCTGAGATATCGAAACTCAAAATTTTGACCCGAAAAAAAAACATAAGGGGTAACACTGTCGTTTTTTTTTTTTTTTTTTGGGTCAAAATTTTGACGTTCTCCGATCTTCTTGAAACTCTGGATACTGATAGAGGGCCACGAGACTTCGACCAGAGTGCAAAAATTGAGGCTCTAGACCCTTCCAGAGCTGAGATATCGAAACTCATAATTTTGACCCGAAAAAAAAAAAACATAAGGGGTAACACTGTCTTTTTTTTGGGGTCAAAATTTTGACGTTCTCCGATCTTCTTGAAACTCTGGATTCTGATAGAGGGCCACGAGACTTCGACCAGAGTGCAAAAATGGAGGCTCTAGACCCTTCCAGAGCTGAGATATCGAAACTCAAAATTTTGACCCGAAAATAAAAAAACATAAGGGGTAACACTGTCGTTTTTTTGGGGGGGTCAAAATTTTGATGTTCTCCGATCTTCTTGAATCTCTGGATTCTGATAGAGGGCCCAGAGACTTCGACCAGAGTGCAAAAATGGAGGCTCTAGACCCTTCCAGAGCTGAGATATCGAAACTCAAAATTTTGACCCGAAAAAAAAAAACATAAGGGGTAACACTGTCGTTTTTTTGGGGGGTCAAAATTTTGACGTTCTCCGATCTTCTTGAAACTCTGGTCGAAGTCTCGTGGTCCTCTATCAGAATCCAGAGTGCAAAAATGGAGGCTCTAGACCCTTCCAGAGCTGAGATATCGAAACTCAAAATTTTGACATGAAAAAAAACATAAGGGGTAACACTGTCTTTTTTTTTTGGGTCAAAATTTTGACGTTCTCCGATCTTCTTGAAACTCTGGATTTTGATAGAGGGCCACGAGACTTCGACCAGAGTACAAAAATTGAGACTCTAGACCCTTCCAGAGCTGGGATATCGAAACTCAAAATTTTGAGCCAAAAAAAAAAAACCATAAGGGGTAACACTGTCTTTTTTTGGGGGGGGTCTAAATTTTGACGTTCTCCGATCTTCTTGAAACTCTGGATTCTGATAGAGGGCCACGAGACTTCGACCAGAGTGCAAAAATGGAGGCTCTAGACCCTTCCAGAGCTGGGATATCGAAACTCAAAATTTTGACCCGAAAAAAAAACATAAGGGGTAACACTGTCTTTTTTTTGGGTCAAAATTTTGACGTTCTCCAATTTTCTTGAAACTCTGGATTCTGATAGAGGGCCACGAGACTTCGACCAGAGTGCAAAAATGGAGGCTCTAGACCCTTCCAGAGCTGAGATATCGAAACTCAAAATTTTGACCCGAAAATAAAAAAACATAAGGGGTAACACTGTCGTTTTTTTGGGGGGGTCAAAATTTTGATGTTCTCCGATCTTCTTGAATCTCTGGATTCTGATAGAGGGCCACGAGACTTCGACCAGAGTGCAAAAATGGAGGCTCTAGACCCTTCCAGAGCTGAGATATCGAAACTCAAAATTTTGACCCGAAAAAAAAAAACATAAGGGGTAACACTGTCGTTTTTTTGGGGGGGTCAAAATTTTGACGTTCTCCGATCTTCTTGAAACTCTGGATTCTGATAGAGGGCCACGAGACTTCGAACAGAGTGCAAAAATGGAGGCTCTAGACCCTTCCAGAGCTGAGATATCGAAACTCAAAATTTTGACCCGAAAATAAAAAAACATAAGGGGTAACACTGTCGTTTTTTTGGGGGGGTCAAAATTTTGATGTTCTCCGATCTTCTTGAATCTCTGGATTCTGATAGAGGGCCACGAGACTTCGACCAGAGTGCAAAAATGGAGGCTCTAGACCCTTCCAGAGCTGAGATATCGAAACTCAAAATTTTGACCCAAAAAAAAAAACATAAGGGGTAACACTGTCGTTTTTTTGGGGGTTCAAAATTTTGATGTTCTCCGATCTTCTTGAAACTCTGGATTCTGATAGAGGACCACGAGACTTCGACCAGAGTGCAAAAATGGAGGCTCTAGACCCTTCCAGAGCGGAGATATCGAAACTCAAAATTTTGACACGAAAAAAAACATAAGGGGTAACACTGTCTTTTTTTTTTTTTTGGGGTCAAAATTTTGACGTTCTCCGATCTTCTTGAAACTCTGGATTCTGATAGAGGGCCACGAGACTTCGACCAGAGTGCAAAATGGAGGCTCTAGACCCTTCCAGAGCTGAGATATCGAAACTCAAAATTTTGACCCGAAAAAAAAAAAAACATAAGGGGTAACACTGTCGTTTTTTTTTTTTTTTGGGGGGGGGGGGGGTCAAAATTTTGACGTTCTCCGATCTTCTTGAAACTCTGGATTCTGATAGAAGGCCACGAGACTTCGACCAGAGTGCAAAATGGAGGCTCTAGACCCTTCCAGAGCTGAGATATCGAAACTCAAAATTTTGACCCGAAAAAAAAAACATAAGGGGTAACACTGTCGTTTTTTTTTGGGGGGGGGGGGGGGGGGGGGGGTCAAAATTTTGACGTTCTCCGATCTTCTTGAAACTCTGGATTCTGATAGAGGGCCACGAGACTTCGACCAGAGTGCAAAAATGGAGGCTCTAGACCCTTTCAGAGCTGAGATATCAAAACTCAAAATTTTGACTCGAAAAAAAAAACATAAGGGGTAACACTGTCATTTTTTTGGGGTCAAAATTTTGACGTTCTCCGATCTTCTTGAAACTCTGTATTCTGATAGAGGGCCACGAGACTTCGACCAGAGTGCAAAAATGGAGGCTCTAGACCCTTCCAGAGCTGAGATATCGAAACTCAAAATTTTGACCCGAAAAAAAAAAACATAAGGGGTAACACTGTCGTTTTTTTTTTTTTTTTTTGGGTCAAAATTTTGACGTTCTCCGATCTTCTTGAAACTCTGGATTCTGATAGAGGGCCACGAGACTTCGACCAGAGTGCAAAATGGAGGCTCTAGACCCTTGCAGAGCTGAAATATCGAAACTCAAAATTTTTACCCGAAAAAAAAAACATAAGGGGTAACACTGTCGTTTTTTTTTTTTTTTGGGTCAAAATTTTGACGTTCTCCGATCTTCTTGAAACTCTGGAATCTGATAGAGGGCCACGAGACTTCGACCAGAGTGCAAAAATGGAGGCTCTAGACCCTTCCAGAGCTGAGATATCGAAACTCAAAATTTTGACCCGAAAAAAAAAAAAAAACATAAGCGATAACACTGTCTTTTTTTTTGGTCAAAATTTTGACGTTCTCCGATCTTCTTGAAACTCTGGATTCTGATAGAGGGCCACAAGAATTCGAACAGAGTGCAAAAATGGAGGCTCTAGACCCTTCCAGAGCTGAGATATCGAAACTCAAAATTTTGACCCGGAAAAAAAAAACATAAGGGGTAACACTGTCTTTTTTTTAGGTCAAAATTTTGACGTTCTTCGATCTTCTTGAAACTCTGGATTCTGATAGAGGGCCACGAGACTTCGACCAGAGTGCAAAAATGGAGGCTCTAGACCCTTCCAGAGCTGAGATATCGAAACTCAAAATTTTGACCCGAAAAAAAAACATAAGGGGTAACACTGTCGTTTTTGTTTTTTTTTTGGGTCAAAATTTTGACGTTCTCCGATCTTCTTGAAACTCTGGATACTGATAGAGGGCCACGAGACTTCGACCAGAGTGCAAAAATTGAGGCTCTAGACCCTTCCAGAGCTGAGATATCGAAACTCATAATTTTGACCCTAAAAAAAAAAAAAACATAAGGGGTAACACTGTCGTTTTTTGGGGGGGTCAAAATTTTGATGTTCTCCGATCTTCTTGAATCTCTGGATTCTGATAGAGGGCCACGAGACTTCGACCAGAGTGCAAAAATGGAGGCTCTAGACCCTTCCAGAGCTGAGATATCGAAACTCAAAATTTTGACCCGAAAAAAAAAAACATAAGGGGTAAAACTGTCGTTTTTTTGGGGGGTCAAAATTTTGACGTTCTCCGATCTTCTTGAAACACTGGATTCTGATAGAGGACCACGAGACTTCGACCAGAGTGCAAAAATGGAGGCTCTAGACCCTTTCAGAGCTGAGATATCAAAACTCAAAATTTTGACTCGAAAAAAAAAAAAACATAAGGGGTAACACTGTCATTTTTTTGGGGTCAAAATTTTGACGTTCTCCGATCTTCTTGAAACTCTGTATTCTGATAGAGGGCCACGAGACTTCGACCATAGTGCAAAAATGGAGGATCTAGACCCTTCCAGAGCTGAGATATCGAAACTCAAAATTTTGACCAGAAAAAAAAAACATAAGGGGTAACACTGTCGTTTTTTAGGGGGGGGTCAAAATTTTGACGTTCTCCGATCTTCTTGAAACTCTGGATTCTGATAGAGGGCCACGAGACTTCGACCAGAGTGCAAAAATGGAAGCTCTAGACCCTTCCAGAGCTGAGATATCGAAACTCAAAATTTTGACCCGAAAAAAAAAACATAAGGGGTAACACTGTCTTTTTTTTTGGGGGGGGGGGGGTCAAAATTTTGACGTTCTCCGATCTGCTTGAAACTCTGGATTCTGATAGAGGGCCACGAGACTTCGACCTGAGTGCAAAAATGGAGGCTCTAGGCCCTTCCAGAGCTGAGATATCGAAACTCAAAATTTTGACCCGAAAAAAAAAAAAACATAAGCGGTAACACTGTCTTTTTTTTGGGTCAAAATTTTGACGTTCTCCGATCTTCTTGAAACTCTGGATTCTGATAGAGGGCCACAAGAATTCGAACAGAGTGCAAAAATGGAGGCTCTAGACCCTTCCAGAGCTGATATATCGAAACTCAAAATTTTGACCCGAAAAAAAAAAACATAAGGGGTAACACTGTCTTTTTTTTAGGTCAAAATTTTGACGTTCTCCGATCTTCTTGAAACTCTGGATTCTGATAGAGGGCCACGAGACTTCGACCAGAGTGCAAAAATGGAGGCTCTAGTCCCTTCCAGAGCTGAGATATCGAAACTCAAAATTTTGACCCGAAAAAAAAACATAAGGGGTAACACTGTCGTTTTTTTTTTTTTTTTTGAGTCAAAATTTTGACGTTCTCCGATCTTCTTGAAACTCTGGATACTGATAGAGGGCCACGAGACTTCGACCAGAGTGCAAAAATTGAGGCTCTAGACCCTTCCAGAGCTGAGATATCGAAACTCATAATTTTGACCCGAAAAAAAAAAACATAAGGGGTAACACTGTCTTTTTTTTAGGGTCAAAATTTTGACGTTCTCCGATCTTCTTGAAACTCTGGATTCTGATAGAGGGCCATGAGACTTCGACCAGAGTGCAAAAATGGAGGCTCTAGACCCTTCCAGAGCTGAGATATCGAAACTCAAAATTTTGACCCGAAAATAAAAAAACATAAGGGGTAACACTGTCGTTTTTTTGGGGGGGGTCAAAATTTTGATGTTCTCCGATCTTCTTGAATCTCTGGATTCTGATAGAGGGCCCCGAGACTTCGACCAGAGTGCAAAAATGGAGGCTCTAGACCCTTCCAGAGCTGAGATATCGAAACTCAAAATTTTGACCCGAAAAAAAAAAAAAACATAAGGGGTAACACTGTCGTTTTTTTGGGGGGTCAAAATTTTGACGTTCTCCGATCTTCTTGAAACTCTGGATTCTGATAGAGGACCACGAGACTTCGACCAGAGTGCAAAAATGGAGGCTCTAGACCCTTCCAGAGCTGAGATATCGAAACTCAAAATTTTGACATGAAAAAAAACATAAGGGGTAACACTGTCTTTTTTTTTTGGGTCAAAATTTTGACGTTCTCCGATCTTCTTGAAACTCTGGATTCTGATAGAGGGCCACGAGACTTCGACCAGAGTACAAAAATTGAGACTCTAGACCCTTCCAGAGCTGGGATATCGAAACTCAAAATTTTGAGCCAAAAAAAAAAACCATAAGGGGTAACACTGTCTTTTTTTTGGGGGGTCTAAATTTTGACGTTCTCCGATCTTCCTGAAACTCTGGATTCTGATAGAGGGCCATGAGACTTCGACCAGAGTGCAAAAATGGAGGCTCTAGACCCTTCCAGAGCTGAGATATCGAAACTCAAAATTTTGACCCGAAAAAAAAAACATAAAGGGTAACACTGTCTTTTTTTGGGTCAAAATTTTGACGTTCTCCGATCTTCTTGAAACTCTGGATTCTGATAGAGGGCCACAAGAATTCGAACAGAGTGCAAAAATGGAGGCTCTAGACCCTTCCAGAGCTGAGATATCGAAACTCAAAATTTTGACCCGAAAAAAAAAACATAAGGGGTAACACTGTCTTTTTTTTAGGTCAAAATTTTGACGTTCTCCGATCTTCTTGAAACTCTGGATTCTGATAGAGGGCCACGAGACTTCGACCAGAGTGCAAAATGGAGGCTCTAGACCCTTCCAGAGCTGAGATATCGAAACTCAAAATTTTGACCCTAAAAAAAACATAAGGGGTAACACTGTCGTTTTTTTTTGGGGGGGGGGTCAAAATTTTGACGTTCTCCGATCTTCTTGAAACTCTGGATTCTGATAGAGGGCCACGAGACTTCGACCAGAGTGCAAAAATGGAGGCTCTAGACCCTTCCAGAGCTGAGATATCGAAACTCAAAATTTTGACCCGAAAATAAAAAAAACATAAGGGGTAACACTGTCGTTTTTTGGGGGGGGGTCAAAATTTTGATGTTCTCCGATCTTCTTGAATCTCTGGATTCTGATAGAGGGCCACGAGACTTCGACCAGAGTGCAAAAATGGAGGCTCTAGACCCTTCCAGAGCTGAGATATCGAAACTCAAAATTTTGACCCGAAAAAAAAAACATAAGGGGTAACACTGTCGTTTTTTGGGGGGGTCAAAATTTTGAGGTTCTCCGATCTTCTTGAAACTCTGGATTCTGATAGAGGGCCACGAGACTTCGACCAGAGTACAAAAATTGAGGCTCTAGACCATTCCAGAACTGGGATATCGAAACTCAAAATTTTGACCCAAAAAAAAACCATAAGGGGTAACACTGTCTTTTTTTTGGGTCAAAATTTTGACGTTCTCCGATCTTCTTGAAACTCTGGATTCTGATAGAGGGCCACGAGACTTCGACCAGAGTGCAAAAATGGAGGCTCTAGACCCTTCCAGAGCTGAGATATCGAAACTCAAAATTTTGACCCGAAAAAAAAACATAAGGGGTAACACTGTCTTTTTTTTTGGGTCAAAATTTTGACGTTCTCCGATCTTCTTGAAACTCTGGATTCTGATAGAGGGCCACGAGACTTCGACCAGAGTACAAAAATTGAGGCTCTAGACCCTTCCAGAGCTGGGATATCGAAACTCAAAATTTTGACCCAAAAAAAAACATAAGGGGTAACACTGTCTTTTTTTTGGGTCAAAATTTTGACGTTCTCCGATCTTCTTGAAACTCTGGATTCTGATAGAGGGCCACGACACTTCGACCAGAGTGCAAAAATGGAGGCTCTAGACCCTTTCAGAGCTGAGATATCAAAACTCAAAATTTTGACTCGAAAAAAAAAACATAAGGGGTAACACTGTCATTTTTTTGGGGTCAAAATTTTGACGTTCTCCGATCTTCTTGAAACTCTGTATTCTGATAGAGGGCCACGAGACTTCGACCAGAGTGCAAAAATGGAGGCTCTAGACCCTTCCAGAGCTGAGATATCGAAACTCAAAATTTTGACCCGAAAAAAAAAAAACATAAGGGGTAACACTGTCGTTTTTTTTTTTTTTTTTTTTGGGGGGTCAAAATTTTGACGTTAGATAGACAATTAAGTCAAGCACAGGCATAAGGAACACCCTCAGCAGGAGTTACACACCTTTGCATTTTCAGTCAGGCACTGTCTGGTCAAATTATGGATCACAGCACACTTCCACTAAAGCTTGACCAGGTACAGGTTGGCCATGTGGCCATCTGTGGAACTGACAAACCACAAGACAAGAAAATAAAGCATCACTCAACTTTCAGTCACGTCAAACCTTTCACCTCAAAAACTTGGGAGACTTCTCGGTCAGTAATAAAACTGAACTCCAGGTCTCACGACCCACTGCTCTGCATATTGTGCATGTCTCCCTTATTTAACACACCAGTTAAATAAGGGAGACATGCACAATATGCAGAGCAGTGGGTCACGAGGACAGGAGTTAGAATCCCTGCTTTAGTGTGTACAAACCAATCTGAGCCTCTGGATTTAACTTGTGAGAAAGCTGCAACATAAGCCCAGTTGAGGAAACGTTTGTCCACTGACCGATCCGGTTATTATCTTGGTCCTATTAAAACAAATTAAAGAGAAAAGTGCAAAAAGCTGCATTGGCTCCATTCAAAGTCTTACACCGAAACAAACTCTCCTCCACCACGACCAGATCGTACTGCAAGGAAGAAAGGAAACATAAACATTTAAAACCAGTCATTCAAGTTGAAATTTCTGCATCTTAGAATAAGCTGCATTTCATTTGCCAAAATGGTGAAACATCTGGTCTTACCATTTGATCAAAAGCCACAAATTTGGGATTCATGGAGACAACTCTGAAATTACCTGCAAAGACACAAACAAACTCACATATATTGCATTTGAAGATGACAGCTTCAACCAAGGGTCATTCACAGCTCACCAGTTTGTCCTGGATTGGAAATAGGTTTATCTGCTTGGATCAAGGTCAAGATAGGTAACGTCTGAACATGAATTTGCACTCTGAAGACCCTGAACTTTAACCTTCAGCTTCTGCACCGAATCTCCATCTAACCAAGGAGCCTGTAGAGATAAAAAGAGCCACATGCATCAAATGGCTATGACAGTTCCCTACAAAGCACACCAACAGCAGGAGCAGAGTGCAGAGAGCAGTGACTGAACAGATCTAAAACTTGGCGTTTTAAAGAGCCCAGCCAGCTGGAGCCACTGACGAGTAGGAGGAGTTCCAAGATCCAATCAGCCGTTGAATCACCAATCAGCTGCTGGAATGGTTACAGAAGCCATCTTATCTGTACCAGTTCTTTGGGCACGTAACAGGGTGAATAAACTCTGAGATTTAATGTTCAGAAATTGTGTGTGTTAATGAATTCCAACCTGTCGTAAATGGGATGCGCGTGCACGTTCATTCTCAATTACCATAAATCAAGTCCATCATATACGACTGACATTTATATATCGAGGGCTTGGAGCCAGAGGGGCATAAGTGGCATTTTGGGCGAATATGAGTTGTTGTTTTTTTTTTTTATCTCAAAATAAAGGTCTCGATGAGCTCTATCCAATGGTGCCAAAAATACCTGAGTATTGAATAAAGCAACGAAAAGGTGTATCTGACCTATTTGATTTTTTAAAATGTTTTAGAGCATGTTCATTGTGTTATTATGCCATCATTTTTTTTTATATACTCATTCATGTAAGTACGCCTGTGGTTGCAATGTTTGTGGTTTAAGGTTAATAATACAGGTGATTGAAGTGTGGTCAAATTTTTGTTTTGTCTCTCCTGTAAAGTTTGTTGAAAGCCACTTACGCCCCTCTGGCTCCAAGCCCTCGATAGGAATATAATAACATTTGATTTGATCGAATTTGATTTGATTTGGAATATTATTTTTATTGCATTTTCTTGAACACTTACACAACAATGTACATCACATATCTGTAACATCAAATATAATGTACAAAAATAAAACAAACAAACAAACACCGGGGCTCCTATTACCTAAAAAGTGCAATAGTACAAACCAACAATGGATAATAAAGTATTTAGTTTGGAAGTCAGAGTAAACAATACACTGCAATCAAAGATAGCTACAGATTCGAAAAATCAAATAGGGTTTATTTTTCCAATTAATTTACATATACAAATTAAAATATATTTTCAAATAGATATGATATCTAATCAAGCACTTTGTTCCTCCTCCATTATATTGTTCATATCCCCATGCTCAATAAATAATAAAAAGGGACTCCAAATCTTAAATTGGTCTTCTTTACCTTCAAAAATATGTTATCTTTTCTACTGCAATGCATGAAGATAATTCTTTTAACCATCGAGTTATAGTAGGTCTTTCTATATTTTTCCAATAAATGGCGATGAGACGTTTGGCATGTAGAATACACATGTCAATAAATACTTGAGTGTCCTTATTAATTTTTACCAATAATGAAAATCCCAGGCTCCAGTGGCAATCTTACTGAGACTATATGCCATATCATATTATTAATTTCTCTCCAGAATAATTTGATTTGATTAACTTTATTGTAAGTTTCCCTGCTGACATTTTCAACGTTCGTAAAAGTCGCACACATCTAAAAACATCTCAAAAGAACACATATAAAAGAAAAGAAACACATCTAAAAAATGTACATGCAAAATTCCAATCACAATCCGCATACACACTATTTGACATTTACTTGGATTCTTACAAAATACGTGGCTTTACCCCGTTTGTTCAAACACTCTAGATTATACCCAGGTCCTGCTGCTGAAATAACATCACATATTATGACAATTTGACTCCCTTTTCCACCTCAATGCTACCATCCTGTGCTAGGCCCATGGCCAGGCTAGTTAAGAGGATAAGATTTAGTAACATATTGCCACACAGTGCAACGTCGCCAGGCGAGAAAATGTTCTTATGAAAAAGATATACGTCCTGTTTCGCTATGTATAGTTGGTCTTAGGGCAGGTCTAATCGATATTATTAGATAAGTAACTGCAATGGCCTCTCCGTCAAACACCACAGAGTTCTTGACTCAGTACTTACTACTCCTAAAATTGCAGAATCGTCCTGGGGTGCGTTTCCCGAAAGCATCGTTAGCCAACTATGGTCGCAAGTTATGTCGTTCCCAATAAAGTTAAATGGAAATTGCGACCAACTTGCGACCATAGTTGGCTAACGATGCTTTCGGGAAATGCACCCCTGTACGATAGATTCGTCCTCTCTCCAATGACGATGGTTTTCTAGTGAGTAACAAGCAACTTTGGTCAGTCTGATACCTGTTTGGTACTCGTAAGCTGTGAATGGGATTCATCTTCCGCTGCAGCTACCGCATGAGCTGGCACTTTTCGACTTTCACCGCTGTGTGAGTTGTCAGCAAAACCTGAAATGGCCCCTGCCACCTCTTTGCTTTCCAATGTTTCCTCCTCAGATCCTTTATCAGCACCAAATCTCCTGGCCTGATGCTGTGCAGGGCCGTCTCAGCTGGCACTGGAACTGCTGCTTTGACCTGTTTTGTGATATCAGAGAACACCTTATCGAGTTCAACACAATATTTCAACATGTCATGTTCACAAAGAGTGGTGTCAGGCAGTGGTCTAGGATTATGTGGTTCCCAGCCCATGTGAGGTGGACGACCAAACAGAATCTCAAATGGAGAGAGGTGTGCGGATCCCCTCTTTCTCATTCTCATGTAAGTCAATGCTCTCTATCAAAATCCAGAGTTGTGAGAAGATTGGGGATACTTAATTTTTCGCCCAAAAAAAAAAACGTAAGGGGTAACCCTGTCGTTTTTTTTTTTTTTTTTTTTTCTGGTCGAAATTTTGAATTCCCATATCTCAGCTCTGGAAGGGTCTAGAGCCTCCATTTTTGCACTCAGGTCTGTCTAAGTTTCATGGCCCTCTATCAGAATCCAGAGTTTTGAGAAGATTGGGGAAACTTAATTTTTCGCTCCAAAAAAAAAAAAAAACGTAAAGGGTAACACTGTCATTTTTTTTTTCTGGTCGAAATTTTGAGTTTCCATATCTCAGCTCTGGAAGGGTCTAGAGCGTTCATTTTTGCACTCAGGTCTAAGTCTCATGGCCCCCTATCAGAAATCAGAGTTTTGAGAAGATTGGGGAAACTTAATTTTTCGCCCCAAAAAAAAACATAAGGGGTAACACTTTCGGTTTTTTTTTTTTTTTTTTTTTCTGGTCGAAATTTTGAGTTTCCATATCTCAGCTCTGGAAGGGTCTAGAGCCTCCATTTTTGCACTCTGGTCTAAGTCTCATGGCCCTCTATCAGAATCCAGAGTTTTGAGAATATTAGGGAAACTTAATTTTTCGCCCCCCACCCAAAAAAAAAAAACGTAAGGGGTAACACTGTCGTTTTTTTTTTCCTTGTCGAAATTTTGAGTTTCCATATCTCAGCTCTGGAAGGGTCTAGAGCCTCCATTTTTGCACTCAGGTCTAAGTCTCATGGCCCTCTATCAGAATCCAGAGTTTTGAGAAGATTGGGGAAAAATAATTTTTTGCCCCCAAAAAAAACGTAAGGGGTAACACTGTCGTTTTTTTTTCTGGCCAAATTTTTGACCCCCTCCGATCTTCTTGAAACTCTGGATTCTGACAGAGGGCCACAAGACTTCGACCAGCGCGCAAAAATGGAGGCTCTAGACCCTTCCAGAGCCGAGATATCGAAAGTCAAAATTTCCACCCGAAAAAAAAAAAAACGTAAGGGGTAACACTGTCGTTTTTTTTTTTCTTGGCCGAAATTTTGACCCCCTCCGATCTTCTTGAAATTCTGGATTCTGACAGAGGGCCACGAGACTTCGACCAGCGCGCAAAAATGGAGGCTCTAGACCCTTCCAGAGCCGAGATATCGAAAGTCAAAATTTCTACCCGAAAAAAAAAACGTAAGGGGTAACACTGTCGTTTTTTTTTTTTGGCCAAAATTTTGACCCCCTCCGATCTTCTTGAAACTCTGGATTCTGACAGAGGGCCACGAGACTTCGACCAGCGCGCAAAAATGGAGGCTCTAGACCCTTCCAGAGCCGAGATTTCGAAAGTCAAAATTTCGACCCGAAAAAAAAACGTAAGGGGTAACACTGTCGTTTTTTTTTTTTTTTTTGGCCGAAATTTTGACCCCCTCCGATCTTCTTGAAACTCTGGATTCTGACAGAGGGCCACGAGACTTCGACCAGCGCGCAAAAATGGAGGCTCTAGACCCTTCCCTGAGCCGAGATATCGAAAGTCAAAATTTCCACCCGGAAAAAAAAAAAAACGTAAGGGGTAACACTGTCGTTTTTTTTTTTTTTTCCTAAATGTTGACCCCCTCCGATCTTCTTGAAACTCTATCAGAATCCAGAGTTTTGAGAAGATTGGGGAAACTTAATCTTTAAAAATACAAAAAAATCGTTAAAAATCGTGGGTTCACGGACGGTGGAATTTCGTTTGAGGGGGTTAAACCGTGACATCTACACATTTTCCAAAATGGACCAACGTGATTATTTCACGTCTTGTCGTAATACCAGGTTAACCTATTCTAAAAGTATAACATTACAAATGCTTCGAACACGTCTCCTAATCTGTAGGTACGGTGCTAACCTATGGCACTGAAGTTACAGGAGTTTCTTCCTGTTGCTAAGCAACGGAACCAGGTCGAGTATTTAAAAGGTTATGGTTAACACGGTTAACGTGGTTTAACGTCGATGAAATACGTTGTTTAGCGTTCCTTTTGCTTAAAAACGTGACATTTAGACGTTTTTTTTTCGTTTTTTTTTCTGGCGTGGATCAAGGCAAATCATTTTCACCATTTCAATCTTTTTTTTTAAATAATAGAACATTTTTCAGTGATCTTCAATAAAAAAAAAATCCATTTTTCTCGGTTTAATGAGATCCAATAGGTTGTTATGACAGAGGCGATTGCGTGTAGAGGTCAAAATCCGGGTATCTCTCCCCTGGAACGTGTAAGTTTCACGTTTGAGGGGGTTAAACCGTGACATCTACACGCTTTACAAAGTGGACCAACGTGATTATTTCACGTCTTGTCGTGATACCGGGTTGGCACACATGTTCCCATCAAAGCCTGTCTGTGACCCCTGACCGCTCCTGATGTCTAAGACTTTAGTTCAGCTGGCCTGCATTTATTACTGTTTGAAGTAGTGTAATGTCAATGATGACCTCAGATCTGGAAAAATGTCCTTTGAAGATTTTTTGTCACTTGGATCGAACCACCAAAAAAAAAAAAAAACAAAAAAAAAAAAAAAAACAGGTAAAGAAAAAAGAACATAATAAATTAAATATAAAATACAAGACAACTAGGATGGTTTTAGTTTAACACATTCACCTCTCAAGAGTTTTAGTCCTGGTCACAAAATAAAACACAAAGGAAATGCATGCACACACAAAAGAGGCAAATTTCAATATTATTTATAATGTTTTGTGTTGTTATAGGACCGTAGGATCATGCTCTAAGTCCAAAAAACAAGTCTCCTTTAAAATGAGCGAAAAGGCTGTTATGAACTAAACAGTTCAGAATACAGGCTCTGGAATAAAAATTGAAGGTTTTATTCCAGATAGGGGCAAACAGTGAATTTACCTGCCAGAGATATGGCACTTTCCCCATTGACCAGTATGCCCTTGGACAAGACACCTAAACCACAATTCCACAATAAATCTGCAAAGTTGGTGCAATCTCAAAACGTAAAAGATGAGAAAAAATGCAATATGGAAGATAAAATTCAAAGACGAAAAGTAAAATGGATGGGTTTCATATTCTCACAGTACCACGTGCCTGTTGTTTAAGCACAGATGGAGTGCACTTTTATTCTCAAGCTGAAAGGATGTGACAGTGGCCAACAGCTGGTACGTTTCCTCTACTTTTTCAAAAGCATTCTGCATGAGAAACCAAGAAGGCAGTGCAAAACATCTGAATAGCAGAGATGCACTATCAACAAAACATTTGTCAGACAGTGGAAACATTTTAAATACAAATGTGTGCCACCCAAAATAAACTGATTTAAGCTGTTGCTTGGTTGCACTGGTAAACAACACCTTTGTTTTATTTATTTTCCGGCTCTTTTTTTTTCCAGATTTACATAAGCTTCTTTTTCTAACAACAAAATGCAAGTCAACTTTCATTTATTTTTCACTGCATCAACATAAGAGAAAATAGTTTACATATTATATAATTGAATATATGGCCTTAAAAATGAGACTGGTGTTAAATATTGCAAGAAGTCATTTCGATTACCAGATGTGCCACAATTTGTAATTTGATTTGAAAATTGAAAATGACGCATATGAAAAATGTGGTGATTTATTCCGATGAGTCATTTTGTATAACAGAAGAAAATTGAAGTCTTAACCATTACAAACCATCGTCTTCGTTGAACCAAAATTAGACAAATATCAAATTTGGAACTCTAACATCAAAACAGCACAAATGGCCTGAACAATATATTCATATAGTGAAGTTTTTTATGCTGAAAAATAATAATTTACAATATTGACAGCAGTTACACATTTCAAAGCAGATGTAAAATTTGTACAAGTACAACCATTTAGACCATTTTCAGCTCCATCACTGAGCAGGACAGATAGATGGGTGGGTGGGTGTGTGTGTAGAGTCCTGGACACCAGTGGGTTTCTTCCGTACAACTGAGTATCTGAGAGGTGTTGAGGAAGAAAATGGAGTGCTTATCAGTTCTCAAGAAAAGCCACGTAGTCAGTGAGTCTGGCCAGCTGTTGTTCGTTTGGAACAAGAGAGACCGGGGGCGGATCTGGAGAGAGGGGAAGGCAGAACAGAAACATGAGAGGAGCGGGGATTCCTTCAAGTCCTCTATGATCTGCTCTATAACACATAGACCAACGAATGTAAACAAAGTCGTGCCACAGAATAAACGCATGAATAAGTGGAGAGACAGAGAGAGATGCAAAAGCACAAGAAAGAAAAATATCCTAGCAACTGTTGAATTGATAAACTTCAGCTGCTTTTAGTGAAAGCTGTAGGTCATAAGTACTGGGAATAATTTCTCAATCATCAGTTACTCAAATGCATTACAGACATCTGCGCTGTCTCACGAGGCCCATGCAGAAACCCAGATGGTTCTTTGGAATAAACGTGTCTCGTAAAAATGGTTCTCAACAGTTACAGGCAAACACATAAAAAGCTGTGTGCACTACAATACAAAACGCAAGAATTTGCAGCATTTTTTCTTGCCATTTCCAAAATGAAGGAATCTTCAAGAAACCGTGAGAACCAATTGGAAACGAAAAGGAGAGCAGGATGAAAATGGAATTGGAGTGAAGGCACCCATTCACATGCTTGTTATGAAATAACCATGCAAAACTATTAACTCAATGGAAGAAGGTTTTTATACAGAGGGGTCATGAGTAAAACCTTATGGAGGAATGAGTCATAGAGTGGACAAAAAACATCTGTTCTTGTTGGTTATAAGAAGTGAAACAGTGCCCCCACCTGGTTTCTGTGGCATGATCATCCTGGTGTTTGGATCTGCGTGCCACCCATGGCTAACTACACCTTGAGTGAAGGAAAAACGGACATTTACATTACAAAGTGCAGCACAATAATGGGTTTGCACATCTCTAAAACAATACAAATTGCTCTTCCAAAAGAGATAAGAAATAGACACTGCCAAAAGAAAATTATTTTCTAATTATGACCAAACACGTGTAAAAGTACTCAAACAGAATTGCAGGCATGTTTAAATATAGTTCCTCAAAATATTTTATTTACACAAAAACACTGTATGTGTGTTTTGTGTGAGTGTGTTGTGGCACTCTTTCTAGGACTATATACCTTTAACTGCCTCTTCTACAGAGTATCCCACAAAGGCAGCGAAGTCATCTGCACTGATAGAGGTGTACGCTTGAGCTACAAGCCCATATGCCCTCCTACGGGTGGACTCTACAAGAAACACAAAAAGCAAGAAAAACAAATGAGAGGTTTTCCAGAGGTGGCAATCTCCCAAATGTAATACTTTTATTGGTAACGCTTTAATTTGATGGTCCTTTTTAACAACAAGTAACTACATGTCAACTAACTCTCATTAGAGTATTAGTAGACTGTCTGCTTAATATCTGCTAACTCTTTATTGTTATACTCCTCCAACAGACATTCTACTAACTATAAGTAACTTTGCAACTACATGCCAACTTATTCTATGCCTAACCCTACCAGTCTACCAATATTCTACTAACACTCCAGTGAGATTTATAGATGTAGGTACAATGTTACTTATAGTCAACTGAATGTGTTAAAGGGACCATCCAAATAAAGTGAACTTAGTTTATTAGTTCAGTTTCTTTCTTAAATGAGAGCAAAATAAACATTGTTGTTTTTGCCCCTCTTAGCTCATTGCCCCTTCTCTCTAACAACTTGGGGCCCCTCTTTAGAAATGTTCACCCATACGCAAACAATCTGGGTATATTCTTTTTGAGTTGAATTTTGCAAAACAAGTTAATGCTGTGGTGAAAACAACTGTTTTTTTACTACCTGAGGTTAATTGCTAAGATAAAACCTATGCGATCCTAGAGAGCTGGAGATGATCGTCCATGCTTTTATATCATCCAGGCTGGATATTTTTAACTAGCCTCACTCCCTCTTATCTGGCAGATCTTGTTATTCTACACCAGCCAGTAAAGAATTTGAGAGAAACTTTTGTTTCAGATACAGCAGTCCCGACTCAAGCGTAAAAGTGGCTGCCTTTTCAATAACTGGACCTCGGTTATGGATGAATTTACCGCTCTCCATCTGCTCCGCCCCCACTTTGAATGCTTTTAAAAAGGCTTTGAAGAAGCAATTTTACATCTTGGCTTTTGAGTCTGACCCAGGAGAGAACTTGTGTTTGTATTGTCTTTGTTTGGTTTTCTTGGTTGCTGTGTACAGAAGCACTTTATTTAAAGGTGCAGTAGGACATCTGGGAAAATGCTAAATTTAGCCTTATAGCCCTCAGTCCCACCCTCCCTGAAACATTAGTGCTAACAGCCCAGAAGACTGGAGACAACGTTACTGTAATAGTGTGTCATTCACTGGAGAGAAAACTTTATAGTACAGTTAGTAACAGTACTACAATACTAAACATAAACAAATTCTTAAAAACGGAATTAAATGCAGCAAGTTTTCGGTTTGTTCAGCTATAGCAAAACTTGTCAGAGTATAATAATATTTCTTGCATGCCAGGGGTTCCACAATGTCATTCACCGGAGACATTGAATGATGTCACACTTCCAATTACTGAAACAGACTTTAAGTAATGCTGTGAAGGCACTAAAGGGGTTTTGTGACATATTCTATCAACCCAAGCTTAACCTAAAGTAAACAGATGAATATTTGGTTTTATTAAATTGTTTATATTTGTTTGTTTGCTATAATGGCGAGAAGTATGATACAAAAGCTTACAGACGCTTCTAAACACATTCAGCCCTTGAACTAAATATATAGCAACTCTCATAGCAACAGTGTTTACTAACAGCTTCTGATATGCAATGCCAAGGAGGTCAGCAAGACTAAATACAAGTCGTCTGGAATTTACAGGCAGACAGAACATGTTATACAAGAATGACCTCTACGGAAAGAAAGCTAGATACACCCAACGTGTGAAAAAACATTTGGTCTTAGCACCTCTCAAGCAACAAGAAAACTTGAGAACAGAGTTACATTCAGATACATTTATTGCATGTTGCTCGTTTATTTTTAACAACAATCATTCCAAGAGCTTGTCAATCCATGATAGTCAACCTGATTCCTCACTTGCCTTGACCCTCTATCATGAATAGCAAGAGTTGCTGAGCAAGGCAGTGCTGGGGGGAGGTGGAGTGGTGTCTGTCCTATTCTGGTATCCTACCCCAAGGTCCCCCCAGCCATATCTCATCCTCTTTCCTTTTAAAAATAGCATGTGCCTTTAACCAGAGAAGTTGAGAGTAAAGAGTTCACCTGTGAACAGTCATGTTTAGAGTACGTCCAAGATACTCTATTTAAACTGCATTCTTAAATGTGTAACTTGGTTTATACATCCCAATTTTTTTTTTTTTTATATAATAATTACAATTTTATTGAGCAAACTGAACATGCAGACCAACATAACCACATATCGTGAAATGACAACAATGATCAATTTTTGAGTGAAACAATGTGAAAGTATGAAGATAACTTCTAAAGTGACAACAGCAGAATTTTAACTACATTATAAAAAGTATAAAAATGGCACCAAGTTAATGTAAAATATTCTTATGATGATACAATTTGAAATGCTGACACTGCTTAGCAGTGATATACAAACATTTAAAACATTGTCTTCTCATTGTCACCATCTTTGCTTGATCTTCTTGTCTTTCTTCACATCCTATTTGACCTCCAAGACACTCTTCCTTCCCTGCAACCTGCTTACTCCTCTTCCTGATCCTCAGCATCTTCAAATTCCTCCTCATCATCTGCTCCAAAATCCATCTTGGACAACAAAGTCTCCACATGTTCTGTATCTAGAGTGAAATGGTCCATTCTTTCAAAGCCAGGCTCTGGCCTTTCTTCAGCAAGTGAGCTCTTCGCTGCATCCTTTGTCTGGGCAATCAGGTTCTTGGAGGCCTGCAGGAACTCTGCGGCACTACTTTGCTCCAGCGCCAGCACTGCAGTGTCCGTTAACTCTGTGGCTGCCTGAAGACGATCCCCATAACGCCTAGCCAGACTTCTGAGGGCAGCAACCTTCTCATCCTGCTCCTTGCTAATACGTTCCAAGAGGGCATTCTTACGCTCTTCCAAGGCTGCGTAAAGAGAATCAAAGGATTCACCAAGCTTTTGCTTGGCACATTGAGCATTGTCCTGAACGCCTCTACAGGCGTCCTCCATCTGGTTGAGCAACGCTTGAAGGCGACCGTTCCCTGCCACGAGAGCATCAATTGCGTTACTCAGCTCGCCCTTTTGAGCCTGATAGACACTAGCAAGTGGTGACACCTCACAGTCTTTATGCTGGCCAAATACCTTACACATGGAGCAAGTGGGAATTTGGTGAGTCACACAGTAGATGTTGATCTTCTCGTCCTCGTGCTCCTGGCACAATGGCTCCTTGGAGCTTTTGGGTTTTATCGAAGTTTCTGTGGTGGTGTTTCCACCACCTCCACCCTCCTGCTGCTGTTTGTATATGTCAATTATGTTCTCAACTAGAAGATTTCTCTGAAGTCCATGTACACCATGACGATCGAGAACCACTTCAAATCGGCAAGTAGGGCACCGGAAGACACCACCGGAGAAACGGTAAGGGTTTCGAGAGTCATAAAGATCACTGGCACATCCTCGACACAGGTTATGTTGGCAGGGCAGGATCACCACCGGTTTAGTGAACATGTCCAGACAGATCGGGCAGCTCAACTGTTTCTCAAGGCTCTCCATGGAGTCAGGAGACCCCAACAAAGAGGCAGTTCGCTGAATTTCCATATCAGTAGTCGACTTGTCTCCTTTTGCTTAACTTCAGCCACTCCAGTGGCGGTCTACTCAACAAAAACGTGTCAAAAATAAACTGTGGCACGGCAGAAAATGATCCCTTGCAGTTATCAGATCTGTTCTGAGGCACAGTGGCCCTGGTCTTTATACTACCCTCGGCCAGTGGGTGACATGCCATTCCTCCAACCAATCAGAGCACACATTCCTATCCACTTGTTTTCAAGATTCATTTTTGGAGATACAAAAGCCCCCACCCCTTAAAACCCATGTGTTGTGTCATGATGATACCATAACACCCCTACCCTTTCCTGTACAATGAGATTTCAATGGTGAAATACGGTGACAAACAAGTTTCATGTAAAGAAAACAAACCATGTCTGTTACAAAAAACCCTTTGAATTTTCATGTCTATTTTTTTTTATTTCTTCCTCAGAAAAAGAAAAAAAGCCAAATTATACACTAACTCTATATAAGCTCCTCAATAAATTCTTTTTTGTTTGTTTTAATTTTTGTCAGAGGAATATATATTTTTGAAAATATATTTTATTTCTAAGAACAACCCATTAATCATTTAAAGCGCATTATTTTTCTAAAGAAATTCTTGTTCAGATGTTCTTGAGTAATTTGTTTGTGAAAAGCAACTGTTGATGTCCTAAAACAGTACATAGGGAACCCATGAACACATGGAAAGGGTTATTTTTAACCTATCCTTGGCCTGGGTGGGTCAGCTTCTGACACGTGGGGATCAAATGAAAGCTGTATTTTAGCATGAGCCCTGTACATACAGAGAAGAGATTGCAAAAGAACTGTTGCTCCTTTAGAACAAGAAAAGGATACAACAAAATATAGCATTTTAATGATAAAGGAACTTCCACACTTTAATTGTCCCTACAAGCAGTCATCATTTGAATGATTCACACATGGCATATGAATAGAGTTAAATTTCTAAGCTAAGTTTAGTCATGAACCACTTGAAATTAAATTTGGGGGAAAATTCTAGGGCTGGAACCGAATATTCGAATATTCGTTCAGTGGATTGGTATTCGATTTGAAAATGTGACATTTGAATATTCATTGTTGTTTTCTTTGTTTTTTTTTTTTTGGTTTTTTTTTTTGTTGTTTTTTTTTTTGTTTTCTTGCACACCTGGGGCCTGTACCATGATAGTAGTTGAACAAACTCAGGGTTGCAGGATTAGTTTTGAGTTGACAAAACCAAACCAATCCAACCAGGCTTTGTTGGTACCATGATGCCGATCATCAACTTTCTCTGTCAACTCAGGCTTTAATCCTGAGATTAGGAGTTTAGGTGTGACATCAGCAGCGAATAGCCAATCACATGCTGAGAAACAGTGAAACTCATTCAAAACTCATTGAAATGAATTTCTCGCGAGAGCTACTTCTCGCAATTCACTTATTAAATAAAAGTATTCAAATAATACAAATTTAAACATTTACAAAGCAAGAAAGAAATAGCTGTCTATGAAAGAGGACAACTAAAAGAAAGTCTCGTTACTGTATATCAGTGCTAAAGTTGTGAAGTTAGTTTATACAGTTGATAAAGGTATATTAGAGAATTAAACATTTAAGCTCTTATGTCATTTTATAGCTTCATTTATAGATTCTAAAGCATAATTATATTACCTTTATATATGTATTCATTTAAAATCTGCGTATAATAAGAATTGAAGAACTGAAATTACATGTGAAATCGTTTAACGGTATAATAATTACATAAATAATTTCTAAATCATACAAATTTATTATTCTAAATAAGCATTACTAAAAGCCAGATGATTTTGTCTTTAAAATAATTTGCTATGTAGTGACCTTTAATTTGGAATAGAAAAGGTGGAGTGACTTTATCGCATCAGACATGTGTGACATTGCTCACAGCTGATTGGTCCAAGTTCGGTTTGCAACCTCTTACCTGCTGGAACATAACCTGCCCCGGACCAGGTTAACCGTGGAGCGTAAGTTACTATGGCGATGAACACTGCTAAAAGCCAAACCACCTTCATGGTGCCTAAAACCCAGGGTAAGCGCAAACTAAACTGAAACATAGCTGGCTAGGCACCTAAACAGGCTTCATGGTACAGGCCCCTGGCATCCCACCCGAAACAGATCTCATTCACACTTGAATATGTTTTGCACTATAAAATCTGGTGAAATATAGGCTAATACTTAACATATAACTTCACAATATCTAAATAATAAATATATTTGCTTCTTCTTGGACTACTAATAGTGTTCCTGTAGAGCGCAGAACAGTGGAGTTTGTGTGGACAGAAATGCATGCCTGTGCTTGTATTTTGGGTTTAGCTGTGTTGCTTTGACATTGTGGAAAATAAAATAATAGAAACAAAATGTATTATCCTTTTTATCCGTTATTATCAATAATCCACAGTGAAACTTTGAGATTTTACTGGGACGCCACGTCACAACTTCATTTTTCTTTATTTAAATTTCGTTTTCCTTTATTTAATTTATTCTTTTTTTATTATTATTGTAATTTTATTTACTTAAATGTAGGTTTTTTTATTAATTTATTTTTTTATTTAAATTTTGTTTTTATTTGTTTAAATGTAGTTTTTATGTTTTATTCATTTAAATTTTGTTTTTATTTATTTAAATTTTGTTTTTATTAATTTAAATTTCATTTTTTATTGAAATCTTCTGAACTTTAAATTTAAAAATTAATTTTAAATTTTTAAACTTTTATTAATTTTATCTATTAATTTTAAACTTTAAAAATTCTGAACGTGTCGTGTCTCGCTGTCTATATTGCACCAAATGCGACACTGCACTTCCTTGTGAAGTCGTTTGGATGAACGGTTCTCGAAATAATTAAAATGCAAACAGACAGACAGACAGACAGATATATAGAGATTCCCAAGCTTTGATTATACCACGGGCTGTTTAAATACTCGATTCTGATTGGCTGGTAGGTGTGCAGTAAAACCCTTTAATGCACAGGTAGTTCCAGTCAGTTTGATTACAGTTTGAAATGAATCCGCTTAGACTGTAAACCATAGACTGTAAAACAAACATTGGTAACCATAGTAACAGTTACGCTTGCAAACAGATTCATAATTCATTCAAATAAATGCAATCCGATGGCTCTACTTTATTTAAAGTGGACAGAGTAGAACTAACGAGCCGTAACTTAAGAAAATAACCGTCATTTTTACATGTCTGTTAAAAAATTACACTGTTAACATCAGTTATAGCTTTAACTTCTTTTTAACTTGGCAAATAACCGAGGTATAAGCGGGATAATCCACGGCTAGCCATGCATTAAATGATTTTAATGCACGACGTATAGGCAACCACCCTCCGCTTCGCGTTGGGTGGTTCTTCGCCTCTACGTCGTGCATTAAAATCCTTTAATGCATGGCTAGCCGTGGATTATCCCTTACATAATTCATGATCATATCCTCATAAACAAAGAATATATTATCTTTATACGTGGGACGGGTAGGTCCACGGAGGCTTCTATGTAGTTCTGCCATCTTGAATAACTATAATAGCAGAGAGGGACAAAAAAAACTAGGCCAACGCGTTTCCACAGCGCGCTTTCGTTCAGAGCCAGCATGACGTAACTGAAAACAGCAGAAACGGAAGAGCAGAGCATTGAGAGGCGCTTCACTGCCCCGGCAAGTTTAAAAGGATGCATTGCAAATCCTCGTCACCAGAAAAGTCCAAAATAGATCATAAAAGGAAATGTGACCAGAGATTACAAAAATCACGAGTTAATGGTGAGATAGCTTTTTTCCAGGATAGAGCTAATGCAGGAGAAAGTTCTGTTTTCTTCTCGACAGGTCAATGTTACGTTCTTAATTGCAAGCTTTTTGTCATTGTTTGGTTATGTACTTTATTTTATAGACAGATGAACATTTATAGTTAAAAGTTGATCATATCTAACAATGCACGTACTTTACTAAAAGTACTTTAATCAAAAATATGTACCTTAATCAAAAATATATTAATTTGTGTTCTGAAGATGAACTAAAGTCTTACTGGGTTGGAACAACATGAGGGTGAGTAATTAATGACAGAATTTACATTTTGGGGTGAATAACCCTTTAAGTTGACCAACCAACAAATCATTAATCACACTGTTTAATTATTACATTATAACATTATCAAAGCCAGTATATAAAGTGAGTCTAGATCTGGTCATGTACAGAAACCTACAATTTCTTAAATGTCAATTCGTATTGATGATTTGATTAATTAAACAGACAAGAATAACCACAGAGCAAATGAAAAGTTCAAAGCCAATATACCCATCGACAGATGTCATTTTAGGAATACAGCATAAACCCTAACCCACGTGATCTCAGTACCTTGTAAAGCTTCCATCACAGGGAGAATGCTTTCAGACCACTGGTAGGCAGCAATAGCAGTGTAGATCCCTGGAAAGTCTCGCAGCCAGATACGCTTTCCTACTGCCCATATAGCAGCCAGCTCTGGGTTTGCCTGTAATTAAAATCTGTATTAGAGATCTAAAATTCATTGTGCTTTATGTTAGACTAGTTGGAAGCAAACATAAAACTCACTGTTTTGATTGCTTGGGGTATCCGTTTCCAGAGGTATCTAGCATTATTCCTGCATAAAGCAAGTGACTATAAAATCAAGTGATAATTTAAATGTATATTAACATCAAATATAATTTATGTAACATACTCACATGTCATTATGCAGGAGATACAGGACTAGTAACTGTGAATACACCTGAGGTGTTGCAATTCCACCGGGAGACTACGATACAAGGAAACATGATTTAAAATGAATGACATTTAGGAGATGATTATGACAATTTGTATTTAAACATTCAATCATGCCTGCATTATAATAACAAGTAAACACGAGCACAAGGAAAATGATTACTACACACAAAACTTCATAAACATTAACGCACAAGTTCCGTTCCACATGAATGAATTTTAAAGTCTCTATTTTATCTTACACTGGTGCCTAGAGCTGGCTTTACATGACTAATGCTGTTCAACTGACAGACCCAGATACTATGGCTGTTTAGCATATAACAAACATCAGCAAAATAAACGTATTAATAAATCAGTATCTCTGTCTGCTTTTACCTCTAGTTCTTGAGTTTCAAACTGCAACAGCAGCTTTTCATCAGGTTCAGCCATCATGACAGACACGGGCATCTTTTACAGTAGCTTCATATGCTAACGGCTAAGAAAAATAAACCGCTGCTGCTCTGGCCCTGTGACGCCCCACTGCCCCCTGTTGGAGTGGAGAGTAAACGACGCCACCACGCCTCTTACATTTTTGTATAGCTGAAAAACAAAAATGTGAGGACTGGAGGTACTGGTGGCTAGTTTTACTCATTAGCACGTATATCGCTGCAGTCGCTCTACTTCCTTCAGAGACCCATTTGTGCACAGATATGAGCATATGAGTCAAGTCAAGTATAATTTATGTAGCGCTTTTCACAATATTGCATCAAAGCAGCTTCAAAACATAATGCAATGTTCGATTCTTAGTGGAAAAACATCCAGTTTGGTTGAGCTGATCAATGGTATTCATGATAGGTTAATTAATTTAAATATCCCCATATTGCAGGCTTAATAGCTCACTGAACTGCTCTTCTCAGAAAAGCATAATTGTGAGGTCAAATTTGATTGACTGTCCTACTGCTAGGCCAGCTGCTCACCAGGTTGTCTAGAGAGAAGTGTCTATAATAATCCACCTCTCTTAACACTACACTGTATTTAGAAGTGTCTCCTAAAGAGTATTACTGTGAATGCTTACACATGAAGGCCTTGCGTTGTGTTTAAAACTCTCTGAAGTTACACCAAATATATTTCGTTATTGGGATAATACATTTCATTAATCCATGTTTCTTTGCTTGCTCCACTCTTGTTTGACTGAGATTTCACATTAGTTTTGACATGATAAATGCTAACGCCAGTCTTATAAACATTTAGCTCAACTTACAGTCCGACCTGTCTATATTTAGATGTAACCACCGAAAACAACAACAGATGCGCAGCATATGAAACTTATTACAGTCTTCAGCATTTTATGGAAGGGGAAAACCCTACTAACAGTGACGGTGTTGAGAAACAATGTCAGACAACATTGTATTGATGAATCAGAATTTGTACAGGCTCGACAGAAATGACAGAATTTTCATTTCGAAGTGAACTATACTTCGAAATGAAAATTCTGTCATCAAGTTGTTTCAAACCTGCATGAATTTCTTTCTTCTGCTGAACATAAAGGAAGATATTTTGAAGAACCAAAGCGAATGCCAAAATTAAACAAACAAATCCAGTGTTTTGCAAACAAACTCGATCTGCTTTGCAAAGGAAAACTTGCAAACAAACAGAAAGCAATTTGCAAAAACGAAAGTCAATTTGAGCGAAAATGCAGTGGCGTAAACAATACTGTTTTTTACAAATATAAATAAATGATCCTTTATATTATTTCACAAATAAATACATACCATCTTACTAATTGCATGTAACATTTTAATCAAATACCTAATCTAGTGCATAAATGCATATCTGTCTGTTATGATTGTGAGATCTCTCGGCTCGATTTTCTCACGAATGTTTCGGGCAGATTTTCTCACAAATGCAGTTGAACAACTTCCTCTTCTAAAACAGTAGATGGCGCTAAAATGGGTGATTAATTTAGCGCTAGTCTCCTGGGAGAACCATTGATTTGAAACGCACATGCCTTTGCCTACAGCTGAGGGAAATGATTTCTGTCTGGATATGTAATAAACATTTAGCAAAAGAAAACCTCAAGGTGTTTATTACAAATAAAGTAAGACAGAAACTTTTTCCTCAGCTGTAGGCAAATCAGTGGTTCTCCTGGGAGACTAACGCTAAATTATTCACCAATTTTAGTGCCATCTACTGTTTTAGAAAAGGAAGTTACTCAACTGCATTTGTGAGAAAATGCGGTTTTACAGATACTAGACACATGACTTTCAAATGAAAGACTGTTATCAAAGAGCACACCAGTCTTTGATACCAATCTTTGGTATCAAATATTGGAATGCAAAGCAGATCGAGTTTGTTTGCGAGTCGAGTTTTCCTTTTTAAAGCAGATCGAGTTTGTTTACAAAATGCTGGATTTGTTTGTTTAATTTTGGCACATAATTTGCTCCATACCAAACAGTTAATTGAACCCATTGACTTCCATAGTATTTTATGTCCTACTAGTTAATTGTTTGGTTACAAACATTCTTCAAAATATCTTCCTTTGTGTTCAGCAGAAGAAAGAAATTCACACAGGTTTGAAACTACTTGATGAGTATGATGACAGAATCTTCAGTTTGAAGTGAACTATCCCTTTAAAGAAGCACAAAGTAAGACTCACATGTGTGCAGACCCTTCTCAGGCAAGCAAAGAAAACCCAAATAGTGTCATATAGAGTTGTTAAATGATGATAGGATGAAAGACCCTGATGTTGAGCTCCCCCCAGTTGTGCTGTTGGGTAAGTACAACGCAACCATGCTCTAGTAGCTGATCTTGAAAATGTATGATGGAAAACACAATGTTGAAATTTTTCTAGAGTTTTAATTACAAACTTAGCTATTTCAAGAGACCATGTATGGTTGTAACATGGGAAGAGTTGTAACACTCCACCAACCAGGAGAGTTCTATGATAATTTCAGTTCCTCCCAGATCCTAAATGGTTGTCAAAGCTTGAAATAGCAGATTTTATAAAGAAAAAACATTTTGTGGTAAGAATGTTTTTTTGTTTGTTTGTTTGTTTGTTTTTTGTTTGTTTGTTTGTTTGTTTGTTTGTTTGTTTGTTTGCCAAATTTGTTAAACTTTTGCAGAAAAAATAATTTAACTTGTAAATAGTTTCACAGGCTAATTTCAGTACACTAATATTATGGCTAGTTAAACACCCAACAAACACAGATTGTTCCCCTACGTTAGAATTTATTTGTTTGTTTGTTTGTTTGTTTGTTTGTTTGTCTGTTTGTTTGTTTGTTTGTTTTTGTTTTTTTAGAACCAAATAATAATAACGTTCTTTTAGGTTATTATTTTTTAACCATTAAATAACATTTCCACAACATTGCAGGGTAGTTATTTTAAATTACCAAAAAAAAAAAAAAAACTTATACAGAACACCCCTTAATGGTTATTTAATAGCTAAAGTTCAGCTAAATGCTTTATTTTCACTCACACATCCTAAAATTAATTAAATGAAATTCAAAGTGAGTTATAAAAATTAATTTGGACTAATTTGAGACCAAAAACCATGCTTGTGTTTATGCAACTTGCCCCAGTTTGTAACAAAGGTCCCTGCCATATGTTAAATGTGTTTAAGTGGCTTTAGGTATGTACTTACATTGAAAAATAAGTACAATGTACTTATTGTGCTCAGGTTTTGTTGTAAAACACTTTTGCTTCAAAATATAAGTACAATGCAACAAATTATTAATTTCAATGTAAGTGTACTTAAATCCACTAAATATAAAGTGGGACCAAAAAACAAAATGTAAGACCCCTGCATGAAACCAACACTGCTAGATGCTTATCACCATGAAAATAACAAACCATTAATTTGAATGTGTCCTCATTGCATTGCTCATTGTCCTCAATCAGTACAGCCATAAAATACCCAAGTATGTCATCAGCTGTTTGGGAGATGTTTTAAATATAGTTACATGTGAGGTCAGCTAATGAATACTTTCACATGCACCTACATAACTGCATAAGAACTGCCTATAAAAACAATCAAAACCTTAAAGCCATATGTTTAACAAATGTTTTGACTTAATTCAAGTAATAAGCACTTGAAGGGATACTCCACTTTTTTTGGAAATCGGAATTCATTTTACAACTCCCCTAGAGTTAAACAGTTGAGTTTTACCATTTTTGAATGCATTCATCCGATTTTCTGATATTTAGAAGAATATCAGTAACCAGACAGTTTCTGGTCTCATTGACTTCCATATCTTTTTTTTTCCTACGATGGAAGTCAATGAGACCAGAAACTGTCTGGTTACTGATATTCTTCTAAATATCAGTAAATCAGCTGAGTGCATTTGAAAACGGTGAAACTCAACTTTTTAACTGTGGGGGAGTTGTAAAATGAGCCTATTTCCAAAAAAAGTGGAGTATCCCTTTAATGCTAAATAAACTAATGAATTTTCATCAAGGAGAAACGGATGCCCTTTCACTTATCATTGAATTACAGTTGACAGCTCAGGGCACTTTTGGAATTAAGGTCACAAGGTAAAGCACCTTTGTGGATCAGATTCTGGGCAGCTGTGCCTGTGTGGCCAGTCTGATTGGAGAACAATGCTGTCACACCTCATGATTTGTTGAAACGGAGAGTTGGAGTCTATTCCTGGCTTGTGTAGTGGTGATATCACCAGCAATGCTTTCCACTCAGCTGTGCATCTGGCATATTTATCGAACTCAGCCTCTGTGTTGTTGGTGAAAAAAAATAATCAAGGCATCCTTGACATGCAATTGCCCTGCACTGATCACATGTCATTTGTACTAAAAATACAAGATAGAGCAACAGTGATAATATAAATAGACATAAAACAGGACAGGTAAGAAGTGGAAAGGGTTGTCAATATTAGCCATGCTCTCCCAAGGCGCTGTGAGTGGAAAGGCCACGTTCTTGACAGAGAGAAGGCGGTCATCTTTAGAAAAGACCAAAGGTCATAAAAAACCAGGGTTGGACTTTCTTTGTCCCCCTGTCCTCGATGACCTGTTAACTCACCACTGGAGGGACATGCAATATGGATTCTCTGATCCAGACCAACTGAACAAAGTGTTAGAGTTTCAGAGTGATGAACTGCTGTGGACTGCTCAGAAGCAGGGTGAGTCAGATTTGATGAATAAGACGAAGATATAAAATATTATTTTAGAGAAGACAATGAAGAATTGTTCATATTTCCACATAATTACTGTGTGCAGAATGTGTAAACTCAACTTAGTGCATTTGTAATGTTTCAGAGAGGACTTGTACTGATCAAAATAGCAAAACTCAATGAAAATCATATCAGTCATGGTCTTGAGTTTCAATATCCTCCTAAAAGGCAGCATGTGTTGTGCATCTGTTGTGAACAAAACCAACCAGAAGTTTGGATACTGGTTCCCAGAATTGGATTCAGGTATGCTGGTGTATTTAACTGGCTTCTTAAATAGCTCAAATAGGTTTAGTGTTTGTTTTGTCTGCGCAGGACTAGTGGGTGAAGCAAATCAATGTTGTTCACCAGAAAGTGCTAGTCAGTGATGGCTTTTTTTTTCTAGTGGACAACATTGTTTTACAGTTCAACCAGCCAGACCAGCTAAGAACCAGTTTGTATCAGCATGAAAGGCAGATCTTTTAAAGGGGCACTTGGCAACTCTAGCCATAGACCTAATAGCTACGTTCTACCTTACAAACAAATGGCGCGACTGAATAAAGTACAGGTTAAAAACTAGCTAGTAGTTACGAAGCCTCTAGAGTGGACATTACGTTACAATTTAAAAAGAATTTACGAACGGCTACCCAGGTTATTAAACCATTGAAATGATTTCTAAAAGGTTTTATTAAGTTGAAAAAGTTGCCAAGTGCCCCTTTAAGTCTCATTCTGACATCACATGTAGAAATCACATTCTAAATAAACTAATGCATTAAAGGGATAATTCACCCAAAAAGGAAAATGTGTCATTGTTCTTTTGTTCTTTTGTTAACTTTTATCTAATTAATCCTTTTTATCTAATTAATATGTAAAACATACACTTTGTTTAACTTTGTTAAACTTTATTAAATCCAAGTCTTCTAAAGAGACAAGATCACTATATGATGAACAGATTTCATTTATGCCTTTATTTGCATATAAACATTGCTTATCGCACATATTTTGAGCATATCACAAATAAACAGAAGCTCAACCATACTTGGTTGATATTTTCATTTTATATATATATATATATATATATATATATATATATATATATATATATATATATATATATATATATATATATATATATATATATGACATATGCAAGTAATACTGTAATCCAGGCTTCGACTTCGGGCAGCGCGTCTGCTAGTAAACTCCCCTCACATTCCCTACACTCACTCTTGATGAGACAGGCATCCTACATGAGACACACTAACATACTGAAGCTTTTCATGCAAGGATAACAAAGCTTGCGTCTTTTAAAATAGACTAAACTTGCCACGCTCTACAAGTCTTTTATCACTTAGAAAGCCCTTAACTCATGGCATTCTGTGGGCAGATGGCACATTACTGAGGTAAGGAATCTGTGTGGAGTTGACACAGGATTGCTAAGGGATTGGGGTAATCTTCTGTGCATATGAATGTCATGCACAGATCAATACTCGAGAGCCCTGATCCCAGTTATTGTTTGGGTCAGTCTCCATGCAACACTCCTAATGCTCATTCTGCAGATTCCAGTAAAGATTTTCCTGGTGTGCCCTCAAAATCAATGATCTCATACAACCCAGAGATTATGCCATTGCAATTAAACTCTGCTTCTACTATAAATATCTAACCTGTTATGCTATAGGCGCTTTTTGGCACAGGCTACATGGAAGTAGCTTACAATTTGATCCATTTAACAGAGCATGTTTTCAATGTCTCTAAAAGACGGGTCTATTATTCAAATAAAACAAGTCTACAAATGGACATGGATGTTTGCAGCTCAAAGGATTTAGCATCTATCTCATACATCAACAACTAAAAATGGCACCAGTAAGCTATGATGACCAACTGATGGAGAACAATGGCTTACTAAAAATAAGGACAAAAAGTGCTTGAACCCATAGGAAAACATGACTAGCACTATATAAACTCAAGTCCTTGAAAGCATGAGCCATTTGATAAGTTAGGCGGAGATGCTAAGAACTATGTGCTTTGAGAATCTCTGTTCAACCGTGCAGCTGAATGGATGGCAGGCTCTGCTGGATGATAACTGTGAGTTAGGACAAGATCATTGGGAGAGAGCTCATTTACGTTCCTTGTGGCTCTATAGAGCGGTAGTGAAGGGAGACTCCAGAGGGCTTCGAACCCTCCTTAAAAGGAATTATATTGATGTTGATGTGTTTTACAATGTGAGCCGGGAGGAACTCGAGTGGAAATCTCAGACAGAAACCACATTTGGACCCTCAGGTAAAATCAGTCATTTGTGGGATAGGTATTTTGAAAATGTTGTTGGATAAAACAAAGATTGAACATTTTATTTTGCTACTGTGGAGCATTTATAATTTCAGATTTGTTTTAGATGTATTATTTCTCTTTTATTTTACATTTTGAATATTTTAAAATGTATTATTTTAAGACTTTACTATTCCTACTCTTAATACTTTTATTTCATTAATTATATTGTATTATCCATTATTACTCTTAACATATATATTTTTTAGAAATTCAACGGAAGTAACTATTATTTTATTTATTTTAGAGTAGAATCTATTCTGTAATATAATATACTACTGGTCAAAAGTGCCAGTAAGATTTTTATTTATTTATTTTAAAGAATCTTATTATACTCACCAAGGCTGCATTTATTTGATTATTTTAATATATTTTAAAATGTAATGTTCCTGTGAAGGTGAATTGTCAGCATCATTACTCCAGTCTTCAGTCAGTGTCACATTATAATTGACATTTAATAAGTTTTAATTTTAACATTTTGTCTCGTTTTCTGTAAGATTCAGCGTTAGCTACCCAGAGCTATCTCTAACACAGGTGGATCTCTACCTGTCACAATAATATAAAACTCTCCTTATATTAGAGTAACAATTAGAAGAATAAATAAAGCATATGTTGTTAACTTTTGGAGCTTGGAAGGGTTCAGTTTCAGCAGATGTTGATCCTTATCAGAGAATGTGTCAATTTCACATTCAGCATCTGACTCATATTCACAATCTTTAAAATCAATATTTTGATCACTGAAAGCTTCTTTACCAGATCCATCGAGTGACAGTGACTTTAATATTTGATTGTGTTCAGTACTTGCTCTGCAGTAAATCGCTGAGCCATTTCAAGTTTTGATTATCTGTTTTTTAGCTTTGTTTTTGCCTGCTGTTACTCACTTCATCATTGTGTATCAAATATTGATACCTTGTGGAATAATTCTTATTCAGTCATCAAAGACTAAATTATCGTTGTGCAGAAAAAACGATAATTCTAGAATAATAATTATTTTATAATTTTTGTTTGTGTGTTTTATTATGTATGAATTGATTGAGGAATACTAAGAAAGCATAAAGGCAACTTTATAAAAGCAAGCATAAAAGCATAAATGATGTCCCGGGCCACCAAAGCAACATCGGCATCAACATCGGCAGAGCGTTTGAATTATGGAGAGACCTCTGCTATTTTCATTGTGATAAATTACAAGTTTTCAGATATGCTGAAATAAATAATGGTAAACACTAATGAAATAACAGGTAAACTACAACATATATGAGACATGAAATGACAATATGTCCAGGATAATAAAAAGTAGGTGCTATGATGTAACTTTTATTTTATGTACTAGATCTACTGTCTAACATCATTCATCACTACTATCAAACCGTTTACACACATTTCCAGACACGTTCAGTGCAGTAATGTTACTTCCTACAATCTTACTGTTACACTGAAATTGTTCAGTCTAGTTCACTAACCGTTTCCGTTATCATATTATACGTTCACCCATGTTGACATTGCTGCTTGTGAAAGATACAATAGTTGGTGAAATTCCTTGTGCTAGATAACACCACAAATGTAACGTTATCATGGTACGAGCATGGAGCATTAGTTCAATGTCAAGCTGATATTATTGTAAAGTTGCAGTGGGAGTTTACATGAGTTTTCAGAATGTTGTGTGATGCTTTATCCGGTGTGTTGCGCAAGAGCACTTTTGTAAAAATTGGTTGCAATCTGAAACAGATAGAGACTGCAAAAAAATACATATAGCACCTTTAAGGGTTAAAAAACATATCACAGTTGTGATTGTCTAGTAATGCTTCCCATTTCAGGTCTTTGGTCTTTGGAGTACAAAAGAGAACTGACAAGCCCACTGTGTATTGCCGCTGCACAAGGTTTCACCGAATGTCTACAGTATTTACTGGAGCATGGCGCACACCCCAACCTTCTCGCGGGAGGAAAAGCGGCACTTCATGAGGCCTGTGTAAACGCCAACACTGAATGTGTAGAGCTGCTGCTGGAACATGGAGCTAACCCAAACCAGATTACAGAGGAGGGACTGACTGCCTTACATCTCTGCAGAACACCACAATCACTACGGTAGGCCATCATCATTTGAAAATTATACATACTTAGTATTAATACACCTTATTTTTATCAAGACTATAATTCAAAAGCAATAGTAAAATATATAATGTATTAAACAAGTATGAACCATCACATTATGTGTTGTTTTACATTAATAATTTATATGAAACCCATATTAGTATTTTATCTTTAGTGCAAAATATGCAGCAGGTTCTTCCCCCCCGAAAATAATTACACATTGTTTTTGCAGTGCAAGCTGGATTATTAAAAAAGTAGACCTAATACATTTTAGAAAAAAAATCAGTTCAAGCTGCAGTGTTTGTATTCTCTCATATTGAGCATTTGCTGTACATTTTTATTGTAGTTGTGCAAAAGCCTTGGTGAGATATGGTGCCAAGGTGAACATTCCCAGTGAGGAAGAGGAAGAAACGCCATTGCATGTGGCAGCTAGACATGGTCTACCCCACCATGCGCAGCTGTACCTACGTTTCGGAACCTGTGTAAACCATAGCAGCTCTTCAGGTGAAACACCACTGGGGGTGGTGTGTGGAGTCGCACCAGAAACGACAGCCGACAGCGAAGATGAACGATACCTCGAGCTCTGTCATCTCCTCCTGGCCTATGGAGCAAACATTAATTTAGCTGATAAAGAGCGCCGCAGTCCTCTACACAAGGCAGCCCACAATGTTCAGCATAAGATGGTGGACCTTCTTTTGAATAATGGGGCTGATATCAATGCCATTGACTACAACGGATGTTCACCGCTATCTAGAGTCCTACAGTGCTCTGTGGTTCGGCAAAAATGGGAACCTCACATGGTTGTTCAGACCTTGTTAAATCGCGGCTCCATTAAAGTCTGGCCACAAGCACTGCTGAAGGTTATCACCAATAACATTAAATAATGGCATATTTCAATACTCGACAAAAAAACAAAAAAAACATTCTTATTACATAACATTTTCTTACTACTGAATTCAAGTCTTTTAATTTGCTGATGTCTCATGCATTTTCAATCTCTTTGATATATGATCATTTTTAAAAATTAATTAATTTAATATTTTGTTTTGTTTTAAGGTATTGACAGCCTGTGCAGGGGCACCTACAACTGTGGAAATCCTGTTTAACTCATACACATTTGTTCCTGTAACCTACAAATGGGTTGAGGCCATACCTGAGGATACCTTTCATGTGAGTCTCTTATTTCACCAGGATGTTTGCATGCATACTATATGAAACTTGTGTAAACATCATTTATAGCATAATTATTTCAAATACTGCAGCAAAACCAGGCTAAAGGCTTCAAAAAAAAAAATCAAATCAGCTTTGGAATTAGTCAATGCATGTTTGCATTATTGTATCATAGTGAAGCAAAATGAATAAATATTAATACATTAATATTCATATAATTCTTTTTTAGCTTCACCAACCCTTTTATGAGTCTCTTTTTGCTCTGGAGTATAGACCACGTAGTTTACAGCATCTGTGTCGATCTGCACTGAGGAAACAGTTTGGGAAAAACTGCTACTCACTCATTCCCAGTCTCCCTGTGCCAAAGTCACTACAGCAGTATCTTCTTCTGGAACCGGAAGGGTACTTCGACTAGAACCAGACCTTTTGGAAAATAAAACTTTAGATAACTTCTGAAGGCTTTTTTTAGCATTATAAATTAAGTAGTCTGGCAAAGCTGACTTCCTTACATTTCACAAGCAGTGAAAAATACAGTAATATTTTGAGAGAGGGTTTTTTTTTTCACCTGTTTCACCTATTTCACCTGTCATACAATATATAGACTAATATTTTAGTGTAATTATAGGGTGAATTGCCCTAAAGTGGTAAAATGCCATCATATATGAGGGTAAAGTAATCACCAAACAAAAACATCTTGTGTGAAGACCATCCAAAGGTCAGTGACATAGGTCAGTGACAATTTTATTGTTTGAATGGCAGTGTTATGTGTATGCTATGAATTCTTATTTAGGCCTAATTTCTATGTAGTTACAGCTCATTTGATATTTTTGCATAATTATTTAATTAAGAAATATTTTTTCTTGTTTGTCCTCCAATAAAGTATCTTTTGAAAAGTCTCCTTCATTTCTCAATACATTTATGTTTGTGCTTTGTAAGGTGCAGTGAGCAAGCAAACACAGAACGTTGGCACAACATCTACCCAACCTTCTAACAACGTTTTAACAAGATGGCCAAAGATTGCTAAAACTACGTTGTGTGCAGGTTGGCAGAGTTGTCACAATGTTGACATTAAACCACCATTCAGAGCCATTTGCTTAAAGTCGTCATGAAATCAAATTTTACTATCCATATTTTTATGTGTAATATTGTAATGTTTATTATAAATTATAAATGATTTATCTGTGCACTTCATTGTTATTATTTTTTTTAATAATTCATGTACCCTTATAATTGAGGAAAAGGAGTTTCCCTGCACATTCACTATATAAAATTCACTGGAGGAAAGAGTTCACATGGCCGTAGTCAGATTTGGAAGTCACTCAAAAGGCTCTTTCATGGTGCCTTCAGTCTACTTTAGTGAGGCGCTGTGGTTTATGGGATGAGTAGTTTCTTTGCTCGTAAATGAATGTACACAGTCTTGCTGACATTCAGTCCAAACGGTGCCTTTTATTTAGAATAAATACAAATGGAATTTACATCTTTTAGTTTGTCAAAAGATTTAAAGTAACGTGTTTGAAGAGAGCGCATGTGCGAACGTGAACAAGCCAAATATTGAGTCTGGTAATAAAGCAAAATAACTGAGAACAATTAGAAATAGTCCTCAGTTGACATGTCTGTAATTTATATTAAAAACAAATGTAGCGTTAATTGGATCTCAAACAGTTTCATTAAAAGCAGTTATTATTCCACCATGTGCGAAACCAACGTGGTTGAACGATACTTTGTGACAATGGGTTTCGGGAAACAGTCGTGACTACTGACTAGCTAGTTGATTTCTCCAACGATGCATCGTAGGTAGTAATGCAGCGAACTGTAGTTGTATGGAAAACGCACCCCAGGCTAGCTCTGTGAGAAAATCTGCCTTGACACATTTTGCACCTGTGAGAAAACAGACACATTGCTCATTGCATAGATTTGGTATTTGTTCAAAGGTTAAATATATGTATATGTGTTACTCCACTATAGGTCTACATTTTCTCTCAGATTGCCCTTTGTACTTTTGTACTGTTTTTTTTTTTTTTTTTTTTGTGTATGTGTCTGTTTTTTTGTTTGTTTTGTTTTGTTTTTCAAATAAGCAGATCGAGTCGAGTTTTGTTTTGCAAGTCAAGTTTTCCTCTGAAAAGCAGATCGAGTTTGTTTGCAAAATGCTGGATTTGTTTGTATAATTATGGCACAATATTACCTCCATAGGCTACCGAGAAAAGCTACATAATTGTGACAAATTAGTATTATTATCATATTAGAATAAAGCTTTTTTCTAGAAATAATGTTGCCTACATTACGATATTTAAGTTATATCTCAAGAATATCCTATTTTCCCTATGTAAATTGTGCGAGAAAGAAATTGTGCGAACAATTTCTGTCGGGATTTGTCATTGTGTCGCAACGCATCCATATATCCATAAAGCATGCAGGATCCATCGATTAGGCTATGTTTTAAGATTAATAATAAATTCGTAATGCAAGGCCTATAGCTTTATAGATACTTTATTAGTGTTATTTATTTATAGTGTTTATTTATTTATTTATCTTGTGTCCACATTCCACGCAGACTGAGTGCGTAGGCTATTATGTTTGTCCAGTGAAATACTCGCTGTGTGCCACCTGGGAGCGGTAAACGCGCTATTGAATTGAATAAACGACGGTGACGCAAAAGCTTCATGAGCGGACCAGATTAGACAGACTCCGGTGTGTCATTGTTAGCTGTTCCTGTCACCCTTACCGGGGTCGTTTGTCCATTCCAGCTTTAAAAAGTTTTTCGCAGTCATTGTGTGCCGTGTAGGCTACGTGGGCGTAAAGTGCAGAAGAGAGAACGGGAGGCATGTGAAGTTACTGTCTGACACTTTCACCAGAGATGAAGAATTCAGTGGAAGATGAGTGTGCTGATTCAGGAGCGGAGACCGGAGGGTAAGCGATATTTTGCTAAGATAATGAAATAACGTAGGCTACTGCGAATGTATCGATGATGATGCTGCCCTTGCTTAGACGCCGATGAGAACAAACATCAATGCGCTTAGAAGAATCTGATTCATTTAAAGTGAGTCATTTGACGAGGATTCTGATTCATTAAGTCATCAAATAAATAAATAAATAAATAAAAAAATAATAATAAAAAAATTGATAGGGCTGGGCACTTAATTGAAGTTTTCTTGTTTCGCTTCTAACTTACCTCTTTTGCCCCATTTCTCATTTAACCATCTGTTGTTTGGCATTAACACCCAAGACATCTGGCGCAGAGATTTACTGATAAAATGAGTTCAGCTTTTATTGCATGCTTCTAGGCTGATTAGCACAAGAGATAGAAGTAGCCATCCTAATAATCACATAGCTCTCACATCAGCTCTCTACCTGAGATTTAACTCTTTTATTATTTCAAAGTCATGTGTGATCTGTACCATCATTCTGTGCTTTCAGCTGTGAACGATGAAAAGATGCATCCTGGTTTGTTTATAGGTATGTCACATTATAATGGCTGTGTTGTAGGTGTAGGTATACTGCTTTAGTAGGACTGTAGTCTTGGCACATTGATTAAATCCTACATTCTGGAGTAAATGTGACTGTGTATATAATCTGTTTTAGAATATTATTTCTTTAGATATAATTTGTTCTGAAGAAAATGGCCTCAGCACCTTTCTAATGACTTCAGTGACAGCCTTCCAGTCTTCAATTAGCTGATGCATTTATCCAAATCCACTTACAGTACACAGGAGCAACCTTTGGTTCAAGTTCAAATGTTGATAGCTTATCCATAATTGAGTTAGAACCGCAACATTTCTGTTAGAATGCTCTTTTTACCACTGAGATTGATCATCGATCTAGTTCTAGATCTAGATCAAACTCATCCTTTAAATGGACAAATATGTTTTCAGAATTAATCTGACCTAAAAATGCATTGTATCTGGATGATCCAGTAAAAATAATATGAAGGATTCGCTCCCATATGTAAATATAGCCTATTGAATATCTTCCATGTAGTGGTTTTCACATTAAGTTTACATGGGCGTTTTATCGTTAATTGTTGTGTGCCTCATCTCATTTGGTTTGTTTCCAAAACAGTAAAGACTGTAAACTGAATGGATGGCAGTTGATCAGAGAATAAAAAAGCTTTCTAATGGTGCTTGTGAGTTCATTGTTAAAGTGTGAGAGTAATAAAAATCAACAGAAAATTCAACACTTCTATCACCTACATTGCAATTTTCATTATACAACACTCATTCATTCAGGGTTAGCAAATGTAAAACACATTCGATTCACTGTAATGACAATATCGGCCACATTTAGAGGCTTTTATGATACCTTTCTTTGTATTAAATATTACATAGAAACACAAAGTGCTTTTGCTGTTGAATGCCATGTATAGACCATACAGTAGCCTACAATACATAAAAGTTTTTGAAAGAAGTCTCTTATGCTATCATCATTCCATCATTCTAATCATTCTAATATGCTTATATGATGCTCAAGAAACATTTCTTGTTATTATCAATTTTGAAAACAGTTGTGCATCTTTATATTTTTGTGGAAACCGTGATTATGTTTTTCAAGAATCTTTGATGAATAGAAATTTAAAGAGAACAGCATTTATTAGAAATACCAACCTTTTGTAACTTTATATCTTACCACTTTTGATTAATTTAATGTGCCCTAGAAAAAAAAAGTATTAAATTCTTAAGAAATTCTTATTGACCCAAATCTTTTGAACAGTAGTGTACGTTGCACAATATTACCAGTAAAAACCATAACATTACAGCATTAAATGACAACAAATTCAAGTTTAACTATACACGTAATTTCCTTGTTTTTAAAAATAGTTGGTATTACACTGTTCTCACTACCACAGAAACAGGAAAGACAGCGAGAGAGAGATATAGGAAAGGAAAAAGATTGACCAGAGAGCGATATAAAAAAAGCATGTACAATGGAAAAAAAAAAAAACGACACTTGTACTATGAAATATTAAACAGGTCTCACTCTTTGTTTGTTTTTAACCTTTCTCAGCAAACGTTGAGCTGGGAGCATTGAATGTTTTTGACACAAAGCAGCTAAAGACACAATCTTTGATCATAACTTTTGCATATATGTGTGTGTGTACTGTATACACTAGAGGATCTACTACACACACTATACCATGACACCCAGGATTGTTTGTCCAGATGTAGGACCTTCCTTTGAAACCTTGGGATCCTAAATCACTCTAACAGTCTCTAACAAAAGTCTCTTTCTGTTTCTCTCTCCTTTCTGTCATTCTCAGGTCTGACTACAGTCTTATGTCATCAGCAAGCAGTGAGTACATGTCATTTGTTGGTACATTCCCCATGCAATTCGGATTAACCTTCTAATAAAATATATCTTAATCAAACACATGCACATACAATTTCAAGTCATATCTGACTGATGCACTTCAAATACCATCCTGCTGACTTGCTCTAACTGGGTTGTTTTTAAGGGACTATTATTTGCAAAGCTAATTTTGAAGCTATGTGTTTTGAAAAGCACATTATAAACTACAAGTGGAAGATTTCAGTTAGATAAAACACTTGAAAATTGTTGCCATGACAGTGAGATTAGTTCGTTCTCGAAATCACAGCTTGAAGTGCTTCGCAGCTCTAACACCTCCGCTGTTTGTGTGTGCCTGCTTGTGTGTGTGTGTCTGTGGCTGACCTTTCCATGTGGCTGTGTTGGGCCCAGTCTGTTTCCCTATGGAGGGATTAATGTCCAATATTAGCCCATTAATCTGGGCAGCAGGAAACACTCCTTCCAGTGACGGCGCAGGAAGAACTCTCTCACTCACCCACTCACATATAGACACACTCACACATGCATACACACTCTAAAACCTAGAGCCCATCAAGGACACCGCATAATAGACTGTGTATAATTTACTGAAGAATGAAGAAAAGTGGAATCAGGGACAGAAAATGAAGAAAACAGAATGAGACTGTTTGAGAAATAAGGAGAGAGGGGGAGATAGAGAGGGTCTATCTATCTCTCTCTCTCTCTCTCACACACACACACACAAACACACACACACACTCACACACATAAGTCATATGAGTCATTTTGAATTCATATGTCATTATCTTTTTCTTTATCAAAACACCTCCACATGGAAGGGAAATGTTTTTCACTTTTTTTTCCACATCATTTCCCTTTATTGTTTCTGCATTCTCTCTCTTTTTTAACAGTATGACAATATGCTTTCTTGAAATGCTGCCATGAATAACTGCACACTGCTGCATCATCAGTCATGTCAGCATTTCGTCGCTTCTGCAGCTCATCAGATTTTGTATCTGTAACCATGTGCACAACACTTTCCTCTCTATATCTTTGTGTTGTTACATCACTAACAACTTCATTGCACTGCATAAACAGAATCTGGAGTCGAATGCATATTCTCTGAAATCTGTGGTCCCTCTTTATATCTCTGTACATTTACTTTTCTACACTGAAAAAAGAGAAATGCTCCACGTGGTTACATCCAAATCAATTGATTTTAATTCAAATCAAAAATATTATTTAACATCAATCAGTCAACCTTAATGCTTTATGTTACAACCAACAAGATTAAATATAAGGGGCAGATAAGAGAGAAATAGCCACAATTGCATGTCACCACTTTACAGTGTAGGAATGGCACCAGATTGTGGTGTACATTAAGGATGGTTAAGCTGGTGCTAAACTTATTTAATGGTGTTGCTTAAATCTCACACAGCCAAACAGATTAAAATCCATTACAGACTCAACTGAGATTACCGATCAAGCTCAAGTTCTTGATACTAGCTGAACGCAGAGCTGTGTCTCATAGTCAGGAAAGATGCACAGAAATTTACAGACCAGCTTTCCATTATTTTGACATATGCGAACATGAGAAAATGCTGCTGTATTTCAACCCTGTTACATTGCGTTTGGAATTTATTACTAATATGAAAAGATAACTTTGTAAATTATGGTAGTATCACTGCCTTGTAATAATTCACAAATTATACCTGAAAAAAAAAAACTAATAACATTAATATCACAATCCTCAGTCACCAAACCAGTCACCTTCCTCCTGGCTCACACCTCCACACACCTCACAATCATTCACACCTGCCATCAATTACCAATAGCTCCACTCCATTTAAGCCTGCTCCACAGTCCACACGCTCATCGGTGTCTGGTCTTGTTGTCCAACACTGTCCATCAAACTGTGACTTATCACTCACATGCCAGTATCACCATCACAATCTGCCATCCTGACTCACACTGACTCACAGTCACCTCCTAACTTCCTGTGTTATTCAATAAAAAAGATTTTACCTGTGTCTGTATTCTTCTGTTCCGTGACAAAAGACCAGACCTTAAAATGGATTTGCTGATGTGGCTTGTGAGTTTTTTTTTAACTGAAAAATCTTTGACGACAAGACCCTGCCAGACACCTCTGGGCTGAACTGGAGGGATGCTATCATCCGGTGTCTGGAGAGTGTTTACCCACAGCCGTGCCCAGAGTCCATTCCACCACCATCGACCAACAAATAAACCAATAATAAAAATAAATAAATAAATAAATAATTTTAAAAAAAATACTTTTATTTTAACATTTCGTTTGAGTTAAATCTATTAAACAATGTGAAGTAGTAGTTCAGTATCTGCGATTTCTTAATTGCATTAGTAATAAGTCAAAGGATACCGTTTCCTGAGAACCGTTTCGTGTGTCTGCGGGGCAAAGTGCCATATTATTTACAAATTTCTTCCAGCTGAAAGCTTTTGGCAATTAAAATTATTAACTGGATCACATTAGGTCTGTCGTGCATATGTATTCAATCTAGAGGTCATACAGTAGAAAAAAAAAAATTGTATGGTTTGTCTGAGCAAGTACCTTTGCTTAGCGAATATATTGGGTACTGCTTAGTTTTTCTACTTCACTGATCGATTGAAAGGATCCTTCATTGAATGATGTGTGTCAATTACACCTGCAAGAGTGCAGTGCAACTAGAGAAGTGTGTTTACTTGTGTGAGTGTGTTTTTGTGTGTACGTGTGTAAGAGCATAGCGTTCCCTCGGCCTCTGGTGCCCCCAACCTTAAACAACAAACAAACTGGGACGAGTCCCATGAGTCAGGAGACGGAGTTTGGGCCGGGGTGGGGGTTGGAGGGGGTGTGGAGGAAAAGAAAGAGGCAGGTGTCCATGCCCTGCCCTGCCACTTTCTGCTATATACTGACAAAAATGTTTGATTCTGTGTTTGTTAGAGTATGAACAATAACTGTGTTCTCATAATAACAACACAAAGATTTATCTTTCTGCTATAGATTATAGCAGCCAGGCAGATGGATATATCAATACAAGGGTTTGCTACATTATGCAGCATTTCTTAGAATGTTGAGAGATCGTGTTTTTACATCATGTCATATTACAATGGTTTCCTATGAGATTTTCTTTAATTCCTGCTCATGAATATTGAGGTTTGATTTCTGCAATCATAATGTCACATATGCCTCTATCCCTTTTGTGCTCAAGGATATTTGTGGTTGTGTGGGTGTGTGTGCTAGGTCTGGTCAAAGGTTCAGTGGAAAGGCAAACCTTTTTCAGAAGTCCTACAGGGAGCCAAAGCATTTCTCCAGGGTCACTAACCATCCACTAATGCAACTAATGAGGCTGTACTGTTCACTATATAGCCTGATTACAGAACATGAGCACATGGATGAAAAGATTTCATTCAGTCTTGAGAGCCCATCCATTTTTTCATTTCCTGCAGTGCTTTCCTTTATAGAAGTCAAAGTTGAAGTAGGTTTGCCAGAACAAAGCAGAACATGTAGCAAACAAATACATCTCATATATAAATAAAGGCAGTGTGATAGGAATGGTAGCAGTGCACAAACTGAGGGAAGTCTGGGGAAGCATATATCCCAAATAAGGAGTAAATGGCTTACCATATATGTTTGTAGTAGAAAACATAATGACAACATCAATTTGCTTTAAACAGTCAGCAAAAGGGTTGAATTACACGTTAAAGGGAAACTCCACCCAAAAATCTAAAATCTGTCATCATTTATTCCTTTTTGGGTGGAGTATCCCTTTAATGGGATTTCAGACTGTATTTTCTGTCCCTTTTAAAAATGCACACGTTCCCTTTTGACTATTTAATTTGGTATTTTTATTATTAAAATATTATGAAAAAAATGAAAAGCAGGAATGGTTTGAGGCAGTGTGTCCTTACTTAAAAAGGATTTTAAAAATAACTTTTATCATTATTACATTTCATATTACTTTATAAAAATTATTTAAATTGCATGAAATGAAAATTCAATCTATTTTCTAAATCTACGTTTATGGACAATTCATCCATGCATGTTTCATTTTTTTTTTTTTAACCTCGTATTGTTTAATGAATATGTTTAATCCTTACTTTATCTTCCGGTGAAACAACAGACTTATTTTGTACTTCTCCAATTTGGTCCTGTTAAACCACACACCTTTCTTACAATTCACTGCAATCTAGCATTCAGATCTGCCCCCATGTAATTTAACAACCTTAATACCCTTAGTACATTTTTCTATAGTCACAATACACGATACAGAAGAAAAGATCTGTCACTACATTGTTTAATTGGAATTTGTATTATATTAAATTAGTGCAGCAACATGTTTATGGATCATTCTCTTCTTGTCTCTCTATCCACCCACCTCTTGTTATGTTTTTTTGTTAGGTGATTTGTCCATGGGGGACCTACAAGACCCTTTCCTAGTTTCTATCCACATCATCACTGACCCCGGTCAGGCCAAAACGCTCCAGCAAGCAGCTGATCAGGTCCTCTCCTGGCTCCACCCGGAACTTACCCTCTTCAGGGTGTCAGAACGGGCAGGTGGTCTCTCTCGAAAGCCCAAGGCCCACCTACAGCGCGTCACTGAACCGCCATCACACCAGCCGTCCTTGGCCGTCATCCTATTTCTACAGGATGAATATGGAGGTGAAGAGAGTCTTAAACGCCTCCACTGTCAGCTGAGATGCCCACCGTGGCGATACCACCACACAGAGCGTGTGAACGGACGTGGGCTGTTGCCCCTTTCACCAGCCAGCCAGGACTTTGTTACACTGGCACCAGGCACGCCGCTATGGGCACTTCGCCAGGTCCACTATGGCAAAGAGATTGTGCGTTTTACGGTCTACTGTCGCTACGAGACCTACACTGAACAGGTGCGTCTGTACAGGCTGCTCCTGCGCCGAAGGCTTGCCCAGAAGAAGGAGGATTTCTGCTTCTGTGTGGTCTACTCCAACCCTGAGACAGAAATCCAGTTGTCGTTCAAGCGGGTGCCCCGAGGCCAGAGCCCCACCCCCACTGAAAATGCTGTGATGGAGATTCGAGTGAGAGATGTCGGTGAACTCGTGCCATTGCTGCCACGCCCCTGCACGCCCATCAGTGATGTCCGCTGGCAAACCAACGATTATGATGGTAACAAAATATTGCTACAGGTAAGATGGAGAGTATATTATTGGAAAATATAACTAATATAAGTAGCATTTTTTGAGGTCCTAAAAATTTGTACGGCATGTAAATGACATCTCAGATACCATGACTTCTTTCCATGAATTGTGTAAACATTTTAATTACTAAACTATGTGAGTAGAAGTGTATGGGCAATAAAGATTCCGATTGAAAGTTTATCTGACAATGACATACTAAACTCCATATATTTTATATAGCATTGTCAAACTCTAATTAATCAAGATACTACATTAAATATTTGTTCTTTTATAAAGTATTATAATTTTCACACCACAATGCAAATGAATGCAAAGTGAATGCAAAAAGGTGATTAAAATGTAAAATATACAATTTTATCATTTTCCTTTATCCACCTGTTTCCGGGAGGCGCTACTATAAAAAAATAAAGTGGGTGCAACTTCCGGTCAGACGGCGGAAATAGCATAGCATACCAATGGTATTTTGTGTGCTATTTAGCGAAGAGGCTAGGCGCCTCCGTGTCTTGATTATTGTCTGCTATATTTAACGTTACTTATTATTTATTAAACCCAGGTAATTTGTAGATGAAACATCGATCTTTGATTAAAATTAAGATACAATTAATACAAAAAGAAATGATCTTTTAAAAAGGCTCAGTGCTTCCTAAAAGTTAAAGATTTGTTTGTGTCACGTTCCTCATGTGTATTTCCCTCATATTAAATATGAAATGCATGTTATATTTTTCTAATATCTTGACTCCTTTATTAATGGATTATGATTATATATATAAACAGAGGTTTCAATAGCCTAGATACATTTTCTAAGAATTTATATTTCAGTTTTTGACTGCAAAAGTCATGTCCATAAAGCTGGAATCGCCCAATTTTAAATAATTTATTTATTTTGTGGTTTAGGTCTACAAATTTTATAATGCTAACTTCAAATAATACAAATAGTAAAGATATGGTAGCTGTATTGGATCTGAACATGAAGGATATCTCTGGGAGTTGGAAGTGGTGTGTCGTGATTCTGCCTTCCCTGACCACGACACAGGTTCGTGGATCTGAGTGTCGCGATATTGGTTTTAACATGATTCTTTTTTACTATTATTTTGGAACAAACGAGGGCCTCTGTTTAAAGAAAGGCTGCACTGCAGCACTTATCTATAACCGAACGTCCAGTTTAACTGCCTTGATTACAAGTTGATTACAAGAACTCATTGTGGAAAAACACGCTGTATTTTAGTATTTTCATTGCAGTTGTAATTGATAAAAAGGTAAACAAATTAAATAATACATTTTAGTATAAATATTAATGATTAATCGATTGTCGAATGAATGAATGAATGAGTGTCACGTCTCGCTTGTTTACTTCGAACCGGTAGACACACCCACTTTTGACACAAGGCCTCATGGGACGTAGGAAACTTGTGGATACATTTTGAATATTCATAATTGGACCTTAATAAAAATGTTGATTTAAAAAAGCTCATGACATTTTATGCATCAACTAACAGTATACCATTTAAAATATCTTATCATTATGTTTTACCAAACATTTGGTTGAGGTTTAGTTACCCACAATCCTATTGATCTCCACGAATCAGATAAAGCTATAACTTCAGTTCATATAAAATGCAGAGTTGTGAATCAGTATTTTCAGATTTAGTGAGCAGCTCATATTCTTTGCATCTCTTGCAATGGTGTGGAGTCCTAAGGGTGTTTTTGGTAGAAACCAACAAACCAAAAAGGAAAAAAGTGAAGCAGTGTGTTCCCTCTGCTGTCTTCACATTCTAAGTTATTACGTAGCTACAGCAGTAAACAACTGTTGCTAGTTCTTACATTGATGAAACTAATACAATGTGAATGCCAACCAGAAGGGCTTGAAATTGAAATCAAACTGGGCATTAGTGTTTAAATATGCACAGATTATCGTGTAATTTTGTATGCTACAGTTGCATACAGGAAACAAATTATATGTAAACCTTAGATGCTGATGTGTATCCTAGTTGAGATCCAAACACCTCCAGCCTCTTGTGTGTGGACTGAATTCATAGTAAAGTACCAAAGAAACCTAGAGCTTAACACACAAACAGATACAGGGCATTTTTGCTTGACCTGGATTAGTTGCGATCAAAGCAGGTTTGGCTCTCGCTCTACAGCTTTTTTTACTAATCAACCCCTGCTGGTGCCAAATGGCACAGGGAGGATTTCACACACAAATACACATTATTGCTCAAATGAAAATGCAAAAAATGAAGTCTATACAAAAATAGACAACGTCTCCCACTTAACTCAGTCTCCTCTATATAGTATAGACTAGTAACAAATTCAGCTATGCCATAATTAATGAATCATAAAAATGTACTGTTACTGTATTTTGAGCAAATAAATATTACTGAAGATTTTTTCAAAAAGAATCTTACCAAACCCAAACTTTTGAAAAGTAGTGTAAATAAATTAAAATACTGTAATTTTTACACCTCAAAACACGTGTATTTTGATACTTTACTTTGCCAGTGACCATTTTGTTTACTCACCAAAAACATTTGGTGCTCAGTGAATGTTAATTTGACCCTACAGGAACCCATGAGGAATTCTCAGAGTGAAAAGGAACATAAACTATTCCAAGAGGAAGATATAGCACATATAAATTGCAATTAAATAGAATTACAAAGAGAAAAAAGTATGAATGTGGAGAACGTGGGAAATGTGTGAGTGGAACAGTGAGAAAAAGGGGCACAAAGAGGCTCAAAGATGGATGGAAAACCAAAAAACCTAGAGGAAAATGATCGAGGGAGAGGTAGAGGGATGGAGGGAATGTGCAGTGTGGTGTGAAGCAGAAAACAGTGGAACTTTGTTACTCTCATGCGCGCACACACACAAAAATGCTTAAAGAGAAATTTTCCTCTCTTACTCTTTCTCTCTCTCACTCCACAGGTGTACAGTTACTTTATCGAAGCCACATTGTGTTTTGTTTGGCAGTTGCAGGAACATGGCTCATTTTCCCAAGCTATTTTTATTTAATGTCAAACTATTATGACGTTAGAAGTTTTAAAGTTTGAAAGCAGCTGATATTCAACTTGTTTTGCTTTAGGACCCAGGTTTTATTTTATATACATTGTCAAGAGGCAACAATTTATAACAAAAGCAAAAAAAAAAAAAATATTGAGATTTGTTGTGTTCTGATGCACTGAATAGGGCCATCGACATTTAAAATTATTAACAGAACACAACACAAACCATATTTAGGCCTATCCTTCCACTTATTTTTTTATTTCAAAAAACTGTATTTATTTGATCATAAATGCAGTAAATCATGAATATTGTGCACTATTATTACATGTTAAAATATCTGATTTAGTATTTAGAAATATTTGAATATAGCTATAGTGCCTACTAATTGCAAATAACACTCTCAATTTGACTTTGTCAGGTTCAGGGTTCACGGTATTACCGCAAACAAACCATTGCAAAGTTTTATCACCTACCACATGAAGATCCTCCGATCACCTCCCTTCCTCCACCAGAGCCGCCCCCTCCTCCTCCTCCTCCACCATACGGCCGCGGCCCTGCCTCCTACCGGAATCGGCGCTACCACCGGAACTCCTCGCGTTTGCGGACGCAGACCCTTCCGTCTCCTGTCACACACGCCTCCAGGACGTCTCCACCTACTCTGTGTGATCAGGAGGGCCGCATGGAGAAGAAGCTCCAGAGGGATGTGGAACTCTTTCGAGCTGGATGGACAGGCCACCGCACACAGTCCCTCTTTTCTCTGCCTACAGATGAGCCCCGCTCCTTGTGTGCCTCACCGTCAAGCTTCCGTCCTCGCTGCTTCTCTTCCATGGCTACTCCAATTTTCCGCGTCAATGTCGATACGCTAGTGGGAGCTGAAGAGACAGATGTGGACACAGGACAAACCATCAGCGCCAGCTCTGTGGACCTGTCAGTGGTCTCAGGTTATTCCCATCCACAGCTGAGGCCCCATCTAAAGGCCAAAGCACCACGGCCCAAGTCAGCTCCTCCAACAGATGGAGGTCTTGACTTTGCTGAACTGACCTATAATAACACCTCCTTCTCTGTAAGACAGACTTCTGTGCCGTTTAGAACACAGAGTGTCTCTGCGAAATCCACACCTTGTATAGTACACAAACCACAGCTGAAGAATGTGTGGGTCTCACAGCCAGATGCGCTGCAGGACAGCGGACAGCAGAACGGCAATGGTATTGCAACAATAGATGACTGTAGTCAAGGAGGCACTGCGGAGGATGAGCAAGAATTTTACATCTGACAACGTGCAGGACCGTCAGATCATTAACATGTATGCAGACATTTGGGACTTTAGCATGTATGCAGACATAATCATGTCTTTCCAAACCTATAATACTTTGGGTCATCTTCGAAACACAAAGTAAGATATCTTTTATGAAACCTGAGAGGTTGATAAAGTCCAGGAGACTAAAACATATTTAAAAAGATAATTGAACAGTTTAATCCAAATCTTTTGAAAAGATACAATCACTTTATATGTACAGATTAAATTTAAGTTTTTGTCCTAGTGGAGAGACATTTATGATGATGACTAAATGATGACAGAATATTGGGGTAAACTAACCCTTGTAAAAGCTCTGATGATGTTGCAGCAAATATGTTTTATTATCAACATGCCATGCTTAACAATGTGCATTCATAATGAATGACTTTACCTGTATGTATATTCTGTAGTGTTTCATAATAGTTATATAATAACAAATGATCAATTACTGATGTCAGAAAACTCAAAAAGAATGTAACTTTACCACCTAGTGGTTGAACATTGCAACTACACAGGTGTTAGACACTTGTATTATGCCACATCACAAATTTATTAGAGAAAAGTATTTACTTCTCTACAATGTGTAGAGTTTCACTATTTGTTATGTATAAGAGTTTATGAAAATTGTTTTGTTTCTGGCCTGAGTTTACATTATCACATATTTTAAATTATATGTACATACTTTGTTTTAAATATCAGTGACCAAGATTTTATTAGAATGACTTCTGTGCAAAATACCAATGATTATGTGGATAGACAAGAAAGTAATCAAGGAATTCATTAATGTTTGTGTTTACAAATATGATGTAATGGTATTATTTTTCAGTTCATGGTGTGAATTACTTTCTATTGATGTGATGTAATAAAACCGAATAATTATTATGTTTATTATAGGGCTTAGCAGCTGTTTCCAGTAGAGAAAAAATAAAAAAATAAACTGTGCGAAGTTCTTCTCATACTTCTACTACGATTGGTCAGTGGGTCCTGTTTTCTCAAAATTCTTTATTGCATTTTATGTTGCCAATTTGTTCACCTGGTTAAACACAGGAAACAAAATTTATAGTTCATGGAAATATGTAGGCCTATGCCTATTAATCATTATAGGCAGCTATTATGATCTGATTCAAATATTGGTCGCAAATGTATTCTGCATTAGGTTATTGAGCCAAGTAAAAAAGTGACATATTTCTCATGTAAGCCTATAGTATCCCTTTTATTTCAACCACCCCCTGTTTATTTTTTCTTCATTTTTTCCTAACTAAATATAAATATAAATAAATTAAACTAAAAATTATTTCAAAACATGGTTCAGTGTAGGGTCAAAGATGTTTTCAACAGTCAAGGCATCATGTTTCATACATTCCTGCAACCTGTTGATGCTCGTGCACATATACATACAGGACAGACATGCCTGGGTTCCGTCCTTGTGAGTTGCCCCTGTCAGTGCCAGAACACCCCCTCCCCCAACTAATTCCGTGAGCGTACCTGGCACATCGCTACGTCGATACAGGCTCTCAGTGCTAGCGCGCTCCGGCACTGGTCTGGGATTCTGTTAATCCGGTCCAGCAGCCACAGAGCTATGGAAATAGGGCAGGAGAGGTGAACGACAGAGAGCACTCACCAAATATCACAGAGCTGTAGTTCCAAACCACAGATCTCGGACAGGCCCTGCTAGAACATAAATCAGCTCTAATAAAGTCAGTTCCTGTGAAGCTGTTGTAGATTAAATATGCGTTACAATGTTACAGAATAATAAGTCAAGAATAATCATTATTATTACTACTACTACTATTAACCTATAACATATTGTCAAACCACGCTCTACAGGGTTTTTTTGCAAAAGCAAGAGCAGCCTTAGTTGATACTGTAATAATTTCATATTGGCCCTGTCCCGAATGGCACCCTAAACACTAGCGGTCTTCATATATGAGTCCGCGCTTTTGTGACGTAATAGCGCTTTGGCTGGATCCTAAATGGCACATTTCATGTGGACTCGTGGTCTTGTGGGCTTAAATTGCGTATGCTTGCCAAGTGTACGAGTCCGTAGGGTGTCCCGTTTGGCATTTCAGAGCTCAATGCGCTTGTGAGTTGCTGCCTTTGTGCCCTCAATGCGTACTTCGGCGAAACCCACACTTTCGCACCTTCCACACGAGTTACCTACCCAATGATCATTGAGAAGTTGCGAATGCCCAATCAGATAATTAAGGGGAGGAATTCCGTGGCTGTTTGAATTTCGGTGACGTGATGTCATCAAGCCTGTCCCAAAATTCACTCTTGTGTCCCCTCATGGACTCGAGGCCAGTGCCCCTTAGGTCTGCAATTCCTGACGTCACCAAGTGTGAACTGGAAAGAGGTCTACAAGGCCTTAGTGTGCCATTTGGGATCCAGCCTTTGACTGTTGGGATGAAGTGTGCTGCGGAACTCGCTTCAGTCCGGGCTCGGCAAAAGTACATATTGAGGGTGAATATTGTCTGCAAAGGATGCAGTTCTGTCACTTAAAATGACAAATGGGATACCCCACAGCCTCGTGGACTTAAGAGACATATGCATGCGGCAGCCATTGTAAGTCCTTCACCGGTGGTCACTCGAGGCAAGTTGTGTCCTCTTCGTTGTGTCTACTTGTGGGTCTTCAGATGGCTGTGGAAGCTAAACCGCAATCCACTACCTTTGGTGCAGTGTGGGCAGAGGAGAGTGGTGATCGTTGGTGGTGGTTGAGCCTCTTTGTCTTTCTACTGCATTATTCTAGTGGTGATACAGGTCATGTTGGCTTCCTCCAAGACTCTGATGTTGGTACGTCTGTCCTCCCAGGTGATCCTCAGAATCTTTCGTGAGGATCTTTGATGGTATTGTTTCATGGCTCTTGTTTCATGGTGCCTGCTGTAGGTGGTCCATGACTTGGCTCCATACAGCAGTGTTGGGAGGACAGCGGCGCTGTAGACCAGGAGTTTTGTTTGGATTGTTAGGTCTCGGACTTGGATAAGTTTATCTTCCCTGGGGATTCTTGACAGTGTCTCGTCGTAGAAGGTCTCTTTTACTTACTCTTTAGAGTCTAAAGAAGGGGCAGGTGCTCACAACTGTTGCTATCTGGTTGCTGGCAAGCACCCGTCTGGGTGACGGATGGTAATGAGATGCTCAATTCACTAGTTCATAGAGGTGGCTGATAAGCTGGTCGCCTAATAGCAAATCCAGGCTAACTCTGACACACAGCACAGGACAAAAATGTGTATAAAAAAGAGATAAGAAAACCTATACGCATTAATTTCAGAAGCATCCTCAGTGATTTGATTCTGGAAGCATTATTTGATTTGATGCTAGATATTAATACTACTACATTAATAAGTAAATATGGCTAAATGCAAACACATAAATGTGGAAATGTTACCTGTGTATCTCCCACTTGCCCCTGCCTCTATCTATTTGTAATCCTTCTCTACCACATACTTAATTGTGATAATTTAATGCTGAATTCAGTATGTCCAGTCCAGTCACACACTGATGTTACTCCCACTTAGGATTGCCTGATTGTAATTGTTTCCCATAAAGGGTTAAAGGTGGTGTCAAATTGTAATGTTTTAGTCCATCAATAGCCTATTTGGCCCATGATCAACCTTCTGTATTCAAACAATCTTTTCATAGCAAATTTGAAATATCTGACCGTCAAGATGAAAGAGGAGTTGTTTACTTTGGCCGTCATTCCTTTGGGTGCATTGTCCTTGCTCAAGTGAGCATGACTTTCCCATCATCGCTTCCCATCTTAAAAATTCAAATTCCATGGATGGAATGCTGGAATTAAAGAATCTGTCTTCTCCACTGACTGCTGCCAAGTTAGCTCTACTAATTAACATGCCTTCTGATGGGCACGATCCAAATACCTGATGCTTTCTAATCATTTCCCGGTTGCAATTTACCATGGGAAATATGTCTTCAATCCATTAGGGTCATTTATGGAAACTCCAATTAGCAAACAGGACTGCTTTTAAATGTTTCACAGTGGCCCAGTACAAAAGATATGGTCAGTAAGAATTTCTTTTTTCTTGAGAGAAATGAATACTTAGCATTAAACTGGTAAAAAAAGTGATTTTTTCAAATAAATGTTTTTTTTAAGTTTCTCCATCAAATAATCCTGAAAACAATATGTATCTTGGTTACCACAGGATATTAAGAAGCACAAAAATGTTATATTGTAATAATAAGAAAGATTTCATGAGAATGATTATGATATATGAAGGTTCACGTGACACTGTTTTCCTGTATTTTCGATCCAATAAACACTTGGTGAGCATAACATTTCAAAAACATAAAAAAAATCTTACCAACCCCAAACCATCCAAAATAAGAAGTGTTGGTTACACTTTATTTTAATATGTCCCTGTTTTAATTACCCATTTAAGTACTGAGTAACATTTAACTTTGAGAAAATGTTCCTCCGCTTCGAGTCGGGGTCCTGATCCCGGATCACGACAAGACGTGAAATAATCACGTTGGTCCATTTTTCTCGGTTTAATGAAAGGGGCGATGAGTGTAGAATAGGTCAACGATAGTAGGCTATTCGGGTATCTCTCCACTGGAACGTGTTAATGTAACCGTGTAAGTTTCACGTTTGAGGGGGTTAAACCGTGACATCTACACGTTTTCCAAAGTCGACCAACGTGATTATTTCACGTCTTGTCGTGATACCGGGTTGCCTGATCAGCATGTCGGGGTTGTAAGCTATTTGCTCTTACGTATAGCCTACTTATGGTTAAGTTAGGATGAGGGTTTTGTTTAGAAGTAGTTGCGAGTAATTATGCCTAATTTAATTTATATTAAATACTAGTAAATATACGTGTAACAAGGACACATTAAAATAAAGTGTTACGAAGTTTTTACAAACAAATGGCCATTGGCCAAGCACAGATGTTAACAGTCACAACGTGCACGTTGCATCTCATGCAAAAATGCTGATGCAGCATGTTTGCCATTGTCATGTGTTCCTGTGCAGCTGGGATGGCATTTGTCACTCCATCAAAAGAATAAGCTGCTTGTGTAATGACTTCCTCTCTCTCTCTCTTATATGTGTGTGTGTGTTTGTGTGCGCGCCTTATTTTCGAGTGAGGATTTGCTGGTCGGGCGCATGCCTCCCTCTGCCTGGCTCCTTATAGTGCCGGGCGGGAGGCAGGAATTCTGACCGAGTGGTACGGACATCGCCGCCAGAGACCACAAACACGGAGCTCTCCCTTTAAACAAGGTCTCATGATCGACAACTCTTTCAATCAGTTATCCTGGCGTGGAGGATCAGGGGAACGCACGTCTTCCTTTACTTAGAGCAAAGCGTGTGACTGACAGTGACAGTGGAACTGAACATTAGCATCTGCCACTCAAAGAATCTACAGACGACGAACAAGAGTAAGAAGTTTTATTAAAATATTTTAATTCAATTATATACTTTACTTTGAATTAGGCTAAATGTTTTTTGATAAATCAAAATCAATCTATTTACATGTAATAAAGATTTCTGTTCAAATGTTTAATTGAACTGTATTGTGGTTGATGCTTTGCAAATTTGTGTTTTAATATGAATGCTCTTGACTTAAAGGAACTTAAAGTTAAAGTTCACCCAAATATGCCAATTTCCATCATTTATCCTACTCACCCTCATTTTGTTCCAAACCTGACATTGGATAAACACAGGGCCGTCCATAAGGGGGGACAACGGGGAACGTTTTCTGGGGCCCGGGGCCCATGCATTCCAGCAATTATACCAAAATAGCACAAATATTGTTGAAAGTGAGAAAAAAATGCATGCATGGTCTGAGTAGGCTTATTTATTTATTTATTTTTTTTTTGTGTACGTAACACAAAGTCAAAACGCCAGTGCTTTGCGCCAGTTCGCGGTCAGCGAAACTGTTTTTATTTTATTTATTTTTTTTTTTATTGGTTGTTGCGTTAAATTGTACCCAGATACAATAGTGCTATGCTCTGATTGGCTTTTGTGTAGCTCGACATGTTGAAATGTCTCAGTATCTTTTTCTCCATACAATGGAAATCAATGGTCACCAAAACCAACATTCTTCAAAATATTTTCTTTTGTGTTCTGAAGAAGAAAGTCATGTTTTGGAATGGCATGAGAGTGAGTAAAATATAGGCAGAAACCAGATTGAAATATACCAAATTATTTCAACAAGTTATACATTTTGCTGTTTGGTAACTTTTTACAACTTTAAGTTTAAAAAAAAATGTTTATACATGTGGCAACATCAATTTTAACTGGTTTTATGCTCACAGATTTGCTTCTGAATCAAGGTTTACAACAATAGTATAATATAAATTTATATAAAATAGATTTGTAACTTTGTCCAGTGTAGGCCTACATGATTGTATTCTTTAGTTGTCCTGTAAAATTCCTTTACTGTAAAAAACAAAACATTTATGATCAAGAAATTATAACAATATGTTCCATTTCGAAAGGGAACTCGCACTGCATCGAAGGGTGCTTTGGGGAAACGCCTTAGGTGAGACAGGTGTCTGAAATCACAATCGATTCACGTCAATCACATTGACCGATAACAGCCCCTGAATCATTAATTTGAATGATTAACATGCGACCTAAAAGTGTGTAAAAAAGTGTATAAAAGTGTGCCTTGCAAACATGACAATATCTTTTCGTCTTCAGGGACTGTTTTGTCTGTAACCGCTTTGAAAATCGATTGGCCTTGGTCAACCGAGGGCCTTGGTCTCTCTCTCATAGGATCTCCCCCCTTTCTCTCTCCGGAGGGATGATTACTGCGCCTTCAGGTTCCCTAGCCACATTCCCTAGAAGGGACCCCTTCTAATTGAAGTTGTGGTCCTAGCCCTTTGAGCAGGCCCAGGTAGGCCTTTCATTGAACCATGTTTATGAAGGTTTTCCTGTGAGGCTTATAGCTTGAGTTATGACCGTAGGGAATGCTGTCACTGACAGTATGGTTGGTAGGCAGGCCCCATGCCTCGGGGCCTGCCTACCGAACAGTCCCTTCAGACGAAAGGATATTGTCATGTTTGCAAGGTGCCCTTGTATACTTTTAGGTCGCATGTGAATCTTTCACATTAATGATTCATGAGCTGTCGTCGGTCAATGTGATTGACTCGATTTGATAGTGATTTCAGACACCTGAGGCATTTCTCCTTACTGTCATTGGACGCAGTGTCTCGTTCCCTGTTCTCAGGGAACATAGGTTACAGTCGTAACCTGAGACGTTTTTAATATTATTTTAACTCAACAAAATAAGTTACACAATTAAAAAAATAGAAGTTATGTAAGATTCAACTATATATATATATTTTTTAAAGTAAGTTTAATGCAATTTAAGTTGAAATGACTTAAACATGAAAATTGGTTGTACTTAAAAATGAAAGTTTTTTTGTTTGTTTTTTGTACAGTGTTCCTGTTGGTTTTATGTTTGCAGATTTTGACCTGTTGATCATGCATCAGCTGTCTGTGATTTCCCTGTTGGCCGGTCTGTGGCTGGTGAAGCGCTCCCATGGCAACAGTAGTTTGGGCAACAGCCTCAATGATCTACACACTCAGTTTGGTGTCAGCCTCTACCAAACGCTCACAGAGATAGAGAACAACTCCAATCTGATTGTGTCTCCAGCCAGTGTCTCATTGTGTTTGGGACTTCTGCAACTAGGTGCCAGGGGCAACACTTTAGCACAGCTTGAGGGAACTCTGGGATATGATGTCAATGGTAAGAGTAAACCAGCAACACACTTGTAATTTGCATGTTGGTGTCCCAAACAGCTAGTGCAAAATCTAAATCAGAAATGCCTGACAACCTGCCTACTTTTGTCCAATACTTCAAGAGGAAACATATGACGAAACAATGGTCTTCTTGTAGATGCTCGTGTACAGGACATTTTGTCTCGGCCACAAGGAGACCTGGGTAATTCCAGTGATGGGGTGCGCCTTCAGCTTGCCAATGCCTTATTTGTCCAGAATGGTGTGAAACTCCTGCCAGAATTTACCCAGCATGCCTTGGGATGGGGTAATAGTAGTCTACTGAGTGTAAACTTCAGTAATCCCAACTACACTCGTAGTCGGCTACAGCAATGGGCACGTTACCAGAGTAAAGGTGAGTGCCGTAAGTGAGCCTAAAACCACTAGGATCATCATGATTTATATTTAAAATATCTTTAAGTGATGAATAAGGCATATAAAAAGTTTTAGGATATTTGTATATTACATGCACAGTGTATATTATTATTGGTTAATAAGTCATGGATATTGTGCAAAATTAAAACTGATTTGAAGTTAAATACAATTACTTTTAATTATTACTTAAAATATATAATTATGTAAATATAAATTATGTAAAATTAAAGGACAAGTTCGGTATTTTACAATTAAAGCCCTGTTTTAAGATCATCCCTGATGAAATAGAATAGTTAAGATTGTTTTTGAGACAAATGCTCTTGTCACGAGAATTTTAGGTTTCTGTGTTAGCACCCCCCCCCCCCCCGCCCCCCACCTTTATAATGAAAGCATAGGTGCACTCGAACAATCATTCATAAAAACGCATAAAACTTTAGTTTACAAAGACGTGAAACTCACCGAGTGGTCTGGGCTGTTCACTGATATGCTCACACAAAAATCGCTGCAAAAGATGCTTTTCCAACAGGTTTTTATCATAGTTTTTGTCCAAGGGGGTAATCCATCGACCGGAAGTTGAAGCCTCGTGGGAGCTGACATCTTGTTGCAGAACTTCACTTGCGTTAGCATTCCCATTGACTCCCGTTCATTTTGGCGTCACTTTGACAGTGAATAACTTTACATCTGAGGCGTTTGAAGACCCCATTTGTCCTTTATTTCTAAAAAAAACTCGACAATGTATAAATAGCTCCATTACCTTGTAGCTTATGTTATGGCCCCGTAGAAGCAGTTTTAGTGAAAGTAGGCTAACGATTGCGTCATACCCGCGCGACTCTCTGTCGCACAGTTTAAGATTACCGTATGGACACGAGAAGAAGCTCGCGCGCAATCGGGAAACGTGGAGGCAGAATGACAACATAATTTATCAGAATACCTAGCAAACTTGTCTCCTTCTCCTAGCCCGTGGACAGCTCTTATTCATACTCTCTGCCTCTGCGCATGTTTCAGGAGGGAATGATTCAGATTTCTCATGCCACCGCACTAGAAATCAAACGGTTCACTCACGTCACATCTACGTAGACTAGCTCTGTATGAGTCTGCGCGTCAGGGACGGAAGTGCTAAAAAATCGCCAAAAACGGGCTTCAGTCGTCTCAATGGAGTTTCAATGAGATCGCTCTGTCCATTTCTTTTACTGTCTATGTTTTTGTCCAAGTCTATTTTCTTCCTGTTTTTGGCTGAAGTCCACATTAGTCAATTGTCGAGTTTGCGTGCGCGATCCTTAGTTATCTAGTAACCAATGATCGCGCACGTGAACTCGACAATTGACGGACTTCAACCGAAAACAGGAAGAAAATGGACTTGGACAAAACGTCTCCGGTTACTATCGTAACCTCGGTTCCCTGAAAGGCAAGGAACGAGACATTACGGATGTCGTATATGGGAAATCCTCTCATCCTTTCACTTATGCTGAAATCTTATTAGCTAACGCCAGCACGAGCTGGCCAATTGACGCAAATATGCAAAATACTGAAACACCGTTACAGTAAAAGCAGGTGCAGCGTCAATTCCCATCAGAATCGAGCTTAAGAAACGCTAAATCAATAGCAGACACGGCGGCAAGCGTAATGTCTCGTTCCTTGCCTTTCAGGGAACCGAGGTTACGATAGTAACCGGAGACGTTCCCTATCAAGGCTACGGAACTCGACTTTACGGATGTCGTATATGGGAACTGTATAGAATCCCGCCGTGGCAGACAAACCACTGAAAGACTCCATACAACTCCCGCCCCCCAAATGCAAGCATCTGATAGGCCGAGATTGACCAATAGCGAACCTCTAGCCTCCGATAGGTCCAAGTTGACCAATTACAGCTCACACACACACTGCCAGAATTTGCATATCGCGAACAGAGTGACCTGTGGGTTTGCACTGAACAGGGCAACACAACAGTAAAGGAGTCAACGCAAGCGGTGAACACAGGGTACATAAGCACAGAGCAACTCATAAGCTAGCTCAATGCAGTGTAAGATAACAATCACTTAGAAAGTACCTGGGAGGCTACCGAGGGTATATCCAACTTGTAAAACCTGGCAAATGTGTTCTGAGAAGACCAGCCCGCTGCAAGACATAAATCTTGAATAGACATACCCTTAGTCCAGGCCCACGAAGAGGCGATCGCTCTAGTCGAATGAGCCCTGATGTTAAGCGGGCAATCGCGCCCCTGGCAATCATAAGCCAAAACAATAGCTTCCACAATCCAGTGAGCAAGCCTTTGTTTTGAGACTCCCCGACCCTTGTTGCAGCCACCAAAGCATACAAACAACTGGTCCGATTGCCGAAAAGCGGCCGAGCTAGAAATGTACTCACGAAGCGCTCTGACTGGGCACACAGCACTCTGAGCATCCGTAACCAGGGGGGATGAAGGCTCGGCTGACAGGGCAGGTAGAGACACAATCTGCGCCCTGAAAGGGGTATTGAGTGACTTAGGAACATAACCAGACCTAGGTCTGAGAGTCACATTACAGTTTCCCGGTCCAAAGCGAATACAATCTTCACTGACAGAGAAGGCCTGTAAATCCCCAACTCTTTTTGCCGAAGCGAGAGCGAGAAGCAACGCCGTCTTAATCGACAGCTCCTTAATCCCTATAGCGGCTAAGGGCTCGAAGGGCGGTTGAGACAGGGCTTCCAAGACCAAGGCCAAATCCCACGGCGGAACGGAAGGCTGTCTCACAGGGCGTAATCTCTTAGTTCCCCTGAGGAACCGTGAAATCAAGGCATGTCTGCCTATAGACTGACCGTCTATATGGGGGTGAAACGCAGCTATCGCGGCCACATAAACCTTCAGGGTGGAAGGCATGCTACCTTCGTCAAATCTGTGCTGAAGGAAGTGCAGGATATCCGACACCGAGCATAGCGTAGGGTCTAAACCGACATCCTGACACCATTTCGAAAACACACCCCACTTCAGGGCATACAGGCGCCTGGTGGACGGGGCTCGCGCTTCCGCGATGGTTTCCAAAACCCGCACACGTAGCGCGTCCTGACCGCTCAGCGCCCCTGTAACGGCCATACATGGAGACTCCACAGTTCGGGGCTGGGATACCAAATTGATCCGTTCGCCTGAGACAGGAGGTCCTTCCTGAGCGGAATCTCCCACGGCTGTCCCGCTAGTAACTCCATCAAATCCGCGAACCAGGGCTGATTCGGCCAGTTCGGGGCTATCAACGTCACCGACGCTCTCTCCTCTCTGATTTTGCACAAAACAAGGGGCAAATTTTTTACCGGAGGAAAAGCATACAGATGCACCCTCGGCCAGCGCGTCGTGAGCGCATTCATCTCCCGAGGAGAGCGGGACAGCGAGAAGAACATCCGACAATGGGTGTTCTCGCTCGTAGCGAAGAGGTCGACCTCCGCTCTGCCGAAGCGATTCCAAATCAGCTGGACCGTCCCTGGGTGAAGCCTCCATTCCCCTTGGGAAATCCCTCTCCTCGAGAGCAAGTCCGCACCGCGGTTCAGGACGCCGGGGATGTGAGCCGCTCTCACCGAGAGGAAGAACTGGTCCGCCCAAAGCAGAAGGGATTCCGCCCGCTTGAATAGGGCTCTGGAATGCACTCCGCCCTGGCGATTCAAATAAGAGACCACGGAAGTGTTGTCGGTCCGAATCAACACATGCCGCTGCTCCAGACGCGGCCGAAAAGCTTTGAGAGCTAGAAAGACCGCTTCCAGTTCCAGACGATTTATGTGCCACTCCGTTTGCTCTTCCGACCACCGACCCGAGGCGGGCTTGCCCATGCAGACCGCCCCCCAGCCGGTGGATGAGGCGTCCGTCAGGACTTCCACGCGTCGCGTCACCATGCCCATGGGGACACCTGAGCTGAATAGATCTGGGTTCCTCCAGGGATCCAGAGCGCGAGCACACTCGCGGGTGACCAAAAGGCGCTTGTGGCCCGAGACCCACGCAGACGGGGGGACGCGCGCTTTCAACCAGAGTTGAAGCGGTCTCATGTGTAGCAGCCCCAGATGACACACTGAAGAAGCCGCTGCCATACGTCCCAGAAGCCTCTGAAATTCCTTCAGAGGTACAAGCCTGCCGGGCCTGAAGAGACCAAGAGAAGAACTCAGAGCCTCCGCTCGCTCGGGGGAGAGGCGCGCTCTCATTCTCACCAAATCCAGACATACTCCCAGGAATGTGGTACTCTGACTTGGAATGAGCACACTTTTCTGAAAATTTACCCTCAGACCGAGAGACTCTAGGTGTCGAAGGAGGGTCTCCACATGGCTGACCAGAGATTGTCTCGACTGCGCGAGCACCAGCCAGTCGTCCAGATAGTTCAAGACGCGCATCCCGTTCGATCTGAGGGGAGAAAGTGCTGCGTCCATGCACTTCGAAAACGTTCGGGGGGCAAGGGCCAGTCCAAACGGGAGCACCCTGTATTGATACACCGAATTTTCGAACGCGAACCTCAGGAAACGTCTGTGACGCTTCACTATTTGAATGTGAAAGTAAGCGTCCTTCAAATCCACAGAGGCAAACCAATCCCCGGGGCGAATCTGCGCCAGGATTTGGTTTAAAGTAGTCATCCTGAAGGAACGCTTGTGAAGCGTTCTGTTGACAGGTCTCAGATCCAGAATCGGGCGGAGACCCCCTCCCTTCTTCGGGACAACGAAGTATCGTCCGTAGAACCCGCTTTCCCGCTCGCCCGGTGGAACGGGTTCTATGGCCCCCTTCTCGAGCAAACTGCACACTTCCTGCCTGAGTACCTGAACATTTTGAGGCAAAGTTAATGACAGAATTACGCCGCGGAAGCGGGGTGGTCTGCGTTTGAACTGAAGTGTGTACCCGTGTCGAATTATACTCAATACCCATGGCGAAATGCCTGGAATAGCTTCCCACGCTGCTAGGAAATGACTGAGCGTGGGCTGAGTTAAACCTGCGGTCAAAGCCGCTGTGGACCTGGTTACTGACAGGGGGTTGGGTACAGTTAATGACCGTGAATCTGCGCTGCTCGAGGGCAGGGCGGGAAATACATTGTGTGGTGCAAGAGGAGGAGAGAAATGCTCTGTTAGTGAAGTTGTGATTTGCTTTATTGAACAAGGAAACACATTTTGAACATTCACAGAACATTTGCACATGCCGCTCGCAGAACGCTGAGGGATCAGGTGCGCTCGAGTGCGTCGTTTGGCTGCGGGGCCACCCTGGCACTCTCTTCTCCTCTTGCCCAAGCGGTCAGGAAGACTGCTTAGGCCTCGCGGGGGACGCGGTGGGCTTGTTGCGCGGGCTCCTATGCGCTCTTCTGTTCGCAGAACCCTGCCACTGTCCACTACGTCCTCTACGAGCATCCGAGCGGGGGGCTGTTTGTCGGCTGGCCGGAGCCTGAGGGCGGCGACCAGAGGCGGAAGACGAGCGGGAGCGAGGTTGCGGCTGAGGATGCTGAGAAACCCTCCGGGGAATCACGTGGCTCATCGCCTTCGCCTTCTTCTGCGTCTCAGAGTAGCGCTCGGTGACTTTCTCCACAGCATCCCCAAACAGGCCTGCAGGGGAGATAGGAGCGTTTAACAGCAACTTCCTGTCGGCTTCCTGGACGTCCGACAGAGTGAGCCACAGGTGTCTATGGAGGACCACTAGGAACCCCATCGAACGGCCCACCGCCTGGGCCGCACGCTTGGTGGCCAGGAGCGCGAGGTCCGTGGCCGAACGGAGATCTCGGACGGTGTCAGCGTCGATAGAGGCGGCGCCATCCAGAGACATCAGCTGTTTAGCCTGCAGCACTTGGAGCACAGCCATGGAATGAAGTGCCTCCCCCGCGGCACCGTAGGCCTTGTTGGCTTGGTGGGCCGTGAATCTGCAGGCTCGGGACGGCAGGCTGCAGTCCGAGCCGAGAGCAGGAGCCGACGGGCAAAGGTGCGCGGCGACGGTCTCCTCGACCGGGGGGATGCGCAGGTATCCATGATCCCCCGCCTCGTCCACGGGGGCGACCATGGCTTGAGTGGACGTGAGAGTGCGCGCCGCTTGCGGGGCCGACCACGACTTCACCACGTGCTTATGGACGTCGGGAAAGAAAGGAGTTCCTCTTCTCGAAGCGGCCTGACGGCGGCTCGATTGTAGGAACCACGTATCCAGCTTGCACTTCACAGCTTGGGGGGGGGAGATGGGACCCGAGCACAGGTTGCAAGTCGTTGCCATCGGATGCAGGAGACAGTAACGTATCTCTGGTGCAACTTCGACGACGGCGAAATATTGATCCAGTAGTTAGCACACGATTTAAGCGTGAAGAGAGAGATTCTGATGGGAATTGACGCTGCACCTGAATTTACTGTAACGGTGTTTCAGTATTTTGCATATTTGCGTCAATTGGCCAGCTCGTGCTGGCGTTAGCCAATAAGATTTCAGTGAAAGGATGAGAGGATTTCCCATATACGACATCCGTAATGTCGAGTTCCGTAGCCTTGATAGGGAAACTATGATAAAACCTGTTGGAAAAGCATCTTTTGCAGCGATTTTTGGTGCTAACACAGAAACCTAAAATTCTCGTGACAGGAGCATTTGTCTCAAAAACAATCTTAACTATTCTATTTCATCAGGGATGATCTTAAAACAGGGCTTTAATTGTAAAATACCAAACTTGTCCTTTAAATTTTGATTTGATTTTAAATATAAGTGTAAACATTATTAGCAAATATTTATTATGTAAAAGTAAACATCGATTAGAGATTAAATGTAAGTATGAATTAAAAATATAATTATGCCATTTTTTTTATTAGAACTGAAATATAATTATGATTTTTCAACATTGTAGAAATAAATTATTAAAAATTAAGTCCTGATTTGAATTATCTGTAAATGTTTTTAAAATGTTTTTTATTATGACTTTAAAAATATTATTATGTATTTGATGTAAAATTTAATGTTTATTTGGAATTTAAATGATTAATTATCATGAATCATTAAATTGACTTTATAATATAATTATGTAAATATATATTATGTATACCTAAATATTGATTTCCATTTAAAAATAGTTTTATTACACATGTAGTTTTTTTTTAATTATTATTATTTTTTTTAAATGATCTATTTTTTATGATTTCTAAAGCTGATGACCATCTCCAGACAAGAGCGGTGCAGCTTGGTTCCGGTGAGGCCCAGGAAGAGGCCTCTGGGCGAGACAGTTTGCTGCACATTGCTCTTCTGAGCACGGTGGTTTTCCATGGTGCCTGGCAGAAACAATTTCTCTTCACTGAGACTCAGAACCTGCCCTTCAGCCTCTCAGATGGCAGCACAGTCAAAGTGCCCATGATGTACCAGTCAACCGAAGTCAATTTTGGTAAGGGAAAGAACAAAACAAACACCAGTTAGATGGAAGCCTATCCAAATTAAATTGGAGGTTTGTCTATTTTTTTAAAAAGAAAGTTCCCTCGCTTTACCTGTCTCAGGGCATTTCCGACTGCCTTCAGAGCAGGAATACACTGTGCTGGAGCTGCCGTACCTGGATCGCTCCCTCAGGCTTCTGGTGGCGTTACCTAGTGACCGGAAAACCCCTCTGTCACAGCTGGAAAAGCAGCTCACGGCCCGTGCTGTGGTACTCTGGGATAATGGATTAAGGCGCACTAAGATGGATATATTTCTGCCCAGGTAACTTTAAAAAAATATTTTATGCAGTTGGGATTGTGAATAATATTATTTATATCCAGGTGTTGTGTGTATTTCAGGTTTAAGATGCAGAGCAGGTTCAATCTAAAGCCTGTTCTTCAATCTCTCGGTATCTCTGATGTCTTCAGTCCCTCAGCTGCTGATTTAGGTGGCATCTCAGGTAGGAAAGTGGGACTGAAAACCATTACAACCCATCACTGATGCTGAGAATATCACAGATATCTTCAGTTGAAATCAGTGATTCCAAGTTTTTCTCACTCTGTGAAAATTAAACCTGTTTAATGTGTCTACAGATGGGGAAGGGCTTTTTGTATCAGAGGCTTTCCATGAGGCAAGAATAGAGGTGACAGAGGAAGGGACAAAAGCAGCTTCAGCAACTGGTATGTGATATTTTGCTTGCTGAAAAGGATTAGTAGGGAATTAAAAATAATAGAAATGTTTAGGAATACCTCTAGATATCAAGTAGGCTACTGTCTGTTTAATATTAATTAAGACTGATCCGATCCTATGTTGAAATGCCAGTAACATATAGAATTGGAAACATTGCAGTTTTTAATAGAAGTCATGTTACACCTGGAAAGTCACGAGAAAGTGGAAGCAGTGTCAGATCTTTTCTTCTGTATTGTGACGTACATCTAAGAATAATGGATTTTTGGGTGGAAAAAAATGTGACAGGAGCTTGCTTCTATGGTTTAACTGCACTAAATATTTAGAGAAGTCTTGCATACATCACCAGAGAGTAGTATTTTGTTTCCCCTGAAGATTGAGTTATGACAATTTGATGACAAATTCCAAAGACCAAATTTAAATAAAAAAGAAACATACATCGTGAGATCATACTCAATGAGATCAATGACAATCATTTAGAAATTAGGTTGAATTTTCTCTTAATATGTAATGTCTGTTTTATATACTCAACAAAGCTACTCCACGGGGTGAGTGTGTGTACCTGCTTGAGAATCAGTTGTAGTCAACAGATGGGATATAGTTGAACAGTCTGATCTGTGAATCCACTGGGAAATAATGACAGAACTTTCTTTCTCCATCTTTCTTTTTAGCGATGGTGCTACTGAAAAGATCCCGTTCAGCAGTTTTTAAAGCAGATCGACCATTTCTATTTATCTTGCGACAGGTCAATACAGGTAAATACTAGAAACTGCCATTAGTATTCATGGCATTTTTTTTCATATTCTATTAAAAATACAGTAAAAGCAGACGGTAATATTGTGGAAATTAATATTTTAAAATGTAATTTATTCCTGTGATGGCAAAGCTGAATTTTCAACTCCAGTCTTTTGTGTCACATGATACTTTAGAGATCATTCATATGCCAATTTAGTGCTCAGGAAACATTTCTTATTAAAAAATAATTTGTATTTTTCACAATTCTTCCATAAATTGCAATGTATTTAGTTTAATGAGTCCTTGATGAAAAAGTGTTCATTTCTTTCATAACAAAACAAATTAATTTGTGGACTTTTATTCCATAGGATCGTTGCTGTTCATAGGTCGGGTTCTGAATCCAGCTGAGATGTCTTGAGAAGATCCATGCAATCAATCACAACTGCTTCAAATTATGAACACACACTCACACTTGGCAAAATCATAAAAAAGTATATTAACACGACTCCACACACCCCTCCTCCTTCATGGTTGGTGTGGTGAGAGGAATATTTAAGGACCATTAGGTGGGTCCACTTACACTTCAGGAAGAGGGACGAGACTTTTGTACATATTTGTAAATAAAATTTTAATACATCAGGGGTTTTTTGCACTTCACAGCGTCTACTGTCATTTTTCCCCCTCTGACCTCAATAAATTTCCTCATTTCTGATAGAAATGTTTGGTTACCATCAGTTACTGATTTCATAATTGCAGGTGGTTTTTTTTTGTTTTTTTTTACTTTAATCCAAAGTGCTGTTTTCACACATACTGAAAAAGTAAAAAGGCTATTGGATCACAATGTGGCATTTAAGATGCAAAAATATAACATCTAAATACTTAAATCCATAGGATGGCAAATTCACTCGTGAGTTAAATTTCAGGAATACAGCTCTGACCATCAAGATAACAAAGTCCATAATTAACTTTCCCCACCAGCGTTTTTGAAACAATTTTCCAGCCGCTGCCAGAATTTTTGATCATTTTTAAAATTTTCATGGCCCCCATAATATTCTGTACGAATATCTGAAAATGTAACATGTTAAATGAGAGAACAGACTCGCTTTAAAAAAAAAATGAAAAAAAAAAAAACTATGTATTCAAGCTTCATTAATTTTTTTAAAATAAACTTTTAAAGTTTGCATAAAAACTTTACTGTTGCATATACCCAAAAAATTATGTTAAGATCTGTGGTTAAGTGATAGAAGAAAAAATACATTGAAATGAGCCACTTTGCTAGCCTGGTAATACCAGACTCTGAAGTCTGACATACTCAGGCTACCACTTTGCTGCCCAGCAAACTTATGGGTAAGTGTATGGGGAGGAAAAAAATAATACTGAACATGGTAAGATTTGCAATCCTTTTAATGACATTGTGCCACTGAGAATTTAATGACAGAAAAATGTCATTTATTTACATGACTATTCACAGTGTAAAATAGACTTTATTCAAATACATACAAAAAAAGGCTTTTCACCAAAACATTCTCTTAAATAATATTTTCAATGTCACTATGTACATATATACAGCATAATAAAATACTTTTCTTTTTTAAGAAGCCAGACTTATCAATAACATTTATGATGAAGATTTGGTCCCTACAGGGTGCAGGGTTAGGAGGGTGAGACACAAAAAAAATCAGGGATAGTGAACTTTTGGCAGTAAAGTAGGAATACATTAGCAGCAACTTCCCATGTCAATGAGTAAGTGGCTCTTGACTATCATGGATGTTTAAATACCAACTTTACATCATTTCAGTATATCCTTCTGGTTGTTATGTCCGTAAATCAAATTTTGTCGCAGAACTGTCATTTTCATTTTTCAGCAAAGATATCAAATTCACATTCCTGATATAGTCCTTACTTATTCACAGAAATTTTCCATGGTTCTGTGTTCTGAACACCATGACATAAACCTCTTTTGAAGCAATGTTATTGAAGCCATGTGGAATAATGATGGGCGGTTTAAGAACGGAAAAAAAAAAAAAAACTAACTTTTTCTTAATAGATAAGAGCTTTTTTAGATTTTCAGGCAAACAAAACTTCAGAAAGATGTTCCTCTGCTGCCAAAAGCTAAATCTTTTGCAACATCATTCCTGAGATTTTATTTTATAATAAACAATGATTTCTGGAGTGTACAAGACTACATTTAGTTATAAGACCTCAGTCACTCAAACCTCCAACATTTAAGAATTGCTTTGTAACTCGCCTTTTTATTGGAGGAGAATATTGCTGATAGATCTACTTTCCAGTAAATAATCTTGTCTGAAACTGAATGCAGCAGTGAGCTTCCAAACTCTATTCTTGATTGAAATTAAATTTGAAAACACATTGGTGATCAGTGCCACGTGTCAAAATGTCACAGGGAGCTGGGAGGAGAAAACAAAAATGCAAATGAGATGAGGCGGAATCTGATGCCATTCAACAAGTTCTCTTTGGCACAATTAGATAGGAAATAATGTCTAAGAAAAAGAAAAGGAGCAGTGCGTTTATGACCATCTGACAGAAACATTCCAATACCCCCCCAGTCCTGAGGTTTAGAGACATCCTATCAAGTCCTCATCGATAAAATCAGCTTCAATACTGATAAAAACTGGAGACACACAAGTCCCAAGTAACGTTACATAAATAGTGCAGATCTGTGTGCGAGTATTTCAAGTAGGGCAGATGGAGTGCTCAGAAACCGTCCAGATGATTCATGCTGTTGGCTCTTAAGTGAATCTCCTCTAAGAAGTTCTCCAGCTGCTCAATCAAGACCCTCTTCTTAAACCTGTGCACACAAACACACGAAGTCATTAGATATATTAATAGAATAGAAGCATAATTTTTATGGCTTAATGCATTGCAAGTGCATACGTGCAGCAAACATGTACCGAAAGTTTACTACTTTTGATAACACACAAACATATGCACACCAGAAAGCTTCATCCTTGTCCATCCTTTCTCTCCACAAGTTGACCAATTAAAAAGTTTTGTCCAACTCTAGTCTAAATGACTAAAAACACATACATAGGGCTTAACATCAACTTGTTTGTATGCATGCATGTAAGTTCATTTCTCAGATTTAAGTGCCCATTACTGGTGGAACCCTTGCAATATGTTTAATTATAACGCCCTAAGCGATTGATCACTTGGGGGAAAAAGAAGTACGATTAAAGAGAGTTGCTGTTGTAAAGTCACAGTTGTGTTGTATTGTTATCTATAGATCAGCATGAAGTGTACATGAGTACAGTAGACTTGCTCCCCCAGTCAGAATCGAGGGTCTAAATAAAATTCCCTTGTCCACTGGATGTTGAACGCACATCAAAATGGTGGCTGGGATTCCACCAGGAAGTACTTGGAGAAGTTTGCAAATGTATGTCTAAATGTGGAGTAAAACGCAGGAAATGCATGCACCTATTGTTGCGTCTACAGTAGTTTGTTGTTCTGTCTGTTTCTTTTTTGACTGTGCCACCTTGTGGACCAAAAAATTCAAGGCACATTTGAACTGAGCATACAGTGAAAAATCTGGCTCCATGCATTCTATGCATTCTTAAAAAATGTAATTATCATACACTGCAAGTATATCATATTGTATGCATATATATATATTTTTTTTCATTTGGTCCTTACTCTATATACAAATCCCAATATGTAGTTAATCTAATTCAAAATGTTGAATATGGAGAAAGGATTTTACCTGGCAGCCTCTTTGATTATGCTTTGCAGGAAGATCAGACGTGTTTCCAAACTGCCCTGGATTTGCTTGAGGAGGTAGAAGATTTTCTCATAACCTGCGTTAAGGACGATTTGATGTATGGTGTCATGTCCAAAAATAATTGTAAAACCACTGGAACAAATGAATTTCCCAAGACCGGTAATATTGTACAATGTACAAATAAAAAGAACAAAATGGAACCCAGCTGTAATATTACATATTACAGATTTTCACATTTAGCAAAAGCCAACATGTCCAGTGGATTTCACAAGACAAAGCGTTGGTGGGAGACCACCCGCCCTCCTTCGCTTACTGGACGCCATCCAGGAAAGAGCATTTAGAGAGGAAATGATGGAAACACTTGAGCAGTGTTTAGTTACAGACATCTGCACGTGTGTTGTTACTTACGTCTTCCAGGTTTCCGGATCTCCTTGGTGATGAGCACTCGGAGTTCAGAGTTTAGCTCCTGGCTCTCTTCGTTTCGGAGTTTCTTCAGCTGGCAGGGGGAAGGGTAGCGGCACGGGACTTCCTCTTCACCCTCACTGCCCAGAGAGAGCTCGCTCTCGCTGGATTGACCGTTTTCCTGAACTCTGTCCTGTTGGTTCTCATCCAACTGGAGGTTGTTCCTTAGCTCGATTGGTTCAGACTCTGGCACAGGACTCATCTCCTTGTCAGAGTTGTTGTTGTTTGACTCAAAATGGTTGGTGATGAGGTTTTCCAATTCTGTGCAATCATTTTCTGCTGCTGTGATGGATCAGACAAGAAACATGCACAAGTAAAATTGGAGCTTCCACGTTTTAGACACCAAGGACCCAGAATTAAGTTGGATGATTGTCATACCTACTACTAAAGGTTTTTTATGCATGAGTTTATTAATTACTTACTTCTGGGTGGTGTTTTGGGAGGTGTATATGCCCGTCCCGGCCGAAGCAGTGGAGACATACAGCGCCTGCGTTTGGGGGCCCCTACCCCAGCAGGACTACTGGACTCTCCAGGACGTTTGCCTTTGCCTTGAGTACCAGTAACAAATTCATCTGCCTCATCCACCATCATCGCCTGACATGAAGAGAAGAGAAAAAGTGCTATTTGCCTGAAAGTCAAATCTATGTAGGGCTTCTTTTTGAAAGCCTGAGATCTAAAATTACCTTCTTGTCCAATTTGAAGGGGTTACCAAAAGTGTGCAGACGTTTCGGTTGATCGGGGTCTGCCTCTCTCAGAGGGGCCGGGCAATGCTTTAAGAAGTCCTGATAGTTGCCCATCTGAGCTATAGGCACACTGTGAAGCTGATCTAGAAAAAAAATGCAGATTTGAAGTTACATAAATAATGTTTAAAAATGACCATATAAACAGCATCATGAAATTTAACTTATCATATCACAGATTGAAGTTAAAGGCTTGCAGTACTTACAGAAATCAAACTAAATGTAATTTAGAGAATCGTCCAGACATTAAAAAAAACTGCTCCGTGGAAATCAATAACCATTTATGGCTGTCTGAGCATTACCTTGATCTTGTCCTTTCAGAATGCAGATGCTAGAATGCAGGAGGTTCCGCCTCATGCGACTCAGCTGGTCCAGCAGATGAGCTCTTGGAATATCATAGGGGTTCCGCAATCCTTGTGGTTTTAATGCCTGTGTTGTCAAATAGAATAATGAAAAAGATGAGTGATCTGAATTGGTGATGAGGGATCTGAACTGACCATTGAAAATTTACTGAACAATACCCTGTTGAAAAGTTGGTTATGCACAAAAAATATGATTCTAAAAAGCATATGTTCCATATATACATTAAAACCACTCACAGTCAATGCCAGCCTTTTAAACATTAATCTCACACTGACTTGATTTAAATTTAGAGGTCATATGTATTATTTGTGGATCTCCTGGTCTTGAGCACAGTGCAAAACATCTACAAAGTGTGCAGTAGTGTACATGCACTCACTTTATTCAGAGCAGCTAATTGAAAGCCGGCAAACTCCTTGGTGTTTGCCTCCATTGGCAGAGCTGGCCCATCTCCTATGATACTCTGTAGCAGCTGTGTGAAATCCTTTCTGTGGGCCAGAGAGAGGGCAGAGCTTCTGCAGCGAAGTTTAATCCCACCTTCTTGCACCGCCTTTTTCCCAACTGATGCACAAACACGGTCTGCCTCGACCTTCGTCTGTAATATACACAATTTAAAAATTCATAACTTCATAAAAGCACAAAGCCTTTAAAAACAAGCTATATTAGTACACACCTGCTGACTGAGCTTTTTGAGATACGACACAACACTGTAGCTGAGGCCGTACTCCATGTTGTCAGCCAACAGGTTTGGAGCTCCCATCATTCTTAGTGCTTTCCGCAGGGCCTTAAAGAATCAGGATGAAGAAAAAAAATGTAATTTAATTACTTTTGTAATGTTAAAATGAACATGAGTGATTCCATTACTTACAGTGATGTAGTAGGGTGGCATTGTTTTAAGATAGTTTTCAAAAGATTGTCGCCACTTCGCTGGAGGCTTGAACTTGTGTACAGTAATCAAGTCATCTATAAATGCATGATGAACAGTTATATAACTTAAATTCATCAACAATCAAAGAAAATACAAAACCAAATATAGTGTCAAATTATGATGAATGAGATGTTAATAATGACACTTACCAAGCAAAGGCAGCACCACAGGGTAGTTATAGGGCATGACAAACAGGTTGACACAGGTTAGAGCTGTGCTGGCCTTCAGATAGCCAAATGGCTGCCCGAGTTCCCCGTATTTAGCGCTATTACACACAAAAACCTGAGAGAGAATAAAATGTCACAGCAATAAATGTTCAGCCATTGTAGAGGTGCAAGTTAATAATTCTGAGGGTGCTTTCACACTAGCACGTTTGTAAATATTGAAATTACTATTAAGGATTTCACTGTTCTCATTTTTGAGTTTCTTGTTTTACCAGTTTTCTTCAAGTAGACACAGAGTGTTAATTTATACGATACATATCTGATAGTACAATGAATAAGTACACTAGATGAGGTAAAATAGTTGACATTGAACAAAATAGTTGACAAAAAAGTTAACATTCTCTTGATTTGTGCTTATGGTGAAAGTGCAATAATTATGATGTAATGCAAAAATACATTCTTCAAATGACAACAATCTTTGCGATTATAATTTTGCAAAAAATAATCATTTTCTGTGTAACCATTTTACAGCATAAATAAAAATAAGCATATAAATAAGCATGAATAAAAAAGGAAATAAAAAAAGCTGTCAAAATTAACTATTTCTTACTCATTTTCCTGACAAGCGTGAACGTATAAACTCCAGCTCAGACCAGGCAATCGAACCAAGTGTGAAAGTACCCCGAGTAAACATACATGTTCCCCGATTAGCATGTATAGCACTAAAAAAATGATTCTAGCTGTACCTGCCAGCAGGTGTGCGGTGATTTCCTCTCCAGTATATACTGAGTGAGCGGGGAGGGCTCTAGCTCATACTTGTCAAAGGGCACTTTATCAACCACCATGGGCTCTGAATCCACACATGAAAACTTTACTTGTGGGTGAGATGCACGTGGAGGCTGCAGAGGAACACACGCAACTGAGCAGAGTCATAATAAAAATTATATATTTCAATTACTTTTATACAATCATTTCCATTACACTAGAAAAACCTAGAGCATATACACATTACATTCAATATAAAAAGGACTGAACAGATGGTCCAGGATACACAAATTGAAACTCTTTTCTCGCACCAAAGTAGGAGAGTTCTGGTCAGGCCAAAAGGACTCTGGGATAGGCCAATGGCCAACAGGAACACCAGTTTTAGGGTTGGGTCTGACATAGATCAACTTATGACAACTGTGCCATGATTGAGGTCCATATTTCATCTCTGCTGGACCATCTGGATAAAACAAACAGTAGTTTCATTAATAATGGCTGATTTTAAAATTTTTATTCAAATGTTCAAATGTTTGGGGTACGATTTTTTTTCTTTGTTTTGAGAAAGAAATTAATAAAAAAAATGTTCAGCAAGGAGCACTAAATTTATCAAAAGTGACAGTTAATTTTGCATAGTTAAAAAACATTTATGTCACAATATTACGGTTTGATTGTATTTATGATCAATTAATAAGTAGATTTATCATTAATAGGTGCTTTACTGCAATACTTCTGAAAACTACATAAGCCTGGTCCTCCTTTACCTTCAGTAGGTGGAGGATCAGGTCCATTTTTCTCAAAATTGATGACGACACCACTCTGGATCTTCTGCACCAGAGACTCCAGGCACTGGTTCAGCATTCTCTGGGAAAACACGCTGTACGAGCGGCCTAAACAGAGCGGGAAAACAGTACAATTGCATCTGACGTGAGATTTAACTTGAGTGCTTAAATGTAGGGGTGCATCGATATGAAAGTTTTGGCCGATACCGATAACCCATTTGCTTTACATTTGAAAGTTGATAACCAATATTGCACTCTAAATTGATAAAATTGTCTATAATGGATATACTTTGATAGCCTGTATAACAAACAAAAGGCTTACTATTAAAAGCAATGTCCCAAAGACTTCAACATAAATCAAACATATCCAATACAGTAGCCTATTTGAACCAGTAAGATTCCTTAACTTTTATAATTAATTTTACACTTGATTGGACAACTTCATTCAAAAAAGGTAACGCTTTATAATAAGGTTTCATTTTGTTAGCATTAGTTAACATGAACCAACAATTAAATGAACAATACTTCTACAACATTTATCAATCTTAATTAATGTTAAGCTCAACATTTTATAGACATTAAGATCCAAAGTTATATCTGTTAACATTAGTTAATGAACTGCGAACTAACATGACCACAAATATTTTAACTATAATTAAATAATGTAATGTTATGACGCAGTGCCTGAAAATAGTGCCCAGCTACCAACGTGACCGGGACTAAGTTTGTGTAATCATTACGCCTGCTGCACTCATGGTACGGCAGTGAAGTTTCTTGATTATTACGCAGGAACGAGAATATAGTTCCTCGTCATATCAGCCTAGAAAATTGCAACTTTACATTTTCCGTCTGTCTTAGTGCACGACGTAACTATAGAAGAGTCAAGTTTTAAATAGGAAAAATATAGAAACACATTGGTAATTTTATGGGAGAAATGCTAATGGTCTTGTTCACTTCAATGATGTATGCTAAGCTATGCTAAAAAGTGGTACCGCCAGAACCGGAGATCGGTTGAATGGATTCAAAAAAGGTAAAGCTCAACAGTTTAATTTTTGGGGAGTTGTAAAATGAACGTATTTCCAAAAAAAGACACTTGAATGACAAATTTACTTGTCCGAAGGACAAGCACATGAAAAGGCTTAATGGCAAGCCCTGATTATTGATTTTAACCTAAATTTTAACTAATATAGGACAGGTAAAACGCATACACACCCCCGGTGACCTCACACATGGGTGTAATAGGAGAAGAGTCAAGAGGAACTCCACCCAGTGGTTCAGGGTCAGGAGAGGAGTGGCCTGGAATGCGGAGCACTAAAGAGAAGAGTCGCTGGTCCCATCTGAAGGGCTCTTTGGTCAGCTCACTGCCAGGCAATGGTGTTGTCAGAGGTAAATGCAACTGGAGCAGAGAAAAAGGATGAATTAATTCACACGTCAGCACATAAATGGAAAAATCCCTGGGGGAACAAGCTCCTGTAGGAGACACTGACTTAGATATTTCTCATTTTACAAGCTAGAGACTTCTTACTTTTACAGATCTGCAAGTCATACTGTTAAAGAGAACAATGAAAGATAGATATGGAAAGGAAGGAGCAAACTACACTCACCTTAAGGATTATTAGGAACACCATACTAATACTGTTTGACCCCCTTTTGCATTCAGAACTGCCTTAATTCTACATGGCATAGATTCAACAAGGTGCTGAAAGCATTCTTTAAAAATGTTGGCCATATTGGCATAGTGTCTTGCAGTTGATTGAGATTTGTGGGATGCACATCCAGGGCACAAAGGTCCCGTTCCAACACATCCCAAAGATGCTCTATTGGGTTGAGATCTGAAGACTGTAGGGGCCATTTTAGTACAGTGAACTCATTGTCATATTCAAGACACCAATTTGAAATGATTCGGGCTTTGTGACATGGTGCATTATCCTGCTGGAACTAGCCATCAGAGGATGGGTACATGGAGGCCATAGAGGGATGGACATGGTCAGAAACAATGTTCAGGTAGCCTGTGACATTTAAACGATGCCCAATTGGTGCTAAAAGGGCCTAAAGTGTGCCAAGAAAACATTCCCCACACCATTACACCACGGCTTGGTGGCATGACAGATCCATGTTTTCATTCTGTTTACACCAAATTCTGAATCTACCTTCTGAACATCTCAAGACAAATTGAGATTCATCAGACCAGGCAACATTTTTCTAGTCTTCAGTTGTCCAATTTTGGTGAGCTCTTGCAAATTGTAGTGGACATGAGTGGTACTGACATATGACCCACCTCATCTTGCACCCCAGAACTGCTGGTCAGCTTGCTCCCATCAGTTATGGCCAAAATGATAGCTGGCTCCAAGAAAAAAGGGTTTCTACCCTGCAAAACACAAGACAAAATAAAAATAATAATAATTAAAAAAACAAAAAAACAAAACTGAGCACCTGCAGTAGAGCTAATTACACAAAGGCATTGCTTCATACAACCACTCTTTTTGATGTTAAGACATTGACTTCATAACACGAATCTAAAATATGACGTCTCTGCACGGATAAAATAATGTCAGTCAGTTAAATGCTCTGCTCTTTCAATGATTAGATTAAATTGTATCTTCAGCACAGAGCATATTTTTATGGATGTCATTTCTTAAAAGGAAAAACCTATTTGCATTACGATTTCCATTGTTATAAATCCAGTTATGCTACTGAATGGTCGTGTAACACTCATTTTCCCCAGAGATGAGAAAAATCCGCTATTTACTTTTTTCCCTTCCTCCTACAATGACGCAAAAATCGTCATTTTACGTCATTTTCTGCCTTTTCTCAGCCAAGAAGGACCCAAATTTTTAATAATATTCTACTACATGACCCACTTTCAATACATATTCAAAAAAAAGGGTAGTTTGATTTTTAACATTATTCTCTGAACAGATATTTACATTGATAGTCTGTCTGGTGTTATAATTTATTTGCTTTTGGTGTACGGTGGAGTGGGTAAAACTTATTAATGGCAGGCTAGCAGTTACCACTGACGTGCTGTCCTAGTACCGGCGTGACTGAATGAATTTTTTTTTAAATGTCTCCACTAATAAATAACAGTGGAGACATAAATAAGGCTAACTTGGAAATGAGGCCCGATGTCCAAAATCCTGAACCACCCCTTTAATCCATTAGACACGAGAATTTTTAGTTTAACGATTATGCATTTAGTTTAAATGCACTACTAATGTCACTTTAATGTGAACTAATTCCTTGAACTCAGGATCAAAATCAGAGTTGATCGCTAGTTGATGATCAGTGTAATGGTACAAACAAAGCTTAACCAGATAGTTTTGGTTTTGTCAACTACCACAAAAAAAAAAAAAAAAAAAACACTAAATCGGTGTGGGAAAATGTTACATTTTCCCAGCTCAACATGCAGAAATACAAGAACTGTCCTCTAGAAAATTTCTGTGAATTTTGTGTTCACAACCAATGAACTAAAATGACACAACCTGGAACAATTTTAACTAGAGTACACTTTCACAGCATAATCAAGGTTCCACTTCAGTTAATCATCGCCCTTATTTGCATCCACGATGCAATTTACATATTTCTACTATGTCAACAGGGGCCCTTGGGATTGTGTTGGCACAGTGTGAGCCTATTGGGTGCTTGTATAACTGTGAGATGTTGGGGATGGGCTTATGGGGTTAGGCCACAGACTTTATACCAGTCCCTGGTTTATAACATACCTGTCCATAGTTGTCTATCCCCGAAACTAATCTATTGAGATTGAGCAAATCAAAAGAGGTCCTTAAAGACTGTCCGAACGATGTCAATCCAACTGCTTGCAGGTTCCTCAGCTCGGTCATGAAAGTGGCATGACTGTCCTTCCATCCAGCCTGAAATATCAAGACAAATTGAAATGATTAGTTAAGCTTTTAAAGAGATCCTCACATCACATCCCTTCAGGCAAACACATTTATCTGAAAATGGCTGAGACAATATTGTAGAGTAGAGAGTCCTCTCTCCCTCTCTCTGGGTGATAAAACTAAGTTAGTCCCCCATCTCTCTTTCCTCAAACACACACACACACACTCACTCACACACACACAAACACACACACATAGCTCTCTGCTGCCACACTGAACAAAATGTCGGCCACGTTTAAACACACAAATTCATGCTGGGCAGAATGTTTTCACACCACAAATTTAGACGTGGTGTTTTGACAAGCAAAAAGACGAAGTGAATGATTAAAGTGTCTGGAGTAAAATAAATCAGGTTTGGAAATAAATAAAGGAGTTTGTACCTTTATTCCTGCCGGTGCTTCCTCGAAACTCACTAACATGTATCTGTCTCCCCTGCTGGCCGGATCTCTGCTCCTCAGCTGTGAAAAGTGGATGGAAACGTAGATTTTTAAATATTTTTTTAAGTGAAGTACGAATGTGGAGCATAGACGTGTATTAATTTACCTTCAGGAAAGTCTCAACTGCGCCCTTCGCTATGTCCAGATAGCTAGTGCCCAAGTGGGAGCGCTGGTTCATGGAGGCGGACGTGTCTATCAAAAAAAGTAACACTGGCATTGTGTTGATAATCGTCCCTTCTACATGGACCGAGTGTCAATGCAAGCGGACAAATGCCGAGAAATCTTTTGTTCGCCTCCTGTCGCTGCTGTCAGCACGCTGCTAGCCGGCTAATGCTAACTGTCTCGCGCATTCTTTCTGTCAGAGTGTAACGTTAACTGTAGTTAATGTTGAAAGATCGATGCCTTGTAAACTTGAGCAAACCTCAGACCCTGGGGGGGGAAAGGTTGTTGATTTACAAGTGAAACGGGTGTTGTTGTTGTAATTTGAAAGAAATGCCTAACTTTTATCATGGTAACTTTCTGTTTAGTTTACGTCCATGACTCTCCTCACTCTGGGATCTGCTCGCGGGATGCAGTGGTTTTATTTTGCGTTCAGCACTTGACTCCGCCTCCAAAGCCCTGCCCGAGTAGCGTGCGTCCAAACGCCTCAGCTGATTGGCACCTGAAAATCAAACATTAGCATATTTAGAAAAAAACGAAGCTCAACGGAAGCATGCGCATTTGTAAACATTCGATTTTTTTTATTATTATATGTAATTTCAAATCCCCGCAGTAAAAAAAATAATAAAAATAAATAAATAAAAAATAATACAAAAAATAAATATAAAGTATTTATCAAATAAATGCTATGTAAAGCTATCAAATTTCAAGTCTTTATAGATTTTATTATTCAAATAGCCTCTAAGGTACAGTTTATATTTTTTACTTATTTTTTAAATTTCTGTAAATAATGATTTGCGGGATAAAATCAGTTTATACTCATTTACATATTACATTTAGCCTACTCACCTTTCCATATAAAGAGTTGCAAGGTTCCATCATGGAAAGTATGCAATATAGTATTAAGATGTGACATGCTATTGTTGCATATACATTTGAAGAGTTCAGATGCAAAAGCCTCTAAATGCCATTTGAAATTTTCTTCTAAAATGATCATTTTTATCAAGCTTGTATATTTAAGTTCAGTAATTTCACTTAAATGACAATTAATAGGTAATCTTCATTGCCATTTAAGTCAAATTACTGAACTTAAATATACAAGCTTGATAAAAATGATCATTTTAGAGGAAAATTTCAAATGGCATTTAGAGGCTTTTGCATCTGAACTCTTCATTTATTCATGTTCTATGTTTATTTTTTGCTGGTAGTTGTTGGTCTTTGTAAGCCCTTGCTCTCTGTGACAAACAGAAGGATCTTCCCTCTTTTTTTCAATTTTACTTGTCTATTTGATGTGATTTTTAACTGGAAGACCTATTTTTAAGAGTGTTTGCTCATCTGCAATCCGTCTATATAGGACGTTTCTGTCAGATGTCAAATAGACCTTTAGAAGATGCAGTTGTACGTTTTTTTTTCTTCGTTTTCATATGAAAGAAAAAAACAAACGAACGAAACCGAGATATAACCCCCCCCCCCCCCCCCCCGAGATATTAAAAAAAAAAAAAAAACCCTGGGGGAGAATCCTTACAAGAAGACAAAGCTCAATAAAAGTAAGGGATGCAGATATTTAGTTCAGGCTTTCATGTAGAGATAAGAGAATGAACATAGTTCTGTCTGTCTGCACATGATAAAGCCGAACTATGAATAGAACAGTTTTCACTGTTTTTATTGTTAAAACCAAAGTATTATTTAAAAATGTACCTCTAAACAACCATAAAGAATTAAATTAATTATGCATGTATTGAACAAATGTACAAGTTGCATCGTTGTACAAGATTTGGTGCAATTAAACAATGGTCATCATGTACATGGCAATGAAGTGGAAAAAAAAGAATGACTTTCAACTTCCTGTTCTACACATTTGGTCTTCGTCAGAGTCAACCCTGCACATCGCAAACGCATACATCTGTGATTCATTCAAAAGTCGGATCGTCTTATGGTCTTACACGGGCAGAGAGAGAGAGAGAGAGAGAGAGAGAGAGAGAGAGAGAGAGAGAGAGAGAGAGAGAGAGAGAGAGAGAGAGAGAGAGAGAGAGAGAGAGAGAGAGAGAGAGAGAGAGAGAGAGAGAGAGAGAGAGAGAGAGAGAGACTTATTCAGATGACATGGCGATCGTGTTTCACTAAACAAAAAATTGTGTGAGAGGTAATCAGCTGACTTGCAGCATCCCTGCTCGTCACGCTTTACCGTGCTGCAGGTCTAATCGACCTGCGCTCAGCGCTAAGGCTAAGCGAGCGTGTTATGCAGCCGAGAGAGGTGGATTCAGGTGACGGAGAACTACAGCGCCATGGCGGCAGAGATTCCCCGTCCGCAGACACGAAAGCCCGTCCTGTTGAGTAAGATCGAGGGTTTCCAAGATGTAGTGAATACGGCTGTGATCATCCCCAAAGAGGACGGGGTTATCAGCGTATCTCAAGACAGGTCAGCAGCACGCGTATGATTAGAAACCCAAAGCAATGCAGAATACGCAAAACACGTCATGTAGCCTATACAACAATCTAGCAGCACTGGCACGCACAATAATACATTGAAACATAAATTACATGTGTCCTGTATGATCGATTTATTCTGTTTTTGTTTTGGTTGAATAATTCGGAGGACTAAAGAATAGCCTATTATCATAGCAAATGGAGGATAATAATGACTAGGCTATAATACATAACTTACAGCTCATTTAAGCTCCTGCTATCGATGATCTCCGTTTGTACGTATTTGCTGTATTGACGATTATTCGTCTGCAGATCTTTTCTGTGAAGCTGCTATCGTTCGTGGGCGAATAACGTTATTTAAGAGAATATTTGAACGATTTTGTGAACCCTTTTGAAGCGCGTGACTACCTTTTCCTGCCAGTTTAAAGACTGTCAAAAATGATCAGAAAGCCATAACTGGAAAAAAAAATGCTGTTTTGAAATACAAAAAGTACGAAATTTTGTTTATACGATTGCTGTCTCGTTTCACGGCTATTAATAAAGTGTAAAAAAATATAAATGACCTCATCAATTTTTTTATTGTTTTAATTTTTTTGATTAATGGATTAAAGAGCTGTGTTTGTGTGTTTCATATTTTATTGTATCCCTTTTAGTAACTAAATTTTTACTTTTAGTAACTAAACTCAAGAGACAGCAATGATTTTGGCAACCCTTATCCTGGCTATATTTTTTTTGTATGTGTTTGTTTTTTACTTGGCAACCAAAATTAGTTTGAAGTCTTATTGTGTCTGGCAATTAAGGTGCCAGGGTTTATCTTAGCCACCGACTCTGAGCTGTCCGTCCGGTTAATTTGTGCAGTGTATTGCATGTCATGTTGGTTAGTAAGGTTCTGCTATATACATGAACGGTTATAATCAAGATTATTTAATTATTTGCTTGCTTGTTATAATTTTTAGGACAATCCGTGTGTGGCTGAAGAGGGACAGTGGTCAGTACTGGCCCAGTGTCTATCACACAATGCCTGGTGAGTCCAATGCAGTTCCTGGGCAGCTTTCTGAGAGCCAAAACAGCTACATAGATCTCAACATTATGGGACATGCAACCACATAACTTCAGGAATTTTACTATCAAAGTAAAAAGGTGAAGTGAAACCAGTATGGGCATGAACTTCTGCTTGTGTTCGTGTTCAGACAGCAGTTTTATTTCTCAACAATGATGTCACGGTTTTGCTTGCTTTCTACTTAACTATTGCAGACTATGGCTAAGAGGTCACTGACTCTCAGTAGAAGGTTTATATAGTTGAATAGTGATCGATGGATTTTGTAAAATAGAAGAATCTCATATTCATTGTCTTTCTTATGTTGCAGTGGCTTGTTCATGTATGTCATTTAACCCAGAGACAAGGAGGATCTCTGCAGGGTTGGAAAATGGCACAGTATCGGTATGTTCATTAAATATTTATAATCGTCAACTACATTATAAGTGGCACTGCTGCAGTATTCTTACACACACCTGTTTTCTATGTAGCAAAATGTCTCTAGCAGGTTGTAAGATACATTCCTAAACTTCATTAAGCCAGGAGTTTCTCTTTCCAGGAGTTTATCCTTTCGGAGGACTACAACCAGATGACTCCTGCGCGAACATATCTGGGTGAGTCACAAATCTAGTTTGTTTTATATATAAAACCCCCTAGAATTAAATAACCCCCCCCTAAAAAACGCCTAGAATGACATTCTGAAACAGCTAGCTAACCACAATAGTTCACTTTGAAATTAATTTCGATATGTTTTTGCTTACCTCAAGGGCATCCAAGATGGGTTTGTCACTTTTTTTTCATCAAAAAAATGTATCTCTTACATAACAATGTATGGCCAAATATCTAGCACATGCTTTTTCAATTTATTTTTTATTTAAATGTGTTTTTTTATTGATCACTGCAATAGTGTCTGATCATCGAGGATTGTGTTGTTTAAATGAAAACTAATAGCATTTTCACAAATATGTAGTTTTGACTGAAGTATGTAATTTTTGCAAACAATCTAGGAATAATCTAGGAGTGTGGTGTTTGGATAATTGTAATTATATTTTGGAAAAAAAATGTGTGTAAACAATTGAAAAGAACTGTATTATTATTATATGTGAAAGCATAATTCTATGTAATTTTTTTGAATGTGGTAAAGTGCTCCCTTCCTAATTCTATCGTGTTTTGTCTTTGTTTGCGTTAGCTCATCAGGGTGTCGTGACTGTGGTGCTGTTCGTCTTAGAGATGGAGTGGGTTCTAAGCACAGGTCAGGACAAGAGCTTTACATGGCACTGCTCAGAGAGCGGACAGCAACTGGGCACGTACAGGACCACGGCATGGGTGTCTGGACTACAGTATCCATTCATACACCACTTCAGATATGAAATATCCCACAAATTTTTAATCAGTCTTTATAAAATATGGAATCTTACTTTCTATTTGCAGTTTGTGTTGTCTTCTGATGAAAAACTGTATTTGTTTGAATTTACTTTTGCTTTATTATAAGAAATAAGCTTCCTTAAATGAATGCTTGTATTTTTCTGCTCGAAATCTCAACAACAAAAACACCAATTATGTGTAATTTATATTACAAATATAACTAGATAAAATGATTGTTCACCCAAAAATGAAAATGATGTCATCATGTACTCAGCTTCATGGTGTTCCAAAACGGTCTGGAATATGAGAAATGTTCTCAGTGGTTTCGAACATCCGAATGAAATCAATGATAGAAGATTATTAATAGATAAGAATAGATTCAGGAGCTGTTCTGAAATTTTATAGCGTGGGCTTCTTGACGATCTGTGTAAGATTTGATGTGGAGACCAGACATGCCTTCGTTGGAGATCTTTCCGGACAAGTGACAATCCTGAAGCTGGAGCAGGACAACTGCAGCCTTGTTACCACATTTAAAGGCCACACAGGTGCTTCCGCAAACAGCACTTTACAAATAGACACACTTTTCACAGATGTCAGCACAATCTTTCACCATTAGCCCAGACGCATTTTTCCATTGGCTGGTCAATTGAAGCGTAGAGATTCATTCACACATGTCAAGGACTTCAAGCAAGTGAATAAAGTAAATTCTTAACTGGGCTTCAAGTACAAACATAAACTAAATTATAATTATAAATTATAATATATGATTCTAAATTATAATTATATATATGATACACAAAATACTGATCTTCATGCACACTGTAAATGTACATCTTATTGAATCTTTTAACATAGACCCTGTATGTGTGCAGGCAATGTTACGTCACTGTCTTGGGATCCTGTGCAAAGGGTTTTATTCTCTGGAAGTTCTGATCATTCAATCATCATGTGGGACATTGGAGGCCGTAAAGGCACAGCTATTGAACTGCAGGGACACAAGTAGGACATTGATAAATGGTTGTCATGTATTTAAGATTTGAGACTCTAGAAAGCATGGGTGTCATCTTAATATTTGTGTCTGTGTGTGTGACAGTGATAAAGTGCAGGGCTTGTGTTACGCTCCTCACACTCGTCAGCTCATTTCCTGTGGCTCAGATGGAGGAATAGTTATCTGGAACATGGACGTCACACGACAAGAGGTGAGAGAGATGTACTGTAGAGCTAGAAAGTATCATCTAAGAAAAAAGGGATTGTCTCTGTCAACAGGATGTGTGATATTTATGTTAGTTTCAGCATGTCTTCATCTGTTCTTTATCTCAGACCCCGGAGTGGCTTGACAGTGACTCGTGCCAGAAGTGTGAACAGCCGTTCTTCTGGAATTTCAAACAGATGTGGGATAGTAAGAAAATTGGTCTCCGCCAGGTACTGCACACAAAAAACATAGATTGCACTACAAAATTTAAATTTGCACTACTATATATATATATATATATATATATATATCTACACACACACATACACTCACCTTAAGGATTATTAGGAACACCTGTGGTTCTCGCGCATGGGTCGAGGCGCACTCGTGAATTCATAGGCCCACACGGGAGAAAATGATTAGTTGAACAAAGTCGTTATTTGTTATTTTAGGGGATTTTTTTGCACATAAAAAGTATCCTCGTCACGTTAAGGTTGAGCCACTGTCGTCACTTTAACGATCTTTTTACTATGGAGGAGTGATCCAGCTCTCAGATTTCAGCAAAAATATGTTCATTTGTTTTCCGAAGATGAACGAAAATCTTAAATAGGACTGTAAATACATGAAGAATAGTTTTCAGAAAATATATCTCAAATTACATTTTTCTGGTTTAGTTAAATGATTGTTTGCAGTACTTTATTCAGCCAAATCTTGAGTATAATTTGAAGCAGCTTCATTTTTCTCCCTTCCCAGCATCACTGTAGGAAGTGTGGCCAAGCCGTTTGTGGAAAGTGCTCCTCTAAACGTTCCACGATTCCTCTCATGGGATTTGAGTTTGAAGTGCGGGTTTGTGACAGTTGTCACGACTCCATTACAGATGAGGAGTAAGTCAAATTTTGTATTGTCTTCAATGTTTTGACTATCTCAAATGGATCACCCAAAGCTTTCTTCTTGTCCAGACGGGCGCCCACTGCAACGTTCCATGACAGTAAGCACAGCATCATACATATGCAGTATGAACCAACCAGAGGCTGGCTGCTCACCTCCGGGACAGACAAAGTGATCAAGGTCGGCCGCTGTTCTCACACAAGAGTGTTGAGTATACTGTTTGATAAATTTTGGCTGGATATTGAAATCATTTTAAAATCTGTGGTGTTTACATGCAGCTATGGGACATGACTCCAGTGGTATCATGAGAATCATCTCCATCGTCTGCAAGCAGCAAGAACTAAGAATCCGTTCTGAACCACGGAGAACGTTCAGAGTTTCCATGGGCAGCTTCATCTCATGGTGGAAAAACTCAAGGATTTCATGAGATTTAACTGATGGTTTAAACTGAGCATGTGCATTTGTATGTATTTGTGCATGTGGGTTATGGAAACAAACATGTAAATACTTTACAGTCTAAATCTGTTTAGTTCTAATTGTTTATATTGACATGACCTAATGTTGTGTTGTCTGTAAAATATTCTTTCATCATCTTGTTATGTCTTATCCCAAACACAAATGAATCCTCCTGATAATGCATCAAAGCATGCTGGAACTGTTTTTATATTCAAGTGCCTTCACCGCACATCAATCAGTGGTTTTGGCATGGGAAAATACTGCCTGCTATTGACTCTTGGTCATGATCTGGTAATCTTGACTCTTTAAATGTAAGCACTTAATTTTACTGGTATTTTTACACTGGTGAATTTAATAGAAGAATTAAACACACATAATCACAGATGTTGTTTATACAGGGTACAATTCAGTAATGCTTTATTATTGTAATAATACTGTGTTTGGTTTGATTAAAGCTGATGTTTCATAGACATCTTATTACTGTAAGAAACATTCACTGTATTTCATTCTTTCAATGGCAATGAGAAATTTTAATGTCTTTCTTCAGGCACAATTTTTGCTGTATGTTATATCAATCACGGCTTCCATAATGACTTGCAAAGTGAGCGTCCTGTCCAATAGCACAATACCTGTATGTACATTGAGCATTTTTAAGAGGTCACTGTAAAGCCACAGTATGTGAAGCGCTACAGCTGAATGATTATGGTGAGGTTAGTGTTTTTGAAAAGGACTCATTTGACTAAAATGGAAACTGGCTCATTTTAAAGTAAACCATTGCAGTTTGAGGTCATTTTTTAAAATACTTTTTGAAGAAAGTCTCTTATGCCCACCAAAGGCTGCATTTTGTTCTATTTGTATATATTTAAAAAAAGTCATTTATTTCTGATGGCAAAGCTGAATTTGCAGCCACTCCACTCTTCAGTGTCACATGATCCTTCAGAAATCATTTGAATATGCTGATTTGGTGTTCGTTAAAATATATAACTATATATATATATATATATATATATATATATATATATATATATATATATATATATAACTATTGACAGTTGTGCTACTCAATATTTCGTGGATACTGTGATGCATTTATTTTCAGGATTCTGTGAGCAAAAGAACAGCATTTATTTTTTTATTTGTAAAATTATAAATGTATTTACTGTCACTGTTGATTATTTAAATGTGTTCTTGCGGAATAAAAGTATTCATTAAAAAAAAATCTTATTGACCCCAAACTTTTGATAAGTAATGCGAGTAAAGTCTTTTTTCACCTTGAATTAAAAAGCCCTTATTTTTTTGTCACATGATAGTCAGATTCTTTCTGTTTGTAATGGTCTTTTAAAAAATTTCAAATCATAAACATGATTTGATTACTTGTTTTGATAAGAAAGTCTAATGTAAAGCTCATAATTGTTAATACAAATGCAAATAAATTCAATTTGTCTAAAAGTTTCAGACAGATTCACTGCTTTCATATTTTATTAAAAATCACAGTAATAAGCCACAAATTGGCTTAACAATAATTTCAGTCAATAATTAGCTAGTTAACTGTAAACTCGTTTGTTAATGTGTATAAGAGGCAAACACATCTATAATATTTGTGTATATGTTCATCTTCACATTTGTTTGTTCAGTTTGAAATTTTTTTGTTCAGTTTGAAACAGTCGTCTATTTATTTGTATGATAGTGTGAGTACAGGTTATGGGTAGTGTTGTGGGTAGTCTCAAACAACTGCCATTCCAAAAAGCAGAAGTGCATGTATTACTTTATAGCCTTAAACTAGTATAATAAAAATACTTAGGAGTGTATTTGTTCAGAAGAACGGACAATAAGTTTGAAATATTTTAAATATACATTTTAGGTTGTTTTGGTAAGCCTGATTTGGTATAGAAATCATTAGCTTCTCACATCTCTGCATTATTAAGAATGAACATCACAATCTCTGTGAGGAATGATTCAACCAATAACTCAACCGATTAACACTTGAATTTGACGGCGAGCTCCTCCAGCATGGTCATCAGCTTCTGGTCTTCAGCTGGAGAGGACTTGGAGAAGGCCAGAGGCAGATGCGTAGAAACAGCTTTTCTGTCTGCAGAAGAATCCGTTTGTGGAAGAGAGGGCAAAGTTCAGTTACATGTTAAAGAGATCTTTAGTCTGCTATACATAAAGACATATTGAAAAGATGTGAACAGCAAACAAACACACACTTTCTGCTAAACAGTGCTGGGTGAAGTTGCTTTTAAAAGTAATGCATAACAATATTAAGTTACTAAAAGTAACTAATTTTGTAATTTCCCATCTGGTTTGGTTTATATATTTTGTTGTAAATTTAAAAAGTAATGCATTACTTTGCTAGTTACTTGGAAAAAGTAATCTAATTACATCACACATGTTACATGTACTTTGCCTTAACCCCAACACTGCTGCAAAATGACAAATAACTGCACACTTTATAAAGATGCTTGACCTTGGAAGAAGAGGCCACTGGGCTGTCTGCTGGCAGCATCTGATATAGCCAGCCACACCACTGTGTCAGCGCCCTGAGCTTCAGTACGGAGCTTATTCTTCATTTTCGCATGAAAATCAGGCATGGATGACTGTACCGCTGTGGACAGAACACAAATCCAAAACAATATTGTAGTGACTGAGATTGCACAATATCTTATTGTATAAAACTGATGTAAACACGCTGCCCACCTGGGGTGTCTGCCCAGCCGGGGTGCATGGATGAGAAGTGGATTTCCTTGTGCTGAGCTGCGAATTGCTCGGTCATGATCACCTGTTGCCTCTGAGAAAGGTCACAGTTTACACTAATCAACTCTAGTATTTTTACTGAAAACATCAAAACAATACTTTTAAATCCATTTTTTTTCCAAATAATATAAACTCAGAAATAACATGAGGACAGTGAATCAGGCTATACGATGTATAAAAGCTTACACAGTGACAACAATAAATTATGTTCAATGTAACAAAAGCAGAGTGGTGATGCTGCTGGAATATGTTGTCTTGTGCCACTATTATTTTTTTTTATCATTGATGGACTGGATTGGTTGGCCACCAAAAGTATGATGGTTTTGTAGTCTATGGACTATGGAAGTAATAATAAGAGTAAAAAAAATGCAGTGCAAAGTTTTTACTCAAGATGTTTTTAATTTACTGTAGTACCTTGTTCTGTGCATAAACCATAGTCCCGTCAAAAGATCCTTTCTCAAACTGAAGGTCCTCAACATTCAACTTCTGAACCAGCATCCCACCAGATGACACAGTGATCTGTAATAAAACAAAATGATAATTAATAAAAAAAAATATTCTAAAATAAAATAAAAACAACAATGGTAACACTTTACAATAAGGTTTCATTGTTTAACATTAGTTAACTACATTCGTACTTAACATGAACTAACAATGAAAATACTTCTAAAGCATTTATTAAATCACAGTTAATGTTAATCTCAGCATTTACTAATTCATTGTAAAGTGCACTGGTGTAAGTGTAAATGTGTTTGGAAACAAAGATAAATGGTGGCACTGCCTATGTTTGCAAATGGCGTGTTTATTACTCTACTTATTAGGACGCAGGAGAACTGATGCATTTCTTCACACTCACCACTCTTGGATTCTCTGACTTCTTCAGTGTAGGAATCAGTGCTGTCGTCAGAATATAAGTCCCTGTAAAACAAACAAGATCAGTGTGCCAACTGGTCTCTTTTATCTTATCTCTAGATTTTAAGTGGTGACCCTAAAAACATTCTCTACCATAAGGGATATCCTCTGACCTTTGTAACTAAGTATTATAAATAAGCAGTAAGAGCTCATACTGTGTGGTCCCTATTGGAAAAATGTTAAGACGTGATCAATAGCAGATCAGAAGAAAACATGAATTAACTTTCCTACCAAGTGTGTTTGTCGCAAAGTTTTTCTCCAGACCATCCTCAGTCAGTTCTCTCTGATTGACCATGCAACCCGCATTATTGATCTATGGCAATAAATCACATTTCAAGTACAATAAATCACAAGTGGAGACATGATGACAATGTACAGATGGATGGCACATGCTTTGTTGTACACTGAAAATGAATAATAGCAATATCCCTCCCTGTGCAATACAGTGATTTTGCAATGCACTCGACTGCCTTATGTTGATATGTCCAAATTAAAACCATTCACCAAAGCATGTAGATTGTGTTTCTGAGAGAATCCATTGGCAAACTCCCACACTTTCCTCGGGCTGGACATGTCAACTAGGTGAACATGGACATTCTGAAACACACGAGACAAAGAGTTCATTGCTTCCATTTCAGACGCATGTGAAATAATGATTTAAAGCATAACATTGACCTCATTTTTACTTTGCTCCACGATCTCTTTTCTTGCCTCCTCCGCACGATCTTTATTTCTGCACACCAGATGCACTGTCCCACCTGAAGAAAAACAAACTCTTATGAAAGAACTTTGAATTGCTGCGGTTTTTAGTAGCACTACACATCATTTGCCAGTAGGAGTTACTGTTGTGTCCATTTTGTTGGAACCGTCCAATTGTCATAACAAAGGTGACAGAATGAGAATGTACAAGATCTTCGGCTATAAAAGAGTATGAATGAATGGCAGTCGTCTTTGTTCTCACCTCTTTTTGCGATTTCGTAGGCGGTGGCTTTCCCTATGCCACTGTTCGCTCCGGTGATGATGAACGAGCGGCCGCTCACGTTCACTTCCAGATCCGCAGCGCTGAAGCGCCTCTCTGCTGCCTCATAACCACCCCTGGTGACAATAAACTGGACTTTAACTAGAGCACTGCACAAACTATCGATAGTGATATTAGGGAAATTACCGCTTATATGTCAAAGTGATGGGCAGGCTGAGGCGAAAATAGACAGGCGGATTATGACTTACTTTGTATATTCCTGAAGACCTTTCAGGAACCAAACTGTGTTTCGGTAGAGAGACATGAGTACGACCCATAGACTGTAGAAAAGTACGATATCACTCGTTTCCACTCGAAAGTGGTGTCATAAACCACGCGAACGTTAGTATTCAGAGCCCCGCCCCTGTGGCGTTTAATAACACATCACATGTTGAATGTGTTGTAACGCAGGGTTGCCAATTCCGCGGTTTTACAGTGCAATATCATACTTGCGCGTGGTTGACATTGATTGCAAAACTTACATTCGCCTGAAATGATTGTAAATATTTTATGTTCTACTAATGATAAATCTGACCTATTAAAAGTTTTGTGAGGGAGGGACACTAGCCGGCTTTGCTTCTTTATGAAAACAAAATATGTTAATGATTAATACTATAGTAATAGTAAAATTGTTGTAAAAAAATTCAAGTTAAAATTGTGTGCATAAAAAACAGTGACTGTAAATATGTATTTTAGGAATGGGAGTGGCATGTTTTCAGTTTTTATTTTGATTGGCCTTTGGAATGGTTTTGTTACGAAGACCTGGCAACCTTTGTTGTACACGCGGTATCAATACGCATGCGCACTAGCGCATATTCCTCAGATCCTCTGAAGACTGTCGTATATTTCATAAAACGATAAACGTGTAATTTGAAAAAAGGGGAAAAAAGTTAGCTTGTGTGCTTATTTGAAAATCTTTCAGAACATTTAAATGATATACATAAATTACTAGATTCAAGTTCCACCACATAGTGGCGTTGTATTTTTTTAGGCCAAGTCGAGTGTTTCAACCTAAGTAAATCTGTTACACATAAGTGCACCGGCGCGCAACTTTATATACTTGAGAAATATATCTTTTCAGACAACGTTGACAGTTATCAATCAAATTAATATAGGTGTATTTTCTGTTTTCTATTAGTGTCAGGATGGCCGAGTGGTCTAAGGCGCCAGACTCAAGGTTGAATCCTTCCATATAAACATGGGTATTCTGGTCTCCGAATGGAGGCGTGGGTTCGAATCCCACTTCTGACAATAATTTTAATGGATACCTCCATGAAATGTATTTTAAATTGATTTACATACAGTACTTAAAATGAAGCAAGCAAGCGCACATGCACAATTCATTTGTGGTATAAACTATAACATTTAGCTAATAAAAAATATTATTTTTATATCATTCAATTAATCAGCATTCAAGACAGAACAACAAAAAAACTCTTAATACAATTTTCTTAAATAGGCCTATATAATTTAATTATATCCAAATGTGTTTTATTCATTAATTTTTATATGATAATTTTATGAAGGTAAAATGCAGAAGATTTGTAAAGGTGTAAATCACCCATAAAGTGTAAGAAAAAAAAAAACGAAATTCACATCAATGAATGCAGTAGGCCTAGCAATATTGCAAATAGCTTGTGCATTAAAACTTAATCAGAACATAATAACCTACAAAAAAGAGAGAGAGAGAAAAAAAACAGGTGAATGCACACTTGAGGTTAAACTGCCAACAATGCATTTCTTGTGCAAATTATTTCTTTCTTATTTGACAGATGCGTGATGACCAACTTCCCAGCAGCAACAGTTTTAAATTTTATTATCTTAAGTTGTTGATGTTCCAATATTTTTTTTTATTTATCAGACATTTTATATTGTATTTTTAAATTTTATTTTGTTTATTTTTATGTTTTGATCTTTTTGTAAGTTGTTGTTATTTTAATAAATTAACCATTTATATTTTAATTGGATATGTCATCATTTATGAGAACATTTTGTCTATTACATGTATGTTAGCCTACACAAATCACTTCCAATCCAGGTCAGAGTGTTAACAGTGTCACAGTAATGCTCGTAATGCTCTTGTATTGAATTGCAATGGCTTCGAAGCTCCTCGAGATGGCACAAGACAAGGTTTATTCAACATCATAGTATTTGGATTCTTGGAAAAAACACAAGACTATAATCGCATGAAAGGTAGCCTAATGTACAACAACGACTTAAGTTTAATTTATAATAATTATTTAAAACCTTGTTAGGGACACTTTTTGAAATCTTGGAAAAATTATTATAGGCCTATATGTTTTTTGGCTTTCACATGTGAAACGGAAACACTTTACATAAGATCCCATTCGTTAATTAACTAGCCTAGGACAGCAATAGCCACTTGGCTATTTAATAATTAGGCAAATGAAAATACTAGAGTTTAGCTATGTTAGATCAGGTCCAAATTTTGATTAAAAAATGGCCTATAGCCTAAATGGTGAAATGATCATAACGTAGGCTAATAAACGCATTTCATTGTTAGTTTATGTTATCTAATGTAGCAACATTCAGCACGCCATAGCCTACATGAAATAGCCTAAATATTTAGGCTATGATGGCGTTAATTTCCACTATAGGCTATAAATGTTTATTCAAAATCATTGTTTTCCTAAATGTTTGGTGAGGCTACACAAATAAATACATAAACCAAAAAAGTGCACATAAATATGAATTATAAATAAAGATAGAATGTTTTAATTAAAGAGACAATCAAAAGTTTAAGCTATCTGTCATTTAACTATGTTGCTTCTTCTGTTGTTGTTGTTAATTTCTTAATAATGTGCTTTTTTTTCTGAAATCTCGGCCGCGCACACTTTATCAGCTAATTGTGTGTCTCTGCTTCCACGAACATACAACTTTACTTTTTCAATCGTTTTGGTTTCGAGGCAGATCCTGTTTGTCAACTTTACTACATGAACGAGTTTGTACTTTTACTCACACAGAGAAAAGGGTGGAATTTAGGCGTGTCTACTTATTGGCCATGCCAGGTAAAAAACCCGATGGATGGGAAACACGGAAGTTCACAAAAACTGACAGAGAGCCTCCACAATCTCAGTTGGTGAACGAGACTGTCACCTGTGATGATGCGGAGCGCATCTCGGTAACTTAATTTTTTTGTTTACAATCTCCATCTGGTGGTTGGATTTGATCTCAAACTGCCTGTAAAACGTTTGTTTAGCGATCGATCGACAGGTGATGATGTGAATTCAAACGCTCGCTACTTCAGACGTTTGAATAAGAATCAGGCTCCATATCAGTCACAATGAGTGCTCCAGTCAATGAGGGTCAAGAGCCCTCCACCTCTGATGGAGATCCACAGGGACTCAGTGTAAAGGATGTCAATCAGATGATCATGGAGTTCATGATGTTCATGATAAAGGCGATTATCCTGTGCTACCCCGTGTACCTGACCGGCTCGCTTGGTCTGAGCATTAGTTGGATTCTTCTGAGCATTCTGATGTGGACAATGTGGAGAAACAACCGCAGGTGGAAAGATCGGAGGATCGATACAGCCATTGACTTTTTGGAAAACGAGAAGGACGTGATCAACACTGAACTCAAGTCCATGAACATGCCAGCTTGGGTGCGTGGTTTTCTTGACTTTTTTAAATAACATGTCCTGGGATAATTCTGATTTTAAGTGCAGCCTGCAAAATATACATTTGTAAGTTGATTCTGAAGATGCAAACTCAATGCTGGTGGGTAAATACTGTACTGTATTTGTGTATTAGCCTATGCTTATATCCAAACAATACTGGATGGTATTAAACTGTCAAAGGTGTGGCTTCTTGTTGTGTTGCTTTGGGAACATCACAAACAAAGATGTCAGCTTGAGCTTTTGAATTAAAATACCAAGCCTTTCATACTTTAAAACAAGAAACTGACACACCCTTTAATATGGTACTAAAGTTGAAATAAATAAATAAACACAATGGGTTAGGTGTAGAACCATTTTAGTGGACCTGTAAAGTTTCAAATTAGTCTTTACATTTGCAACTCCAGTCTAATCTTAAAGAAAAGGAGATGTGAGGCATGTCAAATATCTAAAGAATGTTTGTGACACCATAAATCAATTAAGAAAATTTTTTCATTTTGGAATCTCATTCTCTGTAAAAAAAAAAAGAAAAAAAAAAGAAAAAAAAAGTAACCCTGTCTCAGGTTGTCAGGCTGCTCTCTAAAATAACAGCGTGAAATAACACACCTGATCTTTAACATTGATTTTGATATGAAAAGATTACAAAGGCACACATATCCATGATATCATAAAATAAAATAAAAAATGCCTGACTAAAAAACTGGTGTTTTCTTTTTAAATAGCCCATCTGAACATCATAAAGTTATTTATTGATTCTTTCACAATATATATATATATATATATATATATATATATATATATATATATATATATATATATATATATATATATATATATATATATATATATGTCAGCTGCATTCAAACTTATTTAGGAATTAATCTAATTAATATTTCGTTTAAAAAAAACTGAAAGAAAAACTGAATTAAAGGGAATTAGTTTAATATGGTGAAAATGTATTTATATTTAAACAACTTGATCTTGAAACTGAAAGTGTCCAATTATTGTGTTCCTTATTCTTTGCCCTGATAGATTGATTTTGCAGATGTTGAGAAGGCAGCTTGGATTAACAAGGTAAGATTTCTGCTGCAGAAGTTATTTACCCTTGACATATTTTTGCAGACCTCATAAATGTGTCTGCCTGTGGGAGTTTAAACTGTACTATTTCGATATTTCTACCTTAAATGCGTATCTCTAAATGTGCTTGTTTGTTGTAGATTCTTCAGCAGGCATGGCCGTTTTTTGGCATGTACATGGAGAAGCTTCTCATTGAAAACATTCAGCCGTCCGTAAGATCATCCAGCACCCATTTGAAGACCTTCAGCTTTACTAAAGTTCACATGGGACAGAAGGTACTATTCCACAATCTGACAATCTGTGTCCTTAACTGCGAGACCGTGATATCCCACTACTATAACTATTTCAGCAGGCAAATATGGAGTTTACAAGGGTGTATTTGCATTACAGGCTCCAACTGTTACTGGAGTACGAGTGTACACACATGAGCTGGAAACAAGAGAGGTCATCCTTGACTTCAACATTGTGTAAGCTATGACTTTAAATGCCAATTTGATACTGTATTATCATGCTTGCCCATATGACTGCTATAATGTGTGTTTTTATCACTACAGTCCATCACTTGCTGGAATGTTTTAAGACTCTCTTTTTCTTTCATCTACTGTAGTTACGATGCTGATGTGGACATTGATGCAGATGTTAAACCAGCCATCAAAGTAGGAGTCAAAGGGCTTCAGGTTAGTGAAGGAATGTAATGAATGTTAAAATGAAAACTTTTTAAATAGTTTAATAGTAATAGATAGGCATTTTTTTATTTTTGATTTTCAAATGTTGACTTTGAGTCAGACAAGATCACATATTTGATATACACTACTATTGAAACGTTATATTTTGTTATAACGTTGAAACTCTTATTTTTAACAAGGCTGCATTTTTTGTAATCAAAAATACAGTAGAACAGTACTATTGCTAAATATTATTACATAAAAAATGTATTCCTGTGATGCAAAGCTGAATTTTCAGCATCATTACTCCAGGCTTCAGAAATCACGTACAACATCAATCATGTACACAATCCTTCAGAAATCATTCTAATATGCTGATTTGATGCAACATTTACTATTATTATCATCAATGATGAAAACAGTTGTGCTGCTCAATATCTTTGGGGAAACTGTGATAATTTTTTCTCAGAATAAAGTATAGAAAGTTCAAAAGAACAGCATTTATTTAAAATAGAAATGTATTGTGACATTATACATGTATTTACTGTCACTTTTGATCGATAAAATGTATCCTTGCTGAATAAAAGTTTTAATGTACTTCAAAAAAAATCATACTGACCACAAACTTTTGAATAATAGTGTACAGGAGCTTTTTAAGCTCATTTTGCAGAACCCTCTGTAATGTATTATGTATTATCTATGTCCATATGTTTGTTTTTCATCATTTGAGAGCATAAAAGTTTTTTAACAGCTATGAATGTGTTTATTTTTTTTCCTTCAGCTTCAGGGAATGCTACGTGTAATTCTCGAGCCTCTGATTGGCCAGGCACCCCTTGTAGGTGGAGTCACCATGTTTTTCATTCGCCGACCCGTGAGTATGGATATTGCAAGCAATTGGCATGTTCAAAGTAAAAAAAAAAAAAAAAAAAAAAATGTGTCATGAGCTGATTAGCAAAACATGAACATTTTAAATTATATTTCCAGGCTCTGCAAGTCAATTGGACTGGAATGACTAACCTTTTGGATGGTCCAGGGCTGAGGTACGTTCACAGATATTAATAGTTATCAATACTGTGTAGCTCCTTAAAATGTTGAAATGACCATGTCCATTTGTTGTATTTATGAAAATCTGACAGAATAATGGGATTTTTTTTGTCTTAGAAGTATATAATTATTGCATTATTTCATAACTAAAGCACTTAGGGCTTTTAATTGTGTGTATACTTTGTGTTATCACATTAAAACTGGAGTGGCTTAACAAACAATAACAAGTAAACTAGCTGGCCACCTACACTCATCCTCAAAACTGCTTCAGGACATGGAATGTTGTCATGCAAGTTTATATATAGACGACTGTGTATAGCCTGAAAGCCTCCAGTGTGTGGAGGGATAAATAGGACAGGTAGTAATGATACGGATTAAAGGTGTCCTTTCCCCCAAAATGTTAAATAGAAGATTACGGATCACCTTATTGTGCTCTTAGTTCCTAGTCTGCCATAATTGTATATGTTACACATAACATGCTGCGTCAAAACACAATTTTTCATTATTAGTGTATACAAATTGGAAAAAAAAAACAAATGTCATTTTTGCTAACTGTTAACACATAATCTCTATAACAATCAGAGACATGCCCATATATCCTGCAACCCAGGGCAGATTTGACCTGGCTGTAAGACTATTGCAGACTGAGTAATCCAGCCACATTTAATTGATATGTAACGCGATATAAAGTCTTCCTCTACATTTAAATCAGGATCTCTATTTACTCTTTAGTCATATGTCAGAATCAGCCATTGTGGATATCATCGCCTCTCTCATGGTTCTGCCCAATCGGATGTGCATCCCTTTGATTGACCAAGTCAAGGTTGACCAAATGAAGTTTCCTCTTCCTCGGGTAAGACTGGCAATGATTGGTTCTCATTACCAAAATCTGTCAAAAAAGCTTTTTGTTTGTTTGTTTTCAAACTGGAGAATAAGTTACACCCTGTGAACATCACCAGGGTGTTGTACGGGTCCATGTTTTGGAGGCTCGGAATCTTGTAGCAAAGGACACACACATGATGGGACTAGTAAAGGGCAAGTCAGATCCATATACTGTGCTGAGGGTTGGGAACAAGCAATTCAAAACAAAGACCGTCAAAGAAAATTTGAATCCACGCTGGAATGAAGTTTATGAGGTAATTATTATTATTATTATTTAAAACTGAATCTAATAAAACATATATTATTTAACCATTCAAAATATGTATTGGTCCGTCTTGGGTAATTTTATTTTATTTTTTACATGGTTTTTAAGGGGAAGATGGATGTATTTTTCTCAGTCCTGTTACCAAAACTTGTGTCTTTTAAAAAGAATATTTAAAAACTTGTCAATAATTCCTTTTTTAGTATCAAATAGATTTTTGTTTTAAATACATTTTTTAACTGTGCTGTTCTAAAACATTTTTTCTATTAAAGGCAAAAATTATTAAAGAAATTGAGTTTTAACTTTATTTTACTAATATATATATATATATATATATATATATATATATATATATATATATATATATTACTATTTATACTTAGTATATATTCAGTTAAAATAGATCATGTTTCTATTTAAATCTAGTGTTTTGAACAGGTTTCTGTAAGGTTTTGTTTTGTTAAAAAAAATGTAAGCAGAGATGGGATATGGAGGAACACATCAATGAAAATAAAATATTTCCAATGGATGTTAATCATATTTATGCTAAAATGAAGCATTAAAGTTTACATTTTCTGTTAGATTAAAGTGCAGGACAATTAATAATAAAATGTACCTTAGAGTTTTTTTTTTTACACATATTTGTACATATAATGTCCTGAGAACAGAAACGGAACCCACAAGTCATTTCAGATAGTAAATGTGAAGAGATCTCATTAATATTTGATTTCAATAGTTCGTCATTCATGAAGCTCCTGGACAGGAGTTGGAAATAGAACTTTATGATGAAGACACAGACGCTGATGACTTTTTGGGCAGGTAATGATGATCATGCTCAGATGCTCATAGTCATTATTATAACCATTTTATGTGCTAGAGTGTGAGATGTTGGATTGTCTGCTACAGGTTCAGTTTGGATTGCGGAGATGTGAGAAAAGACAGAGAGATAGACGAGGTGAGCTTTAGAAAGATATAATCAATGCTCTTTTAATGATAGTTGATTGGAATGAGAATATATATATATATATATATATATATATATATACTTCTCTGAACATTGACAAAAAAGTATTAAAATATAACATGATAACTGTAATCAGTGGTACACTCTGGAGGACACTGAGACTGGCGAGATACATATGAAATTGCAGTGGTTTTCCTTGCTCACAAACCCCGAACTGCTGAAAGAGGTAAGCTTGTATTTACTGCATTTATTATGGTTACCTTTGCTACCTGTATTGATTTAGATACTGCGGCAGATCATTGAAAAATATGTCCCATTAAGTGGTGTATTTAACAAAATATGTGTTATGTGAATATCTAAAAAATCAAAATGTGTCGGGGTCACATTTAAGTTTCTTTTCATATGTTTTCTTTTAATTTGTTTATTTTCACCGTTCAGACAAGTGATGGGCTCGCTTGCGCCATGCTGGCAGTATATCTAGATAGTGCCTCCAATCTGCCTGTGAGTATACTTGTACAATGAGATGACTTCTAAAAGACTGCCAGCCTATTATAACAAACACAGCACCTGAAAACAATTGTAATTGGGTTTCCATTTTCTTTGACTTCAGAAAGAACAACATGAATTCACCCATAATGAGAAGCATGGAAAACAACCCAAAGTGGCTCGGGTAAGAAATTGCCTCAACTCCTTTATTCATTTCTTCAAAAACTTCATTTCATCCACTATTGTCCCTGACTTTATGGGGGAAGAATCTACTTTTGAGCTTCTCAGAATCAATCCAGCTTACATGGGTAAATTAACAAACTTTCCAGGTAGGATTAATGCAATAATGAAAATGTTGTCATCACTTAATCACCCTTGTTATTACAATCCTGTGTTGTTATTTCAGTAGAAGACAAATAGAGTTAAAAAAAAATACAATTATGGTTTATTGTGGCCGTCTCCAAAAAGGCCCCATTAAAAACTATAAAAAATATCAATGAAAAGTTTGTCTAGGTTTACTCGTGAACAAAGTGATTTTTTTTCTTCTTTTTACTGTTGGTTGGTCAAAATGCTAGATATCTGGGAATTTGGCTCTTATTCCTTTCTCATGTGTTTGGAATGCAGCCTCCTGCCATGTTGTACTGAATAGAGAGCATTCCAGAGATTATACCATATCGTTTTAACTGTGAGCATGATAAAGTCAAGGCGCAGGTTTTCATTTCTGTTTCTGCTTCTTTCTGCTTGTAACGACCTGTTCATCTGGTTTCTACCAGTGGCTCAGCTATGAAAATGATCACGTTAACCACATATACACATCATGCAAATCAAAAGGTGAAACATTAGGACTTTTTCATGATGCGAGTTCAGTGGATTACAAACCTATCATTTTGACATTTGGCCAGATCTTTTTTATATAGTAATCTGCTGATCAGGACATTTTCCTGAACACATTCATTTTTTCTTTTGTCAATATATATATATATATATATATATATATATATATATATATATAGCCACATATAGCCACTGATATATATATATATATATATATATATATATATATATATATATATATGCAGATGCCAAAACTGGTTTTGGCATGATGTGGTTTTTAATTTAAACTTGCTAAATCATCCATAAGCATTTTTTTTGTCTCACTATCAACATTTTTACACTGATGAGCATAATTGTTTGTCTATTACTTGACTTAGTCACTCCCTGATTTAAATGGAAATCTATGCTAGATTTGTAAAAAAAAATCACATACAACTGGGAAGTTTAAGGAAAAGTCATGGGAACATTAATGGAAAAAGCTTGGGAACCATAAGGGTTACTTGGAATATACATCATCAAAATGTGTATTTCCCTAAATAAGCTTTATTTACAACTGTGTCCATTTTTAATTTCAGCTCACCAGAAGAACTAATGATCCCAACTCATACGTGGAGTTTTCCATTAATCAGCAAAGTCAAAAAAGCAAGGTATTTAACTTATTTGGAATATATAATTCTAATGCCAATCCCCTTCAGTTTTTCCTTTTTTTAACATTGTGAATCAGATATTTAGAAGCTGCAGTGTTTGTATTTGTTTTGACAGATTGTGTATGCCACAAAAGACCCAACCTTTGATGAATGCTTCACATTCTTTGTGCACAGTGTGAAAAACCAAGTGTTGAATGTTGAGGTAAACCATGTATTAAAATAATCAATTTTACAATTTTTCTTGTTCTTCAATACAAAAGGATTGATAAATATAACAAACTTCAGGAATTGATAGCATTATTATATAATATATTGAAAATAAATCTATATTCTAATTTTGATTTGACCTCAGGTAAAGGAACATGAGAAGAAATCCTCATTGGGCAAACTCACTCTGCCATTGGTCCGGCTGCTCAATGTTTCTGACATGACAATGGACCAGCGTTTTCAGCTTGAGCGCTCCGGAGCCAATAGCCACATCAAGATGAAAGCTGTTCTCAGGGTGAGCGATTGAACTAAAGCAGATATTTTTTTTTTTTTTAAATCAAACGTTTAAAATGTATTATTCATTCATTTATTATATTGGTTACACTTAACAGTAAGGTTAAATATGTTAACATTAAAGTATTAGTTATCACAAACAAAGATGGACTTTACATCATTTATTAATCTAGGTTAATATTACAATTTTCAACGTAGGATTTGATGTAAATATAGTTCTATTGTTCATATGTTTTATTGTGTATTAAGACATAAATTAATATAATGAATATAAGATTTGCTGGTAAATATAACAATGACTTAACACCTTTCGCTTCAATTAGATCCTTACGTTGGAGAAACGGGAACCAAAGGTTGTCACTCCACCAGCTCAGGATAAGGCAAAAGTCTCATCGAGTCAAACTCCCCCTGACCCTCCAACTCCAGTTCCAGTTCAGCCCGTACAGAGCAACCTGAAAGAAAAAGTGCCTGTTTCATCTATCCCACTCTCCAGAACACAGACTGTTCCTGCCCCTATGCCATCTACAGTCAGCTCCTCTAATGAACTGCAAGCAGAGTATCCCGCGTACCGACGAAGAACTTTCGTGGGCACGGAGGCACTGCATTCAAACCCATCCACCCCTGGTCAAATGCGTCGCTACGATTCCCACAGCCTGTTGTCAGAGAACTCAATAGCTTCATCTCGCTTTGATCTAACAGACACTAATGTCCCTTATCCTGAGTATGTGTAATATGGTGACACTTATATTGATTTATATTTATTTACATATATTGCGCTTAATACAATACAGATATGAAGCAGTGCTATGAAGTTTAACTTTAAAGCAGCACTGTGTCTATTCAGCTCAAGTCAGTTCAGTTTTGATTCAGTTTAGTTCAATAATAGTGAGAGTTAATCAAATTATGAAACATGCTTATTTTAATATATAAGCAAGTCTTATAGAAGACAATAGTGTAATTATTTAGCTCAAGTCATTTCAGTTCAATAACCATTCAAATGTTTTGTTCTACAAAAAAATCTTTCAAAATTTCACCAATGCATTTATATGTTAATTTAAAGGGCCATCTTGAATCATCAGGGCAGCTTCGGGCAGATCCAACTCACATTGCGGTATGCCACCTTAAGGAAGCGCCTCATCGTGATGGTTAACAGCTGCAAGTGAGATTCCTATGTCTCCGTTTTTTATATATACTTTTGAATTATTTTACCACACAGCTGAAATAATCATAAAAAACTATTATCTTTCTTCATGACTCCTTAGGGATCTGTTCTCCTGCAGCGAGAATGGCTCTGACACGTACGTCCGCATGTATCTCCTACCTGATCTGACGTGGAAACACCGCAAGCGCACTCCAGTTAAAAAGAAGACAGTGAACCCTGTCTTCAATGAGATGTTAGAGCCATTTTTCACTTCTTGAAGGTTACTAACGTAACCTCGGTTCTCTCTAAAAGAGGGAACGAGTACTGTGTAATATCTTACGCTAGGGTAAAACCTCCTTTCCACAACATATTGACGCCAAAACTTATCCTTAATTTTGAAATAATGTAAAACATGTTGCGGCAGCATGCAGACATAGGCAAGACGGCTCGCGTGCCTATTGGCTTTCCTGCAGCAGCCTATAGAGAGAGGTCCTTGGTGACGTCAGATCGAATGGGGGCACTTCGCGCCCACTACATCACCTCATGGCCTCGGCCTATAAATATAATTAGATGAACTGATATAATCTGGTTTTTCATCACCAAAGCGAACCAGAGTGTGTTTCAGGCGAGCCGTCTTGCCTATGTCTGCATGCTACCGCAATGTGTTTTACATTAATTCAAAATTAAGGATAATTTTTGGCTTCAATATTTAATGTAAAAGAGGTTTTGCCCCTAGCGGAAGATATTGCACAGTATGAGAGAATCTCTTGTAAGAGAACCAAGTATTTTCCTTTTTTGAAAAGATCTATAACATAACTCTTCATTTCAGATTTGAGTTTGCCGTGTCACCGGAGGAAGCAAGAACCAGAAAGTTGGATGTTGCAGTAAAAAACAATAAAATGCTTCACAAAAGAGAGCGAAAGGAGATTGGAATGGTAAGTAGATAAAGAACGTGGATTGACATGAATACATGAGGCAGCGATAGACTAAAAGCATTACCAGGATGTTGACATTAAAAATGTTATTTATATTTTTCAAAAGGTTTTGATTGATATGTCTGAAATAGATCTGATCAAGGGCTCCACAGAATGGTAAGGACAGCAAATGTGGTCAAGGAAATTTGTTTATTTGTTTATAAAATTTGGCATTACCTTTTACCCCACTGCATTTTTTTTTACTAATACAGCATACAGATGGTTTGTGTTTATGTATAACTTTTTCTCTCAAACAGGTATGAACTCTCTCTCCCCGGGCTAAAGAAGACAAACTAGTAGCAGAACAGAGGTCAACTAGTAGCAAAATAACTTAGAAAATGTATTATTAATCTTATGATTTTATCTTGTTACCATTGGTGAGAGCTACCCAGATGAGACAGACTGAGCACTTTAACACTGACTTTAGAGGTGATTTGAATACATAATTCCAAATTCTACACAATATTTCCTCTTTATGCCATACTGTAGGATACAATTTTATACAGTATCTGTTTTCACATTTATACTTTGAGTTTTATACATTTGCAGTCTTTTTTATGTGATAGTGATTCTTGACATGGCTTTCAGTCTTTTTTCTATTTTTGTGTCCATGTCTTCTAAACAGGTTTATAAATGTCTTTATTGCTGTTATTAATACTTGGTTCATTAATATATATATATATATGTATATATATATATATATATATATATATATATATACATCATTATGAACTCATGAAATGGTAGGACAACTTCTGGAATTCCTTAATATAGAGACAAATATGATATAAAACATCTTAAAGTATGAAGTATTATTTTTGGTTGTTACAGTGGAATTCAGGATTCCTAAGATATATTTTTCCAGCAATATGTCTTTCTGCACTAATAAAAAATATAAGTGTATTGAATTATTGTTATATTTGTAAGTAAGATGTGGAATAGCATGTGGATTGTGTTTATAGACTTTTTTGAATGTCAAAGATATCAGTTGTATAAGGGTGTAATAAATTACAATAAAACAATTTGAAGTTTTGAAGTTCTTTATTTGCAGTGCAGTTTGTTTAAATGTGACTATGTATTTGTTTGTGAATATTAAGTGAAAATATCACCAGAATTTTTTTTTTTTTTTTTTTTGTAAACTTTACAGATATATTCAGATTTACAGACATCTTACAGCAAAAACAAAAGATATTTTTCAATATTAATATTTATAAGGCACTAAAGCCCTTTCAATTTTAATGATTCAGTAAGGAACATTATGGGAACTACAGTTTCATTTATAAATCTTCTCCCTGATTGTATCTGATGTGATCAATCCCTCAGTTTCACTGTTCACAGATCAAGTGAAAGTGATTAAATATTCAGGATAAGCATTATCGTCACGAAATACGACAAAAATGGTCGGAGCAGCAGGGTTGTCCACAACTGTGTCGTACAGGTCACAGTTGGCATTTTTTGTAGGTGGCACAATCATCCCACCTGCTCCTTTAGTGAAGTCTCCCGTAAGGACTCTGCAGAGGTACATGTGCTTATGTCCCTGAGCATTAGGCACGGAGTATGTGTTGTTTGAAGAGTAGCTTGCATTACGTGCAAAGTAAGTGCCGTTTCCATATGCTGCAGCTGTAAGGGGAAAAATTAAGAAATAAAAATACATATATACACCACTTCAATTAGAATGATGGAATGCAAATATTATAATGATTGTAATAAATGATTTACCATTTTTTCCTGCATAACTGCGATTAAATCCACTCTTATTGATGTGACTGATAGTCTGCTCACTGGTTCCATGAAAGAGTCTTTCCTCATTCTTTTGATGACCATTCTTCTTTTCCATGACACTTTTGTTATTCTGGTAGTTCTTCCACATGCCCGGATTCTGTATTCGTTCAATCTATAAACAAAAAACAGGTGTAAAAACCAGATAAGAATCCCATATGAGTATGAGTAAAAACTGAGATGTTTGTGAAGTTTTCATGTGTTTATTTTCTACAATGTATCTTACTGCCTTTCTAATTCAAAATTAGATCCACCTACACCCATTCTAAGAACTCTATCTTTAGCTGGGGATGGAATCCTATAAAATGTAATGAACTGTTCATAAAACAATACAATAAAATGAAACGCACCTTCAAGACTTTGTTGTTTGGACAAGTGGCCTGAAAGAGCACCAAAATGTCTTTGTATTCTGCGCTGGTCGGTTGCAAATTAAACTTTTGGTACAAGTCATTAGGTGCCATGGCATCCCAATGCTGTGGGATACTTTCAGTAGCTGGAAAAAAAAAATCTAGTTATTTAAAATGGTGGTTTAATCTACACCATTATTTCTAGTGCAATTAGACAAATCATATCCAATTCACATATTTTATTTATGATGAAGATAATAATTTACACATTTATTTTCATTTATTTATGTATTATTTTCTTTTTTCACATTGATAAATGATATTACACAGCAAATACCTTTCAGTCTGTCAATGCGTTGGATGCTCATCTTGTTTCCTCCAGTGGTGCTCACCGCAGGACCCTCAGGCAGTTTGACCTGGTACGTTTGTCCTTGGAAGGAAATTCTGACGTCTGGAGCTTGGCTGCCGAGGGCCTTTTCCAACTCATAATTTGTACGTTGATCAAAACTCTTAAATTGCCCACCTTGTTCATACTGCCAATCAACCATTTCACTTGTGAAATTCATTTCTCTTTTGAGTATCTCATCCTCTTTGGCTGTTTTGAGCATTTCTTGGATTTCCTGAGTGGCTTTTAGAACATCTCGGCTGAGACCTTGTACTGTGAGTGTGGCCTGTCCTGGGGTCCCTTCTGAACCCTTGTGGGCTTTGTAGTCTAACCTTATCGTCACATTCATAGAGCTTTGCAGCTCCTGGATTCGCTGCTGGTCTTTGTCTGAAAAAGTAAGTATGGCTACGTCTGTGATAGAATGGAACACTTGTTCCTGGGAGATTATATCATCCAAGAAACGCTTTGTTTCGTCCACTTTTGCTTGCGATGGTCCACAGATAGAAAAAAACACTGGATCTACTTGCACACCTTCAATGACAAAGTCTTTGCCACCATGTTGTTTCATTTCTTTCTCCCAAGATCCACTGAAGAAGGATTTAGCATATGCTGCAACATACACAAATTTGGAATGCAGAAATCGGTCAGGTCACATTTGATATCTTTGTTGTGCATGACCTTGTTAAAATGAATTTCTAAACTACACTGTTTTATGAATTAAAATTGTAATATTTTAAATGTTAATCAGAAAATGACATGTTCCATGAAATTAGGTTAAAGTGAAAGTGATGAGATTCATACTTTTGATTTTTGACCATGTACTCTCTTTCTCTTGTTTGGCAGGTCCAGTTTCTCGATTCTGCATGCTTTTGAGGAAATCAGGGAGCATGGGGGCCTGGAACACAACCAATCTGACCAGTTTGAGAGTGGACTGGGGAGATTTTCCTATCATGTCCACCACACCATCCATCATGGAGTCTGCAACTTGACCTGGAGACAACCCCGCTTGTCCTAAGAAAAAGAAAGCAATGTGACTATGAACAATGTTACAATGTTATGAATGTAATGAAGTGGAATATATATATATATATATATATATATATATATATATATATATATAATTCTAATATAGGTATATTACTTATAGAAATTGTATTCATATAATCTCTTTTAATTTTAAGGACAGTCATTGTGTGACATAGATAAATAATAATATCACTTTCCCTCTCATCTGTTCTTTTCCCTGTTCTCACCTGTGCCAATAGCTGGGAATGCAATGGAGGTTAATTTTTCCTTGGCACACATTTCCAGTGCCTTTTTAACATGGTTTTGGATCTTATTAGCATTGCTTTGTGCTGAAATGTGGATGATCCTTTTACACTGTAAATTTCCTGCTTGAGTCATTATCAGTTCACTGTTAGTCTTGGCCGCTGGAAAAAAAAACACATGAACCAGAATTATAAAGCACCACCTGTTCTGTGTGCTAAACGGTGTAAAATTTCAGGACATTTGAAAAGATTTTTAAAAAGTATTATTTAATATATAATTATATAATATATAAATCGTATAAAAACATTTTAGTTAAGGAATTAAAACATGCTTCTCACCAAGCTGCTGGCACTCAGCTTCTACATTTGGACCAGCCTTCTCCATAATAGCCTTTGAGACACCTTGACAGTTTGAAATAAAAGTTTGTTTTATTTAAATCTTAGCTCATTTATTCCTATCTTATAATATGAAGCAACAAGCAATTAAAGGCCAAGTGCTTGAAAAGGCATTAGTAAGGTATAAAAGCATGATCAGCCCTCTACTAACTCAGAATTAGTAACTTTACCTGATTTCAGTGTGAACTCTTTATTGCTGGAGTTCACAATGACATCAGTTTTCTCTGTAGTAATATCACCATTCAGGACCTGAAGTGTTATTCCTCCCACTGTAGTCTCATGAATCCCAGATTTTGTTGTGACCTTTGAGAAGGGGCCTGTGATTTCATTGTAAAATAAAAACAGAACTAAATAATAATGGAAATATATCAGATCAAGGGAAACTAACATTATACATCCATTAAAAATTACACTGAGACCAATTCATTATAGGTTTGAGGTAATTTGTATATGAAAAGTGAAGTTTTGGGCACCTGTGCTCTGTGGCTGTGTGGGGTTACTCGCTGAGGCAGACTGGCCTATGAACCTTTTGCTGAACTCATCTGTGAATGCCTGTTGGGAACGACATTATAGTATTACTGGGGTTAAAATAACATTATTGTACAAAATTTGCAAAATGTGGAATTGTGACTCCATACGGATCTAAAAAAGGCAGATACCTGAATGGTTTGGGTATCTTTGGGGTGAAGAGCAAATACCACTTCCTTCACGTGCTTTGAACTTCTTTTACTGCTAAACTTGAAGGCCGAGTCCAGCATTGTACTGGCCACCAGTGGCTTTGGAAATCCCAGGTTTCCTGTCCCAATGGCAGAGAAAACAATGGAGCTCTGCTGACGCTGCTCTGCCAGACCCAAACACTTATCCACGATATCCTCCAGCATCTGATCAAAGAGAATAAAAATGTCATCAAAAGCATCAGATTTTAAATAGTAATCTCTAAATCAATCAATGAGTTCTACCTTTGACTCGTTCCCTTGTCCCTGATTCCAATGTGGTACAACTGCATGGAACACCAGTTTGTTCTTCAGGTTTGCACCAGCTGTTTCAAAAACTGCACCAATGTTTGCAGAGCCTGTGACTTGCTGATTGAGCAGAACCTGAAGCTGTGGACCAGCTGCTTTGAGAAGGGCAATTGAAATAGCTCCCACACCAAGATTCAGGTCACTGTTGAGAGTGTTCACAACAACATCCATCTATACAAAAAAAGAGCATTTATTTACAAAGGATTAGTTTGCTCAAATCATGCTCCAGCATTCACTTAGGAACAGGACCTAGGAACTTCTTGAACAACAACAACAACAACAATAAATCTTATTTTAGAAAAAAAACTAAATCTAGACATTTTGAAATTTCAAATCCAAAAATGCACATCAGAAAAAAACAATACACCAAATAATATTATGCATAATCTGTAAACTTACTGTTGTATCCTCAATGTTTCCTTTCATAAGTGTGATAGTTAAGCCTTCTTTTGTCAGAAAACTTTGCGATGCCCCTTGAGAGAGCGCAGTTATCTGGTGTTGGCTTGGAGAAGAGCTTGCTTGGTTTTGCTGCTGGCTGCTTGAACTGCTTCCAGCGGTTATGATTTGGGTAGGTGAACTGACCCCATAAATTTTCTTCACAGCAGCTTCTAAAGCTTGAACCGTTTTCTCATTATTGTCAACTAGGTGAATCCTCCTCAGTGCAATGTCCCCTTCAACAAAATCACAGAACTCTTTTATAGCTTTCACAATGGTGCATGCACAAAGGTCCAGAGGGAAACCAAATGCACCAGAGCTAATGGCTGGGATTGCCAACGACTGGAAGCTTTCTTGATCTGCCACATTCAGACTCTTCTTCACAGCCTTCTTCAAGAGCTTTTCGGACTCCTGAGGATTTGAAGGATTATATTGTGGTCCTATTGCTAAGATGACATGCTTGCATCGCAGCCGTCCTCCTGCTTCGAGGAGAACTGCATCACCTGTTGTCAACTTCCGTCTTTTGACAAGCTTGTCGCAGGCATTCTGAAGTTTAGGACCAGCAGCATCTGAGAGTGCTTTTGCTAAACCTCCATCCAGTAGGAGGGTCTCTTTGCATGCACCAACCACTGCATCCACTTGAAATGAACACATGTCAGCTTTGTTTACTGTAATTTCAATTCCTTCATGTGATTTATATAGATACGCAGGCTTTATTATCTGTGATTGAACGGCGTCATGTGGGTGGTCGTAGTCGTCTATTAATTGGACCAGACAATTCATATTTGTCTTGGCACATGTCACATACACTGACTCTTTCTCCTTGAAGAACTTCTTTGCCCCTGGTTTAACTATTTTCATGGTGCAGTGATGCACAGACCTAAGCAAGTCCTCAAATAAAGACTCATACTCAGAGACATACAGCTTTGGGCCACTGATCATGATGGTTTCATCTTTGAAGTCCACATTCACTTTACCTCTCACTTCTTCAAGCCAGTCCTGCTTTTTGTGATCCTTGATGAATGTGACAACAGTCTTGTGAGCCTTCAGGGTTTTCTCGATGTGTGAGTTTTTCTGAACAAAATCATTTAACTCTTGTTCAACATCCTTGATAGATTCCACAAAACCAGAGACCACCACCTGGTTTATGGATGTCTGTACTGTAACATTTTTAACATTGTTCTTTACGTGAGAGACAAGGTCTTGCCAATCTGATCTTGTTAGAACACTGGGATCTTCTACGTTGAAGCTCAAATGACCCAGAACTCTCTGCAGTCGCTTCTCACCAACATCCAAGTCATTGTCTGTTTTTCCAACAAGCAAAAGTCTCTTTCCATCAGATTCGAATGCTACATTAATTTGTTTGTTAAAAAACAAAACGTTGGACATTTCCTCCAGATCCTTCTTGTGTAGAAAATCCAAAACAGATTGGTGGAGCTCAATTGGTTTACGAATTAAATTAAGAACAGCCTCCAGGATATTGTTCTTTGTTTCCAGCACCTCATCTTTTAGACCGTAAAGAGTTAACTTTTGGCTGTGCGCATGGTATGTTATGTCCATTTTTGGAAATTTGTCTTGAGTTTGCTGCTTCAAACCATCACAGAAAAGAAGCGTGTAAATGGATGGCGTTATTTTTAATTCATCAGTCTCACTACCCTTCTCCCTTTGGATCCTTTCGGTGACTCTCTGAACAGTTTGTCTCAGAATTCCCTCAATCCTGTCCACATCTTCTTTCAGTCCGGCTACAGCTATTGTCCCTTCATCTGTGCAGGGAACCAGGGTGACTGCCTCTCCCATCACTGTATTTTGAATTTCAGGCTGTATCTCAGTCCATGCATCCTTCTGAATTTGGAGCTCAATGGATTTAAAGTTAGACATTGCCACTGAGAAGCTAGAGAGGGCATTTTCTTTCCATGTTTGAATGAGTTTTCTTGTTTGCCCGCCTTGGTTAAGTAAGGATGATGAAGGACTGATCTTCACTGCTGGGGATTGAAAATCCATCTTACAAAAATGACTGGATATAGCTTGGGTGACTAAACCCAGAGACTTTTGGTTTTCCTTAAAGTGGTGCCATATAGTCTTATCAATGTTCTCAATAAATTCCTCTGGAAGTCTCAGAGTGGGTCTATCTTTACCATATAGAGCTGTTTGTATTGTTTCGTAGTATGGCAGTACTCTGAAAGGCTGCTTTTTAATCTGATGTTGATGGTTGATGACTGTTTGCACATCTGAAAAAGCACATATTGTATAGTTTAAGCATATGCCAAAATTAAATTCAATAAAAACATTTTTATTGTAACCACTTCATTACCTTCAGGATTTTTAAAAGCAATTATTGCTGACTGCTCTGTTTCCATGGTAACCCCATCATCCTCTACTTCTCCAAATTTTTCAAAATAGAGCATGAGGTAGTCTAAGTTTGTGTTCGGAGGTAAGCCTTCAGCTTTCACCTTCGATGTTATCTCAAGTAATCTGACCTTAATGTTTTTCCTCTTAACAATTCCATTGCTTGGGCAGGATATAATGAAGTTTTTTGCATCTGTATGGAACAAAATATATGTAACAGGAAACGTGGGTTAGAGGCAAGGTGATTAACACCCAGAACATCCCACCCCCATAACATTTTGCATGTACATCTGAAGAGTATACTCTATTGGGAAACACAACCCATGACTTACCCTTGCTATAAGAAAAGGTTACCACAGCACAATTGCTCTCTGGTATCGTTTCAATGCTAAAGTCCTTTGACTCGACAGAAGACCCTTTCAGCACATTTTCCACCAGCATTGTCAGAAACTCTTGACCGTTGTTTTGGATGTTTTCTATTACAGCTGATCTATGGATTGTATCTTCTTCTTTTTTCTCAGGTGGCTCAACCGTCTCTTCTTCTTCTTCACAGTGGGGTTCACCTGAAAATAAAAACATCATCCATCAATGGTGGCGAGTGGTGCGACTCAACGCAGGAAAAAACAATAGAATTCATTACAATCAGTTATGATGTACACTGGATGCAATGTGGTGCAATATTTCTCATAAACTGATGGCCCGTTCTATTTCTGATGTACTCAAGTGCACTAAAGCATTCACTCCTTAAAAAGCCCCACACTTCACAGTGAAAAGCAGAGAGCATCGATGCTCACTTAAAGGTATATACGCCATTGTTATTTTCATATTAAACTACTACTTGTTTCAGACTGTAAAGTTCCGATAGCCTAATGTTTGCAATTGCAAAGTTATAAAACAGAACGTTCCTTTAATGTTTTCTTTTTAACTGGACAAAAACTCAGAAATAATGACTTAATGAGAATTTTAACCAAACTTTCTTAGAATTTTTGTTGGCTGGGATCTTTACAGTCATTGTGGAACAGTGGAAGAAAGTATTCATGCTCCATATGGTTGCAAGTCGCCAGGAAAAACGAAGCGCAGACATATTAACTAATGTTTACCTGTCATCCCAAAAAAGCAGCCACCTCATTGGTCTAGCCGGAAGCACGTGATGATTCTTCCGCGAAGCCTCATCACTGATGATCAAAATATGACTACGCAAGGAAAGAACTATTGCCGACTTTAAACAGTAATAAAAAATAAACTGCAGGATTACAAATGGAGAACTTTTATTTTCTCGTCCAGAAACACTAGATAATTTTATTACAACTAAAACAATTTAGTGCCCCATATATGGGAACGGGATTAAACGTAAAACGTCTTCACCTTATGGCCTAAGGGGCGCAGACATATTAACTAATGTTTACCTGTCATCCCAAAAAAGCAGCCACCTCATTGGTCTAGCCGGAAGCACGTGATGATTCTTCCGCGAAGCCTCATCACTGATGATCAAAATATGACTACGCAAGGAAAGAACTATTGCCGACTTTAAACAGTAATAAAAAATAAACTGCAGGATTACAAATGGAGAACTTTTATTTTCTCGTCCAGAAACACTAGATAATTTTATTACAACTAAAACAATTTAGTGCCCCATATATGGGAACGGGATTAAACGTAAAACGTCTTCACCTTATGGCCTAGAAGAAGAAGAAGTGTTCATGCTGTCATCACCAGCAGAGGGCATCAGAACAGCGTTTACTATGAAGTATTAACGGAACTTACCCGTGATTGTGCTGACCGAAGAGTTTGACTCCTAGGAAAAAAAAGTTTAGTTTTTACTTAATGTCAAAGTAGCCATTCGGGTAAGTCGGTTGTGATATTGAATACTCACATGATGAACTGAAGCGTCTGATGACGGAAGACTCACAATGATTTTCACAGTATTTTGACCAATCTTGAGCTCATGCCTTTGTTTGTTCAGAACTCGCTGTCTCACTGAGAAAAACACCACCAGAACATACATTGAGTGAACAAGGCTATTTATTTTCATTTGTATTACGCAAATTCTTTTTTATAGATTAGTTTCGTTTCATGGTCTCCTCCCACGGTAACCCCACAACATTTCGAAAGATAGGCCTAGGCCTAAGCAATAGTATGAAACTTCTAATATTAACGCATCACTTTATGCATGATATAGGGAGTCGGAATTCTTAAGATTAGTTAGGCCAATTTTACCTTCCTCTGTTTTGAATCGAACAGTTGCTGTTTGTCCGTCAGAAACGCCGTATTCCACCTCACAGTCGCCTCCGTCGGATTTCTTACTCTGGAAATAGATGTTAAGTTTATTTTTTAGTTTGGGAGTGTTGGGGTCCCACTGGCCCTCCACGCTGAGAGCGTATGGGAACTGTTCAGCCATGTCAGTCTGTCCTGCTAGCTGTGACTGAGGTGTTAGTCGAACCCAGTGTAAAGGCTTAAACTTTCACTTTTGATTTCCTTGCAGCCTATATGATCATGCACGAGGCGGGGTTTTTTCCCCAACAACAAAAAATTGTTTCAGCGTCAAGCAGAACCCCGTTTAGTGTCTTTTTGAAACGTGAAACCATCGCAGTTTTTTTTTTGGGAAAAACTAGGAAAGTATTGCACTAAATAAAATAAAAAGGTGAGTAAACAGATTAGCTACGTTATTGAGTAAATCGACCGCTGTTAGCATTTAATGTTTGAAGGTCCAGCAACTCTTTTGCTTTCGATTTCAATTCAACTAACTTTGTTTGGCAGTCATTGAAAGCTGTTTTAGAAGTTCGTAAAAACTATAGAAGTTAGTCAAAACTACATAAGATGTGTTTGTTATTTCAAGTAGCCATCTCAGTTCTACATGGAACTTCCTGATCAGGATTTGTTGCCGTTTGACGATGCGTTTCGGCATTATCACGGACACGGATAATTAGGCTGTTGCGTTAAATACGGCGTTCTGCTTTAAGTTGTTGATTGCAAAACCGCAACGTAACTAGTTTTTCTCTCTTAATGTTAGTGTTTGTAAATCGAATTTTGTCTGCTTTAGCCCATGTTGCTGGATGTCCTGTTATTGTTGTGCAGTTTAAATGGATAGCCTAGTTCATAAAAATTGCTCGCCCTCATTCCTGTCTTAAATTCTTTCTTTTGTGAAATGTTAGAGAATGTTACAGACTAGGCGTTGAAATATTTTCAATTAGCATGAATCACAGTTTGTTTTTTTTTTGTTTTTGTTTTTTTGTTTTTTTAAATATGAATAATATGAACTTCCTTTTTGTTGCAGCTAGGCCACCTATTTCTTTGACTTTGCTGTCAATAACTGTCACAAAAATATTGACAGCTGTATAATATTTTTGGCATATCGCCCATAGAAGCATTTTATTTGATTCCTAAAGGAGGCTATTTGATCCTATAAGTAGTATTCTTTAGGATATGGTTCAAATTTATGAAAGGCATTCAAATTCCATTATGATGTTTTCACTAATGATTCTTTGGTCTGATATTTTTGTATAACTGTCAATACTTTATTTTCCCCCAAAGCCATTGTGTTCTGTGTTCCCAGGAAGCGACAAGCCATGGGTGACATACAACAGATTCCACTGGTTGCCGAGCAGACTGCCATTCTGAGAAAGTGTCAAAGTAGCTTTTGCCAAGCTGTTCAGGCAAAATTTAATTGCATGGCTATTCTCCATAATATGGAAGCATCTGGCTCTTTTGGTAGCACAGGTCATGCCTTACGTGCTGAGAAGAGGTACTCCACAAAGCTGTCCGGTGAAGTGGAAATATCAGTCTGGAAAGACGATCTTACCCGTCATAAAGTGGATGCTGTGGTCAATGCAGCCAATGAGAAGCTAAAGCATGGAGGAGGTCTTGCACAAGCCCTGAGTGATGCTGGGGGACCAATGATTCAGAAATACAGTGATGATATTATTAAGCATATGGGAAAAGTGAAAACCGGTGAGGCAGTGCTCAGTCCTGCTGGAAATCTCCCATGTAATTGGATCATACATGCTGTAGGTCCTTGCGTGGCTCCAAATCCATCCCAGAAGGAGCTTGATCAAGCTGCACCCTTGTTACATAAGGCTATTATTACTATCTTAACAATTGTTTCACAACAAAACATTCCCTCTGTTGCAATTCCTGCTCTGAGTTCTGGCCTTTTCAATTTCCCAAGAGATCGCTGCGCAGACATTATTGTAAAGGCTATAAAGCACTTCCAAGATGCTAGAGGGTTTAATGGCAAGAACGTAGAAATCCATCTGGTCAATAATGATGAACCCTCAGTCCAAGAAATGGAAAGAGCCACTAGAGTGCTTTTAGGTCCGTCCAACATCATTGGCCCATACAGTGGGGCTGTGCAAGGCCATAGCATGCCATCCTCTTCAAGCAACAGTTTGCATTTTGGCAATGTTACGCTACACCTTAAAAAGGGCTATATTGAGGAGGAAAAGGTAAGACTAGTAATGCCAAGCAATCAACATTGCTCAGTGACATTTTGTTAGTTGTTGTATATTAAAGGTGTGGAATAATGTGCCATTAAGTGACAGAAATATAATATTTCACTTTGCTTCAATCTCCAGGTTGATGTAATTGTCAATACAATTTCGAAAAGCCGTATGTTGGACCAAGGAGAAATTTCCAAAGCTATTTTGAAGAAAGCTGGCAGAAAGATTCAAGACGAGATTTCCAAAATCAAAAACGCCACACATTTCCCAAATGGTGTTCTCTATATTACAGATGGACATGATCTAAAATGTGAAGCAGTATATCATACTGCATTAACAGAAATGTCCTATAAGGTAGATAGCTATATATATATATATATATATATATATATATATATGTGTGTGTAATTCATATATTTATGCCTGTCAATATCTTTACCCACTGTCTTATGTTGTTGTTTGTAGTCTCTTAAAAATGCCATCTCAGAATGTCTGAAGGGAGCTGCTTGGGAATATAAGTCCATCGCCTTCCCAGCAATTGGTACTGGTAATCTGGGCTTTCAGAAGCGAGATGTTGCTCAAATCATGACAGAGGCTGTGGCAGAATTAGGCAAACACAGCACCAAAAAACTGGATGTATACTTTGTTGTGTTTCCAAAGGACAATGCAATGTTGGAGGTGACATTATGCTAATTATGTACTATGCTTTTCAGTGATTGAGCATAAATGTAGCAATTTTTGTTTTACTAATGGGCTATATGCATGCATAAGTTCTGCATTTGACGCAAAGATGCTCGTCCATTTCCGGTTGTGTAGATTAAAGCGGAGGAAAACCGAGGAAAACGGGATTATTGGAGAGTCCTCAAAATTTACTGTCCTCCCGTCTTTGAAACGAAACGTACATACGTTTAGATGCAATTTTATATATAGCTATGTTTATTTAATATAATTTTAAAAAGAAGCATAAACACAACGAGGGGTGTCTGTTTTATCTGTTTTTGTGACTAGCGTTTCTTTAGTATAACCATGGAGTATAAAATTCAATATAAATTCTCGGTATTGCATTGGACTCTATGATCGGCGGAAGTTATCGAGCATCCTTACACCTTCACCGGAATTACCGCCGTGCATAGAGCCCATTTCATTTAGTGTGGTTGTTGAAAAATTAATTAAGCACAAATGCAATTCAGCAGAAAATTAACTTTTCCACATATTTCTTCTATAATGTTTAGGCGTTTGATAGCGAGATGAAAAGAAGGAAAGGACAGGCAGAAGTCCCACACACTGATGTGAAAAGTGAGCTACATATATTACTGCTTTTATTTACTTTCATGTTTATGATTTCACAGTGTCACTTTTGCCCACATACTCATGTAAACCACTGCAAGAAATGTTCTTATATCAGTCTCTAATACTTTTCAGGATTTGCTTCTGCATCCAAGGAAACCACAGCAAATGAAATACCTACTGTTGAGTTCCAAAGTTCCTGCGGAGAAGCCCTCAGGGAAGCAAAAGAGTGGACATATAAAATGCTAAAGCCATCAAAAAAACAAACAATAAAGAATAATCATGTCATATATCTTGGACAAAAAGACCATGAATACTTGCTCTCTCTCCAAACAATGTTTGACGTTCAGATTGAAGAGTTCTTCTGGAGTGGAAATGGTGGCATAACAATCATTGGAAGTCCTTCAGATGTCAGCTGTGTGGCAATTGAGGTAGAGTCCATGCTTTGTAAGGCCCAGGAAGACTTCGCCCAAGATGAAGAACGAGACATTCTATATTCTGTGGTTCGCTGGAGCTGTAAAGATGAACCTTGGATACAAACACCTGAAATCAGTGCAATTTTGGAGAAGGCTTATCTGGCTGGGAATGCAAACCATGAGTTCAATAACCACAAAGTCAACTTGAAGCGCATGACTTTGGTGGGGAACACTGGGAGAATTAGCACTCTGAAAAGGACATGTATGTTCTAATGCTTAAACTGTAAATATATTAGTTACAAAAGTTGGATTTATCAGCTGCATAGTGTTGGTGTTGAGTTTATGTCTCATAACATTTGGTGACCTGATCCAATCTTTTGTCATTTACAACACAGGCCTGTTTGATGTTTTTGAGTCTCTTAACAACTCATTCTATGAAAGAAAAAATGTGACCTGGAATGATTATTTTGAAAAAGATGGAAGGAAAATCTTCTATTCTTGTGGGCTCAATATTGTAAAGGTGAGTAAGCTGCCATTGCTACAAATCAGTTTAATCCGCATAATTTCTTTTTTTTTTTTCAAAAGAAACTATAACTGTCCAACTATAATATGGGAACAAATGAGAAAGCACAGTGTTTTGGCAATAATAGGATCTAATGGCATATGGTTGCACTGGTTGTTGCAGGTGGAGAAGCTAGAGAACATCGTGCTGAAGCAGCTGTTCGACAGGAATCAGAAGAGAGTGAAAGACGAACCCAAGCGCCTCTACCAGCGTGTGTCAGCTCAGTTCTGTGATCTCATCTGCAGAGTAGGCTTTCAGAAAGAGTTCGCCCCTCCTGCAGGTATCACAAAATGTGATGTCATTTAGAATAATAATTAGGTTTTTTTGTATTCTTTGAAGGCATTTCTTGTAGAAGTTAATTTACTATGTGTTTTTAAGATACAGATGATGTTTTGATGTATGCCATCAAGTTACAATATCTTCATTAAAGATGTTTTCCTTCATTTCTAGAGCAAAGGTATGGCAGCGGAATATACTTCAGCAGTACAGTGAACGGAGCCCTGAGGCTGTGGAAGGAACAGGAACATGAGCAGTACATCTACATCATTCAGGCCCAGGTCTTCACTGGGAGATCCACGATTGGTACCCAAGATTTAATTTTGCCCCCTGCCCTAAAGGGAGACCCTTTGGATCGTTATGATAGTGTGTCTGACATGGCACAGACTTGTGTCATCTTCAGCGGTCGACAAGCTCTTCCTGAATACCTGATCATATGTGACAAATCCACCCCTGTGTAGCTGCTCAAAGCAATATGCAATTATAATGCACAAAAAAAAGAATGGCTAATCTGGCCACACAATAAATACAGAACTTTACAAATAAAAAAAAAAGTTCTTCATAAACATTCGTTTAAATCATATTACTAGATTATTGATTGTAATATATGCCGGTGAAATTGATTATTTTGTTGTTCCTTAACCTGCTTTGATGTAACCAACTTTGAGAACTATTCCTTTTTTTTCCTTTTAGATTGCCGTTTAAGGTCTTTTTGAAAATATGAATACATTTATTAATATTAACAGGTGTTAGGTGAAGAAAAATAGATTTGATAAGTTCATCAGTTGGACAGAAAAGAATGCAAATGAGGGTAAATCATTTAGGTGGTGGGTTTACAGTTTAAAAGTGCTGAAATTCATGAATTAATTAATGCAAAACAAATGAACTCTGGCTGTTTACTTGATCAATTATCAAGACGTTCGTATTCATGTATAAGTGATCTGCACAACTGAGTAATATGTAAAGCTTTGATTTAAATAAATGCCAAATTTCAACCAAAATTCTCTCTTGTGATGACTTTTCTGTACAGCAATGAGCTATATATAATGCAACTTTCCTTAGATTTATATATAAAAAATATTTATTACAGAAATATAACAAGACCGTAGCGAGACATTTGTAGTGTACGAGTTGCTCTGCATATATACTGAAATACATTCGGCTCAAAATAAGATTTTAACAGCACATTGAGGTTAAATTCAATACTGATGTCACCATTCTAATATTTATTTAATTACAAAAAAAGAAAATAAAAAAACACCATCTGAATACAAATCAAATTTCCATTCTAGTAAGAAAAAAAAAAAGTAAATAGTATTTTTTGTTTTACATTTCTTAGGGAAACATAGCTTGATTCATATTTAGATTCAGATTATTTTTCAGTTCCACCTAAGCATTGTTCCATACAGTATGTCATGAGAAAATATTTTCACATTTAAGATCATTGTTTCAGAAAGAAAGTTGATGTTAACATAGGACTAACACGTCACAACATCTTGAATTCACCAGACACAAGAAGACTGAATGAAAATAAATATCTTGCTTGTCACAAGGCTTTTAGCCAAAGTGTCTAAAAACACATTAATAGTCACATTACAGTATATTTCCAGAAGAAAATTATTGCTGAAGTCTGACCCTATTTAGAAGTTGGTGTGTGAGATTCTGGACAGAATATTCTAAAGTACACATGTTCACATTTAATTCACATGGAGATCACTCTATGCTATTAAGAACATGATTGTGCTACCGCACAAAGAATAAACAATTTGACATCAACATGGGCATCGTAACAAACTATCCAGTAAAGGTACAGCCATCCTCACATCTTTTTGTGTCAAAGTTAACTGGACATTGAGAAGAAAAAAACACATTGACATCACTTTCAGGAATTAAGAAATTAACAGTTTAAAGGGTTAAAACACTCACTCTAATGTTGCTGTGAGGTATTATAGAAATATTACTAAACTATATGTTTGTAAGACACATCTGTCTCTCATGCCTTTAAAACGGCCCATTTACTGAACCAGCACATGCTGATCTGTGGACAAAACATGCTATGTTTGGATGGATAATCCAAACACTCTCACACACTCATTCATTCACACAGATCATTCTGACTCTGAGATTTCCATGCCGTCCACCAGCATTGTGTGAATGATGCCATCTCGTCTCTTTCCGCTGCTCACCGCCTTGATGCAGCAGTCGTGGTCACCCAAAGAGAAGTGCGTCTCTGTGCCGTCCTCAACAAACTCACCCTGAGGAGCAGGAAAGATTAATGTTTTCCTCTTCAATGAATGCTAATTATGGTAGTCACATATGTTGAATAACTGGTGCGCTCAGTAGGGCTGTGTGTGACTGTGACAGTGTCAAACATCAGTCACTGTGAAAAAATCTAAACTACCAACATTTTTTACATTCTCTTTACCCTATTGATGTCAGGGGATTTAATCAAACCTGTATTAGATAGTTGCACAGTACTGTAATTTCAGAGCGAGAGAAAATAAATCCTAGACTACTCTGCTGATTTTACTATAATTCATATTCAATCTGATGGGATCGTTTTTCTGAGACTGAATTAAAATTAACTGAATTAAAGGCTGATCAGCTACTGTTTACTGTAGTCATATTCACTTTTAAAGGGCAAGACCTTTATTGACAGGCGCTAAAGTGCCCTATTATGGTTTTTCGAATATTCCCTTTCATGCAGTGCGTAATATACTGTAGCTGTTAGTGAATGTAAACGTTCTACAAAGTTGTAAAGCAGAAAGTGCATGATAAATAAAGTTATTGTCTCCCAAAAAGAAAAAAAAATACTTTAATGTATTTGCTAAAACTTAGACTAGGGTTGGAGTTGTTATTATTTACAAAATAATATAATAATAATAAAATAATATTAACACTTTACAATAAGGTTTCATGAACTGATAAAGAACAACATTTTACACAGATTTTATAATCTAAGTTGATATTAAGTTATAAATATAATATTGTTCATTATTAACTTATGCTTGTTCATAACACATGTAATTGTATACAACTTGAAATGTGAAGTTGTATAAAATAAGCAGAAAAATTAACAAAAGAAATTAACATTAATATAGATTATTAAATTATTTAAAAATATTTTTCATTGCGAGTTACCTAATTGTTAAAGTGTTACCAAAATAATATAAAAAATAAATGAAAATAAATAAAGCAACTGCTGGACTTACAGCTGTTTCCATTTTCTGTCCATTGCACCATATATCCATGGTATCTTTTTCTGTTGAGGATGGAAGAGTTTATAAGTGATGAATTAGCAGATTGCAGGATGAGTGATAAAGATAAAAAACAGCAATATGAATAGGTCAACTGCTTCACCACACTTTCAGTCTTTTTACTAGCCTCACTGACTATTTATTGAGACTGTTGCTGCCTTCCAATTTGCTCACTTGTATGCCCTAAAAGTATGTCCTGTTTTTATGAAGAAGTACATACTTTTAAGTGTGTAGCAGAATAAGCAAGCTTTAGAACATACTACTTCGTCATAATTGCGTCTTTAACGGATAGCTGTGTTGGTTAGTTCTCCACATTCAAGTGTCCATATTCAATTTAATTTAATTTCCTACTGTTTTGAACAGAAATATAGTTGCACTTTGATCTGCCAGACATGTTTTTTTTGTTGTTGTTTTTTTTATGCGGAGACTCTCCTCGTGTGTTTGCGATTCGCATAATGATGCATTTAAAAGTTAATGACCAAACGTATTTGCAAGAGTTGAACAGGATGTGGATAACATTGTATATTTATTTACCTCTCTAACCGTCTGACTCACACATATGCAATGTTTGTAGTTTTTTAACACTTATTTAACACTTTATTCGTGTTTGAAGTTCTAATAGAATCTGGATCTGCACATTGGATACTAAACCAGTAAAGGTCAACCATCTATTGTCAGATATTTTCACATAATACCTGTGCACCATTGTTTAAAAGCAAAAGCCAAATTATCACTAGTAATGATTAACCTTAACATAATAACATTATATTATCTGGTGACAACATGCAGTTGGGAGGATCTGAAAAATAAGGAGTTCTTAATATCAACCTAAGGTTTGGTCCCCCACCCCTCTGGCTAGTTTTCAAACAGTCCTGGCCCAGCATTTGGTACTCCCTGGTACCAAATACTACTCCCTGGATGAGCCATATAAACATATAAATCAAAGGTCTGGAAAGTCCCGTGGAACAGTGAAAGTTTCGCTTTCACAGTAATCAATGTTTCTAACCAGGGCATCTGCTCACTAGCGCCCCATCAGGGTAACAAGATGTTTGTGTTTTTGTTATTAGAAGCGCCTCCTATTGTTAAGAACTATTTAGTTAAAGGGATTTGCAATCTTTTTTTAAACCTTAATTTAACCTGAAGTTAATCACTGCTGCTGTGTGGCCGGTCACAGAGGCTAAGTGAGGAAAGGCTTTCAGCATATTCAGAGATCAGCTGTACTTAAAGGGATACTCCACTTTTTTTGGAAATAGGCTCATTTTACCACTCCCCCAGAGTTTAACAGTTGAGTTTACTGTTTTCAAATCCATTCAGCCGATTTCCTGATATTTAGAAGAATATCAGTAACCAGACAGTTTCTGGTCCCATTGACTTCCATAGTAGGAAAAAAATATACTATGGAAGTCAATGAGACCAGAAACTGTCTGGTTACTGATATTCTTCTAGATATCAAAAAAATCATCTCAATATATTTGAGAACGGTAAACCCAACTGTTTAACTCTGTGAGTGGTAAAATGAGCCTATTTCCAAAAAAAGTGGAGTATCCCTTTAAGGGGCAAAATAGAGGATTGCTTTACACAATGTGTTTATCGTTAACAAGTTATCAGCTTATTTCTATTAAAATTAATACTTGCTTTTGGATGCCACATTCTAGTACAATACAGGAGTGGAGGAAACAAGAGGGACAAACTTCATCACAAATAAATCAAACTCCATATTTTTATTATTTAGGTACCTATGATCAGGTATTTCTTACCCAGAACCACCCTGCAGTCAATGCCATCCAGGTTGAGGAGCCATGTGCTGGTAACTTTGGAGCGATTCTCCATGTACTTCTTCAGGCTCTGTCCGTTGATCTCTAGAGTGTACTCGTATGCAAAGCCACTCACTGCGTCTATGTTAATAGTGGCCTTCGTGTCTGTGCCACCCACATGAAAAACCTCCTTTCCAACCAGTTTGAACATCCAATCTTTACGTACGACTTCCTGTGAAAGTCACGAAACAAACCAGTGAGACACCTGTTCTTATTTTCTAATATCTGTGCAGATCTACTCCTAATATTATGGAATGGCAACAGGTATAAACAATCTGCCTTAGTCACTGTGCACTAGAACAGTACACTGGCGTTCAGAGGTTTGGTTTAAAAATGTGTCCTGAAAAGATAGTTTACATGGTTAAAATGGTTTACACAAAAATATTAAGTGATATTATGATAATAATAAGAACGTATTGTCCTCCTGATTGTCAGCCAGGCCTATGTGTATTTTTTTTTAAATGTTTACCTTTCCATCAATGTAAATAACCCGTTTTCCTGTGGTTGTCCCATGTTCAAACTCAATCCTGTGCACACCATCACACAACGCCACTTCCCACACAGCTACAAGATCTCCCGACATCCTCCAGAACCTAACAGAGAGTATAGATATGAGTGAATCGCTCATTAGATCGCATGGATAGTAACATTAGTAATAGACTAGTCAACACGAGAATAGACTGAAATTAACAGAGAAAAGATAATATGACTAACGTTACAGAGTAATTGCAGACGTAAATTAACGTTACGCATAGAGGAAATAGCAGAGAAACTGGCGTATATAAAAATAAAATAGCATTACGTATTTATTTGACATAAATAAATAAATAAATGTGTGCGATGATTAATGTTTGACTGTTGTAAATGTAACGTTAGTTACAAATCAGCACTGGATTTTGAGCGACATAAAACGTCTCGTTTCATAACTTACCCAAATAAACGCTAAACATTACGTATATAATAAAACAATAAACTCTAACAGCAACAATCGCGTTGTTAAACGGCCATACGTAGAGAAATGAAATAATTGTGGTCTGAAAATTATTTGGTTAACGTTAAAGTTAACGTTACATAACTCTAACGTTACTGATCTTTGGTAAGATCATGATCTGTGATACTGAACAAGCTGTCGGTCGTTCAAAACACATATTCAGAGCAGTAAAGACAGTAATATATAACGTTAGTTACCGATCCCAGACACAGCAGAAATAAACCGTTCTCTGTAGCTGCTATATTTGACAAGGCAGCCGATTTTAACTGTCGCCCCACAGCATCAAAACACTAGCTCCAATATTAGCCGACAACAAATCTGCTCCAGCTAACAACAGTAACTATGGCAACAGCGTATTCTTCTTCTATCCGCGGTTCTGTGAGTTTAAACGGCACCAGTGACTTTACTGACATCTGTTGGGAGTAACTTGTGTTCGGGAAGATGCATGATGTGACTGCGTCCACTGGAATGCAACACATTGTCCAGCACACAAATATGAACATACATTTCTTTTCTGGTTTTCAAATGTACAATATCTACAAAGCCAATTCAACTCTGGACTGTGTGCGACATTAGCACACATGGTGGTGGGGATGGACACAAAATTCACATACTAACGTTTGACCTGTCTATGGTTAGACTTGATACATTTTTGCAATCGATCCTTTTATTGGAAGCCCTTTATTGTAGAGTTAGTGAAGGATGTAGATGTGCATCCCACAAATCTCCATCTACTGTAAGATGCTATGCTATAAATATGGGACAACATTTCTGAATGCTTTCTGCACCTTTTGAATCAATGTCACGTAGAATTAAGGCAGTTCTGAAGGCGAAAGGGTTACACACAGTATTAGTATGGTGTTACTGATGCCATCTTGACCCACAATCCTAACTAACAGGGGACGGTAATGCACCAAAAAGTTGTATGCCAACCGCCATAAACAAGCAAGAAGAAGAAGAACCACGTGACGCACCGATGACGCAAATCTTTCGCGACGCGACAGAGATCCTTCGGCGACATTGAGGATCATTGAAGTTTCGGGAATGTCGTTGCGGTTATTTCGGCTGGTTGTGCCCACGGGTGCTGCAGCTTGGAAAGCAGTATCGCCTGTGTCGACGGTAAGATTGAAAAACAGCCTCTACACTCCAGAACGAAAGTTTCATCTATTATGTCGGGCCTCACGTAACGTTATAGTTCAGACTGAAGGACAACAGCAGAACTGCAGTTGTGGAAATCACTTCTTACTGTCAAATTAATGCATCTATTAATATGTTTATTAAATCAATGCAACGTTATTTGTAACATGCATTCATGTTCAGACATGACCAATATTTAACAATGGATCTCCGTGTGCGACTGACTCTAGTTCTGTCAAAACATACTTGTTTTATATTAAAGAAATGTGTCAGCAGTAATTACTCGCTTGAATCCATATATAGATACTTCAACTGATCAGGACAGCATACGTACTTGCTGTCAGACTAGACTACATCACCTTAATGGTAGGAAACATAACAGGATATTTTGATACCCTCTCTAGGCTCAAATCCACACAAGTGCTGTCAGTAACCTGCGGTATGGATGGTGGGCTTATGCTCTGGGGGAGAGGACAACCTCCCGCTTCAATGTAAACAGCAAGATCATTTCCATTGATGGCAACTTGGCATCTGGGAAGGGAGCACTTGCTCAAAAACTGGCTGATAAAATGGGTAAGACAATTTCTGGCTCACTCGTTTTTTAAAACCACACACACACACACACTGAATTTCTTTGGGATGTAGTGGAATATAATATTTTCTATTCTATTCTTTATTATTCCTATTTCCTAGAAGTATTTGTTCAGTTTTCAATGTTTCTCTCATTAGGGATGCTGTACATGCCAGAGCCAGACACGCACTATGTTGACAAAATGACAAAGGAGAAAGTTCCTCTAGATCAGGCTTTTAATGGAAACTGCAGTTTGGAGAAGTTCTATTTGGAGCCCAAAGCCAGTGACGGTAACTCTTACCGCCTCCAGTTTTGGATGTACCTCATGAGGCTGCTGCAGTACTCTGATGCTGTTGAACACCTGCTCTCTACAGGTAACCAAAGCTGTTGATATTGTGATTAAAAATTACAGCACTACAGCACAAACATATTTTCCTATATAACATTTTTAGTAAGTTGTGGGAACACAGTAACTTTTTAGGATATTTTTGTCATTGAATCTCTCTTCTCTGTTTCCCGTGCTCAGGACAGGGAGTTGTTCTGGAACGATCTCCATTTAGTGACATGGTTTTTTTGGAGGCCATGTTCAAAGAAGGCTTCATCCGCAAGCAGTGTGAGTGATTATGTCTGACATTCATACGATAAAGAATTAGAATGCAGGCAAAATGCTGTTGGTGACTGAAGTCGTATTGCAACTGATAATATATCAAAGCTGTTTTTTGTTGATTGAACTGAACTGTACGTGTTGGTTACTATTCTGCAGGTGTGGACCACTATAATGAGATTAAGAATATCAGTATCTGTGAGTTTCTGCCCCCTCATCTGGTCATCTATGTCGACTCACCTGCTGAAGAGGTCCAGAAGAAACTCAAGGCATCAGGAAAGGTGTGTGTGAGAGGATCATGTTGGTCCAAATAATTAAGATTATAATGTGTAAAAAAGAAAAAGATTTTCACACAAAATAATTGATTACAAAATGATTAAATTATGGTTGGGTTTAATGTATAGTTTTGCACAACTGTAGTAATATTTAAAAAAAAATCCATGTTTTTCTGCATGGAGGCATTTAAGGAGAAATATTTCAGGAGATTTTGATTAATTCAGGAAGTGCTGATTATACAATGATGACTGAGTGACTGACATCACATCAGTGAATTTAAATTTTCATTGCCTTATACAGTCATACCTCCAGAATGTTCCTTTAAGCTACCTGAAGAGCATTGAGACTGCATACAAGAAGACCTTCCTTCCTAAAATCAGGTCAGCACCTAATATTCATTATATGTATAAAAATGTTATAGCCAATATAAGTACTGTAATTATTTGTAATTGTATAAAACGTTAATAATATTATAGAAATAAATGATCACACTTAACTAACAATTAACCAATCTGTAAACTACTAATACTGCTTATTAATAGTTTTAGTTTTGAAAAACTGTCTCATTTTCAGTGAAGAGGCAGAGCTTCTTGCCTATGACACAACCCAAGCCCAGGACATTGAGAGGGTAAGGTTCAAACCTGTATGTGGAGCACATTGAGGCAGGCAAATGTCTATTACTCAGATGTTAATAATCTATGACTCTACTTCACCTTTGCAGGTTGCGGAGGATATTGAATACTTGAAGTTTGAGAAGGGCCCTTGGCTGGAGCAAGATGATGTCACTTTCCACCATATGCGAATGCTGTAAGTGTTTGATTTAGTTCATGTCTTTTTTTCATGCTCATGTTTTTTTTTTTTTTTGTTTTTCCTTCCATTGACTTTTGCTAGTATTGGCTGTAATTATTATCTTTCCAGCTTGGCCACATCCTTGAGCACATTGAATAAATGTACCCTTTTCCCTTGTTCACTAGGGTGGAAGACAAGCAGAGGATAGCCAACCTGACCTGCGTCCCCATATATCTCCCAGAGGTCACAATCGGTGCTCACGAGTTTGATGCTACCTACTATGCTTTCAAATCGGTACGTCCCCCCTCTGAATCTGTAAGAGTAAATGTAAAATACCGACCGTAAGCCACATATAGTTTGTTTTGCCAAACAAAATAATTTTGAACATTGTTGGTATTCAAACAGTTGATTTTCATAGTATATATTTGTTCATGCTAGGGGGCCCATTAACTGTTTGGCTACCTGTATTCTTCAAAATATCTTCTTTTGTGTTCAGCACAAGAAAGAAATTCATGCAGGTTTGGAACGACTTGAGTAAAGATAAAGTAAATTTTTTGGGGAGAACTATTCCATTAAGACCTAATTATGGCCATGTCCAACTATGCATATCTTGCTTAAACTATTAGCAATTCCAAAATGCTTGATTTTTTTTTTAATTTTCATTATTTTGTATTAGTAGTGATGGGTAATATTGACTAGGTCTTACTACTATTACTAAAATAATCGTTAGCGACACCCCTAATATAAAGTCTATGTATTAAAGAGAGTATGAAAGCACTGATGCTTCAGATGCCTTGCTGATGATAGATCTACCTTAAATGATGTCCCTGTCAGATATATTTGTGTACACGGAATTGCATATGTCCAGGAGCCCAAACAGTGTCCCTTCAAATACCTGCACAATGATTGAGTGTTTTCACAGAGCAGAAGTGTCACCTGAGGACATTCAGTGATGTCAGTGGCATTACAAAATCAGTAGACAGATAGACTTTTGGAGTGGGTGACAGAAGCACTTTGTATGGCCATTAGTGATTCCTGGCAATATTATATTGATCTTTGGGAGCGCTGTGTTCAGCCATCAGATTTTTCATCTGCTCGTCTGATCACCACCTTGTCAGTGTTCGCGCTAAAACATATGGAGCTTTACCTTAGCCCAGAGAACATGTGGAAGTGGAGCTCATGAATATAGATTAAATGTCTAGTCTTTTACTAGACGTTTCTTTAAAGGTCACAGTAAAATGTTGCTATTGCACACCAGGGCTTTAAAGAATCTAACATGTGATATGAAAATCTCTCCTTAGCTCCCAGGAAAGAAGTACGCTGAAGGCTACAATGAAGACGTTGGTGACAAAGGTATCTGGCTGAAGTGAGAAACGCCAGTGTCGCTGGAGGGAAGGACGTGTGAAAGACAGTTTCCTTGGGGTATTTCTACCATTTGTCCATGTCCCGTGGAGAAAGATGTATCCTGCTCTTCTGCAGCTGAAGACATCATTGTACATTGCTATTAAAACATTTATTGTATATGTTAAACATTTTTTTTCTTTCATTTCGAGTCAGTGTTGTTTATGGCTGGATCTTTTTGAGTTAAACTCCAGTTCTGGTACCAAAGTCATGACTTTGGGCATGACTTTACACCTACTTATACGTTCCCGCTCTATGCACCAAGGGGTCCAGGGCACCTGGCGTTTTAAATTTGTTTCTGGCTATACAAATTTAGGGTCACAGGACAGGTCCAACTGAATGTGCTTTTGAATTTTCCTTTAGCAGTTTCAGGCAATGTTGCTTTAGTTTAGAGGCCCCTGGCAATCAGAGGCCATTAAAATTAGATATGAGAGTAAAGTACAGTTAAGGCATATATTATTATTTTTATATATCATAAAACCCCCTGAAATTTATGCAACGAATGTGACATCTAAGGTAGTAGCTATGTAAGGGAAAAATCAATCTGCCGGCCGATATCTTACTTTGTTTCATTGCGGTGAGACGGTGACTAAACACCCCAATTAAAATACTTTTTGTTTGAAATAGCTCAGTGCAAACTGGCCGCAGCTCATTAGACACCTGAAACCAGTCGTTTCTCGTCACTCAGATGAGATGAGAGGAGATGATATGAGTCTGCTGCCAGTAAGAGAGCGGCCGCGGGTCCAGGAATAGAGCCGCTGCTCATTTGTTCCTGAGCGCATCTCATATTACCATCATTTCTCATATTCTGCCCTTTATGGGTGATTATTCACCAAAATCTGCAATGACGCTGAAATAAAAGTGGCTGTTTGGACAACGCCGGCCTTCAGATTCCCTTAGCTTTCATCAATTTTTACACTCCACTGAGTCCCTCTATAAAAGTGAATGGGAATCCATAATTTTAGATTCATTTAATACTTTGGGAGAATCTGTTTTCCTATATGCTGAAAATATTTGAGTGGAGAAAATGAAGAAAAAGACCTACAAGTTCCAAAATTAGTCCCAAAGGAGATCCAACTGGACTGTAAGTACAAGTTTATCTCATTTTAAAATGGTTTAGAATATCATTGAGGTGTGTTTGTGTTTGCCGCCTTAATTTCCCATTTGTTTATGTTGTTGATCATGTCAGCTTGGCGTTTTAAATGTCATTGCATGTAGTTTATAATGGACACCACTAGAGGACGCTTAACATAGTTTGAAAATTATTAGTACCACAAGAGAACTGCTATTATCATACCTTTGTGTTTGCCGTAAGTCCTATATGAAAGGGATATTTCACCAAAAAATGATAGACTTTGTCTTCATTTATTACCCCTCCACCCTTTTATTATAAAGAGATGCAATAAAATTTAATGGTGATTAAGGCTGTCAGGCGCAATTCTGTAATGGTTTTGAATTTAACAGAAGAAAGTAAGTCATAAGGGTTTGAACAAGATGCTAGAATGTTTATTGGATGGATGTCCTTGAAGTTTTACTTGTCTTGCTTTCCTCAGAGGAGGGCACTGTTGTACTTCCATCCTAAAGGAACCACTCTTCAAGTCTCTTATAGATTCATGTCTCACATAGCAGAACACTTTCCCTTTCTCCTTCACTCGTTTCTTGTGTATTTCACTTGAGGCTTTTATTTTGACAGCACTCTTTTAAATACATAAATATTTCATACTCATAGATCCTCCCACAGCTGTTATTTTATGTGCTCTTTCAGTGCAGGTCTATTAATGACTTGGCACGGCAAAAATGACTCTGAATTTAAATTTAAAGTGGTTCGGAAAGTGCTATATTTGAATTAATCTATGTTAATGCATTTTCAAAAAGGGTTTAAAGAGGCTCAATTAAAGTGGTTAGTTCTAGTGAATTAGTTGGATCTGTATTTACTGCTGTGGATGAAGGACTGTCACCTTGCTATTTGAGTTGTCGGTTATTGGTGGTGTTATCAGGCAGCTTGGAGGGGTGGTTTGCTAAATGAGGAGGATGGAAAGATAAACAAAGCTATTGTAACAGTGCTGACGGACAATAGACACACAGCAATGCCCTGAAGCAACATGAATGGATGTAAAACGATTGACGTCAATGACAAAGCAAAATAAACTCAGCCATAACAGTGGTAACATAACAGTGACAGCTTCAACTTCTGCCTTTGTGCGACATTAGTTTTCTTTATTAAAAAAAAAAAACAGCTTATGACTTAGCCTTCATTAAAGGTTTGACGTACCATTTTTTTAAGACATTAACAATTTTAATCTGCATTATATTATTAATAAATTTAGATTTGCCATCAGAAATAAATTATATTAGAATTAGTATATATATATATATATATATATATATATATATATATATATATATATATATATATGAAGAGTTCAGATGCAAAAGCCTCTAAGTGCCATTTGAAATTTTCTTCTAAAATGATCATTTTTATCAAGCTTGTATATTTAAGTTCAGTAAGTTCACTTAAATGGCAATGAAGATTACCTATTAATTGTCATTCAAGTGAAATTACTGAACTTAAATATACAAGTTTGATAAAAAGGGTCATTTTAGAAGAAAATTTCAAATGGCATTTAGAGGCTTTTGCATCTGAACTCTTCATATATATATATTTATTGTAATTATATTTCACAATATTACTGTATTTTGATCAAATAAATGCAGCCATGTTGAGCATAAGAGACTTTCAAAGTGCTGACCCCAAACTTTTGAACAGCAGTGTATGAATGTGCAACAGATGAATGCTCACTAGCATAAGAAGAAATGTGCTGCTAAATCAATACATTTGCAGGGTATTCAGCATATCTGTACCTTGACAATAATATGACATGTGACACGTTTTAAAATACTGCGTTATAATTACTGAGAGAGCCCAAGGTCATGTTTAGTTACATTTATCCAGCAGTTCTATAATCTATATAGTTTTTGATAGTAGTACACCTGAAAGTTCAAGACCTTTTGTGTCCCTCTAAAGAGAAGCTTTCACACTGCTTAAAAAACCTGGGGCCACAATTTCACAGTCAGACCATCACGACTCACGAGTGTTATTTAAGTATAGCTACCAAACAGGAGCAGATGCTGCCACAGTATTCATTCACATAAACTGAACACTTATTTAGATAAACATTTGCTAAACTTCACTGCCCCCTTGTCAAATTTGTATGTCCCCCACAAAGATAGTAAAATCACAAATCATCTACAGGACATTGTGAGGTTTCTGTGAGCGTTAACTTAGTTCAGTATACTATAAAGCAGTAGACTCCATAATGGTAAACACATTTAAAGTTCGCTAACAAATAGTAGAATGATGTAAATGTGAGAAAGTTTCTCAAAAACATGCTAATTCCAAATCAGCAACTCATGACAACATACAAACTAGCCACTCAGTAATTGCTATAATGGTCAGTCTACTTTTATAGGTTATCACCTTTGAGAACAGCGTCAGACAGCTCTCTTTGATGTCTCTCAGCGTCCATATTTCTCATGTTATGTCAGACTTGTTCTCGATGATTTCTACAATGTTACATGTTCAAAGCTTTGATGGAAACCACTTTCATTATAAGGTATTCTTACCTCATCTGGTATCAGATAAATCATTTGTCAAAAACTGTTCAGATTGAAGTGCTTTCATGTCAAATCTTCATATCAGGTTATGTCTGATATTTTTGTCAGACCGGATACAGTCACAGCTCCTATTAACAAATTCATTCACATACAATTTTATCGTCTGGCCTTTAAAATGGATGCTTTAATCATATTTCCATATGTTAAACACACTCAATGGGAAAAAGGGGGGGACGTTTCTAGAGGGAACTTCTGGAAATCCAGTTAATTTGCTCTCTGGCTAGAATTAAGCCCGGAGCCATCATAAATTACCATTCCATTAAGATTCAGAACCCAAACAGATTTAAATATTCATGGATTCCCTCCTTTCTCTGATTAGATTTTAATTACACGATATTGTCTTAAACAAACGAGGGACGTTCGCATAAAGGAGCTATTTGTTTTGAGGGATAATGAACACCTGAAAGGTAGAGCTGCTTCAAAGAGCAGAAGCATTTACCCGCCGAGACACAAAGCGCACCTCCGAGCCCTGGGTTTTGTCTCGTTTCTGTCAAAGAAAAAAAGCCAGAAGGAAATAAAATAAAATAAAAACCCTACACCCCAGAGCACTCTGTCACACCTGGTCAGAACCTCCCCGGTTTGTTCTTCAACCCATTCATACGTTCCTTCCTTTCCTCCCTGCCTTTGTTGAAAATTTAATGACCTCTAGTAATTATTCAGAGTGGTGCGATACAGGACTCGTGTACATGATGCTTTATTTTATAATGCACGTTACACCCATCAGCTTTTCGGCTCTTTTCCCCAATGAGTATTCAGATATTCATGTAAATTTCTCCATTTTAAATTCAAGGCAAGAGAAACATGATGCACCTGTCGTGACCAAGGTCGGTAGAGGTTGCTGTAGACACGGTGTTTGCAACAGGGTTAAAGGCATTTACTTTCTGTAACCAGAATAGCATTCTTCTTTGCCTTTTTTAAGAATTTTTTTTATTATTATTTTTTACTCCCCCACTATAGCTGATTAAATATTTACAAAGCTCAGCACGACCATTCATTTGTTTAATAAAACGCCTTTTTTTCTGGTGTCATATCATCGAATGCTTATCAACCTTTACTGATTACTTTGGCTTGAAGCCAGGCTTCACAAAAGCAATATCCAAAGGTTACAAATAATTGCTGTAATACAGCAGTCCCATCTTACAGTAGGCTACCATGAATGCCTCTCTTCACAACAGAGATGTCAGCTCTTTGCTGCAATGGCCTCATTAAATTCACTTGCAGGTGAGCAAAGTGTACAATGCTGTGAAGGCATATCAAAGACACAGCGTGTTTGCCACAATAGTGCTGTCCAAAAATGAGAACGAGCACTTATACGAGCAAGTTGCTTGTTTAGCCCAATATTTATGAAGTATTCACAGGGCAGCCACATCCACCCATTACAAAATACAGCACCACTTTCCCAATAAACAAACAAATCGGCTGCTCTTTTCCATAAGGCGGCTGTCTTGCACACCTAGCACTCTTGGTTTCAAGGAATAATAGGTTGTGATGAGCGGAGATAAATCAGCTCATTCAGGTAATTGTGCCTTATGGGCATTTCCAGCCTCTGTGTAATGGCCCTCTTAAACACACCACATAAGATGACCATGGCTGACTCATCAGGTTTGAGCCGACTGCACACATTTTCTTTCTCAGAAAATATCCTCTGCTCGAAACTGTTTGACGGTTTTACTGCCCATTGTGTGCTGGGAGAGACTAAAACCTCTGATTCATGCGGAGCGAGTCAGAAGTGTGGAGCAACACTTTGAGTTATATGTTGAGAGGCAGTAGTGGACTTTAAAGACTTTAGTTAATAGTTTGTGTGTGTTGTCTGAGCTGTTTTAGTGCTTGGTTCACTAAAATAATTATGCAAGTGAGGTTACCAAAATATTAGTGCTGAGCAGAACACAATTTGCACAGCTCAGTGATGGGTGTCATGGAGGATGCAGCAGACTATTGCTATCTGATATACTTAACAGTGGCTTTACAGCATCGCTTCACCACTGTGAGTCAGACACCTTAAACAGGCCTTAAAAGTGATGAAAGTGCACTACGCATCAGTATTTATGTCAATTGTTATGCTTTCAGTACATCATTGAATCATCATTTGATGAGTTATTGCTGCCGTGATCCATAGGAAATGTATGCAAACATCCAACAGTCTCATGAAGATGTGTATCTATACCACGAATGTCATTTCTCATGGCATTTATACGCCAAAAACGTTTTTTGCATGCTTTACGCACTAAAAAAAAACCCTGGGGTAGGTTTAGGGGGGAGGGGAGTTCGTGCGCATTATACACCAAAAAGTGTGTATCATATGAATGCGAAAAACGCGTACCATATACACGAAAAACTGTTTTTGGCGTATAAATGACACGAGAAATGACATTCGTGCTATAGATACGAACTTTCATGAGATCGGGCTCAAGCATCTCACCAGATACAAAGATAAACTGCTTTAGTTTTGGAAAGAGCAAATAGTGTTTCAAACAATAAGGTCTTATCTGTAATGAAACAAATGTACAGTAGCGCCTTATTTTACAGTCCTGTTCACCATGTACATATGTGCTTATTATAGTAATTACAATAACTGGGTAATAACTAAGTACTAACTCTGAACCTACCCCCAAACCTAACCTTAAGCCATGTAGTTATCTTATATTACCCAGTACTTTCTTAGGTAAGTGCACTGTACATTTACAGTAAGTGCACATACTGTAAAATAAAGTGCAACCAGATACAGATACATATAAAGGCATGTTTGTTATTAAAAAATGACACTGATTAAATTTAAATCTTTTTAATAAATTTAAAAAACCCATTTGTGCTGAGATATTGTTATTTCTGTCCAAGAGTTAGCACTATTCTTCAAGAAGACAAGGCTACAGCTTTTCTCATTGAAAATCTGCTTTTAAACATCCATTAGAGCTTCAGATCTTGTCATTGGAGAGGTCAGGAAAAGTCCTTTCTCAGCATGGTGCTCATGAAACCAAATTCTTAATTCTTAAATGCATTTAGCAGTTTTTATGGGGGATCCATCGTCCTGGCATATTGGATTATCATGGGGTAACCACCACGTTAGGAACATATCAGGTACCTGTTCCTGTAAAAACCTCATATTACTTGGCTAAGCAAACATCCGATTTAATGACTTTTCCAAGACAACTGCCCACACCAGTACAGAGCCCTCATTACATTTAACACCTAACATCTTTTGTCCAGATGTAAACTTGTCTGGGAGTCTTGGTTACAAACGGTTTCCTTTTTCATATTGTGTTTATGTTATTTCATACATCCTCTGTACTGTCTAATGATCTGTGGTGAGCAGTTTGTTTCCTCTAGAGTGTTAACACTGTTCAAGAATGCTGACTCAATATGGAAATTTCATCAGGCGTTTACAAAGTGTCCTTTAAGGACCATTGGCCATTTTTAAGTATTTGCTGTCTCAATATGTTTCTGAAAAGATAATAAAGGACTGCCAGACAAGTTACTGACATCCTTTTCAGCAAATATAAGATAACAGGGATTATTTGTTCAACTTTTAAGTTGTATTTCATTACAGTACTGATGCAATAAGAGATGAGGGCTGTGTAGAATATTTTCACACATTTTGCATAATTCGACAAAATTACAGCTTGATTTACTGTACCTTGATTTGTAGTTCAACTGACATTGTTGTCTTGCTAAATTATAAAGAAATGCAATTAGATAATTAAAGGGGTGGTTTACTGTTTTTTTTCTTTGCATGATGGCGTGCAATATAACATGTATTCGTAGTTTTTCTTTTTTTTTTTTAAAGTCTTATTTTTCCTCAATTTCACCTTTATTGTAAGCTGCTTTCTCCTCTGTCATTTGAACGACCGGTTTACATCCTGATTCTATGAAACCACTTATTTAAATGCGCATCAATCTTCTAAACAAAATATAACAAACACAACACAGTGATACAGAACATAGAAATATTTAACAGCTTTTAAAATGCTTTACAAGGCATGAATAGTCCTCATTTTAGATGAGCACACAAACATTGTTAACTGACCACTACTAAATGCTTTATAACTACCTGAATTACAGCTTAAATACATGTTGATAACTCATTTATTAACATACTAAGTAACCATCACTAAATGTCTGAATAATAAGAGTATGAATGTACATTTAAATAGTTTATTATCATACTTACATGTTCTTATGATCTTATGAACCACTGAAAACTCTTATATAACTGGTTTATAAAAAAATGCAATTCTCCATTTAGAAATGATTAGTAAAGGATAGAAATGCAATTATTAAACAAATTATGCTTTTAAATCGAGAAGAAAGCATTTATAGCTGTATTTATAAACTGCTTGTTAATGTCTATTAATGTTTAATGAACGATAAATTAACTGTTTACTCATGCTTAACAAATGATTGTTAGTGTGTAGTTATTATAAAAGTGTTACCCACTATTTAAAATGAAAAAAGTGAAATCGCAATCAACCACCCCTTTAACATTTAAAATTAAAAACAAATTTTAATAAGGCTTGTTTGTTGTGGCCTAAAAACAAACACACACGCAACAAATCCATATGACTACTCAAAACAAATAAAAATAATCAATTGAATACACCCGTTACACACCCCTTTTTTGAGTAGTTACTTTCAAAGTGAAAGACCAGTTGTGTTTATCTCTGTTGTCCTTCGAGCATATTGATTTAAAAAAAAAAAAAAAAAAAAAACAGAACCAAAAAAGACTCATTCCAAAAATTCAGTCCAAAAAAAGCTGCTCTCCAGTGTCCACCCACCTGAGTGAGTAAAGTTCTCTGACAGAGGAATCAAAGGACCTTGGCTGTGGCTTTAAGCGAGTTCAATAAACATAGCTAGGCCACACTCTCCTGTGGAGCTGCAGAGGGCATCAAGATCACACTGAGTCACAGTCATTTTCAAGATGAACAACCTTGTCCTCATGGTCTAAATATATCTGCCGGAATTCCAGTTGTGCAGACCAGCTCCCTCAAGCCACCCCACTAAGGACAGATGTCAGCCTTCTGTGACCCTGTCAGTGACACACAGCTGGATGGGGCGAGCAGATCTGGAACAGTCTCTGCCGTGCAGTGGCTGAACATGGTATGTTGTTGTGAGCATTATGTCGGTGTGTGATCCCAGTGCACTGATGGGTGAATTCAAAACGAGGTGGGGAAAGTAGGTTAATGGAAATCATAGTTTGCTCTCACCTTCTCTTCCTCTCTTTCTCATATAGGTTTGCAAAGACATACAGCAGGGTTCATTATGGCAACATTTAGTCGTACGAATCTATCAGATTAAATGATTTCCATTACACGAGTGTAGATGTTAAAACTGATTTGTACTCGGTTTTCGCCAAGATAAGCACCAACAAAGATGTAGCTTTACAGTAAACTATGCTTCTCCATCCATTTACACTTCTTTCCATAATGGTCATGTGAATCCCCATCTGTCCTTCTGTGTTTTTGGTATGATCGGAGTAACTTGGTCAAATCGTGAACATGGGATCTCATCAGAGAACAGGATCTCGGGAATTAAATGGGAGATCTGGGGATAGCAGAACAATATCTCAAAAGGTTAGTTTGAGTCAGGTAAGGAGACAGAATTCTCAGGCAGTTCAGAGATCACAGGGTTTTCAGGATATGGGAAGAACGGTCGGTTCCCGTTGGTGGCTTGACAAAGACTGATATCACAGTGAGAGTTTTTATGAGCTGGTTGATGAGGTAAATGATGATGAAACGTGTGTGTGTGTGTGTGTGTGTTTAATATTCTGAAGAAAGTGATCTTTGAGGGGTGAACACAATGTTGAAAACTGTTTTGCTGCTTAATATTTTGTAGAAACAATGTTTTTTTTAGAATTCTTTGATGAATAGAAAGTTGAAAATAACTAAATTAATTTAAAATAGAAATGCTTTTTGCTGAATAAAAGTGTTCATTAAACACCCTTGTCCTTGTGATAAACAAGTAAACTTTACACACTTTTTTAAAAGATACATTGGAAAAGCAGCACTGACCATTGAAGCTGTTGCTTTGATATTCAACATGTGAAATACAAAACTGTCACGTTTTAAACGCAGTTGGCGACAGTCTTGAGACTTTATTCCCCTCCAGTGTTATATTTGTAAAATCAAAATATGTTACAAAAGGAATTTGTTTGGCAAGAGCTACCATATTGAAGAGATATTCTGAATGTTCAATCATCAGAAATGTCACAGAGTGTTCTGCTTTAAAATTGGAAAACTGATGTGCTGATGTCTTCTTTCTGCTCATTTCTGTTTCAGTTTTATGTTCACTTTTGTATTGTTTTGTTAACAAATCCAAGTCTGAAAAAAAATGCATTATTGACATTCTTTTCATACTATTAAAATGTTTTAATGTGACTCTTGAGGAAGAAAGGCACCCTTTAAGTCACCATGAAATATAAATGATTTTTTAGGGATACTGCAGTATTTACTATAAATTATTTATCTGTATACATCTTCTTCTTCTTCTTCTTCTTTTAATTAATGCACCCTCGTTGTCTTTAATTAAAATAACTTCCCCTCCTTCTTGCAGTGACATCTTTTCTCATCTCAGATGACATGTTTACTAGCGTGAGGGATGGACAACCAGTCACTCACATGAGATCACAGTAATAGCAAACCATAATGATCCAACAATCCAATCAATTCCCAATGGAGAAAATCAATTCCCGTCCAAAATATTGTCTTGTTCGAGAAACTGTTTCACTGGGACATACCTCACAATAGGGAAGAAAAGACTATTGCAACGTATGTTTCATGCCGACTTTAAAATACACAGAGCATTGCTGCACTAACCTTAGGGCAGGTCTTACAGTTCTCTTCAAAATGACCACCATGCAGGTGTTTTTTAAGCATATGGAGTGTCAGATTTGCTCTGGGTTTGCCTCTGGCTTTCTGTTATGTTGTAAATATAGACATAAAAAATATAAATAGAAATATAATAGTAAAATAAAAATAGCTAAAGGTTCTCCCAATCTTCCGTGGAAGCAGATTCTGAAAGGCTTGCAATTGATGTGAACACCAATATTCTTCAGTTCATTTTATCATTCTTCAAAAAGCAGAAATAGCAACAAAAAAATGCAACCCTTAACCTTGGGTCTTCAGTGATCTGGGACGTCACTACCCTCCTCACCTATAATTATTTTCAAGTTAGACAACCTTCTTATTATTCCTCAGTCAATTCATTATAAACAATATAAAAAGAAGAAAAAAATACAATTATTAATGAATGCCTGTTTTTCCATTTATTTTTTGTCAAAATGGTATAGGGTCGCTAATGACAGTACAACAGTTTAAGTATATTTTTCTGCACAACAATAGTTGAATCTTTGATGAAATAAGTGCAATTCCCCTTTATTCCACAATGTCTGACACACAATAATGAAGTGACGTTTCACTCTTAATTACCACAGGCAGGAAACAAAAGAATAGAAAGTATCATCAGCAAAACTTAAAATGGATCAGCGATTTACTGCAGAGCAAGTACCGAATGCAGTAAAATATTAGTGTCACTGTCACTTGATGGTGGATCTGGTGAAGAAGCTGTCAGCGATCAAAATATTGATTTTAAAGATGTTGAAAATGATAGTTTTGAGAAAACGTTTGAGATCGCGAATATGAAATGAGCTCTGATGAAGAAGATTGTATAAAACATCTTCTCAAACTCAACCCTCCCAAGCTCCAAAATGTAACAACATGATTTATTTTATTCTTCTGTATTCTTTACCCTAAAATCAGGAGAGTTTTATATTATCGTGACAGGAAGAGATTCATCCCTTATAGATCCGGGTCACTAAAGACCCGGATATGCAATAATGATTGGCAAAACATTTATACATTTAAGGGTAAATGTGTGGTGCAACGGGCTAGATTATAATGCATCCAATTTAGTGGAAGGAAGGAAGGAAGGAAGGAAGGAAGGAAGGAAGGAAGGAAGGAAGGAAGGAAGGAAGGAAGGAAGGAAGAAGGAAGGAAGGAAGGAAGGAAGGAAGGAAGGAAGGAAGGCTGCTTCAAGGATGGAGGCTAGAAAAAAATGACACCTCAGGAAGGAAGGAAGAAGGAAGGAAGGAGTATAGCCTATTTTTAGAGCATATTTCCTATTTTTTATCTTCACAGTTCACTTTTGTTAAGGTCTGGGAACACATTTGAAGTTTAAAGAATAATTTAGGTTTTCACGAACAGTTAAGAAATTATGAAGTGATGTGACTGTAGGAAACACGTTTATGTTGAAGCACTGTGGGAGGTGATAATTGTGTCCTCATGCACATCTCACTCCTGTTGTGGATTGTTAATCATAGAGGTGTCAGTGTTGATTATCGAAATATAAGTGATGACAGGCATTCTAGCTATTACACAAAATTGTCCTTTCAAAAAAAAAAAAAGAAAAAAAAAAAGAAAAGAGAAAGACGCCGTAGAAACCTTTAGTGGTGAGGTGTCATTAATCAAGAGTGCTGGATGGAGGAAGAGGGGGTGAGAAGGTGAGATGAGATATGGTGCTCAGGGCTTATTTTCAGCCTCCATCCTTGAAGCAAAGAATTAATCAAAAGAAAAATATCTCACACTCGTGTCGGATTCTTGCGGTGCCGCTCACATCCAAAGTGTCTGGCATTTTCATTTTGTTGCATCAGCATCTGTACTGGCCTTTGGATAATGTGTACATTTTTCGGTAAAAATCTTCCAGAAGAGATCTCATTGAAATATGATTTATCACGGTACACATCGACTGAAATCATATTTTATCACATCCCACTGCCATGCAAACTGTTTGCTTGAGATAACATTTGTTTCCCACGAGTGAATAACGCAACACCTGTACTAATTACTCCCCCATGTAGAGGAACTGAATCTATCAATGGCCCGAGGCCTGGTTGCTTGATTTAAAATCACTATACTCACAGCATGAGCTTACTTTACCACCAGTAGCTGTGAGCTTAAAGGAAATGGTTCACCCAAAAAGGAAAATTCTGTCATCATTCCAAACCATTTTTTTCTAAACATGTATGACTTAGTTTTCTCTATGGAACACACCTTGGGCCCTATCTTGCACCCAGCGCACAGCGGACTTTTCCCTCCACAGATGTACGTCGGTAAATCAATGAACTTGCGCTCCCAGGGCAGTTCAGCAAAAAGAGGAGGCATGTTCCAGCACAAACGTTCCCTGGTGCTATTTTGCAGTTTCAAAAAACAATTCCACCACAGGCCAGGAAAAAACTAGTCTAAAGTCAGTGGCATGTTATTCAGATGCTATTTTAAGGACACATGCTTGGCCATAATGTAGCATGTTCACAACACACATACACCTTGCTTCTCTCATCTTAACAGACGCAGCAGTTCCATTTTTTGCAAAACGTATTACATGGAGAAATATTACCACACGAGGGAAATCATGGTGTCCATGACGATGTTAAAAAAAATAGGCACAAATCTAGCTTACACCTTTACCCAAATTATTATATGCCTGTTTAAACTAAGTTAATTTGGGTGGGTTCCTCCCATCCCCGTACAATGTCACTTCCCTGTCTTTTACAGCCCTGAAGAGAATGTTGGTCTTCTCAGCTGTGAACCGCTCCAGGCGTGTGGCTGGCAAATCCGCCATTATAATAGCAACCCATGAAACAAGCACGCCTGCTTTTAAAGGAAATGTGAGATGGATGCAACACTATCTCACACCTAATTCGTACGAATTCGACGAATGATTAAAAAGTGTCTAATTCGTTAAGACCTCACTCGTACGAATTTGTACGATTTGTCTAAACCCACGTTAGGTTTAGGGACGGGGTAATGGGTAGGTCAATCGTACGAATTCATACGAATTGGCCGATTCGTAAAATATGTACGATTTAGCAAAATCGTACTAATTCGTACGAGTGAGGTCGTACGAATTGTTACAAATTAGCCACTTTTTAATCATTTGTCGAATTCGTACAACTTGGTCGTGAGATCGGGTTGGATGACTCTCATTTATACCGCCGGTATAATAGCAACAGAGCCCGAGATCTACCCACAAAGTTACTTTCGTTTCGCGCTTGAAACTTGCATTTCAGATCGTTAAAATAGGGATGTTTAGCATGCTGCTTACTATTAACTACATTTATTGTGTAAAATGTACATGCTCTAAAAAAAATAATAATATCATACTCAAAGTTTTGAAAGATACAAAGTGGAGTTTTTGAGACCTATGCTTTTCCCTTCAGAATACTGATAAAATTGGGAAATTGGAAAAAAATAAAATAGCACAATAAGCAATGCAGTTAATTTTATTTGTTGCTAAAGAGTTAAAGTAAAATGTCAAAGCATCTGACGCAGATAATTTTCTCATTTGTACTCTGACTTACTGCTTCTAATCACAAGCGGCTTTTCATTAAACTAGTCGTACAAATAAATCTTAGAATTTTTTCTCTTTTCTTTTATTCACAACCAGAAGAAAAAGTTATTTTCAGAATCATCACAGTAAAAATAGAACCATGTAAATGGTTAACACTGTATTAATAAGGATGACATATTTTGCCCAATGGCTTTTCCTGAATGTTTTTTCCTATTTTCAACATAAATGTTCTTGTTCTCATATCCTTAACTTCTGATTAACAAGTCAATTTCAAAATGATTTTAAAACAATTGCACTTAAAGGTGCAGTAAGCGATTTCTGAGAAACACTGTCGATATCTGAAATCAACTCAAACACACCCCTCCCTTCATTGCTCCGCCCCCAAAATGCACAAACACACAATGCAAGAGTACATGTCTCAGCTGAAGCGAAGCAAAATAATGCTTCATGAAAAATGAAGCGAAGATGACGAACGAATGTCAAACAAAAAATAGTTGTTTGCGATTTCACTTTTTTCATTTTAAATAGTGTGTAATATGAACAGCTCTGAATTTTAACTTATACTTCTTAACTTCTTTCTTAAGAAGATTTTCATGAATCTGGCCCATTATATATGCCACATACAGTGTATAGATGTGAAAGACCAATTCATTTCACTTGTTTGAAATTCATTTCGCTTGTTTTTTTTTTTTTTTTTTTTTTGTTAATCCTACCAATTAAATATCTTCAATTATCGCTTGCCATTCATATTCAAATCCTAAGATCAATGGCTTTCCTTTCTTTCACCTGAATACCATCACATTCTCCTAAACTGATGTTTGTGCTGACAATCAGCTTCCAATATTTTTATCCATACTCAAATGTTACCTTTTTTTATCCAGGAAAAAAAAAATAACAATGTCAGATATTGAAATATATAGGAATTTCATTATACTTTCCTTGTTTGTTTCTGTTTGCGAAGAGCTCTGCCAGCTACTTCACTGCTCTAGCAAACAGCATTAAGGCATCATGTAAGCTGAGTTGATCTATCTATTGTGCCTCATATGAAATACTCTTTCTTGCTCTCATCCATGGCGTCCTGCAATGCTGGGTCTCTACGAAGAGCGGAGTCTGCTGTCTCGGAAAACTCTGTGCCCTTGGCCTCATTGGTATGATATGTGCCCTTGTGTTTGTACATGTATCGCAGAATGACACCCAGGAGGAGGAGCAGGACCAGAACCACCACAGCAATGACAGCTAGAAGAGAGAGAGAGAGAGAGAGAGAGAGAGAGAGAGAGAGAGAGAGAGAGAGAGAGAGAGAGAGAGAGAGAGAGAGAGAGAGAGAAAGAAACTTGACTTTAACAACCCTTCACTATGATTAGTAAAGCATTTTTTTTTCTAAAAAAAATATTGCCAAACAAATTGGCCTCATCACATATATCATATGCACATTAACATCAAATACATGTACATTTACACACAAGAAAAGAAAAAGAATAAGAAAATAAATAAATAAATAAATAAAATTACAAATTTAGGAATAAAATTCCTCACTAACAACCACTCAACCACTAACACTTGTGCCTGTCCCCAAAAATCACTGAATGCACAATTCCCACATTTTTTGTTAGTTAAAAAAATATATATGTTTTGATTATGTGAAAAATTGTCAAATGTATTTTTTTTTCTGCCGAGTTCAGACTGCATGATTTTAGCCACGATTTTGGCTCGCCGACAGGTTTTGAGAAATCGCTGACAAATGCCCAAAATCACAGGCAAATCGGCGCTCGTTCACGCGAGTGACAATCACGCAGTGTGAATGAGCAAAGACGCGAACTGAGAGAATCACCGACGAGTCGCCGACGCCCGTGAGATATTTGGCATGCTAAATATCTGGACCTGTCGGCGATTCAAAATCCTGTTGTGTGAAAAGTGTTTTGACTGAAAACTACATCGGCGATCACCGGCAGCCAGTGAGAGAGCAAGATACAGAGCAGCAGGGAGTTCGGGGAGGAGTTATAGATCACATATCAACATGATATGGCATTGTTTCAGAAAAAAAGCTTCTTCTCGGTCTATTTGGACACAATAAATAGAAGAAAAAATAGTAGAAATTTGGCAGGAGCACTCGTGTCTGTTTGATGTTTCACCTGAGCTGGACCACAACCAGGTCGGAAAAAAAGTCTCACGTGAGAACTCCGGGGACCGGTCTTGCACGTGTGTTTCGCGTTGTTTCCTTTTCACATCTCACGTGTGTTTGTTTTGAAACGTAGTTTGCGCGCAGCGTGCTAGACAGTCTGTCGGCGATTTTTCCTAAAGTCATGCAGTGTGAAACCTTCTGTCACCGATCAATCATCCAGTGTGAACACAGCAGTAACTGAATGCTGGCCAAGATAGTCATGCAGTGTGAAAAGAACAGCGACCCGACTACTTTGAAAATCGTGCAGTCTGAACTCGGCATAACTGACGCTTTCCTTTAGCGTCAGTTAGATGACGCCGTAGGATCGCGTCATGTAAGTGACGCTAAAGGGTGCCTTAAATGTCAAATATTGAAGCATGGTCAAAGGTGACGCCTTGGGGTGAGAATGTGTTGTGTTGCAATCTACGGGGGATCAGAGAGCCCATCAAAAAAATTTCATTTGAGTTCCGAAGAATAACAAAGGTCTTACAGGTTTGTAACAACATGAGTGAGTAATTAATGACAAAATTTTCATTTAAAGGGTGATTCTTCAACTACTCTTTGAGCTAGACAGTTTCAGAAAATAAAAACATTTCTACAAACACTTTTTTAGCATCAATTGGTTTCTCAATCTTCCTAGAAACCTTCCCTTAAAGGTCCCAGACATGAAATTTTAATTTTCTGAGGTTTTTAAACATTAATATGAGTTCCCCTAGACTGTATTTGTTCCCCTCGTGTGAAGAGAGTTTCACATGTAATATGTAGCTATTTCATATGCAAGCATGTCAGCCAATCACAGCAGTGGATGGTTACATTGAATCCCACAGCAGACATGCCCCTTCAAACAGACCATTCTAAGCAGAGGTTAAAATCAGGCTAGGAAAAATGCTTTTTATTTCTAAATTATGAATATTTTTGATCTAAAAAAACATACTAACATTATAAGGGCAACCCAGGAAACAAAAAAAAAAAAAAAAAACATGTCAGGGGACCTTTAAGTTGGGTGTGATGATTTGTATTGAATAATACTAATATTATATATATATATATATATATATATATATATATATATATTCATATATCCCAAGTTCTCTTATTTACCAACAATATTGTAGCAATAATAAATAATAAAATATTTCTTACTACCTTAACTTAATTAATTGTATGTTTTTTGTTTTTACATTAATGTTTTAGTATTATAGCCCAAAATAATTTGCGGTTTTTGCACGAACAATGTAATTTCCACCACAACCTGTCTTTACCACCACAATGAACACCGTGGTGGAAATGACTGTGGTGGAAATGACTGTGGTGGAAATGACATTTCCCCCCTTTTCCTCTAAAATATCATGCTATGTTAGCCTGTTAATATTAGTTGGCATTAAATATACACAAATTACACATTATTAAATTAATTTTATCCAGTTATTTTTACGTACATGTGAAATATGAGCCATTTGGAAATGACGGCCAATAAATATATTCTCAGTCTTAGTCATATATATCTTGATTTTTTTTCTTTTCGTTACCCCCTAAAGAGGTGACCCTTTTACCCAGCCATGTGTTCACTGTGGAGTTTCTATTGCTATGGTTACTAAGTATTCAAACCTAAAACAATGATCCCAGGATTTTATTTTGACAGTGTGGTGGAATGACCAACCCGATCTCACGACCAAGTCGTACGAATTCGACGAATGATTAAAAAGTGGCTAATTCATAACAATTCATACGACCTCACTCGTACGAATTAGTACGATTTTGCTAAAACGTACACATTTTACGAATTGGCCAATTCGTATTAATTCGTACGAATGACCTAACCCTTACCCCGCCCCTAAACTTAACCGTCACGTGGGTTTAGACAAATCGTACAAATTCGTACGAGTGAGGTCGTACGAATTAAACATTTTTTACTCATTCGTCGTATTCGTACGAATTGGGCGTGAGATAGTGTTGCAACGACAGTGAACCCAAGGGACAAGGGTTCTACCTACTTATGAAAAATATAAGAAAATGTGAATAAATATTGCAATATATAATATGTATAATTGAAATAGACATTATTTAATAATTTGTACTTAAAATCTCCATTATTTAAATATTTAATTTAGAATTAAGCAAGGTTGAAGGTACAGAGTCTGGGACAGGGGAAAACAGTAAAAATCATTCATAAAAGGCCTCATATTATATAATAATAAAAATGATTGAGCCATGATATATATATATATATATATATATATATATATATATATATATATATATATATATATATATATATATATATATATATATATATATATATATATATATATATATATATATATATAAGCTCCCCAAAGGGTGAAGTAAGTCTGACAAAAACAAAAAAGAAGAAATGTTTTTTTTTTAGATTTTATTATTTCATCCAGGGACAAGAAAAGTACAACAGTTTAAGAATCACCCATAAATCTGTGATTTCATTTATTTAACTAAACCTTTAATGTTACACAAGAAAGAAGTCAGAAAATTAAGGTTCCCTTTCAAGGGAACGCTCTGCGTGATCACGTCGTGAAGCACATGTAAAATCAGTCCAATGGAAGCCCGACACGTCAAGGCGGGTGACGTCATAGACCAGGAAACTATAAATTACCCCTGAAATCAGACCGCGCCAGCTTCTGTTTCTTCAGTAAGCGCTCTATGTAAAATGTGTCCTTGTCTATTTATTGTTGTTTGTCAAAGTCCAATATATATATATTACTATCTATCTTTGTGGCTAGCAAGCAAGTTTATAGACGTTGTGTTGTTCCCTGCCCTCGTTACTTCACGGGTGGGGACACACATCAGCTATTATGTTGCTGTTTGGGAGTGGAGCATGTCAGCAGTCAGTTCTCGAGGGAGCTGACTGTGAGCACTGCGAAAAGCTGTCCGCGAGGACGCTCCGCTCCCGCCGGGCGTTCTTTGAGGAGGACGGTTCGGTTCGCGTTTCTCGCGCGGGTCTCTCTGTTGCCGAGGCGCGGAGACGACTCCCATTTCGGGGTTCGCAAACGGATCTGACGGCGGGGTTTGAGACGGCCTCTGCCCTTTCTAAGCTTTCACATGCCAGTTCTAGCGATTTCCAGTTCTGAGGAATTGGTAGCCTAATGTTTTGTTTAAAAAGAAAAAGAGACAGATAAGATAAGACAGAGAAGAAAAAGACAGATGTTTGAGTTTCCAATGAAAAAATAAATAAGTCAGCTCATATAAAGTGGAGCTTTTTTTAAAAAGGAGGTGTTATCTGTGCTGTTGCCAGTTAAATATTTACTGTCGAGCTCGACATTATGAGATTGGAAATAAAGGTTTTTTTTTAGATGAAATGTATCTTAAAACAGAAAAACACTTTATCTCAGCCTCCTCGTCGGGGACTGGGAATTTAAAAGAGAACCATGTTAAACAGCATTTTATTAAGGTGAGATGACATGGAAATGAGATAAATGAAAGTTACATTCAGGTGTAAATTCAGCTTATGAAAATATTGATAGACTTGACAACTGAACGCAATGAAATACACTAATTTATATCCTGATATGCATGCCCAGTTGTCTGAAATAGGTTTTGAGTGCATGTATCATTAGAATCCTGCTGAAGTTTTACTGACTCGAATTGCTTCTGGGATGAGAGCAAAGCCACACATTCATGTGTAAATGAGCTAAAGTGAGACCACAGTGGCACTGGTCGTTTCTTCTTATTTTATTTATTTATTTTTTTTGCTCAGCCAGAGATCTTCTGAGGCCATAAAACATCTTGTGCACAAATTACCTCTCATTTGTGCAAAAATCACCCAAGCCTCTCTGACCATCAATGTGCTGTTCTTCTCAAAATGTTCTGGAGGCAAAAAACATCTTTCTCCTCTGACACCCATGCATGAATATTTTCAATTTTTGCAAGTAACACAATAATAATATTTAATTATGGCATACAGTAGATACTTTATCAGTGCCCAGTTTTGTTTTGAATAGTTCAATAAAGCATTAAATAGACTTGATATTCATATTTAACATACTCATTAGCCTTTGTAGACATAGGAACCAATGGCACCAATAGTCGAGGATACTTTTGGGAAATGTAGCCCTGACTTCTTAAAATTAAATCAACAAAATAATTTGTAAGGGTCGGATCTGGTAGAAATAGTGACTTAAGGCAAAAGCTGCACATTTTGTAGTGTAGGCCTATGTGAGTTGAGGGCATATTGGATATTTGTACATTTGTGAGCTGTTACAACACTTACCTCCAACTATAGCTTCAAAGTATGGTCCGGATCGCTCTAAAGACAAAAAGAGAAGAATATTTAAAAAATGGTAATTGCATATGCCAGAACAGGATGGTCACATGACATAGTCTGTCCCCTTGTCCATTTTAAAATTTAAAGTGGTTTCACTCATACATTTAGGTAAGAATTTCTAATAGATGTAGATATCAAATATTAAACAGAGTAAGGCAATAAAGTAGAATAAAGAGACTGTCCTTAAACATGCTAGTTCTGCTGCTGTTCTGCTGATTTTAAGTGGAAATGTCTTTACATGTCATTCAAGTTTAGTGTTCCGTTTGATCTTTTCTCAGTGGCTAGAGGTGTGCTACAGTGAAGCCATGTACTGTATCTCTAGAACCAAATCCTTCAACGCCTCACTGATCCCTCGCAAAACACGTACTGTTGACTTTCTTCCTGTGTTGTAATAACACACGTGAATCTTTCATGATGCTTTGTTTTTATAGACAGCTGTCTCTCCCTCGCTGTATTGTAGCGAGACTCATTCTCTCCATCACCATGGGGACAAAAAGCTCGTTAAAGAAAGTGACTGAAGATAATCATGAATTATTGCAAAGGCAACATCTGCTGCCTTGACTTGACTTTCACTGAAGGACAGGCAAATCAAAGATGTTGCTTTCAAAATGGAGATGGATCTAGTGAGACCCCCAAACTATTTTTAAACTGAAAGGATAATGCAGGTTTGACCAAGCAGATGCCCCCAAAACACAAACAATTAAGCTCCCTCATTAGTGTCTAATAACCTGTTACATTGTGATGAAAAGCTCATTGTTATTTGGTGTTTACAGCGAGACTATATTTGGAGTAATTAAGGAGACATAAGAACATTCACATTTGGGTAATGTGAAGGGCATGGAGGTGTTTTTGAAGGTATAACATCCACTCATGTGAACTTTAATATCTCTTTATATGACTTAGTAATTAGTTGTCCTTTAGAAAGGGTGGAGTAAAAGTACTTTTCCCCAAAAAGACAAGCTCACAGAGGCTCTGAGCCATGCAATGAATTATTTATACATCAATCAAGTGCTTTCAGCTCTACCAAACCACAAAAAAATTTACATATATATATATATATATATATATATATATATGAAATATATTTCTCTAATAGAGTTGGTCTTTGTTTCACAAAGTACCGCAGACTTTTCCTGGGAATCGTCGTCATTTTAAAGGGGTGGTTGATTATGATTTCACTTTTTTAACTTTAATTTTGCTGTTTGAGCTGCGAAGTTCCAAAAAAGTTCAAAGAAAAGGAAGATATTTGCTTTAAAAGAAATAATTTTTTAAGGACTATGTCAAATGGCTGGTAGGGACTACACAACATTCCTTCCTGGTTAGTGACATCACCATCCCTAAAATTTACATAAACCTCGACTCCGGAACATGATTTATAGATTTAAGATGTATCTTTTCTGGAAAATGGACCCCAGAACATATTGATGGGTCTATTTTAAACTATTGTATATTGTGTGCTGCATGTGCTTTATGGCTCTGTGTACCTATAAAGTAGGCTAAATGATAAACTAACTGAGAAGAAAACAAAGGTTATGTTATTTTGAAAATAAAGTTTTTAGTAAAGAATTTAGTAAACACTTTCCTTACAGAATAAATGAATAATGGCTGACTGGAAATTTCTACAATGGCACTTGTAACTGAAACTTTTCTTTTGTAATGCTACATCCACACCACTAGGTTTCAATTTAAACTCAGGACAATTGTGATTTCAACCAGCAATACAAAAAATAACAAAAAATAAGTTGTCGAATGAGAAGAAAAAAATAGGATGGGACTTGATTTCGTACTCTGAAATTGATTGGAATGTAGGCAGTTGGAAGTTGAGAACTAAACTGACACAGATCTGAATGCCTGTTTGCAGTCATTTGTGGGAGTTATTTAGAGAACATGTTGTTTCGAGGGCTAGGAGAGGTTAATGTTCTTGATTAAAAAGTATGAGGACATTTGAATTTAAAAAAGAAATGTTAAATAATAAATTATTTATGATAAATCAAATAAAATAAGAATTGTCCATTTTGATTTAATGGTGACTTGAAGAATGCTAAATGACATGGTTGTTGCTGGTAGGGAAGTTGGGAAAGTTTGATTATTCAAAAGAGTTATGAAGGACACAGTTGTTTTTATGTCTCACATGTCATTTTCATTTCCATTCAGTGAACAGAGAGGCAAACTGTTGAAATCTGTTTAGGACTTGAAGCTGAAGTGTGGAATTTCTGCACCCATAGCTTCACCGAACCAAATTGCAAAAATAATGATCGGTTTCAAATAGAAAATCTTGCTACAAACTGCACTGTCTGAGCCAATACCGCTATGTTGGATGCTGAAACAAATTAAGTGATGTTTTGACAATGCCACAAAACAGAGATGCTACACATATTGGGAACATTAACCAACAAATGGCTTACTCTGCATTAAATTGGGACAGTCTAATGTATTTTAATTAAATGGAGTCTAATGGAGTTTTAAATGGAGTCTACGGAGTGAAGTATGGGTTGGGGAGTCTTGAAATTTCAGGCTAATATATACTTATCTTCTCATTCTAGGCTACCGCAGAAATACTTATAGTGGATGTTAAGCCCGTTATAAAAGATCTTTCTAAGTCACACTCAGCGTAGAGACATAACACCCCAGGACGGATTAAATCTCTGCTAAATTTGCCATGCAAACATGAGGGAGCCTGTCTCGCCTGGAGGCGTCCCCTCGTTAGCCTCGTTAGTGAAATCCGCCAGCCGCTGTGACATGGAGGAGGACATCTGTGCTGTGTGGCCAGATCTGAAGAACAGCTTCTTTTTTTTCACAGCCTGCCATGAAACCCGATGGGTTGGACCTGAAAGATGATGAGGGCCAAAAGCATTCCACCCCCTCTCTCACTTCTGCTACACAGACCCAGGGCAGAGCAGACCCAGCAGCGAGACATTTGCTTTCATCACCTTCCCAGAAGTGGAGCTAATCTTGCCCAAAGCCGGCTTTTGAAGCGCACTGGTAATTGTCTCCCGATAGGATGGGCAGCAAAACCAGGAGCCAGAATGAATTCCAGTCCCTTCAGTTCTTGGGTGGGAAACGCATTAGGCTGATAATTTTCCAGCTTGAATTAATGCAAATTTCTCATTGTTGCTATGACCAGTGCCCAAACTGGAGAAATACCAAAGCAATGGCATTTAGCTCTGATCAGAACATTTTATTCATGGGGACAACCAATAATGTGGCTCTCATCTGTTAGCCTCAAACACATTGGACAACAAGGCAAGCAGCCCTAAATAGTCTAATCCTTAAAATATACTTTTAAGGTTTGGTCATATTAGGCGCACATAAGGCACACAATTTTGTGTGCAAAAGCACGTCCGTTGTCTAATACCAATAGTGTAAAATATGTAAAACACTGCTCACACAAGTCACTTAAAAAACAAAGCAGCATGACTGAATTTATCCTGTAAAATTTCACTGAACAACTTTACATGTGACTTGATTAGATCTTGAAATCAAAGAGATATTTGCCTAATTTCCTTTCCAAATTTGTATGCTGAACTTACTGAGTTGGTTGATTCTTCCACTCCCTTCAATTTCAGGTAAGTTTAAGGACCAGGTAAGTTTAGGTAAGTTTAAGTTTAAAATGTTCAGCCCATCACCTTCCTGGGCTTCCCACCTCCTTGTCTCATCTGTGAGGTGATGAAGTGTCAGGGCAGGCCTTCGTGTTTCATGTTGAGAATTAACAGCTCCTTGGATGTCTGTCAGGAAAGCACTCAACTGTGGCCAACTGCCTGTGTCAAACTGAGAGTGAAAACAGCCACTAAACGCCTGACTAAACTCTCTCTTAGACACTACTTTCCTCTCACTTTTTGTCTCTTTAGTACCTCTCAGATGATGTCTGTTTACTATTTTAAAAGAGCAGCTTAACAATGGACAGACACAAATGCACTTTGAAAACTAAAAATCCATCTCATTCAGTCGTTGTAATGTCTGCTAAAGCACAATTATGTTGTATTTTTGAGGATTAGTTTTATTGTTGAATAACTACAGTGCTCTCGGTCAATCCAAAATATTAATAAACCCCAAACTTGAATATTTAAAAGTAAAGTTTTGGTTTTCAGATGAGAATGCGTGCAGAATTATTGGGCAACTGTTAGTGTGCATAATTATTGCAAAATGTAAATTTTCTCATCTCACTTGTTTATTTTCATCTGGTAAAGTGAGAAAAAAAATAAACATCTCAATTTACTCATAAGCATTTAGATTGTTGCAATAATGAAAATATAATCCTCAAGATGATGGGATGTAGACTCATAGGGGAGTAACCAGCTGTCGCAAAAAGTATTGGAATGCCATTTTTAAAGACATGGAATTGAGAAATCATGGAATATCACTCCGATTACAAGGATATAGATATACATACATTATTCATTAAGTACTGTCAAATTTGCACTTTCATTTCAAAATATTTGCCAGTGGTCAGACAAAACAGTCAGTCCCAGTCAAAACCACTTGAGCCAATGTTGCTTTGCTGGACTAGCAGGATGAAATGTTTTGTTATCATAGAGACAGTGTTTTCAGGGAAATCAACCTTGGTAGTAAAATGTAAGCCCAAATCCTGCTCTGTGAAGGAGCATTAAAAGCTAAGCAGCTTCCTCTTAAATAACCCATTACCAATGAGGACATTGACAATAGATGATAACCTCAGGGAGCTGCAAAGCAGCCTTAGCTTATAATGAACCTCTAACAAACCATACAAACGCTCAGCCCTAGTTAATCAACATATTTTGATTAGATACATTTTTAAGTGGTGCAGCAGTCACAGTGAGCAAGAATAAGGCTATCGCATAGTCGAAAGTTTATGTAGTATACTGCAAAAATGCCTAATTTTTTTCACACTGTTGAACATATTTTCTGCTCATCAGAGAAGGTAAGAATGAGAATTAATTCCCACAGTCCTAAGGCAAGGGTGTTCAAGGGAGCCCAAAGGAAATGTTTGGAGGTCCTTGTGAACGTTTAAATAAATAAATATTTCTCAAAGTAAGGATGAAAACATTGGGAACTGATATATAATAATTATCCTGACATTAATGTGTAGTCTATGTGTACATGACAAATAACACACACACACGCACACACACACACACACACACACACACACATATATATATATATATATATAGGAAGGATCATTTGGATGTCTATGGAATTGTTAAAAAAAGTTTGAAGGTTTAAAGTACAACTAACCTGCTGTCTTCAAAGGAAGGTATTTTTATGGGTTAAGCGGAGAAAGACTTAAGGTAACCATTTATCAGACTTGGGATTGTAAAAATGGAATATTGATCATAACATTATTTACTATGTCTGCAATGCACAGATCTACGTCAAGAAAGGCTTCAAAACAGCCTTCAGTGAAAGCAAGTTGTGAGTCCATCAATAAATCTCTCATTTACTGGTCAGCTCTTCTCGGGTTATATACCACCTCTATACGACACCAAGGCGATTCAGACCTTTAAATCCTCCTCTTACACAGATTTTATGATATTAATTTCTAACAGACTTGAGAAAACTATCCACTGTATTTCTGCACTGTATTGTTGGTGATTGCTTTGCAAGATACGCTGAACAAAATTATAAACGCAACACTTTTGTTTTTGACCCCATTTTTCATGAGCTGAACTAAAAAATCTAATACTTTTTCTACAAAGGCCTATTTCTCTCAAATATTGTTTGCAAATCTGTCTTAGTCTGGCTAATCTGGCCAGTCCACTGGTAGAGTACATTGGAATTTACTTTAATTCTACTTTAATCTTTCCCCACAATTGACTGAATTTTAGGTAGGCCCTATGACACATCTCCTAGAGAATCTCTGGATCAAAACACAGGAGAAGAAGAAGCTAAAACAAGTGATGGTAGATTGTTCACGCAAATGTAAAATAACATGATCATTAAACATTAAACAGCATGTAAATCAAAACTGCTTAATGTTACCAAATGAAATGTCAAACCCATGAAGAGAAAACGACTGTAAAGCTTTGGGGGTGTTGGACTCGATTTAAAATAATACCAATTCAAAACCATTTTTTTAAAAACAATATCAGATATTCATTGAGTTGGCACGGTAGGCCAGACCTGAACTCTAGGTAGACTGATACTAACATAAGGAGGTTGATCACATCAAACTATTGCATCGATTTACATCATGCAACACACATGTAGCTCACTAGGCGGAGATGGCAGACACCAGGACAGCACAGGTGCAAGCATATTGCACACTGGTGATTATAGTAAATTCATACTGGGCTGAGATGGCAGAGACAGAATGAGGAAACCGCATGCTAGTCTCTCTCAATTCCTAAAAGATAAATGAGACAGGGAAGGAAACAGGAGTAATGGATGTGACTAATGGAGTGATATTTCAGCATGTCATGGAGGAGGAGGGAGGGTGGGAAACATGCTGAAAGCTTGTGCTGTTACAATGAATAGAGAAGAGAGAAACAGCTTTCTGTTATTAAGCTTGGTAGTCTCATAAGGGAATGGATCCTGTAGAAAATGGTATCCTGCATCACCTCAACACAGCTCTGCTGACATTCTCATCTCTGTTGAGGATAACAGCAAACGGTAAAACACAAATAAATATCATATTGATATTTTATAACATTTAACCCGCACCTAACCACTAAACACAACAAAATCAAATATCGTGTTCCCAGTTCATACAAAGAACGATAACTGTAAAGATAACTTAATTATCATCCATACCAAACCAACAGACAATAAAGTACTTGGTTACTAACGTAACCTTGGTTCTCTCTTGAAGAGGGAACGAGTACTGCGTAATATCTTATGCTAGGAGAAAACTCTTTTCCACGAGATATTGAAGCCAAAAAATTCTCCTCAATTTTGAATTAATGTAAAACGTGTTGCAGCAACAGCAGCAGCCTATCGAGAGAGGACCTACTACGTCACGTCCCGCCGAAACATGCATGGCCTTGGCCTATAAATATAGCTCGACAGGCTGATACAAACTGGTTTTTCATCGCTGAAGTGAACCAGAGCAGGTTGTAAGCACAGCAAGATACGCAGAACCGAGGTTGCATTAGTAACCGAGTACATTCTCCGAGGTTCTCTCGTACTGCGTAAAATCTTATGTTAGGGGAACACAGTGCAAAACGCTGTGCGTACTGGGATCCGACACCAAAGGCCCGGGGCTCATATAGTGCATAATCACCATGGAGTCACCATGGTCTCTAAAAGTGTCATTCCCAATAAATAGCATCCTACGGGAGCTAACCATATTAACAAGGATCTATGCAGTCAGGGTGAAATTGTTCGGCCTGAACTGGGTAACAGTATGGGTCTTACTCAATGCCCATGGAATTGTTTTATCGATCAGCGAGCGGTGCTCAAGCAATGCTCAAGACAGTGCTGGTTTTAGACCGACAGTAGTTTAGCTTGTAAGGTTTACCTAAGTCAGGTGAATTTTATCGGATCATAATGGTCATTAATTATGTTGACAACCAATTAGATTTTTTCACTCATTATGACTCATAACCTCATAACTCAAACACGCAATGGTTGTGATGCTTAATATTTTTATGGAAAATGTGATACATTTTTTTTCAGAATAAACAAAACTGCATTTATGAAGAAAAATATTGTATTAAAAATATTTTACTGTCATTTTGATTAGTTTAATGCATCCTAGAATAAAAGTATTAATTTCTAGCTGAGCTCAAACTTTTGAACACCAGTGTACCTCAACTAATTGGTTGAGGACAAAAGATAAGGCCAATGTTTGAAAGAATACCTAAGAATTGATTTTTTTTTATACAGTAGCATTTGAACAGCAATTTTGTTAACATACTAATCCACCCACAACCATTTGAATTTGGTGTTTATTGGTGCACTAGTTTATGAAAGATTGTTGGATTGAAAGAGGATCCACCCCAACAGCTGTGCAACTAAAAAAAACGAGCAGCTTGCTCTTCCACACCATTCCATAGCCACATCTCTCTTTACTTCTCTAACAGCCTCACTTCTTCTCCAAAATCTATGAAAAACCTTGTCTGTAAGTGGCCAATAACAGTAATTTATATCATACATTGACAGCTATATATTTAAAGTGGCATGTTTTATTTTTCTATTCTGGTCATAACAGGTCACTTGGGTTTGTCAGCATCTCAAAATGTTTGACTCTTTAGACCCTTACGTAAACTGGTGTGAATTGCCCTTGAGAAACCGTCTGCACATCAGAGCGAATCCAACATATTCCTTTGAGCGGCGACACAATGAATCTGAATGGCCTCTGCTGCCTAGATGGCTTCATTCATCATCTGGATATGTCTCACAATGCCATGTGCCATAATCAAAGCTGCATAATTATTATTATGATATTCATTTCTATAGACAGCACTTGCCCTTAAGAAGGTCAGTCTATCATCTTTGGGACCAGGACATCTAATCTTTGCGAGCCGCGAAAGTGTGAGAAATAGATTGAGAATCGCAGAAAAATATGTAAGAGAAGGAAATTGCAAATGACCCCCAGGTCACTCGGCCACAGATACAGTTATTCAGTGGCCCAGAAATCAGATTGTGGTGCTGAGGGGGAGGAAAAATCAAATTGAGAAAGAGTACCGGAGGCGACACAGTGCACATCTATGAAGATAAGAGGAATGTGGAAATATCCACAGGGACCTAAACCTGAGTGTACAGAAAGGGTTTTAAAGTTTTCAGACTTTCCATTGCGAGTTTATAAGTATACAGACATGACATTACCGTATTCATCCGCCTGTCCGGCAGGTAAAGGATTAGCCCTGTTTCACACAGCAAGCATGACTGCAAAAGCATGCCCTACCTGCATTTACACTACTGCTTTTTTCAGATTGCTTTATGATACCTTCTTTTAAAGTGCTTTTGGGCCTCTTCTCTGTAGTAGCAGTTATGTTTAAAGTTTTTAATGAAAGCCTGCTGTAAAAACACAATTCCCTTGTCTACGCTCTGCTCCATCATCAGCACAGTCCGCTGATGTCTGTACACGCTGTGCAGCCATATTTTTGCGCAGTGCATGTGTGAGTGATTTCAGTGCTCAAAAAAAGGTTCACAAGGTAGTGCAAATGCATCAAACACGTCAATCTGCTCATTTGTGCGCTAGACTGAGTGGAATGCGGAAAAAATAAATGAATAAAAAACACACTCTTTCAGTTTTTACTGTTTTATACTTTTATAATGAATTAACTTATAAGTAGAAGTTAGAGTTAACGTTTTCAGGATTGCTTTACTGTTTCCTGGTCTATGACGTCCCGGCTTTCCATTGCTTGTTTTCATATGACGTCACGCCACTGCGTTGCCATGGCGCAAAATGCAAATGGAGGGCAGGAAGTGATTTGTTGTATTTAGAAATCACTATAACAAACTCAAAATGCCTGTTTTGCGTCGTTTATCGTTACTTAATTCGATCAAACCACAAGGAGTTTTTATCGTGTACCAAAAGTTGTTGTTTATAAGGAAATTGACAGGAAAAACTCTGGAAAAACGGCTTGCAAACCTACGTCTGCAGTCAGGGGGGAGCCGAATGGGAAAATGCCCGTGTGTGCAGTGATCACTTCGTCAAAGGTGAGTTAATACAATTTAAGTGGCTATGTTTGTGTAACGTGTAATGTTTCTGAACTTTGTAAAGTCAAAGTATGTCTGCAAGACGAGGTAGTTGCTGATATCTATCGCCTCGATGGCAGGAAAATATTTCAGTTCAGTTGAAAAATCGCCTCATAACGTAAGGATCACCCTCCATCTCGTCCATTGCGCTCTTCACTCCCTGCCCTCCATCTAAATTCCGCGCATCATCATAATCGCGTGACTGTTGGACTGATAACCCAGCTATTGGACTGATTTTACATGTGCTTCACGATGCAATCACGCAGGGAGTTCCCTCAGTGTCTCAAACGCAGCATCTCGTTCCTTCTCAGGGAACCAAGGTTACATACGTCTTTCAACACATTTTGACAAGTTTGTGCCAGATGTGAATGTATGGATGAATACATGGGTAAAATCTGTAACTAGAAACTCTAATCTATCAGCAGCTTTCTAACATCCTTCTGCCTTCTGTTTCTGCTGTGAGGTTCATCATGACCACAACACTGATTTTAAGCTTGTTTATGGGGTTAGTCATGAGATTCTGAATGTGTTACGCACACACAGTCCCGTGGGAGCCTTAAAGAGCTCTTCACTATTCCCTTCTCTGTGTTTTTCTGCAACTGATTTCCTCAAACAATCTGGTGTTTCTCTCATTTCCTCTCTTTCCTTCATGGCCCGAGGTTGCATTTGCTTGGGATTTTTGGCTAAAGTGGTAAACGCTCCTATCTCACCCAACCATATGTCACGCATCTTGCCTCAAAAGAATACCACTCCTTCTCTCCTCTCTCTCAGATTCCCTTATTCAAGCTGAGAGTCAGTGATTCTCTGAGAGAAAAAGCCTTTTCAATGAGTTTACTAATGGGCATGTGCTCTCATGAGCCAGTCAAGTGACTGCACGTCCACTGAGGATTATAGACAGCTGGTTGAGAACAGCGGCTGGTTTTGTCAGTAATAATATATAAGGCATCCGCTGTTGATTCTCCAACATTCCTCTGGAGAGATATATAAGGCTGTATGAATCACAAACAGGAAACTGCTAAATATTGCTGCAAAGATACAAACTGTTTTTAAACTGTATTTCATACATAACGCTGATCAATGTCTATGCAATGCTCTTTCAAGACTCTTTAACTGAAAAGACTCTTTAACTGAAGACAGCAGCTTCATTAGCTAAATGCATTGCATTAGTGTTTTATTTTAAAAAAGCAAAATATTGTAGCTGAACTCAAATTGTGCAGGTTTGTTAATCATGTTCCTCAAATGAAGCATATTTTTTCTATAGCGGCCTTAGAGGCCCTGTTTATTAAGATGCGTTTTGGTTGATCGGATCAAAAGTAGACGACACTAAATACAGATGTAAACAGGGTCTAAAACATTTTGAGCTTGCCCACTTCTGACCACTTCCAGAGGTAGTCGAAACCGCATTTGACTGAATTGCTTTCATAGTGTAGAGGCTCATGTTGAATGTGTTTGAACAGCCACAAAAGACTGCCCACTCTCTGTCTATTGACCTAAAGCATTAACATTATGGGAAGCGTGTCAGTCGGAAGGGATTTAAACTTTGTTGGCTGGAGATCCAATTTTGATTGGAAGATGAAAAACGTATCAAGCACAATGTTCTCTTTCTCTATTACTGATTTCTAACTAACAATCATCGCATTCTGTGTTGTGTGAGCAGAAACGATAGCTGATGCTCTCTGCATGTTTTTCCATTTTCTCCAAGCACATTACTTAAATTGTGTGAGCTTATTTTGTCCATTAGATTAAAAGATCTGAAAAACAAACAAACAAACAAATATATTTACCCGCCCATCCTCCCTTCGAAGAAATCTGGAAAGAAGTGGACAAAAGAGACTAAAACACCAGGTGTCTCCCTCATCTGCTTGTGGTCCGATTGAGCAAAACTCAAAATCTAAAATTCTTCTTATTAAAATAATATAATAAAATATTTAGGGCCAGAGCACCAATGGTGTGAGGACACTATTGAAATTGCTCTGTTTATTTTGACTTATTATTATTTAACAAAAAATAAATAAATTGTAAAACAGAACCATCCTGTCACCAATTGAAAAAAACAGTCCATCACTGGTTTAGTAACCTCTGCTGGTCCATTAGTCACAAACACAGATGTGCAGACTGTCCTTCATTTAACAATAAAAAAAATCCCAATAAAACAAAAAACAAACAAACAAAAAAAATGTCAAGGTGTCAATGCAAGGTGAATGCACAGCTGTTGTACTGAGGTGAATAGAACCACAAACGTTTTCTTTGCTATTTTTTTCCCCTTCACATTCTGGGGGATTTGGATGTGAGGGAACAGAAGATAAATCAACATTTTGGCTTGCTGTTATGTTCCTCTGAGGAACACATACACACACTCACTCAGCGTTTGTCCTGTAGCTGGAAAACATCTATAACCCCTCTGGTTCCTACTTTGTTTCATCCTCCTCCAAAAACAAAGCAAAGTCTTGTCCTATTTCCCTTATTTATTCTCCCTCTTCTCCCGGTGTAGCTTCTTTGCTCAAATGTTTCGATCTACACTTTGTCCCTGTTTGATTATTTAATTATCTTTCTTTCAAAATAAAATGAAAATTAAAGAAACATAAAAACTTAAAATGTCACATCAAGAAGTCATCAATTAGCATTTCTCTGTCTTAAGGGACACAGAGAGTCAGCTTATGGCCCATTGTCAACACACAAGAGGTGATGGCCTGCTGGTTCTTTGAAAATGTATTCAAATTCCAAAGCCTCTGCTTTGACAAAAATGACAAAAAAAAGCAAAACAGAAAAGCATATAGAGTAATAAGATGGGGATGATGACAAACAGCATTTTTACCATTTCCTGATTTGCATAGGCTAATTCCCGCAGGTGCTGAAAACAATAGTAAACAGCATGTATAAATAAGGGACACTATCAGCTGGCACAATTCTCGTAATGTACAGCTCTCGTAATGTCAGCTGGTACATCTCGTAATGTACACTATGATCATATTTCATACCTTACATACAACAAATATGAACACACATCTGTACAGCACACATTTCGTTGCCAACACAAACCTAATTTCAGTTCCACATGGTGTGTGAAATTCAGAGCAGTTTGCTGCTCTAAATGCCACCAGTCCACATCCAAACACACCCACTTGATAACGCTGCACTCTCTTGTCACAGATCGTGCTGATATTCAGTATAGAGCACAAAACTACAGAATACTTACGAACAGGTATGAGTGATGAAGTGTCAAAGTTGCTTTCAGCAGAGGTTGCGTTAAATGCTTGTGCTGTGGAGTTGGCCATTACAGACACGTGAAGGAATATTTGGCAGTGAGATTGAGGGGGACAGCTGTGGGAGAGTGTTCTCAGGGATGATGAGATGTCTGTAGAAAGAGAGAGAGGGCAATTGCTTCACTCAAGTGTGCTCTCGGGGAAACAGTGAGGAAATAGCAGGAGAGTTTCTGGTTTTTGGTCTGAGATAACGCGCAAATAACAGATTACATCATCCAAATCCCTATGTGAATAGTGAATAATATTAGCACTTGAATTTTCTAATGTTAACCATTATTTGCTTTCAAGCCACACTGCATGTTTACGTTTTTTATTAAGACATTATTTTGCATGTTTATTAAGTTTTCCTATTGTGGTAACAATAACCACAATGTAGCCGATTTCAGGTCAAATGTTGCCATCATGTAAACAAAACCTGACCCCCCAGGTTTTTGCTATTAGACCATAATAAAGATGTAATCTATTGCCAGCAAGATGACATCTCCAGCCAGCATTGCACATGTCGATCTGAGGCTTGTGTGTATTTTATGAATCTATGTTATAAAGTTTCTTCACATTTGTGAAAGAAAATGTATAAATGACTATTATTTTATGTATATCATTGTAAATCAACAATGACGTGACAGGCAAGCATGGTGACATACTCTGCACTTTAGAGTAGACACTGATTCTCAATACCTCGACCTTTCTGGTTACAAGTCCGACTCTTAAACTATTAGGCCACAACTGCCCCACATTAATCTGTGGCTGTGTGCTCAATTTTAAGTGGATGCAGGAAGCTCCCATTTTGCTGATTGATTCCCCACACACAGCTGTCAGATGTGCAGTCCACTTCTCTAACGCTTGAGATTTAAGTGAGTGCGCTCGCTCTAGGTTCTGGTAACTTGATCCTGGTGCCATTGTAGCCACAATCCATATAACGTATTATAATGCTGAAAGGTATGGAGTCAGATTTTATTATTTTTTATTCAGCAAACCATTAAATTTACACTAAACGCATTTAAAATGTTACACAAGTTTTTTGTTTGTTTGTTTTTGTTTTTAAATGTGTCGTTATTGCATATGCTACATGTACTCACCATTTAGTAATAACAGTAAATTATTCATAACTAACTCTCAACCAAATCATAATCCCTCTCTAACCCTATGTTGTTAATTAATATTACTTAGTTACATTGTAATAAATGCCTTAAAATTAAAAAAGAAAAAAAAACTTTTTATTTATCAAATAATCCCCCCCCAAAAATGTCATAGTGTCCCCAAAACTATTAGAGCATGACTGTTTTAACATTAATACAAATAAATGTTTATTGAAAACCAAATCATAATATTGAAGTGATTTATGAACGATCATATGAGAGAGCATTATTGACTCTGTTATTTTCCTGTTTATTATTGTGAATCTGCTTCGAAACAACCTGAATTGTATAAAGCACTATTGTAATTATAGGAATAAATGAATGTAGGCATGGTGAGCATAGGAGAATTCTTTCGAAAACATAAAACAATCTTACAGACCCCAAATTGCTGATACCCAGCTGTCAGCCCTAACATACAGAAAATGTTTAGGTACTATAGACAGAGGTTCTGTTAACTGTAGATATGATATGTTGTAAACGTTATAGTGCTTTGTGGCACATTCAATTAAACTCAGTGGCTCTTATTTATCATTTGTTGACCCTTTAAACCAAGGAGGAGGCCTTTAAAGACTCTGGACCTTATCACCTACAGTGAAACAAAAGAAACCCACACAGTATTTCCTTCTCTCTTCACACAGTGTCCACTCCCAGTGCTTCCTTCCTGAAATCAAGCAATTGACTTCTATTTGCATATATAAAATGCATCTTTCACTGACATTCTTGTGTTTTGAGTTCGTAATATTTGCAGGATAAGAATGCAAGAACTTTTAGCTGTTTTAAAAGATGGACTTGACAATGCTACTAATTTATAACTTTGTTTGATTCCATGAAGTTGTGTCAATGTTTATGCCTACGGCTGAATTAAGAGCTTTCATACAAGGAAGGAAGGGATGCTGCGGAAGCCACATCCTGCCCAAAGGGAGGTAACATGTGGAGAAATGAACTGGGGGGACGACCGGGCAGTACAACATATGAAATGTCACTGAGTTAGCTCCAGCCTAAAACAGGGGGGAGACTCAACCAGACAGTGACAGCAGAGTGGGCTTTGCTAAGGGAAGACCCGGGGTCACCGCAGGGAGCCATACCGTGGAAGAATACACATATGGGATTGCCGTAGGGATCACAACATATGGACCCAGCCTAACACAGGCTCCATCAGTGTATACGAGTGATAGGCCTGGCCATCATTTCCCGAACAGTATGGAAGAACTCGACAGGGTTCGGCTAAAAAGGGGGAACTCAGCTGCAAGAATTGCGCATGTATCTAGTCCATAGGAGGGGAATGGTGCAGCAAGCCGACACAGCAAACCGGGCTTACAGTGAACTGGCTTCATTTGAAGGGACACCACAGGAAGCAGCGGTTCGAATAAGGTGTCGCACAGCCCCCAACTCTAGATTATCTGAAAAGCGAAGCAGTCTGTGTCAACGCCGAAGTGAAAGCACACACTCATTTAAGAGGAGCATCTCAGGCATTTCACCAAGATAAAGGCAGCCACATTTTCAGTGGGCCAACCTCTCTTGGAAACAGCCTTCCCTCTCTGCTGATTTCCTTAACAGATAAGAGCTTCTCTGAGGTCCTAAGTCTTGCGTTCTGACCACCGAAATGAAGGAGACGGACAGAGAAAGCAAGGGCTGGGTCAGCCTTCTCCGGGGCAGCACTTGCAGGCTCACCACCTGATCCCAGTTTAAGGGAGAGGTAGGAACTTGGACACATATCCAGACCAGGGTCTCAGCAAGTGAGAGTTATCTGGCCCGAATGAAAGCGAGCAAGTCCCTACCCCCTAGCAGAGACCATGCGAGCAGGAGAACTATTTAAAAACAGATTTTTTAACTTACTGCCTGCAGTGGCTCAGGGGTGGTCCCTGCTGTGCAGTAGCACCAGAGATAGGCCCAAGAGGATAAAGAGGGGCACAGGGATGAGCCTGGCTCATTCAATAGTACTCAGAGATGATTGGCTCCCTGGTGTGATCCCCATTCAGTCGACGCTGACTACGTGATGTTCTCGACTGAAAGGGAACCCTAATTTTGCAGACAAATATAGTGTCTACATATGAATGTTTTTGCAAAACTTAGACTGCATAATGAGGAAAAAGCAGCCAGCAAGTTCCCAACAAGGAATGAAGTCAAGACAATTTAAAAGCATCACAAATGACACCTCAAGAAATTGGTTGACATGACCACAGTATGCAGAATCTAAGCAAAAGGTGGCAACCTTGAAGAAGCTAAAATATAAGTTTTGATAGGGCCATTTTATACAAAATTCCACATAGTAAAACACAAGACAATCATGTCATCATTCACTCATTCATCTTCATGTCGTTTCAACCCTGTAGAACTTTTTTTTTCTTCTGTGAAACATTAAATTGGATGCCTTGATACATGTTTTTTTTTTTTGCACATGAAATACGTCAATGGGGTTTAATGTTGTTTTCAAAGATATCTTCTATTGTGTTTCATCAAAGATAGTCATAAAGGTTTAGATCGATGAATGAATTTTGATGAATAATGAAGTAATGTTCATTTATATGAACTAGTTGATTGTCAAATTGTAAAACAACACCAAAAAATTTCTAGATATATTATTCTCTGTATGATTGGAGTTGCCAATAATGCATACTCCAATCATAATACATGTGCAACTTAATACATGTAAAACAGAATACATGTGCAACTTAAAAGAGCAGGGCAGATGTCCTCACCACTATTTGCTGTTATATGCTGACCTGGCATGTTTGAACTCTGTCACTCAACACCTCTAAACTTCCACAACCCTTTCAAGGACCAGATATGAAAGACCATTTATGAAAGAACGCCACAGTTTTATATATAAATGTAACACTTTGTTCTGACCATGGGAGAAAATCTGAGCAGATGCATAGAACAACTTTTGGATAGAATACTTGCCAGCATCATAAAAAAATAAAATAAAGAAGTATTTACTCAGTTAACACTTTACAACTTAATTTTCAACTTTCCACACATTAAAGCTAATCTGCAAAGCAACTCACCAACTTTTCCTTAACAGTTCTCCCACAGCCTGCAAGCTTGAAAACCCTTTAGGAATAGAAATACTTCCTCGACTCAGGCTGAGTTCTTTCGCTTTCTAACAGGATGGGAATAATATTATGAATCATAGCAGAGGTCTCTTTTTTTTGACCCGTTAGGTTTAAATGTATAGCATATGAACTTCCCCTTTCAGTCCCTCTCCACCCTTAACATACTGCTTTACCAATAGTTTCTTGTGTTCGACCAATAGCTGGGCAGGCTCCTCCTCCAAAATAAGGCACAACCGAACAGACTCCTCCTCAGGAATAGCACAGCTGTTGTCAGACTGAGCACAGGGAAGGGGGAGACAGTTTGACTGTTAGGAGGGAAAACAGAGGGAAAACAGAGGCAATAGTTACACGAGAGTTCAGATTAAGTGTATGGTGAAATCTTGCCTTTTCGAGAAGGGTTTGTCTGTATCCCTAAGTACTACAAACCACACCATCTCAAGTTACGCCTATCCTGTGAAGAAAGAAGCATGGATGTCATTGCCTAAAGCAATCTTTTCAAGTACATTTATGTTTAGTTTAGTACAGTCAATGTAATTAAGATTGACTCTATAGTTTCATAATTAAAAAATTAAAAAAAAAAAACAGGATGAACAAAACACTGGTACTTATTTTTTATTTTTTATTTTTTGTTCTATATAGTATGAGTTTCCGTGTGGTATGAATATGGACTACATTCGCTATGCTTTCATTATCATGTGACCTACCAGCGTCGGTTGTTTCGTTTTTTGTTATTTTGTTATTAATATTATTAATTTGGACTATCAATGAAAACAATCTAACAATTATGTAAAATGAAATTAATTTAATGATTCAGCTATATAAATATTTGCTCAGAAAAGCCCATATATTATGACAATTTGATAATAAAATGTATATTATATTAGTGTGCAATTGTAATGTGTTATAACACCCATAATCCTCTTGTAAGTATTTATAAATATATCGTAATGTTCAAAACTGCCCTTTCAAAATGTACACATTTGTCCCGCTTTTACCCCAAAGGGTAAATAATACCTTATTGTACATGTTAGTCCCAAAGTATACATGCTACCTTTTGAAACTGTACTGACAGTTTTTGTACCCTTTTTATTAGAATGTGTAGAGCACCCTTAGTTTTGGCTGTCCAGTTATTTATTGTATCTGCTAAAGGCGGCAGGAAAAGCAAAACCAGTGGATGAAGGACTAGAATAAATTAATGAAAACATCCAGTCACGCTCATCTTCACACCTGCCAACTGCAATCTCACACCTAGAAAAATAAGCTACAACTCAGCAGATAGTCACTATAGCACCAGCCATCTGTCACAGGATCTACATGAAGGACTCGCATGTGTTAATTCAGGTGTGTTATCCTGCACAGTCATTTAAAATCTTTGATTTTCTCTATAATAATGGTAGATGATCATCAACTTTCTCTCTCAACTCAAGATTTGATCCTGAGTACACAGATAAACTGTAATTCACTTGCAGATTTTAAGATTGCTTGGATTAGGGGTATAATAATTGTATGAATATTATAAAATAATTATAATAAGTTGTCATCGCTATAGCCAAACAATTTTGTCTTTAAAAATCTCTTACTATGAATCTGTTATAGTGACCTTTCATTTGGAGCAAGAGAAACTAGTGACTTTATTGCATCAGATGTCCCTTTGCTCACTGCTGATTGGTCCAATTTTGGTTTGACATCTCTTACATATGGTTAGTACACAACTTGGCCCGGAGCATGTTAGCTGTGGAGCATAATTTATGATGATGAACACAGCTAAAAGCCGAGCCATGCACTTTCATGTGCTTAAAGTTTAGGGTCGGTACAAACTAAACTGGAACATATACTGGCTAGGCACCTAAACCGACTTCATGGTATATAGACCCCTGTTCCAGGGCAGGATATGTTCTGAGGACATACATCAAACTCTAGCTTCAATGTACTTTGAATGAAGCAAATCATCTTAAATGTGATTATTTCTGCTTGTTAAGCACAGTGTGACTATTAATTATTCATCAAATTGCAACACCTGCCAAGCAGCAGTATGTTTCATTAAATATTATGAAATGAAGTATACAATATATCCTTAAAAACTGTGTGATCAGTACAAATATTTATAAACAAATTAATTGTATTTCTGTTTTCAATTCATTTCACTTCTTGAGATGCGCCAAAGAGTCTGTCATTTCGATTGAATGTGACATGAATTTAACTCAGTTATGTCAGAGAAGACTGAGATTTTAATTGCTGTTTTTATCCCCCCTATAAAAAAATAGGGGTGACTTGTGACTGCTGGATAGCACATATGCTCTGCAAACTGTTTTTCCATTTATGCTTTACATGGACCAGATGCTGTCCCATTCTATTCCTGAAATCCATCAATGAATTGACAACATTTCTTCTGCTGCATACAGTGCTTTCTTGAGAAGTGTCATATATGTTTAAAGACTTCTTAATTAACTGTTAATTAGCACAGCAAATCTAACCGAATAAATTAGATTGACCAAGAGAACTGAGACTTCCTGATATAAACTATGAATAGATCCCCTTAAAGATTTATCACCTAAAAAAGAAGGGGAAATAGGAATATTCTGCCACCATTTACTCACCATCATTCTATGATCTGTGTTAATTTTCTTACTTGGAACGCGAACTGAAATATTTAATCAACTGAGGCTATTGGAAAACGTGTCTTTGGCAACGTTTCTGCCAAATGATATTGTGCAGCTTGCACGTTTTGCAAGTGAGTGCATTAAAAGTGCTTCCAGTGCATGAATCTGCCACCCTAAACATAACATTCCTTCCACATGTTTTTGAGCTCTTTGATTTGTTTCACTGTACTCATAACAGAGCACACTGTATCAAGTGCAATGGTGAGCATAAAAAAGCCATACAACCTGCTTATATGATGTAAGCTTGTCATAGTTTACAAATTGTGCACAACGGTAAAACAAATTTGAGGTCATGACAGTGTTGTGCAAGAAAGCATGCAAAAATAAGTTTTTATTAACCAATAATATGCCCCTGTAATCATAATTTGTGTGAAAAGGCCAAATGGAACAAATGTTTTACTGCCCTGAATGTGTAAATGTAGGTGCATGGAGGCTTGTGTTGCAATTAATAGATTCAGTACATTTGTTGAGTTACGTAAAAGTTGAATCAGCCAACATTAATGATATATGACACCCACAATCAATGAATACTGAAAACTCCCGGTAAGAACAGTCGTTTGTTTGGATAACCAATCCAGCCTTCAATTACAAGTTCATGTTCTGGCCGCTTTGCGTTTCAAAGAAATTTGTATCGTTTTCAACGATACCGTCACCACAAAACTCCCCAGAAATCCTCAGTGTCTCTTAGCTTTTGCGACAGTCACTCTTCCATAATGTGTTCACAGTAATTATAGAGAACAAGATCTCTCATTCTCTGAGCCAAGAGTGTTTAGACGGACCTCTGATTGGCTGCCAGTGAGAACATTACAGTCTCCTCACACACAGACAGAAATCAATGGCTAGGAAATTGTGCAAAGAAATAATGCTGGCACTTATGTGTAACAAGGTGTTATTTTAAATGGTAGTAACATTACTTGTTGGTAATGACCTGAATTTGTGTTTGGAGTAATGGTCTGATGTTTTCAGCAGAATTTAGATTAAAAAAATTAATTCGGTTACTAACTCTTAAATTCGGCTAATTGACTCTTTATTGTGTTGGTCCCCCAAAAGACATTCTACTGACTAACTTTACTGACTAAGTACTTATTCTAATAACCCATCTACTAATACACTAATAACACTCTAATGAGAGTAGACATGAAGGTGCAACATTAGTGGACATTCTATTACTTATAGAATGTGTTAAAGGGGCCATCAAAATAAAGCGAAAACAAAATTGTGTTTCAGTAAATGCAGCATTTTTTATGTTTTAAACTACTAGAATTTGAGAGAAAATAGAGGAATTTCTCTTTAGAGAACCCAACTTGTTCATAATCACCCACAAAATACAACCTTGAGAAAAAAAAATAATAATAATTGGTTGTCGACATCCTCACTTGACATTGGTTTGATGGTTTTCAATCAAAGACAGTCAATCCCCTGCTGTTTAAACTGCATCCGAGGGAGCACTTGAGTGTAAACCATGATCAAAAGCTGATCATAAACAGCAACTAAGACAATATATAAAGACTTTTCAGGTCGCACCAGGAGAGACGAAGTCGTCAAATTACTGACAGACATGAGGCTATAGAATCAGGAGATGTGCACAGTCAACCAGAGCGAGTCGGTTCATCAGTGTTAACAACCCAGGACTTTAATGAGGTACTAATTTAAGACTCCAGAAGGATTTCACCTATGTTTATCAGCCTCTCTGTTTTCTAGCACTGGATCTGGAAAATCAATCTACATCACCAAATTCACTAAAAGCATCACCAACAGCAACAATGCAATATGCAGCTAACTGTTATTTTGCATCCAACAGGGGGTGCACTGGTTCCTCATCACAGAACCAGGAAGTTCTTTGCTGTTATAATAATTTCACTTCAACTCTATTCTGACGGTTACCAACATAACTTCTAACTTTTTTTTGCTTAACTCTAAAAATGGATACACATTGAATCCAGTTTTCTAAAACAATGCCTAGCAGGCTATTGGTTAACATTATCAATGTCAATGCAAAAGAAAAGTAAAAACAAATTACAAATGACTTAAAAGACTAACATTCATAGTAACATACACTGATGAATCTTTCACAACAATAGCAGTAATGTGCATCAAATAAATGCCAACAATTTCAACTTGACTTTAGTTTTAGGCTGTTTGCACGTTATTATTCTTTGTGACCTATGAAGGAATCATTAAAGAACCAGTCGACTCCCCCTTCAACTTTCTAATTATCCATGTAACTGTCCTTTTGTCTTCCTTTTCTTTTTTCATATTCCCTGTCCACCAACCACCCCCAAGTTCACTTAAATCCCTCATTTCATTTATTTTCATTGTCCCTCTCACTCTCTTTCTCTCTCTCTCTCTCAAACACACATGTACGCACACACACACGCGCATGCACGGTGAAGAGTCAAAAGGTAGATGACTGGAAATCTATGATGTTTGTTTTGGCACAGTGATGGACAATAGCATCCAACACATGAGTGCCAGCACACACTCCACACTAGCTGCTGAATGAAGCTGAGCTGTATGTGACTTTGTGGGTGTGGTTTATAAACTGGATTGACAACCATACTGATACCCTAAACTCCAATTATGTGTTACATAGCTTATAAACAACAAACAAAAAGTTAATATTGAATAGCCTAATTTTCTTTTTAGAGACAAATGCCACTTTATATTTGTCTGTTTTTGATCCGTCAACGAAAATAGATCCAGGCGAAGTACAGTAGTACAATCAACCATCACGTCTCTCTACAGAACAATAGTTTTAGATTGAATCAGTGTTTTTGAACGAATCAGTTGAGTGAATTATTCGTAAATCGTAACCCACTCTCTTTGGCTACCTCTAAAAACTGAAAAATGCTGCCTTCGGAGTTACACATTCCAAACGAATCAAGGCTTGTCCGAATCCAAAGTTATAGCTTCACTTCCTGTCTCCTGAGCTACCTTTATCTGATTTTTGATGGCAGCATATGTTTTTATTCACCTTTGATGTCCCACAGTCCTGTGATTTCATTCTGTGACAGCTGAGCTAAAAAATAATGATGGCATCTGAAAGTTGCAGTTGGTAGTCAGTTTGTGTGTAAATGTACTGTAAAAGTTCATATAATTTGAGAAATTGTAAAAATGAAATATTTTCTCAGTTAACACCAAAATTAATTAAAGTAGAATAAAACAGTTAGGCTATTTGTCACCACGTACTGATATAATGAGTATTTAAGGAGCAATGACTCTCATTTTAGTCAGAAAATCTTTACTTTGTAAAAACAGTTCATTGGCCATGTATTCTGCATCAGGACCGCTTAATTAACTTCAATACTATCTGACTAATAATAATTATTTTCCCTCAGTTGCCACAGAGTCTTGTGTCTCTGTGAATATTCACTCACAACATGTCTTCCTGTCCATCATGTCCAATTCCTTCCGTTCATTTACTATCAAACACAATTAGTCAGTGAGTGACAAACACACTAGGCTGCAATTCTTCAGACCCGTGAGCTTCAGTTTAGCCACACGGGAGGCAGTCAAATCAATTACAGCGTGTGTTTGTTCTCTCTGACATGGCATGGCTGAATAGCTGTGACCTTGCAGAGATACTCACTGTTCTTTGCTTCTATCTTTAGGGATCAGTAATCATTTAAATGGAAATTTCCTCCCAACAGTGGGTAAAAACTGGGGCAAACTGCTCTCTTCTCTTGACACCCAGATAAGACCACCCAGTCTTATAAATGTAAACTGCTTAGGTTATCATTGCAGAGAAAAAGCATTGTTATTTCTTATTTTCAAGTAATTTTGTTCCCATATACGACTATGATTCTAAGATTGTTTTTCACACTAGACTGCCCCCAATATGGGTTAAAAAACACTTTCTGTGCTCACTCAGAGGGACAAATAATATTGAGCATGTTCTGCAGAATGAAGGGAGGGTGAAACCTTTCATTAGTGCTGCACGGGGTCTCTGGAGCTGTTTAACTCATCAGTGACATCCTGACCTCAGCTTCCTTTCACTGACAAAGTAATTTCCCTCTTGAGGAGCAGTGCGAAATCACTGAATCCACGTGATACCCAGCATGATATATTGACTATTTTGCTGAACTTCACTGGATGGCATGTAAAAGTATAGGTGTGAAACAACCTATAACATAATATTAATTAGGTCACATTCATATACAATACTATAATACAATTTTATTTGTATAGCAATTTAAAAACAACTGGAGTTGACCAAAGTGCTTTACAAGGCCAAAAGGTAACACTTTATAATAACCACGCGCTAATAATCATTAGTTAAGTATGAGTAAACAGTTAATTCATCAGTCAAAAAGCATTAATAGACATTAATAAGCAGTTTATAAATACAGCTATAAATGCTAAATGCTATAAATTTTAATAATTGTGTTTTCATCCTTTATTAATGATCAATTTATCATTTCTAAATGAAGAATTGTGTTTTTTATAAACCAGTTGAAAAAATGAAAATGAAGTCATTAATTACTCACCCTCATGCTGTACAAACCCCGTAAGACCTTCGTTCATATTCGAAACGCAAATGAAGATATTTTTGATTAAATTTGAGAGCTGTACATACTCACTCCTACATAGGCTCCCGAATGGGTTTGTAACTTGACGGCCCAGAAAGTCATTGAAGAAAATGTTTAAATTTTCCATGTGACTGGCTCAACTTTGAGTTTATCAAGCGACGAGAATACTTTTTGTGTGGAAAAAACCCCTCAACAAAAATAACGACTTTATTTGACTATTCCTTTTCTTCCTTCTGGGCCTCAGACGAGAGTTCAAGAGATTTCGGTAACACTTTAGAATACGGTTCCTTTGTTAATGAATAACTACACAAGAACCAATGAGTAAAACAATATTATCAATCTAGTAACGATTATTAACTAACATTTACTAAGTATCCTGAGATTCTGGGGCATGATCTACCAGTAAGTACCAATTATTAATTATGATATGCAAATTCCCCATGGATTAGATCCACCCATGAGTCTTTACACTTTACTTCTTCAAAAACTGGGAGGAAGTGGGAATATGTTTGATTATGGCAACACAAGTCATTTTTAATCCAAGTGAAACAATACTTTGTAAAAATGTGCAGTGCCATATATTTATGGTCATCACTTCTGCTCCTTGTGGAGTCTAATGTGTGTTTTTTTTATGACAAACACATATAGAGATAGAGGACAATAACTATTTTGCACTGATGCATTCCATACAAATTGTCTAAGAAATGAAATAGCTTTACAATGAAACAATTTAATCTGATTTTTTTTTCTTCAGTAATTAAAGCAACACTTTCTGTTTTGCTTATATAAAAAAATACTTTAAAACCCAGTTGTGCTTGTTTAGGCTCCAATATAGGCAGCTATCCTTTTGAGTAAGCTTTCAATAGTCTCTCCTTGCAGTTTCTCTCCCTCTCTCTCTGTGGGCCATTTTCCCCAATGAATGCTCATATCAGTGCATTCCCAACCCCTTTAATGGAGCCCGAATGGTCACTGGCCTGTTATTGACCACATGTGGACTCTAATAATCACAACGTAATATTTCTCCAAGGGGGATGAATGTGGGCTGTAATTTGAGAACTGTCGGGATCTCTTCAGCAAAACCTTGAGGGTTGTGGGGCCATATTTTTGTGTATTTCTCTCTGGCATCATTCTGTTCAACTGTACAGAACTACAGAACTTTTGCAGCTGAAAAATGTCCATTGTCCATTATCAATGGTGTAGCAATGATGGATGATGCACCAATTATTCAGAGGTGACTCTAACTCCAAACGATTTGCTTTCACTTGCGAATTCACATGTTCAGTGTTTAACCAAATTGAAGGCAATGAGAAATCCACGTGGAAAAATGTTTTGCCTCCCTAAATTCCAGATTGAGCGGATTCCTTTTGCCGGTGGAAACCGGCTTTCCTTGCATTCTATATGGGCTGCTAGGTGGAAGTTGACCTTTATCTGTTCACCTTTTTTTCCCTTCATTTGTTTTTGCTGACAGAAAGCTCTTTAAAGCTGTAAGTGCTGACCATTGGGATGTATTTTGCTTGGAGTGTGTTGTCTGATTAAACGGCTCAGCAAATTTCCATACAAACATAATAGGAAATCTACCATTAGAGATTCCCAGGTGGCTTGTCTGAAATGGTTTGTAGTGGAAAGGGAATACACATCTACATAACCATACATGGAGGACAAGGCATGGTGTTGGTGAAGGATGATTGTTGGAAAAATTTGAAAATTGAGAAAATTGTATTATGTTATTTTAAAGGTACCCTTGGTAAATTTTGTCCCTTTAGCCGTTAAAACATGAAACTGCTTTGGAACATAGTTCCCTCTCATCTGTCTGGCATGCGCGCTCTTGCTCACTCGCATTTTAACTAATTTGTGGGCATCAGGGAGCCCTTATCAATATGCGGGAGACTCCCGAAACGACTGATAGCGAAGGGATTAATAAAGATGCCGAAGATAAAACACTCCAAGGTTTGGCTGCATTTCACGTGTAAAATTACGTGTCGGAGTAAGTGTGGCGATTGTTTGAAGCCCATATAGAATCACGCCAATCCATTGAAATGATTTCGGGAGCATAGAGTGGAGCTCAACTCTAGTCTTCATTGATGGATGGAGTAGTGGGAGTGGCCTGTGGAGCCGAGCATTGCAATGCACTATGGGGATTGTTGTCTACAATCTAATTTTCTGCCTTTTATCAGCCAAGAAGGACCAAAAATAGAAATTTATGACACTATTCTACTACATATATGACCCCCTTTTAGTGCTCGACTCAAAAAGACCTATTCCTCTGTTTGGTGTTTGTTTAAAAGGGGTGATTCCCCGGAGGTTTAAAAATTGAGTGTGCTCCCTGTCAATCTTTCACATCCAGCATGCTCTGTGTGTTAAAATTGTGCCACCTCATTTGGATTCTACCTGTGGAGCTGCTGCCACTCTCTGCTTTAGTGACAAATAGGACATCTCTCTACATGAGACTTGAGTGGCATTAGGGCTACGTTGGGAGAGTCACGCTTGATAAACCCTGGTAAGAGGTGGTCATTTTAAATCCCTGACACTCGGTCGGCCATCACTGATTAAAGAATGATTGATTGTCACTCACACTCTCATCACATGCTTGCACAGAGACCTCATGTGAATTCCTGTATTAAAATTCCAAAATCCCTCTGACTTGAAAGTACGGTTTTATTTAATCCAATAATGTCAATGCTTCATGCACAGTAACAAAAACTCTTTTGATTGAGTGATCGTGTGCCTCATTTTGAGAAAAGCTGATGCAACAGAAAGATACAGATACATTAATTCGAGAGAAAAAAAACACTGATGATGACAATTGATTCTAGATTATTTATTTTTTCATATAAATACAGTCTTGGTGAGTGTAAGAGACCACACAGCTGCTATGAGGCAATGCCATTATAGTCTTGGAAAAAAAAAAAAAAATCAAAGAGAGATTTGTTGCATGCAGATAAGTTTTCAAGGGTTTTCTGCAAAGTCTTCTTTCATTTTAAACTCTTGTAATTTGTCTATAGCAGAATCACTTTGGAGTAAGCCAGCTGGAAATTGCACCACATGAGGAAAATCCTCTTTAGAATTATTCTTACAATTCTGCATCAATTTTCAGATCTAATCTTTAGAGTCTTGTATTTCAAATTACATATGAAGAATGTATAAAATAAGTGGGTATCTGCTTCATATCAGACTGTCATTTTGCTTCTGCTATAGATGAAAAATCCCTGCCACTTCTTCATTCACCAGTTTCGGCAATAACAATGTTATAATATTTGTTTACGCTCAAACCAGCTATTGCACCCTAACTGTGCAAAGGACGGCCGTCTGTTTTAGTCCAAATTAAAAAAGTAGCTAGCCAGTCAAAACTACACAGTCGACACAAAACTACGGGCTCACAATACAACTACGATTAGCGGAAGTGGCTTACCGAAATCAAACACATTATATTTAAAAAATGGCAGCGCCCGCTCCTACGTGAAAAAATAAAGTGATTATCCTCATGCTTACCACTTTCACCTAACAAATCCAAACACTGCTGATCTAACATGGGTTGAGCCTAATTCATTAAAAGCAGATTACAAAAAAACAAACAAAAAAAAAAAAACTTTCCACATCTCCCCTTGATCTACATTCAGAGTTAATTACCTGCTGTGTTTGTTCACTCCTTAGTGGCCACTGACTCATGTGAAATTAGATAAAGATATTGTTCAGGAGAGAGAAACTGTTCATTGTGATTACTGACAGTTTTATTGTGGAGTGCTTGGCTGCACTGCATTATTGGTCTCAAAGGACAGATCATGATCAAGCCAAATGTGCTCTTCAGCTGTTTCATTTCAGGTGTGAAAATATTTTCTCTTCATAAAAACATTTATTTTATTTTTATATTTTTTTTCTTTTAATCTTGAAAAGCAGCTAGAGACCATCTAATTCTTTAAGGATTCCAAAGAAGACTGAATGAGAGACTGCAGTATTTCCTGTTTCCCAAGTTGTTTGGAGTTTAAATGATTTACTGAGTGTTAGGTCCCAGAGGGTATAATTATAGAGTTTTATTGGATTGTCACTGGGAAGAGATAAGGCAGATAATTAGATAACATGCCAAAATTGTCCTTCAAGCTACAGTATTTAACCAGGGGTTTATAAGAAAAAGACGTCTTCATCAGCCATCTCTGCATAATTAGCTTCAAATACAGAGAGAAATGTCGGTCACCCCGGCAATTATTTAACAGATAAGTTTAAATGTTTTTTTTTTTGTTTTTTTTTTAGACAATTACATTTTTGGAATTCGCAAAAATGGGACCAGTTACTGTATCTTCCTCTGTTTGATATACAGACATATAAAACAAAAACAAAAAACAATGAGATTTATCCATATCTGCAAAAAATACCATTTTAAAGGTTAAATTAAACGATTAAAGGATTTGAGAATTTGAAGACGCCAGCCATAAAAGCAGAAAACAATGCCCAGCCAAGTGCAATGCATTTTATACTTTGCTATAAATTCAATAATGGCTGCACACTATTGAATTTGCAAACTCCTGAGCAAGTTGGTGAAAATTTTGATCTTAGATTATTCTTAATAATGAGTCATGTGTACAGTAGTGGTTTTGAAAACAGAATATTCCATTGTAAAATAACAATGTGAATCTTCATGAGTGATGAGTTGCCTGGAATAGCTCAAATCAAACATGCAAGACATGCTATGCATTTTGACATGCTATAGTACACTGAACATCTTTAGACATACATTATTATTGAGCTTTAATGGTTCTCTAAACTGTCTTCCTCGATTTAAATAAAGCCACACAGGCTATATCACTGGCAGTTCAGTAACACACGTTGCCCCCCCACCCCCATCCATACATACACACACACACACACACACACACAGGTAATGAGGCATAAAGCAGGATGTAGTGAATGCAAATTCTTCTCTCTTTGAAGGGGTAGTCATGGATTTCAATATACATTTCAATCAAATTGAATGGTTAGATTGAATTCAGAGGTTACCATGTACAGGATCTGATACACAGTAAATGTTGCATAAAGGACACTTTGCAGATGCAAATAAAAGGGGTGTCAGCCCTTTCCTGGCAATCCTGACCAATAAGAGAGAAGCACAGCAGAATTTTCCAAGATATGTAAACATATGCTGCAATTGTAGGACATGCCACAAACATTTTTTAATTCAGTGGTTGTTCATTGAAAATGTTATTTCGTTTAATTAAAATAGAAGGTTACTAATCACAATATATTTATGCACAAAATTAAAAACATCAATATTTTTTTCTGGTGTTACAATTAATGGTTACCACTGTACGTTATAATAACTGCTCTTAATCTTGATTTTAATTTAAAGCAGACAGATATGGGAATATTATAGAAAAATTTGAAATATAGGGTGTATATAGCACAAAAAAACCCCAGGCATTTAAATGAAATCTGTTACAACAATATTTTCACACATCTCTTATTTTTACCTTCTTAGCATATGAATATAAAGTAGACTCTACATGCTTGAAGCATATATTTGTTTACATCAGATATTATATAATGATATCAAAATATGATGATAACAAACAGCAAGAATCCTAACACAAGGCATTCATTTTTATTCTCTTGAGTTTGTTAAACACACTTACAATTCCATGGCGAAACACAGACTGGGAGAATCCAAAACAAAGTATATTTCCTAAGCTGGATGCTGAACAAAAGGACATTGTGATGAATCTATGAGGATCCACCATTTCGAAGAGGTCAGTTAAGTACAAGACAGAAACTGCAACAGTCCACAGGCTGCTGGGCAGGAACAGGGCGGCCTGTACCATGCCTGTTACTGTGACCCGCATCTGGCTCTTCTGCTGGGGCTGGGAAAAAGATTCACTGGTCTGTCCCATCTTCTTCATATGTTCACGCAGATAAACAAAGGTTTTGCCCCAAGAGATTAATAACGTGATCATCGGACAGGTGCAATATAGCAAATACAAAAAGTTTGCCAAATGAAATAAAAACAGGTCTACCTCTAAGCTTTCTGCCAGTGATGTTGTGTTCAGTTCATGTGAGGTAAAATTCTCTTGGAGGGGCTCAAGCAAAAAATATGTTACTGTTCCCAAAGACAGAGAAAACAGAAGCACTATCTGATTCAGAACGAAGCCGACATATAAAATGGCTCTAATATTCCTCTTAATCCAGATAAAGATGGCACGATGTTGGGGAACAATTGACATGTGGTAGAAAATGCTGATCCAGGCATTGCATGAGAAGTTACCGCAGAAAAATTGATAAATAAAAGCTCTGCATAGCGTTTGAAGCCAGAAAGGTGATTCAAAAAAAAGCATAATAATGGTAATTGCAGTGACCAGTTGTTGGAATGTTGAATTGATCAACACAACAATTAACAAGAAGCGCAGTGGATTGCGAAGCGTTACTCCAGAGACTGGTCGCATTAGGCAAAAAAAGAAGATGATGTTGAAAACGGTGGCTGTAAGGCAAAGGGGACTGGAGATCAAAACAAATAGCCATGGCTCCATCTTCAGTGTTGCCTCCAATCAGTTGTGTGCAGAAAATGTCCTGCTCTTCCTGATACGCATAGGCTTTTATTACGACATCACATTGCCAATAAATAAGGTGAAAGTAAAATAGGTTGGTAAATTTAATGTGGCTTAACGGCCAGCCATAAGCAAATCACACTCATTCTTACATGGATTAAAACAGAAGCTCTCATTGAAGTGTTATGTAATCAGTGCAGCTGCAGAAATGATTGTTTTAACTCTTAATACTTTAAATATAAAACTTTATATATATATACATAAAACTGTATATACTTTATTTCACTTTATTTTGATGGTCCCTTCAACATATTCTGTTTACTCTAAGTGATGTTGATCTTACATGTCTACGAACTCTCATTAGAGATGTATTAGACTAGTAGACTGTTATGGTTAGAATAAGTTAACATGTACTTGTAAAGTTACTTATGGTCAGTAGAATGTCTGTTGGAGGACATACACAATAAAGAGTTAGCAGATATTAAGCAGATACTACTCTAATGATAGTTGACGTTGTTTCAAAGTTAAACTGCAAAAAAAGATTCTGTTTCTGTTGACCAAGTTACTTACTTTAAGCAACAATATCTTTTTTTTTTACAGTGTACTTAGTCAACAGAATGTTTAAAAGGGACCATCAACATAAAATGTTACCAAAAACTGTTTAGAAATATTGTATACTGGAGATTGAAGACTTACAAGTTGTATATTTGTATTCTCTCTACTTAAAATCTTGTCCCATAGTTCCCGAAGAATGACAGATTTTATCTCCAAAATGTCATTGGACGTGTATTAAGAAAAATTGCATTCTGTGATATTATGATAACCAGATGTTGAGTTTGCATTTAATTACAGTACAGTAATCTACAGTACAGTACTTACAGTGCACTTATACCTAGAAAGTACTGGCTAATATAAGGTAAGTGCATGGAACAGGGTTAGGTTTAGGGGTAGGTTCAGGGTTAGTACTGGTTATTACCCAGTAATTACTAAAATAAGAACATAGTATTTATATGGGTAACTAGACTATAAAAAGAAGCTTTACCAATAACTGTAGTTACAACATGTATAGGGATTTCAACAAGTCTCTAAAATAATCTAGGTCAATATACATATGATTTCTACCTAGTGGACAAAATAAAAACAAAACAAAACAGATTTTACAATGAAAGATGGACCCAAGCCATAGACCTTAGATGGACTACAGCATCTTGTGGGTTGGCTCTGGCCAATTAGTTACCACTCAGAGCACACAAGAAACCACATAGCAAGCAGCTTATAGTAGTGGTAAGTTTTGCTCAGGTAAGCATAACAATGTCCACCACTGTAAAACCTTAAGTAAATGTTCAATATTGTAACTCATTGTTCACTTTTGCATATATGCATGATGCAGCCGGGCTCCTGTATTAAAGTCTTTAATTAACCATGACAAGATTATGTAAACCTTTATGTGGTATTTGCATTAGTTAGGATGTTGCATGCTATGTGAAAGACAATAATGACTTTAACAAAAGGTCTGTATTGGCACAAAGGCCCATTGATGTTATACATGGCAAACAAATGCTAATATGGCAATTCTTTTGATAAACTATTTTGTTTATTCTGTGATATTAAAAAGAGGGAAAAAATATTATTTCTCCTCATGTGAATGAAGGAAAGGAATAGTGAATAAATAAAGCAATCAGAATAATTATAATTAAAATAATACAGTGACTGAAAATGAGACGAAACTACATTATCGACTAGCGGTTTTCAAGATATATTATTGTGCTAAGATAAAGTGCAAACCTTTATTTTCACTAAATGGTCTTGTACTTATCCTCTTCTTAAATTCCACAACTAATAATTGTAAAGTGCTTATATCTGTTGAATTAAAATCTAAGCTTTTCTTAAAATTAAATACAATTTTATACAATAAAATTGAATACAATTTTAGTAATGAGTACTTGCACCAAATGTCTCAATGAAAAAAAGTTGTTGTTTTTTTTTATTAAACATGTATTTACAATATAGCTGTACATATACATTTATACAAAACAGCCCCTAAAATAATTAATATCAATAGAAGTACAAAAGAGTTTAAGAGAGAAATATTTCAAAGGACACTTCAGTTTCAAAAGAGAAAGTTAAAGATCTGTCAGTCCAGTCCAACATAATACAACCACTTTTTTTGTGTGTGTTAGCTGGGAAGAAAAAAAAAAAACCCTACTGCCACTCACTTTACAATGATTATCTTTTGTATTGGAGTAAAGAACAGATAGTATCTGTAGTGATAATTTAATAGACTTTTAAGGAAATGGTTAACCATAGGTAAAAATTTATAAGCATAACAAAATCTTTCTTCAGAGTCAATACTGATTTTGTATCACAGGCAAATATTAAAGGACTAACTCCTACAGATACGACCGACTCAGAATTGTCTGTGAAGATTCTCAGTTATCCAGATCATTGAAGGAGAGTTATTCTTGTCATTTCGACACTGTGAACTGATCATGAAATTCAGTGATACGACATAGATACCTGAATGATATTCTTCTCTGTCTAAAGTAATCTGATGTCACAACATATGATTAAATTTCAAAGTTCTCAGATTTTTTTAGAGTAGTGCTCAAAGTTATTTTAGTCACATTTCAGATGTACTTGTGGCACAGCATGCTTATGTTGGACCTTCAGAAACATGTAAATGGGGTTAGATTGTCTCAGGGAGGGGTGGATGGCCTGTGAAACTGGTTTTGCCCCAATTCACATCTGCGATCGTGATTAACTTCTTTAGTGTAACACAGATATTCACAATTCCTGTAAAGTTACTGTGTGCGATAAGGTTAAATACTGGGGAATTTCCATCATCAGTTCACATTTTCATAATGTCAAGAGAGAGACATAATATAATCTAGAATCTAGACAGATAATCTAGAACAACTCAGCCAGTCCAGAATCACACAATTGTTCGAAGGCTTGAGGTTGGTACGATGAAAAAAAAAAAAAAGAAGTTTTTTGAAAGATCTCATATGCTCACAAGGCTGCATTAATTTGATCGAATAAAGACAATCAAAACAAAAAAAAACAAACAAACAAAAAAAAAAAACAGTGATATTGTGAAATATTATTAGAAAATAAAATAACTGTTTTCTATTTTAATATATTTATTTCTGTGATGGCAAAGCTGAATTGCTGAATTTTCAGCAGCAAGGATTCTTTGATGAATAGGCCATTCAAGAGAAGAGTATTTTATTTGAAATAATAATAAAAATATATGTATTTACTGTCTTTAATAATTTAAGCTTTTGGATAATTTAATGCATTCTTGCTGAATAAAAACTTTAATTAAAAAAAAAAATCTTACTGACCCATTAGGATGTATCCATTATCAATATGGCAGATATTTCACATCATAACACAGATGGGTAATGTTACATTAAACAGCATCATGTTTAAATGCGCATCTTTTACATTTCTAAATTAAGTCACATTACTGAATTAGTTTGGTCTCTGTTAGCACGTTGTTTGTGAAACAAAAAAATTAATTTCGCAACGACAATTTTTAATTGCCCAGCATGTTTGCACAAACTCATTTCCTTAACAATGCTAAGGCAAAATAATGTAAAATTCTAAGCCAGGTTTGGACAAGCTACTGTCCTTGACCTGAAGAACTGTACTATTCAAACAGTGAACCAGGACTTCCTCTTACAATATTGCCATTTCAAATATATTTCTGGCAACCTAAATAAAATCACAGACTTATATGTTTGTTTAGTTTGTCATTTTGTTTAGAATATAATTAACACTTCAGAATCGGCATTCATGCACTAAAGATGACAGTATCATTCTCCATTCCAGTTGCTATCCAGTGGGCATATTATTAAATTAATACAAACACCTCCTAACACACCACTCACATCCCATTAATGACCTAATGTTGATTGATCCAACACTTGGGGCAAGCACTGTGAAAACTACAAGCTACTACTTACACAGATCAGAAGATTCCATTGTTTCCAAATTAAGGAAATCTCCAACTAACGATCCTTACCAGACAGACAGCGCCTCACGACACGTTTGCAGAAGGAGACACTGGGGGAACTGATAGCTGAACTGAAAACTACAAGGTCGGATTGTCCATCAGATGTAGTACTCTTGCATGCTGTCTCTCATGGAGTTGTGGAGGTGAAACTCTGCCCTGTAAGCAGCTTCAAGGCTACGTTGGTGCTCCTTTTCTTGGAGTCTTGCAGTTCTTTGAGCTTGTCGATGTTGGTAAAGGAAACGGGTCATCACCGCCAGCACACAGAGTGTACTAAAGACTGCAGCTGTCACCACACCTGCGAATCAGAACGGACACTCAGCTTATTTATGTTTTGAATTGGAAACAGGGCTGTTCACATAGAATTCGTTCTTGAATTTCATAGAGACCAATGAAACAGAAGAAAAGGCAGGGTTTTTAAGGCAAAATACATCCTTTGTGAAAGGCTCTAATATACTTCTTAGAGCAAGTCAAAGAACGAACTGATGTGACGTAATTTCAAACAAAATCAGGCCAAAATGAAGTTCATTTTGTGAGTTTGAAACAGATTGCCAAAGTGAACTTTCCGGAAAACTTAGCTTGGGCTGGTTAACACATTTGGCTGGTAAAATCCACGTTTTACCCCCAAAACGAAGAATGACAAAGAACTTCGCCGTGAGTATATTGGGGTCTTTACCCGTTAAAAGAACATGCCCTGTTTAAGTTAAACTGAAAGGGACACCATGCAGGGATTCCGGTTTTGTCAAACAGCCACCCCTAGAGTCGCTGTGGAGTTGTATTAAACGTCACTGTCGTAAATACCACTCACGCAGAGCGTGACATGGCGTGATGTGTTTCATAGTATGCAACACTACATTGTGTTTAATTTGTCATTTAATGAGATGTTGTTAGTGGTGAGAATTTTCACGTGATCCAACAATTATTCCTATGTACTTTAATGGTCCAGTGGCAGAACTTTTGCCAAGCGTGTCAGAGGTTCTGGGTTCTAATCCACACTAGTAATACTGTATAGTGGATGTATATCAAGCAGGGACACATTTTTTGTGCATTAGGTTTTGTGATTCCACCGTAACAAATATAGAGAGTCTCTCAGTCTCTGCAACAGCCGCAAGATGTTTCAATGGGCACATATTACACCCGCAAATTACGCCATCGTGTCTGACTCCTTGTTCGGTCAGTCTGCCGTTTCCACTTTCTGTGTTCTTCCGACAATGCTTTCATAGCTTTCTGCTTCTTATATGCCGGCTTAGCCATGACGATAGTGTGACAAACTGGATGGGGGCATGTATGTGTGCAGTGCCGTAAACAGAATGTGTCTGAAGCTGTTCAGTTAAGCTAAAAAAACTGCATATATCCCTTTAATAGGCATGATAATGTCCATTACAGCAAAAATATCTAAAATAATATAATATAAAATAAATTACAATGACAGTAAATGTGCAAGTGAATGAATACTCACACATTGTACAAATTCTCTTTCTCCTTTAATGGAACATTTTTGCTGCCAAAAAATATCTAACAGTCAACAATCCCTTGTGACAATTTTAATGGAGATTTAATCACCATAAGTTACTGTGCAAAAAAAAAATTACCAATACAAAGTCATTACCCGTTTCTGAAATAAAGACAGCAAAAGAAAAGATGAACATAAACAACACGTGCGTGATAGTGAAAGCTCATTTCATACTTCACTGACTGTTACAAATGAAACAATGAAGCAGACTGAGGTGGTAAAACAAACCTCCGATTACAGCTGAATCAGGCTGGCTGTCGTCTTCCCGAAGCCCGTTATCTTTTCCCACCTCCTCTCCATGATCTACAGGACACATCACACATAAATACAGCACAGATTGAACTCTAAAGAGATCTGTTTTCTCCGATAGTGCAACGAGTGCAAAATACAGTTGCTTTACATTTTAAGGGTTCAACCCTTTTTGTTTCATAATGCATAATTAGACCTCCTTTTCATTATATTGTTTTTTTTCTTTTAAAAATATCAAACATTCAATGCTAAAAAGGTTTTTTTTTGTCTGAATCTATTTATATCAGTTATGACAGATGTCTGATCAAAATAACAGAACAAAAATGATTTTGTTGCTTGGCAACTCTACAATTGTTTTTAAAATTCTGTTCTCCCCATTCAAATGTTTAATGATATCTTGTGCATTTAGTGTTTTTATTATTATTATAAACCGATTTGCATAACTTGCATAAATCCTTCAATTGAATTGCAACGAAATGCTCCACATATGATGCATTCAAATGCTAAAAACAATCCATTCTCAAACAGCTTGATCATTTCGTATTGATGTCTGAGAATTTACCTAAACGAGATACAGAGGTTGAAAGGTCAGCTAATGCTCCGCAATTTGATTCCAGTAAATGTCCTCGTATGCTGACCAGAGAGCTACCTCTGTTCAATAACGCTGCCTTCAGAGGGGCAACGTGGTTATACTGGACAGATGAGAAGCAGCCGATGAATCCTTTGGACCCAGCATGAGCTACCTCATCATCCATCACATCACTTCCTGTTTGGAAAAAGAAAAAATGTATAAACATAGGAGATTGAGGTAATTATTCATTTAAAATGCTGTTCACAGCTATTATGAGCATTTATTTTAAAAGTTTAAATTACAGACAGCCACGAACATATGAAGTTTCCCTGTTTTCAAATCCCCTATTATTCCAGACACAAGCACACTTCTGCTCATGGGTTTCATGATTAGAAACTGAGGGCTGACTTCAGTTTGAAACCCTTTATCTTTTTTTCATCATTGAATCATCCTAGTTTAATGTCAGGAAAATTCAAACCCATCAAGCATCGTGAAAGGTTCGGAATAGTCATGGCACTATGTGGCGGGGTAATTTCCTTTTCTTCCATATTACAGATAATGTAAAGGATTTTTTATACGTGTATTTTTAAATAGGATCAATTAGATTCATTACCTGTGACTTTTCCCAAAGTCAGTGACTTCACAGTGTTAAACGCTGTATCATATGAAAGTGTGTACTTCTTATTTGCATGGTCAACCTTAAACAAACAAGCAAAAAAAAAAAAAAAAAGTTAGTGAATACATGAAAATCATTTTCTAAGAGCTATACTATAGATGAACAAAAAAGTAATGTCCTACAGAATATTGACTGCATTTGATATTGCTCTCATATTTCCAACAAAAACTAATTCAATGTAAAAAACAACAACAATTCAAATCTTTTGCATTCCTACATTTGCTAACCAGGGCATGTTTCACGACGTATGCAGTGAAATATAACACCTGAACAAACACGTCCTTTCCCTCCCGCTGGATGTGAACTCTATGCAGTCGTCCGTCTGCCAGGCTGCTCAGGATGGGGCTGAACACCTCCGGCCTCTTCTCCTTATGTAGTTGGTACCAGATTTGTAAACTCCCTAAGAGGAACAGGTGCATTAGCATATTTGGCAAAAGTTACTTATCTAGTCAGGTATGAATGATTTTGTTGTGAGCATGTTGTAAATCATTGTAAAAATCCACTTTATTATCCATTTGGTACTTGGATTAGTCAAGCAAAAATGTAAACCATGTAACTCCCAGTCGTGGTGAATTATGTAGGCCTATATTCAGATATAACAGTGAGTCATCCTGTAGCGTTCTTACAGAGCTCAGCAGCATATGGACTTAACTGCTCCAGCTCCCAAAGAATCTTGCATAAGTCTATAAGACAATGTATGTATATACAGACTATGCAGGACCTTAGCAGCTGCTCTTAAAGATTTATAAATATGAATTCCCTGGCAGCCTCTAGGCCTTTTCACTCTGTATTGGATGTGTCGATACACATTTATTTGTCCCTCCTACACACATATAGTGCAGATAAAGGGTCAAGGTGCAAGTCAGTGCTGAGATTCCCTCACAAAGTTGGTACAGTTATATCTGAGACATCTCTTGACTTTCTTTATATGCCAAAGATTACTGCACTTAACATTTTCATGTCCATATTTCTAAAAAGCATTGTGATTGGATTTAGCACAAAAGGAATGTAGGAGGTACTATTATGTAGGAATGAGTGTTGCACAATAAAAATCCATATTTTGGTAAGCTGGGTGAAGGCATGACTGGTCTAAAAATAATAGCTCTTTCAGGATTTGAATGCCTCTTCCAGTTTAGTGGGATTCTGTTCTTTTCCACACAATGAAAATTAATGGTGAACAAAAGGACAAACAAGTATCATTAAAGCACTGTATATCATAATTAGTCTCATATCATACAGTTTTTGGAAATTTAAAATTATTTAGTTTCATATTAGTTACATTTCGTGTTTTTATATACTCAAATATGGAGCATCAAGGTGTCATTGATGTCAAAAGTTTTCATATCTCTAAAATGTAGTCTATTTTATGATTTAGGAAGACTAGGAATATAAAATAAATTTAGACTATTGTTATGATATATTTTAGTTTTATTTTATATTGTTAATGTTTTGATATTATTTTATATTTATATTTTCAGTTTTCATTTATTAAAATGATGCTTTCAAAAATTTTAGTTCAGTTTGTCATTTTATTTTATGATTAGCTTTATTTTATTTCAAATAGTTTTATATTTTGTATTATAGTGTTATAGTTAACAGTAAAAACATGGTCATGGTGCTTTTGTCATTGATGAAGCTTGACGAAAGAATGTCATGTGGGTTTGGAACGACATGAGAACAAATAAATGATGACAGACCTTTCTTTGTGATAGTTGAGTGAACTATCTTTTTAGGAGTTTTAATGTGACCTTGAAGAACAGAATGAAATTATAAGCTTTGGTTATAAAAGTTTGATCTAGTTAGGCTGTTAATGTTTTTCTAGTTAATTGTGATTTACTGTTAATACGATTTGTACACCTTCCAGTGATCTACAAGGCTGTAAAACTGTCAGTTAAAGAACCATTTCAGCAGGATTAATCAACAGCCTTGTGGCCTTAATCTAATTAGAGAAGAGCACAATCAGAGAACTATAACTTTTTATGTTTCTTTAAATTCAATCTCATAGTACAGTATCCCAGATAATAGGGGATGCGAGTAATTAATTTAATACGCCAATATCCCTATTATAGACATATAAACCTTTCATAAACTAATATGATGTCTGATAATCGATTGCACGGCCGTCTCACCGTTCCGTGCTAAGATGATGGCTACATACTGCTGGCTGAGAGTGTTGACCGTGAGCAGAAGGGCAGGACTCTGAGTGGTCTGGAAACTCAGTGCCATGTTGTCTCTGGTCTTGCTGTACTGTGATGGGACAGTCAGCACTGTGGCCGACCTGTTCTGTATGACAGAAAATGGCTCCTGAAATATGTAGGTGACCGACGCTCCTCTTTCAAAGGACATTGACACCTCTGTGGACACAAAAAGACCAGATGGATATTGTCACTGGATATAAATCAGACTACACTCGGTTTCCTTCAAGTTTTGTTTAAACACATTATACAGGGGGTGTGTTACTATTTAAAAAAAAAAAAAAAACCTCTGAAGACAAACTCTGAATGCTGGCTTGATAATTCCTTGTCTGAAAAGTAAAAAAAGAGACAGTACAGCTTTAAACTCATCATGAAAGGCCATTAAACGCTCCCTTTTTCATAATATTATGACAGACTTACAGAGAAAGAAAGAAACAAAGAAAGAAATGTAGAAAAAAAGAAAAAATAAAAACAGAAAGGAAGAGAAAGAAGAAAAACAAAGTAGGCATATTTAACACAAAATTAAATATTCCATATATAAATCAATGACAATTGTGGCAAGAACCAGAAGAAATACTTTGCCATTAATAATCATGTTTTCTTCTCTGTCTGTATCTGAACAATGTGCATCATCAGTGACGAGCACTATTAAACACAGACAAGAGAACAGAACAGTCAGACTTTCTCATCTCGTCCTCATTGCCTTTGATCATATCCAACTACAGAGCCCACATCTGACTTTCTGATGTCTTTATGAATACAAATGTGTGGATTTCCCCTTCTTATTTACTGACAGAGATTATACAACCTAGATAACATTATATAACCTTGTATATACATTTCTGAAAAGGTATGTTTTCAAGTACGTCTGCCAGTATGTCATAACTTTCATTAACAAGAAGCTAGAACATTCCACCCACACAATAACAATGGCCAATTTAAACAAAGCAGGGTTAAGATAAAGCCAATATTCCTATGTTGTTCTGTACTAATGGAAGGGCAGTTTTTCTTTTTTTAAAAAATAGCTTTGTTTCAAATTCTGTACATCAAGATGTTCAAAAATCCCACTCAACACATACGCCTCCAAGACTTCTGTGCTTCATTGCTCACACAGGCAACATCAAAGCTCTTCAATCCAGTAGGCTATCAAAGAAGTTATTCAACGACTGGCAGCGCTTGCCCACTGACATATGGAGCAATTCTTTTTACAGTATATTATGCAAATACATAGACGTCACTATGTCATCCATAAATTCATGTATTTTTTTTATATTACATGGCAGTTTCATCATGTCTGAGATAGAATATGCTGTTGGAAGTATTCATTATTGCATAATGACTGTCTGCAAAAACAATTCAGGGTTTTAATTGTTAGATTGCATCTGATTATTAAAAAGGAAATGCATTTCATATATTCATTTATTTGATTATGTTTATTTGGTACTCACCAAGTCATAGCAAAAAGTAGATTCTATCAAATGAAGCATGTTATTAGTTATGAATAGTCTTTTTAAGTGCTTTTTTTCTTCTAGCTCATGGTGATTTTCTATGTTCTGATTTAACGCTTATGAAAGGTTTCATTTATTGACATCACTAGTTCTATTTGGAATATTACCTTCTGTGCAAGAGGGTCCCCCATAAGCGGAGTGAGTGCAGTCGCACATGTAACCGCTGCTCTTCTCAATGCATTTCCCCCGATTGTGGCAGAGCCGAGCTGAGCTGCTGCAGTGACCGGCACACCCTGAACTCACTCCTGGTGTCACTTTGGCCCGTTCCTCCATGTCAAAATTCACTCCATTCATGTTTAATGCCCGAATACATCCTAGATAGCCTCTTTGTCTTGTGTCTGTGCCCCCTGAGAGATGAAAGAGGAAACTGTTTTTTAGAAAACAAAAAAGTTTTTTTTTTTTCTTTTTGTAATCAGACTTTTTTTTCAGTGGCAGGTGCATGAAATGACAACTACTACTGAACTGAATGAAGAGTAACAAACAAATACAACTCTTTTCTTTCTATAATGCACTTTCAAAAGGTCAGTTTTACCAACAAACAGCTGGCTTCCAAGCTGAAGGCGAAGGTGTCCGTCAGGTGGTGTTTCTGTGATCCGTAGGGGCAGCTGGTCAACCTGCAGGCAGGACTCTTTCACATTGCGTTCGGCTCGAACCCAATGCCACTGCCTGTCGTTCAGCGGGACAGGAGATTTGACGGTCAGGACTACTGGCCCATCGCCCGTATTAAAGGAGAAGGTCACAGCTGAGGGAGCTGGGTGCACAGGAACATGAGGATTTGAAAGCTTTCTGAACAACACTTCTAAAACCGCTAACAATAAAGCAAAATCTGTCGGGATTCTGTCAGGATTCTTTTGCACCAACCTTGATCACAATGACCTGCCTATAACTTTCTAGTAATCCTGAAGACCTTGGCTAGCTTGATTTTCATTAAAGGAATGAAGGAATTTCATGAAAGGAAGCTCAAGCATGTTTACTTGACTTGAGAGAACCAAAGAGGTTCATTCTTGTGTGTAACGCAGCAAGTTTGCACAGTTCAGTTGAGCTTCTGTTTGTGTTCGCTGATCAATGTTTATATGTAAACAAAATCCTACATTTAATCTGTTCATCATCTAATTCTAAAGTGATTTAATTCTAAATCTTAAAGATGTATGACAATGGGACTCACAGCTCAGCTCAACCCTGATAAAGTCTTGAATGCCCATGTTTTCCAGGAAGACCCCGGAGGGGGAAGCAGTCTTGAAGTAGAAGGAGACATCAAGGGAAAGTTCTGCCTGAAGAGCTGGGAACTGCAGACTTGAAGCCGCTTGATAAAAAGATACAGCATTCCACAGGGACTCTAACAGAGGGAGGAAGAAAGATATATGTCATATATTTGATAGTCTGGACCCTTACCTTTACTTAAGAATTATATGCTATCTGTCGTGTTTTTTTTTTCTTTCTTTTGCTTTTCCTCTCATCAATTTTCAAACATCAAACCCTGTCATGTTTGACAACAACAGATTAGTTCAGTTCACGTACTGTCACCAGAGCACTGCAGGGGTCCTACGACATACATGGCTTCAGAGCCTAGTCTGTAAGTATCGCCAATCACAATCTCCTTCACTGGCAAGTGCTCCTTATATGAGAGGACACCAGTGTCATTCTCCCTATAAACAAAAGCACAAATTCAAAACAGTCCTATCGATAGATGTATAAGGCAACTAGTCAACAAAGAGACAGCATTTAGAAAATACACAATAACACAAATAGTCAATGGTTTGCATTTACTTATCCTACGGTGGCCTATGGAGTCTAGGCTTATATAAAAGGTGTATACTGTTTTTCATCAGGTTTTGAGCTTTGTCTGTGCACATAATTACGCAACTTGTGCGCAATTATCAGTGAATGAGATCCAGTGTTAGTAAAAGTAAGGACCATCATCTCTGTAATCTAACAGACATAATGAGTTACATTTGCCTTGTTACCATGACACTCTGTCTGCATCACAGTTGCAAAAGTAGTTCATGTCGACACAGTTCTCTTCCAGACCGCAGGAGCACTGCTGCACCCCTGGCTGGTCTCCACCCCAGTACGTCCTCTTCTCTCCTCTGCGGTCCACCCACCAGGACAGAGGGGTGCCATCTGCAACAACACCAGACTTATTCAAGTAATGGAGAACCTGTATAAATGTAAGGCTAAACAAAAATGCAACCTTGATACTGAATTAATGCACAACAAATGTATTGTTTCCATTTAAGACCTGTACAATTCAGTCCTCTACCCCCCCCCCCAAAAAATAAATAAATAATAGACTGTTTCATGTATATTTTCGGTAGGCAAAAATATTAACACACAAGGACAAAACAAAACTTTTTTTTTTACATTTTAAATAATAATGTGGGGTATAGAGACATAATTGTATGTAATTGACTAATTCACACATTGACATTATAGTACTTTTTACTTACTGTTACCCCACTTACAACAATGCAGCCTAGGCATTATAAATGTAACATCACATGACTTAATTATGTTATACATTTTATTGACAGTGATATCAAATATGTTAAGGTAAAATTTCAATAAGCAAATAAAAAAATGTATGTATGATTTTTCCTAATGTGTTCCATTTTGAAAGCGTGCAGAAATTAAATTGGAAACAAATTTGGTAAAACTGAAAGGAAAGGTGGCAGTAAAAGTGACAATAATTACTTGATAACAGTGACTGGGGAATATGAAACCTCTGATTTGTGTCAAAAAGAAGAGTTTGCACTCTCAAGTATAGACTCGGAAGAACTGACAGATCTTTAAACTGACGTTTTAATTTAGCACACTAAATCAGAACACTTGTGATAAGGTCTGGTACTGTAATAATGACTTTCAATAAATCTCTGGTCTGCACTGCATATTAATGCCAAGTGGAATTTAATCTGGGCAATAATTATGGTTTCAGACTGGGATGACTGCCAGACAGAAATAAATATATGGATGTTATTTTATTATCTGCTAGCTTATGAACTACAAGACATCTGTAACTTCAATAAGACTACATGTGGAATTTCTCTTGTACTTTTCAGCATTTGATCAATTCTATTGAGACCTGCCTCCTGAATGTGAGTGAGAAACACTCCCACGATATTATGCTACGATAATTTCGTTACACTATGACAATTCACCCACTCCAATAAAATTAAATGAAAAACCTTGTCAAGACAACAACCCTCAAAATAAATATTTGAAATGTTTTAAACAAATATGATAGAAAACAAGTATATTTTTAAGCCTTTAACATTGAAGCCCCCGTGAACCGGAAGTTGCAAACGACTTTTCTCCAGTGCTGTGACGTATTTCCGAGTGAATTGCACGGATTAATTGTTCACCAAGACTACTAATAATACTGCTCTATGTAATTCAGATATCAAGTAGAGCATTTTCATCATGAAATATAATAATTCTTCCAACATAACTCTATCAACATCTTAAAAATATCAACAAATAAAAATTCATGCACTTATTTTTTCATGATGCTTTGACAGACCAAAAAGTATTCATGAAAATTCTCTTCAAGAGTGACATGTCTAATTTTGATTCATGTTACATCGTAATTCAGAAAGAATAAAGAGAGGAAAGACACCTTTTTACTATTAGCTCCAGCTAAACTAACTGACAAAATTATTCTATTAAATCTAGCATTCATTTTCTTTAAATCGTTCAACACCATTGATGCATACTGAAACACTGAGGCCCTGTTTACACCTCGTATTAAGATACGTTTTGGTCGATGGGATCACAAGTGGACGGTGCTAAATACATGGGAAAACAGGGTCTAAAACTTTTTTAGCTTGTCTACTTTCGACCATTTCCAGAGGTAGTCGAAACCACATTTTACCTGATTGTTGTCATAGTGTAGAGGCTCATTTGATCGAATGTGTTTGAACAGCCACAAAACACTGCCTACTCCCTATCTATTGACCTAATGCATGAACATTATGGGAAGCACGCTAGCAAGGCGGGATTTAAACTTTGTTGATTGAAGATCAAAGTTTGGTTTAAAGATGAAAATGTACCAAGCACAATGTTCTCTCACTATACTGATTTATAACTCACACTCACTCATCACGTTCTGTGTTGTCTTGAGGCTGTCAGAGCAGAAATGAAAGCTGATGCTCTCTGTATGTTTTTCCATCATCTCCGCACACGTTCATATGTAAATTGCACAAGCTTATTTTGTCCATTATATTGAAAGATCTGAAAAAAATCATATATTTACCTGCCCACAGAAGAACCCTTACCTTGAAGAAGTCAGGACAGAAGTGGTTGAAAGTGGACAAAAGAGATCAACACCAGGTGTAAACGGGAATGTGTCTCCCTCATCTACAATACCTGTGGTCCGATCGACCAAAACACATCTTAACGTCAGATATAAACAGGGCCTGAGAGACTAAAACCAGCACTTACCCCAGGGGTTAAACAGCCGTGACCTTCTGCAGTGGTAGGCGACTCTCTGCTCACAGTGTTCTGACAGAGACATCAGGGCCTTCAGCTGTTCAAATGAGGCGCTATAATTGAACCATTCGACATGTGTCTTCTGCTGTGTAGAGCCTCGTACTCTGACTGCATTCGAGCTGTTGTGATGAACCACTGTCCACACTTTGTTCCCTGCAAAATTTGACAAAACAAATTATAGTGTCTTTTTTATATATATAATAAAAAAAATGGGAGATATAGGGCCAAATTTACTAATACGTTGTGCCAGTACAGTTCTCTTCCGGGGTTAAAAAAAACTGTCTGTTAGGATGTAAATGCAGTGAAAAAATAACAATGAAAGGGTGTGGACAGTCATTTTTGGAGAATAACTGTTTGAATTTGTAGGACGTTCGGAGGAGACTATTTAAATAAATCATGCAATGTGATTTACTAAGATTCGCAGTAGTCAACTTACTGGTATTTCTGCCATTATTTAATGCAGAAATATGATTAAAACCCATTTTGCACTTGACATGGCGGTGATTAATGGAAATGAGCTGCTGTGTCTGTGCTCTTTAATTAGTGCATTGTCAGTAGATCACCCACAGACCTTTCCACCTCCATCTGTCTCCCGCTAATTTGCTGTTTTGTAAATCTGGGCCCTAGTGTCTTTCCAACAAATGCAGTGATATAAAATGTACACGTATCACAGAATAATAATTCAGTTTATAAATAAAAACATACTCTTTTTACTAATGTAAAGTCTCGGTTGCTTATGTAACCTTAGTTCCCTGATAGGGAACGAGATGCTGTGTCAAATGCTTTGGGAACGCCCCTGCGTTGTGCGTCATGAAGCACGTATGCAATCAGCCCAATGGAGAGACATCACAGGCGGGTGACGTTATTGACCAGGAAACTATGAAGCATCCCAAAAAACACAAGCGCATCAGCTTCTGATAGGCCTGAATGAAGCGCTAAAGGGGATGCCGGGAGTATGGCGGAACGATGCAGCGTCTCCTTCCCCATCAGGTAATGAGGGTTAAATACATAACCAAGACTTTCCCTTTCAAGGGAACTTCGAGCTGCGTCAAACACTGTGGGAACGCGAATACCCAAGTCGCCATAGGACCAAGTGACCGTCATGTGAGAACTAGAGTACAGAGGACGAGAGCATCTTCCCCAGGGACAGAGCTTAAGTCTAGGTCATATAACTACATGGAAGTATGCGGTGAAGACCATCCAGCCGCATCACAAACATCACTCAGGGACACTCCTGACAAAAAAAAGCTTTAGAAGTAACCATACTCCTAGTAGAGTGGGCTCGTACAGCCAGAAGGTTGACCAGCCTTGGCCCATGCCTCGACAGGGAGTCTGCTACCACATTCAAATATCCAGACCGCAGCCCCCCCTGATGATTTATATAAGAGATCACCGACGTGTTGTCTGACTGAACTAACACATGATGACCTCTCAGGTCTCCTAGGAAGTGTTTCAGAGCCTGAAACACTGCCAACATCTCTAGACAATTTATATGCCATGATCAGTGATGGGCAGAAATGCGTTAAAAGTAACACGTTACTGTAATCCAATTACTTTTTTCAAGTAACAAGTAAGGGATTACAATTGAAAAAAAGTCATTAGAATACTGTTACTTCCCCATAAACAGGCAGCGTTACTTAACCGTGATTTTGTTTAGTGAGACTGTCTCGTGACATCAGTCGTGCGTGAATAACAATGATATATGTGCACCGTGACATCAGTGAGAGACGACTAGACATGCCGTCACGCATTTGATTGGTTTCACACGCTCACACGCCACACCCCCGATTTCTCGCACTGATATGTCAACCCGGTCGGTCGGCCTAAAAGATGAGTTTATCTATAAATCTAACTGTTGAGCCACAATTGTGATTGACTAGTTATAACGCAAATTAGTTAAAATCTGTCAGAGACTGCTCCCAACCTTGTAGCACACACACGACAGAGAGGGAGAGCGAGCGAGAGACCTTACAGAGCATCCTGATCTAGAAACAGGACCTCTCGTTGGAGAATTTCAAAATTCTGGAGAATGGAGAATGTCTTCATTCAATTATAAATTATATTATTATAGAAAAAGTCATCAAGTTTCATAACATTCCGATGAAGCTGTGATTTTTAGAAATTGTTGTTGGAGTCTCCTACAACAGTGTACATGCATCAAAGGTAAAAAAAAACTGTTTAATTTTCTCATAATATTATACATTTGCACATCACCACATTTTTCAATTATTCTCAAATGACTCGTCAGATGATTCAATCCCTTTAAATCCCTCCTTTCAGCGAGCTGCCCTGCTCTCATTGGCCACACAGCTCAGTCTGTTGTGTGTCTGTTGCAAAAACCTATTGTGTCTAGCACAACGGGTTTTTGTTATCTATTGGTCAAAATATATAACAGTTTTGTCAAATTTGAGCTGGGGTGAGGACAGGAATAACTGACCTGTAATATTGCAGTACACCTGAATGGGATTAAGAGGGCCACTTGCATCCGGATCTACAGAGAAATATCCAGAAGTGCTTCCTGCAAGTCTGTAGTGTTCACATGAAGATTCATAGATGGCTATGAACGCAAAAAGAGAATAAAAGATTTCATCAAAGCACCTGGAACATTTCATAAACAAGATCAAGGCCACTGTCTGAATCCTCTGTACAGTGCTGTCTAGATGTATGTACTTTTTAAAGGATGTTATCAAAAGATGATTCTTGTAAAAAACAAACAAAAAAAAAAAGACAGAGGAAAAACAGGGACCTTCAAATACGAGGTATTTAATGTCCATATTGGTCATGTTGGTTTCTGTATCGTTTGCATGTTTTCAAAGCATAAGCTCTAATTCAGATACCCAAAGGAAACTTTGATATGTGACCCACTAATTGTCACTATTTAATTAAAAAAAAAAAAAAAAAAAAAAAAAAACTTCCAAGAAATGTTGTGTGTACATTAAATCTCACATAATAAATAGACAGTATATGTGTTTGAAATGTAGGAATCCATTGTGCAGACCTACAGTTATGGCACGTAGCTCCACTGTATCCTGTACCAGTGCAGTCACAGGTGAAAGAAGACCACGTCTGGGAACACTGGCTGCCATGCTCACAGAAATTATACAGACACCTGGTAGGGAAATGGAAGAAACATACTGTGTAAAGAGATACACAAACATTTAGTTCAATACAAATATACTGTGAAAAGAATTAGAACAAACCCAGTGTGACCAAAGGTTACAATGCAGATTTAATTAAAAAAGAATGTAAGCAGTCAGCATTTATTTTTAACAGACTCATTTTGAATACAAATCCTCAGTCGACAGAGAACCTGCTACATGTCCATCTCAAGTCAAAATCAATTATATGCCAGTATACAATTAGTTGTCGCTGGCATTGAAAAAGACCCTAATGTGGCCTTGCCACTCAGACGGCATTGAACAGTCTGTTAAATAGTTGGGCAATTGACAGAATATTTAATATCCAGTGCAGCTGGATCTAATTTAAAGAGGGTAAAATTAATATTTTGATTTGTGTGAGGAGAGTCAGAGACAGGGCTGATGTGATTGTCGCTTGACTGGAGAAAATGAAATTCCTTTTTAAGAATTTATTTGCTTTTCAATGAAAAGCACCGAGGTTTATAATCTGTAACAAAGGAAACCTTTTACAAATGAGAGAGCAAAAAAAAAAAAGTAAAAACCAAACAAAAGCTAAAAGCTTACTCAATAGAAACATTCAGTGTAATATTGGATACCAATAAATGTCATCTTAACCCAGCATAGACTGTATAGATGAACTTTAATTTACAAAATATAAATGTTTAGGATTTGATTAGGTCAATTTCAGCTAATTTCATCCCTTCTGTTTTCCTCAGTAATAGTGCTACATGAGCCCTTGATTTCTTCCTGGCTGTTAATGCAATGGCTTTTGATAAACTAACAGAGACAAGCAAAAAATTGATATGCTTTTAGGAGATGTGTTGATTAATAGCGCATTAATTTGTCTACTTAACTTTCACAATTACCAGCCTTTTAGGCCTGCATATATTATTTCACAGATCTCAGTTTGCACGTTTGGTCCCTGAAGAGCCCACTTTACGAGGCCTCCACGTGCAATACCGCCATTCAAACAGCCATTAACCACTACAGGGAGAGTCAACTGTAGGCTGGATACTGTTTCAGGTGATGATTTCATTACCTCAGTGCTATTTCTAGTCATGCTTGGAAAAGGGATTTGCTGGACCATAAAATTATGCCATCCAACGTGCAGAACTGCTCTGGAGCAATAAACCACCCAGTGAAATTTTAGCGATAGAGGTTGCTAGTAAGGGGACATTGTCTAAAGTAAAAGTCGATGACCTGAAAATTTGTTGTTAGGTTTGTGAAGTGGAAAAAACAGGACACTATGTGCGTTTTTAATGAATGATGGACAGTCATTCTCCACTGGTGATTTTAACTGGTCATAGAAGTCCCATTAAAGTCACATAATGGTCACTTTATTTCTTCAGTGACATTAAAAATTTAGAACAGCATTAATATTATTAGCAATATAAAGCAATAACTGTGATATAGAGACATAAATCAAAGAACTAACACATACATCAAAATGGGAATTAAAAGATAATTGTGACATGAGAAGGAATTACAGTACCTTATTATCAATGGGGCATTCATAGCAATGTTTAGGAATTTTAAAGGTTTCCAAACTGAGGTCAAGAACCCCTAAATATGACCATACCTTTGCGACCGTCCCTCTCTTCAAATATCAAGGCAGCTATATACACTACCATTCAAAAGTTTGGGGTAATTTATTTTAGGGTAATTTTATTTTTAAATTAATACTTTTATTCATCAAGGATTCATTAAATTGCTCATAAGTGACAGCACAAACTGACATTGTCACAAAAAAAATCGAATGAAAATGTTCTTTTGAAAGCAGCACAATGTTTTAAACTGTGATAATAAATGAAAACTGAATTCATGTATTAAAGAAATGGCTTCTGAAAATTGCCATTACAGGATTAAAGGAGCTGTATGCAAGAAATTTATTTCAATTAATCATTAATTTACCCTGATATGTCACTATAGATTAAGAAATCACGTTCATTTCAAATACTTATATCACTGACAACAGTAGTCCGGCCAGGATACTGTTTGTCATTTAAAAAGTGAAGTCGCAGCCCTTGACTGATGTTGATGTTGTCATGTTGTGTTTTGTTCTGATGCGTCACCCTCCACCGATCTACCAATCACGGATTCAGTAGTGTTCAGCATTCGGGTTGCCAGCTCCTCTCTAGTTACAACAGCTGCAGATAAAAACATGTCGGAATCGGATAAAAAATTCTAACGTTGCGAAACCCCAAAAAACCTGATATGAATCCGAAATACTTTGTTACAAAAAAGCCCGAAAAAGACTTCCCATTACTATCAAAATCAATACCCCAAGGTATTAGGTAGGGGGATATTTTTTTTTTTATAAATATGGATTATATATTAACTATACTTAATACTTAAGTATATTAACTTATACTTAAACTTAATTGATATTATTTACTGTATAATCAAAACAGAATTAAGTCACAACATTGCCACTTTTAGTCAGTTTGCTCATTTGCAGATATCTCACCCTGAATTAACTTCCCATGTGTCACCACCTTTAGACAAAATAGGACTACATCATTAAAATAAAGAAATGGATGTCTTCCACTGAGGCTTCATTAAGTTCGGAAAATGTAAGCGCTTCACAAAAGGGGAAAAAAAAAAACAAAACAAATTTGTCTCCATGGAGAAGCTCTCTTTGACAATCTCCAAAACCCCAAAGAGGGCAAAGCGTTGCAGGGGTCAGCTATTTTGGCACATTATTATCAAAGACAGTCTGAGGCTGCATCGCGAGGGGACAGAGACGGAGGAATGGTTCAGTCTAGCAGCCGGGAGCATTCGCCCTCTGGCAGGCTCACAAAAACTGTCACATAGCTCACAGCGGAGCCCCTCAGACTATGACAGCTGCTCATGAATGATTTAGACTTGCCACTGATGGAGGGGTCTTGTCATGTTCATAAAAGTTCACTATTAATAAAATCCCACCGTACAGACAAGCCAGAGGGACATGTCCCTGCCGCCAAATTAAAACATACTGAGAGACGGAATTAAAGCTAGTACCGTGATCTGGTTAAAGGCAGGGTTATGCTGGTTGAAAGTCTCTTCACATCCTGATAGCAATCACTAAGTTAAGTGGTCTATATGTATTTATATGTCTATTGAAGGCCTCGGACCATAACATGTTCTTCCAATCAAAGACCTCGTTCCGAGGGCTGCGATGAGATGTCCTGCCAACGTGTTTTTTAAATACCCTAACACACCGTTCACACAGACATCACACGTCATATGCGTGTGAGCTTTAAATGCATGGCATCAATGTATGTAGTTTATATATTTCATCATGCTTAATACATTAATTTTGTGTCCAGTGGAAGAACTGATTTTATTTAAAGCTTTAGGTTTTCTATGGAGTCTTTAAGGATATTCGCGAGCTCACACTTACATACAGTTAAAGGCAAAAAAGTTTAATGCATATTTGGTGTGCTGTCCGAATCCAGAGTACCTTATGTACATAAGTGTATATCCCCTTCATCTTCTACAGATCTATAACTAAACATCCCACAATCCATTGTTGGCACTTGTTTACTCAAAAGAAACATATCAAGGAGACTAGAGAAATCCCCTATTCTCCGAACAGGAGACCTGTAGACCAGGGGACAGCAGGGGTCATGCGGCTCAGGGTCGATGAGGGCTCCGATTCCAGTGTGCAGTAATGAGAAGAAGTGCAGAGCGCAGCACTGAGCTTGTTAGTGGGCCACAACCTTGATTACAAATGAACTTCCTCAAGTTCTAATTAGGGCTCTGCCAATAGCTCAGACAGCACAACCTGAGGCCTTAACAAAGAACAGCTCTAATATGTTCAAGTTTCCAAGCTGCCATTAATAAAATAAAATATCCAATGGATTTTTTTAGGTAGACAAATGTAAAACAGCAATAGAAATATGGATGAGGCACATGTTCAACTCTGAGGAAAACTGCACCTGTCACGAATGCCACATAAGTCAAACTGTAGATGACTGTAGCTTCCTAGATGGCCTTGCTGCACTGACAGAAGATCGACAGGCTGGTTGTTGACAAGGATGAGCCGGACGCAGCCTTGAAAGGCCAACGTGGGATTCAAGCAGCTGGATTTGTTTTGGGATACAGGACATCCTGAAAGAATAGATGAAAATATATCTGACTAGGTGTGAAATATATCATTTACAGTATTTCTTCCCAATTTTACACATATTTTATGGTTTCATGAATGCCAACAAAATGCAGAAAGGCAAAATTAGGGCCATTATGAGTATTGTTATATCATTAGGGCTTCAAGCACAAAGTGCTGAAACCAGTTGTAACTGTAAGGATTCGTTATATCTTTATACCTTTATATCTATAATATTGAATACATAAAAAGATTTAATTTAATACATCATTACATTTATCTAGCATAATTCATCTTTATCTCTTGCTAGTGTTATTTTATATAACTAAAACTAAAATTATTTAAAAATAATTGTTTCTGGTAATTAATATAAAGCTGAAATAAAATAGAACTATTAGATTATAAGAAATGCTGCCTTGACAAATAACTGTTATACAACGAGTTTAACTTGAACAATAACAATTATTATATAAATAATATTAAAATGACACTAGCTTATCATCTGATTCAGTTTCATTTAAAATATTTTAACTTTGTGAGTTTTTATGAATACAAATGTCGAATCTGTATTTGGAATTGAAATGATCTTTTTTTTTTTTTTTTGGTCCTTTCTGGAAATATTTGCATACTATTTTACCTCCAAAATAGTGTTTGTCTTTTAGTTCCAGGTAGTTGGTCAGCTGGATGGTGGATGCGGGCTCACTGTCCAGGGTCATGATGATCTGCAGACCTCTAGCGTTGAGACTCACTGAATGCCACAAACCATCATTCACCCTTTGACCTGTCAATCATAATCGCCATGTTTTAAGGAACACACCAAGTGTGCATGACCATGAAACAACTTTTAGTGAAACAACTTACCACATTTCAATGATGTTTAACAAACCACACACATTCTATAAAGTCATCCAAGGCAACAATCAGTATGAACCGTCAACTCTCACACAAAACAAAACTAGGATGAAACAGAACTCAATATCACAATACAAAGTGCCAAGAAACCTAATCGGCTGGCAAAATAAAAAACCTGCCCCCTCGACCCCCATCCCAAAAAGATAAGTTCTCTTTGAGTTTTGATTTAATTAATTCTGGCCATTACATGAGAAGGGCGCCCAAGCTGTGTGCGACCACTGTATGTCTACAGTCTCCTCTGTGCCAGCCATCTGTTTGTCGTTTGAGCTCAAGCGCTTCACTACTTCTATTCCGGTAATTACAACACTCTCTATTTCTGCCAATGCTCCTATGACGCAAGTTAGAAAAAAAAGAAAGAAAAAAAAAACAGGTTTCAGGTAGGATAAAACAGCAGCTTTAAAACAGACTGGCCCTGCACAACAGATGGAGAGCACCCTCCTTCCCTCGCTACGTGTCGATTGTTGTTGAACATCAGGATTTCTCACTAGACTAAAACGTATCAGTTACCTAACATAACCTTGAAGAGGAAACGAGTATTGTGTAGGTTATCTCACGCTATGGGAAAGATTAATATTTTCAAGATGTTGAAGCCAAAAATGATCCTTAATTTGGGACCCATTGTCAACACAGAGCAGCAACTAGCAGACCAAGAGCAGGCTGTCTAGCGTGCTCATTGGCTGCCCTGCGGCAACTCCAGCAGCCTACCTCTGAGCCCGGCGTGACGTCACACCCAATGAATGACGTCATCGCGTCACAAGCCGCCAGGTTGGGGATGCCGGCTCAAGTGCGGCAGCTGAGTGTCTGTGAGGGGAGGTGGAGCAAGTGAGAGTGAGGCTTGAGGGAGGGAGTCTGGCGAGCACGTTGCGGTGGTCACAGGCTCAGGCGGCCTTTGAGAATGGTCGGGCGGAGTGTGAGGGTTGAACACTTCGAGCTGAGCCCGCAGGGTCACGTAGGAAGTGCATTGCAGAACTCGCAACCCCCTGATGAAAGGGCGAGAGCTGCGTGTTTCTGGCCCAGGCAGAGAGCGCATATCACGTGGGGCTCTGCATGAGCCTCAGGAACTTCGAGGCATCTTGAAACAGATGCTCGCTGCTCTTTTCGCAGTGAGTTTGCAAAGAAAAGGATACGTCGCACAGATTGCTGAAAGTGGCGAAGATGGCCTGCTTCTTCAGGCGCTGTCCTAAGCTGGCTTGTCTCTTTCCTTGACGGCGGCAGCTTCTCTGTAGATCCAGGATTGCGGAGAGCTTCGCTAAAGAGATGAAAATCAGAGATACAGCCTCCGAGCCCCTGCTTATATACGCTAAGCCCATCCTGACGGGCTGTGACGCGGTAGTGGTAGGCTTCTGCAGTTGCCGCAGGACAGCCAATGAGCACACTAGACAGCCTGCTCTTGTTATACTATCTATTGCACTCCATTGACAATGGATACACAAATTAAGGATAAGTTTTGGCTTCAGTATCTCAAAGACGAATCTTTCCCGCAGCGTAAGCTAACTGCAAAAAGAGAGAATCTCTCGTAAGAGAACACACAACTGTGGGTCTCAGACACTAATCTTGTTTAGACCAGCATGTGTGTGTCCTTTATTTTATTTTTTTGTACAGAATGCTTAAGAAAAAAAATGACATTGCCTTTTTGGGTGACGAGATAAGCTATAAGTGTTGCCTTTCATACAAAACGGTTTTGTTTTGCTCAAGCATATCATTGGAGAGAAGAGGACCATAGAAAAGCATGTCATTCTGTGCTGTGAAAGTAATAGGATGCCTCTGTTTTAATTCAGCCAGCCTGGCAATGCAGAGACATTTACACTCTTGATCGTTATGTACACATAATTGCTAAAACTGAGCAGCATTTCCAATTAGACTCCTTCAAAGCAGTAATTTTAGTGGCTAGAGTGTGTCATGCCTAGATAAAAGTGACAGCACAACCATTTGATCACAGCTGCATTTCTGTGTCACTTGCTGAAGCTTTATACCGTTTACAATTTGCCAGGTGCATGTTAAATTGCTGAGCTGAAGAAAGAATGTGAAAAAGAATACTATATCAATTATATGATTTAGCATCATAAGTGACTGGGTTTGTTATAGGGCCTACTATACTTCTGTTTTTTCTGCTTCTCAACAAGTTCCCTCTACAGCTTTGCAGCGTATATTTTCACAACACTGTCAGAAAAAAACTCACTTGTGGCACATTTCTCCTGCTTTCTACCACTGCTCATGTGCATTTGTTATTACCAGAGCCGTCAACTCTATCGTGTGGAGCTACAGTATGTCTACCGAGGTGGTAATACATCATGTATAATAGAATTATGTTGAATTGCCATAAAGAAGTACGCTTTCTAAAGAAGTATGCTGTTTCTCACTCATTCTCGCTTCTCACGAGAGTTCCTATTTCCAGTTAGTCCCAATGTTTCAAGTTTGGTTTTCCACCTGGGAACGCTGGGGGAATGAGCGGGGAACAGAAGTGTCAGATGATTTCTGACAGATGATTTCTAAACGGTTTTATTAAGTTGAAATAGCTGCCAAGTTCCCATTTAAACTGGTCTCCTAGCCTGGCCAAGCTGGTTTTTAGCTGGTTAAGCAGTTTAAATTAACTTAGCTAGTCACAACTGTTTCGCAAAACAGTATTAACATTGTTTCACATCTATCGCTTTAACCACATTTGTTCAACAATATATAATTGTCATTTATGACGTCACATATATGGTGGAGTAATAACTTCTACTTAGGTTTGGTTTGAGATCAAAGTAATGTCTAATTATTAATGTTAAAAATAATGGACATGGCATCTGCAGATTACTTTTTGTTAGGAATGTACTGCATGTTAGGTTTCTTATTTGTTTTGATCTATTTAAGTTCTAGCAGGTCATACTAACAAGAAACTATGTTTCTAACCACATGTTGAGAGCTGTAGTTCCAATCACACAACTTTGTGATGCTGTTTGAGAAAGGTAATTTGAATTATGGTTTTAGGTAACACAAATGCTGCCAATGACGGATAATAGTTAACTAATGACGCTTTTGGGACATTCACCTCAGGCTGGGACACAAACAAACTAAGCAAAAGTTCAACAAACAAATTTAGACTAGTTTAAGATGATTTTCCAGCAGGGTTTCCCACAAAGTTCCCTCAATGCAAGTATCTGAACTGTATTTTTGAGAAAACTGTGATTTAAAATCAAGCTACAGAAGAGCCGAGATGGGTCTACTCACCCAACCCGATCACACTAAATGCGTCTTTATAGCACGCATGTGTATTGTCGTGTAATATATACGCTAAAGTGAGTTTTTACGTGCATATAATACGCATTGGTTGGTTAGGTTAAGTTTAGGTGTGGGGTAGGGTGCGTGTGTATTGTACGATTAGTGGTGTGGGGTGCGTGTGTATTATACGCAAATGAACTGCGTATCAATTGCACGCGAAAAAATGCGTCTCATATGCACGTAAAAACTCATTTTCGTGTATAAATTACACGATAATACACGATGCGTGTTATAGAGACGCATTTACGTGAGAACAGGCTGACTCACCAGTTGACACTTCTGACATCTTCAGAGTTGACGTCTGATGTGTGAGGTGGAGGCGCCCACTGCTGATCTGCAAAATCAGGTAACGTGGCTCCTGACCAGAGATCAGTGGACTGGATAGCAGCAGGCCATCAGGGTTCCAGGTGCGAAACTGCAGGCGCACCGAAAGGCCCTCCAAGAATGGTGCAGGTGCTGGCAGCGACAGAAAGCTGCTGCTGGAGCTCCAGAATGTGGCGGCCACCAGCTGTGGTTCCGAACAGGAAAAGGTCACGTTGCCCTGTGAGAAAAGGGAGAACGCCAAAGCAACGGTTTACATGCAATCAGGGAATGACCAAATGGCAATGCAGCCTGCATTCAAATGACCCAATTGCAAATTTACTGTAGCTGATTGTATCTAGGCTGATGACACTTCTGAGGCCAAAATCATGCAATCACAAGATAGTGAAAAAGAAAAGGAAAACTCCTTTAAAAATCTACTTCTCATAGAAATGTAGAATTTTAATTCAGGGCGGTTTAAAACTATATATATGTTCAAGTTTCAAGAACAGTTTCATTGACATCAAGCACAAAGTAATATTTGTTTCAAATATTCACTTTTAGATTTATGCACTTAAAACATATAGGAAAGAATTTTAATAGAGAGATTAAAACATGCTTGTCATAGAGATGGTGCATTCAAAACATTTTGTATATGAACTGCAGTTGAAAAACTTAAAGGAAAGAACTAGTGAAAGAAGAGTGTATTAAATGAGATGCAATTAAGAAAACCGGTAGCACAAGAGATGGAAAATAAAAGAAAAAGAGGAAACAAGCTGAAGGGTTACATGAGAATTGGAGAGGCTGAGAGCCAGACATGCTAAACCCACAAAGGCAGCAGGCAGTCTGGATAAATGTCACCAGCGCAGATCCACAGAGAGCAACAGAAACACATCCGCAGGACAGAAGCTCACGTAGGCGTGAAAAGGTTACTGCAGTGTGAGGTGAACACCTCATTGATCCCTGTGCCACAGGCCTGTACAGAAACCAGATCACTGAACTGAGGCCTCGGCAGACCTTCCCCCAACCTGACAGCCTTAAGCTGTGTAACATCAGCGCTTAATATGAGCCGGATACCGCCGGATCCTGTTCTGGAAAATATCAGATTTTGGACTTTTTAAAACAATACGGCATTAACAAGTGAATTATTTTGACAGTGTGTGCGAGAGGCAGAGCGAGACAGTGTAAGCACAGGTTTATGTAAATGTATTTGGAGACTATATTTTGCTATTGGCCCTCAGCATATATTTTTGACAAATCTTATTTTTTAAGTTCAAAATCACTTTCATTGGTTGGTGTTTACAACAAATTGTTTTGCGTGCAGTAAAGCTATGTAAATGTAGAGTCTTGCAGGAACCTATGAATGATGCTCTTTTAGTTGTGCCATCACCGTTTACTGATGTCATTGTATGTTCGGGAAAACCAACACTCGGTTACTAACGTAACCTCGGTTCTCTCTAGAAGAGGGAACAAGTGTTGGGTAAGCTTGTACGGTACGGGAAAAACCCTTTTCTCGAGGATACTGAAGCCAAAAAGTTATCCTTTAATTTTTCATTTACTTAAAACACATTGCTCAGTGCTTCCAGAATTAAAAAAAGTTTTTTTGTGATTGTTGCGAGCAAAAATCCTTGATTATGCGGCCCATTTTCTTAAAAAATGCGATGGAATATGGGGAATATTTATGTAATTTTATGCGATGAAAGTGCAGGAACTTGCAAAAATTGTTGGAACTTACAAAAACTTGCGCTTTGATGACGTGCTGCAACTGAAGCAAACACAAACACGTGCAAATAGAAAAAAACACATGCAAACAGGAAAAAAAAATGCAATAAAAAACACCTGCGAATTAAAACAAACAAAAACAAAAAACATCATCATCAGTTTAACACGTGTGCTCCATATACAGAAACGAGCTTCAAAAGTTCACAACACAACCAAATACAGAAACGCGCTGCAAATAACATAGACCACAACAGAAATGTTTCCAGGGGAGCCAAATAAGTGACGAACCCGGCTGGGACGTGCTTATGTAACGGAGGCCAGCTAGTAGTTGCTGTGCGAGTAAACCTCACTCCCCGATCTCAATAGGCGCTCTAGCGACAGACGCTAGAGGCTGCAGTCTTTAGCCTCCTTGTTAGCGCGCCTGACTCTCATGCCGGAGACCCGGGTTCGAGGCCCGCTCGGAGCGGGGCGAGTAAGACCCGGGTGTTAGGGGTTACATTGGTGCCGTGACCCGGATGAGAGTGAGGTTTAGGGGGGTGAGTGTAACGGAGGCCAGCTAGTAGTTGCTGTGCAAGTAAACCTCACTCCCTGATCTCAATAGGCGCTCTAGCGACAGACGCTAGAGGCTGCAGTGTTTAGCCTCCTTGTTAGCGCGCCTGACTCTCATGCCGGAGACCCGGGTTCGAGGCCCGCTCGGAGCGGGGCGAGTAAGACCCGGGTGTTAGGGGTTACACTTATTGCTCGTGAGCTTCACTATGCCCTGCTCCTTTCGAAGGGCAGACGGCAGAACGCTTAAAGTGGGACTTTGGAGTGAACAGGGCTCTAGTGTTCCATTATGTAGTCGTGTGGAACGCACTTGATAAAGGGAGCAACGAAAAACAACATAATTTCCTCATTATTTTCTCCTGGGATGTTCCCATGACAACGCAGTGGTGTCTATCAGCTGAATAGCTGTTCTTACGACAGAAATATAATGCTGTTAACATAGTGGTTGCAAATTCATTTTTATTTTTACTTTTACAAAAAAAGCTTTTAAAATATACATGTCTGTGTGTCTCAACCATATGGTCTCAACTTTAAAAATACTAGTGCGATCAGAGGAAACACATAAAGGGCTGAGCTGGGCTGAGCGCTAATGGAAAAAGGACCTATTGCAGATTACTTATGAAAAAATCTTACAACTTGTTTCAGAAAACTGCAAAGGCCACAAAATGCACATTTTTTTCTGAACTTATCATAAAAATTGTCGTATCCGACAGTGAGCGGAAACTATAAAAGGGGGCCGGCACATAATGTCAGCTTTTGATTGGTCGAAGCAAGTCGCTCTCAGGAGTGCTAGAAGTGTGGCCAAGGGACGCAGTGTAGGGTTACAGTCATAACCTGAGACATTCCCTTTCGAGGGAACTCGCGCTGCGATCGAAAATCGACACATTGGGGAACGAAATGCCCACTGCGCCACACTTAGAGAGTACGCCCTAGAGTGAAGCAATCTGGCACACCTAGGACGAGAGAACTTGAGAACCCGGAGTAGAGGGCAGATCCAGACTGTAGTGTCTAATAATGGTGTTAGGGGAAGCCCAGTCTGCGGCATTGCAGACCTCCTGCAGAGAAACTCCTGACAGCAAAGCTTTAGAGGAAGCCTCTTCTCTAGTTGAGTGGGCTCTTAATAGCAGAGGCAAAGGCAAGCTGCGTGCCTCGTAAGCTGAAGATATAGACTCTACTATCCATCTGCTGATAGAATGATAGACTTCACCCTCCAAAGTGAAACCGTTTTTAACCCAGAGTAACTTCCAAACAGTGATTCATGCTTTTGTTACAACTTGTCTAGACTATTGTAATTCACTTTATATTGGTGTCTCTCAGTCTTCCCTCTCCCGTCTACAGTTAGTGAAAAACGCAGCTAATAGACTCCTCACTGGGACCTGCAAACATGAGTCGATAACCCCTAGTTTATCCACACTGCACTGGCTACCTGTCAAATTTTGAATTGATTTTAAAATTGTATTTGTTTATAAAGCCCTCAACAAATTGGCCCCTCAGTACTTGACCGGTCTACTCTGTCCATGCACTTCTTTTAGAACTGAGATTCTGAGATTGATATTGATCACTGTCTACTCATTTTGTGTGATCTAGACTTAAAATATGAGGCGATTGCGCTTTTGCAACTGAAGGCCCTATTGGAACAGTCTACTTCTCTACATTAGACCCTTTGTTTCCACCTTCAAAACGTCATTAAAGACCTATTTATTTTATTTGGCTTTTAATTATTATTATTTTTTTTTATTATTGGTTGTTTTCTTTTTCTTTTTCTTTTTTTCGGTTCTGAACAGCACTTTAGTCAGCCTTGGTTGTTGTTAAATGTGCTTTATAAATAGATTTATTGTATTGTATTGTATTGTATTGTATTGTATTGTATCTGCTTAAAACATCACAATGCTCTACAATAAGTAAATCCAATTCTCTAGCTAAATACTCTTCGACAGCACTGCCAAAGTAATATACAGAACTACCGCAAAAACGAAATTTCAAAGACAATTTCTCATTATTATGACTTAGTTTCTTATAACATTGAGAAAGTTTCTCACAATAATGACTTAACATCTCATAATTATGAGAAACTTCTTCATAATAATGACTTAACATGTCATAATAATGAGAAACGTTCTCGTAATAATGAGAAACTTTCTCGTAATAATGACTTAACATCTCGTAATAATGACTCTCGTAAACATCTCGTAATAAAGATAAACTTTCTCGTAATGATAACTTAACATCTCATAATAATGACTCTCGTAAACATCTCATTATAAAGAGAAACTTTCTCGTTATCATGACTTAACATCTCATAATAAGAAACGTTCTCGTAATAATGAAACAATTTCTCGTAATAATGACTTAACATCTCGTTATAATGACTCTCGTAAACATCTCGTAATAATGAGAAACTTTCTCGTAATAATGACTTAACATCTCGTAATAATGACTCTCGTAAACATCTCGTAATAATGACTTATCTCATAATAATGACTCTCGTAAACATCTCATAATAAAGAGAAGCTTTCTCGTAATAATGAGAAATTTTCTCGTAATAATGACTTAACATCTCATAATAATGAGAGACGTTCTCGTAATAATGAAACAATTTCTCGTAATAATGACTTAACATCTCGTTATAATGATGACTCTCGTAAACATCTCGTAATGATCAGAAACTTTCTCGTAATAATGACTCTCGTAAGCATCTCATAATAAAGAGAAACTTTCTCATAATAATGAGAAATGTTCTCGTTATAATGACTCTCGTAAACATCTCGTAATAATGAGAAACTTTCTCGTAATAATGACTTAACATCTCATAATAATGAGAAACCTTCTCGCAATAATAAAACAATTTCTCGTAATAATGACTTAACATCTCGTTATAATGATTCTCGTAAACATCTCGTAATAATGAGAAACTTTCCCAGACAGATGTAAAGTACGGCCAATAGCAATGGTTTATCTAAAAGAAAAAATATGAAATATGGAAATACAAGGTTTCTGCTTGACAGAGATGACATTTTAAATTATACATTTATAAAGTAAATGTCTTATGGGTTTTAGCATTAGGGTGATAACAATAATAATAATAATTTAACATATATTTATTTCTCCTCATTGTAATTGGGCCCCCCTGAACATGAGAGCATAATGAAAGCCTCTATGTCACAGCAAGTTTAAATTCAAAACACTTCTCTCATTTGTCAAAACTCAGCATCCCTGAACATAGCACTTTTTGCTACTATCGTTGCTTCAGACCAGTTGTAAACTGTTTGTTCTTCAATGAACAAGAACACTTAAAAAATCCAGGACATCCAGATTTTACAAGACATTTTATGAGAGTTTTCTCTCATTTTCCATGACTGATAATTGGTCATTCATTTTCCAGGATTTCCAGGTTTTCCAAGACATGTGAGACCTGATAAAGTGTGAAACTTGGCACAGTTTGTGCACACATTTACTGTAATGATTCCTGCTGATACCGAAGAGCCAGAAGTAATATGTATGGAGTCTGAACATGATTATAATTTGTATAGCAAAATTAAAGTGAGAGATTCACAACATCACAAGGTCAAAAGACATTTCCATGTGTTTCAATAAACCAGGTGCTTACCACACTGTATATCTGAGGCTTTCTTCGTTTAGCCAAGTCAATGACATTTACTCCATTGTAGTAGAGGTTCTCCATGCAGCCATGAAAGTTACGTCGAATAAAGGTTCCAGGTTTCCCTGGCAGTGGGATCCCACCAAAGCTTAGCTGTTAGAGAGAATGAATAAAACATATCTAATTTCAAAACATAAAAAACATTAAATATGTTTGTTTTCTATTTATATGCAATATATTCTAAATATTATATATCGACATCAAATTTGTTTATAAAATTTACACATGAAAAATGCATCCCTCTCAGCCCATAAAATTAAACACTACTTCTGAGCATTATCATGATACTGGAACATTATTGTGGTAAACAAAATGCCTGACGCCTTTTGGTATTTTGGAATATTTTACATAATTTGTTTCAGGCCATACCACGACATTTCAGCGGGTTTAGGGTCAGGGCCTGACTTGGTTATTCCACAGAGCCATTTCTTCAGACTATAAGAATTCGGCTCAAAATCGGACGAAAATCGCACAGTGTATGCCCGCCTTTAGCCAGTAGCCTACATTGTGCATTCTGTGAAGCTTCATTGTTATTCTGCTTGAGCCTTATTTTGTTAGGCTCTATCTCACATATGGACAATCTGACATGGCTTTCTATAATTTATGAATACAGTCCAGAACTCATTTTTCCATCATTTACTCTGTCCAGCACTGCTGCTGGACAGTTTCAAGCTATCTTGAATGCTTTAGATCAGGTTATTTTTTTTTACGCTTTTCCCAGTCAATTTTTCCCAGATTCAATTTAAAAACAGAGGGATTGTAGGTGCTTGCATTTAAAAAATAAATATATAAATGAAGAAGACGATCAAGTAATTAGGAAGCATAAAACGACAACAGCAGTGTCCTTGCTGCTGAGGGGAATAAAGGTCAGTCTGTAGCCAGGCGGTCTCAGTGGCTGTCAAGCTACAGTATGTCATGTCATTCCTGGATCTTGAGGACACATTTACTGCTCATACACAGGACAGTTCCATCTCTCATAGGTGAGGTGAACTGCTGCATTTATAGTGCTATTAACTTCAGTGCACCTCATCAGCTGCACTCCAGTTAGCCTTTGACTATTGTAAGTCTGGATAGGACAGCCAATGGACGCCTGGGGAAACAGAGATTTGAGGGGAGGCAGATACTCCATCACAGTAGATTTATGAACTACATTTTTCCTTCAATGATCAATAATGCATTTTCTTGTGGTAACCTAGCACCACAAGAAATTTCCTAGGCCTCCTGAAAGCCAAATCTTTGTGATGAAGAAAATACAAATACAAAAACAATTTTTATTATTTTTTTATTTTTTACTGCAGTGGTACTGTTATATTTACCTCAAACACGTGATATGCATCTCTTGGTTGGATATTATTTTTATTGCCCTCTTTAAAACACTTTGTTCAGTAAATTATTTAATTATCCACCTGTTTCTGCTCTAAACAATGGGCGCCGCCATGACGACGATGCCGGTAGTCAACTTCCGGTTCCAGTCTGGTCTATGCATTTTTGCCATGTGTTTTAAATTGTGTCATCCCTACATCGTTAAACTAAATCGAAAAAAAAAAAAAACATTTATCAAATGTGATCTGTTCATGTTATTTTTTATTAAATCACAGATTAAAACAAAATGAACGTTTTTCTTGGCTTCATACCTTCCAAAGGATAGCGGATGCATAACTGCACGATCTCATGATCATCTATTGTTTACTATATACTTCTTATTTATTAAAACCAGGCGATAGGTAGTATAATAAATAAGAAGTATATAGTAAACAATAGATGATCATGACGGAGGCGACAGCGCGCAAACTGGACTTTGGTCTCATCAATGAAACTCGGCGTAACGTTATGTCTAACCTCACAGGCGAGAAATATATAGACTATGCATCTTTGAAAGCAGATGGAGACAGGAGTCAAAGGGCTAACCAGCCTAACCTTATAGTACTGTTATTCTGCAGCAGTCGGGGTGATAGAGACTGTCGGATGTTGATCGTGTAGTTGTGCATCAGCTATCCTTTGGAAGTCATGAACAAAAGAAAAACGTTCATTTTGTTTTAATCTGTGATTTAATAAAAAATAACATGATCAGATCACATTTGAAGAATGTTTTTTTCGATTTAGTTTAGCGATGTAGGGATGACACAATCTAAAACACATGGCAAAAATGCATAGACCAGACTGGAACCGGAAGTTGACTACCGGCATCGTCGTCATGGCGGCGCCCATTGTTTAGAGCAGAAACAGGTGGATACTTAGACAATGGGAATTATTTAATTTCAAAATTATATCAGTGCATTTTATATACACTACTGTTCAAATGTTTGGGGTCAGTAAAATTTATTTTATATTATTTATTTTTTTATTATTATTTTTTTTAATATTAAGCAGTACAACAGTTTTCAACAATAATACTGTCACTGTCCTTGTGTGCACTACATTACCCAGAATCCACACCTGAACTCATTCCCTCACTTACCAGCCTGTTCATCGTTATCTTCATCAGTGTCACCTGTCTTCACCTTGTTATGTTTGATTTGTGCTTGTATTTAGTTTGCTTCTGTTCAGTCTATCCCCGAGGGTCGTCGTTTATAGTGTGTGAACTGGAGACCTGGAGTGTCTTAGTCTAAAACTAAAAGTCCAAGTCAAAAATTTATTTGGTATTTAGAATTAGGCATTTGGTAATCAGGTTAGTGCATTTTGTATTTAGGATTGGGCATTTGGTCATTTAGCCATTTAGGATTGGGCATTTAGGAATTTAGGACTGGGAATATGGTATTTAGGATTCAGCATTTGAGGATTGAGGAGTGTATGCACATAAGGAGCTGTGGCCAAAATACTGGAAGCTGGGTTTGAAATGACTGGTGCGCAGAGGCACCTTATAGATGGCAAAGGGTGCTCCCAGTGCTGAGGAGTACACTATAATAAAACCAAACAGAGCTAGTTAGCTGGGATGGAGTGAGGACTGTACTTTATAATGACAAAAACCAGCAAGGACACAGGACTCAAATGTTTCATGACGAATAACAAAGACTCCATAACAAACACTAAACATATCAGTGCAGACAAGGATTGGGGGGAATGCCGTTCCAAAAGTGAATGACACCGTGGGGAAAGAGGAACTCTTGTGGACACCGGGGAACATAAAACAGACACTGTGACATTTTATAAATTTTTCATTTTTTTTCTTCAAATGAGACCCTTTTATCTCTCATTATAGCTACGTATATAAAAAATCAACTTTGACCACACCAGACAAGATGCACAGTTGTAGAATTTACCATGTCAAAAGGCTTATCATTTCAAAAAGAGGAAAATAGGGGGTTCCAGAGACCTACCTCATAGTCGACCTCTAGAGAGTCTCCATCACCCTTGGTCCTAAACTGCTGAGTGTGTCTATCCAAAGTGAAGTTGACCTGTTTGTTAAAGCGTTCGACCAGAACAGAGTGCCAGTGCAGATCATCTAGGAGACTTCCTAATGTGACCACCATACGAGCACTGCTGGATCTCACCCGGCTGTCATCTGCAAGAGAAGGATTTCCATTATGTTAATAGCCATGAATAACTTCCAGTCATAATATTTCAGCATACCGTTCAAAACTCTGGGGGTGGTAAAAGAAAAAAACTGCAATATTTTTTTTTGAAACATAATTAGAACTTAAAAGAATGAATTAAAGTAATTTATTCCTATTTCAGCATCATTACTCCAGTCTTAAATTATCCTTCAGATATCATTTTTATGATTTGATTATTATCCATGTTGAAACAGTTGTGCTGCTTAATATTTTTGTGGAAACCATGACACATTTTTCTACGATGAATAGAAAGTTCATAAGAACAATTTATTTGAAATAGAAATATTTTAGAACATTTTTATTTTCACTTTGTGTAATGTTTTTTTTAATCAATTTAATGCACCCTTGATTAATGAAATAATGATTTTTTTCAATACACAACAAGTCTCCACTCCAAAGTAAATTAAATACATGAATAATAATTAATTTTAGAATTCATAAATACAATATATTATTCACAAATTCAACCCTAGCTTCCCCCAGTACTGTAACTCACCCAGGTTTAGATGCAAGGCCAGTCTGCCACGATGAAGCTCCAGGGTGATATAATCCCCTCGCTGGCCTTCTCCATGTAGTAAAACACCTTCTGCCTGTCGACTCTTAAAACGCAGTGATATAACATCTTTCACCGTGCTCATAGACTTCTGGTTGAATCGGTAGAGCAAAGAGCTTCTGCCATCAAAATCAGCCACATACGACCCTATGGACACATGAGATTTTGTATGAAACACTTACTGTAGACAAGCTCATTGCACTTAAAATGTAAATAACAAACAAATTAACATTTGATTTCACAATAAATATTAAATTACACATTAAAAAAATCATGATGAAACTGGAAGACGATATTGGTTAAACTAATAACGCTGTGATAGGGATATAACACCACCTGAAACAACAAAAGTTGAGGACTCTCTATTTTTCGGTTTCTGGTTTTCAAGAGAGATTTGCAGGTGCCTTAAATTTGCTGCTAGAAACGTGTCAGGAAACATTTTTTGCAAACTTCAAATCCAAGTTTACAATCAAAAATAAAAGCAATAATTAAATTGTGCACCCCAAGGCTGTGTGACAAATAAGGTATGCACCGTTATTATAGGCTAATTGTGGCGATACAATAACTCTTTATATTTGAAAGCCGATATATTGGCCAATAAATCTGAATCCAAATTGTCATCATTCATCATTTTTGAGAGCCTAATTACAAAACCAAAAGCCATGTCCCAAGCACACAATTTTAATGTTGTCATTTTAATTTTATGTAACTCATATGACAGCCTTGCGCTGCATGTTGGACTTAACTGTATTTTCCTTTTCCGAAGTGATTCCGATCATATTTAAAGCAATTCAAATCCATCATTGTGAACAGTGCGCATCTGAAGTGTCCCACATTATAATAATGTATCAGCTTTAATATATCGAACAAATTTTCATATGGGGCCAATAGCAATAACATTAACATAACATAGGGTTGGTGATAGTGCAGTGGGTAAGAAACAGGCCTTTGGTTGTGAGACCCGGGTTTGACTCCACTGTGAGACACCAATGTGTCCCTGAGCAAGGTACTTAACCCCTAGTTGCTCCAGAGGTGTGACCTCTGACATAAATAGCAATTGTAAATCGCTTTGGATAAAGGCGTCAGCTAAATGTAAATGTAAACATTAAAAATAAACATATCGGCCGATACCGATATAGTGGCCGATATTTTGTGCATTCCTAGTTCTAAAAGTTCTATTCCTAGTTCTTGTGTTACCCATGGTTCCATGACAGAAGTTTAATCATTTCTTTCTTTGTTGTCTCTTATAAACATGACTTTTGAATTTTCTTAATTTCTTTTTATTTTATTTTATTTTACTTTTTGATACACCAAATCACAGTCTAAATATTATCAGGATCAAAACACAAAAATTGTGTTTTTCTTTCTCATGCTTGTTTGCAAAGTTGTTCTGCAGAACTCTCTATCTGTTCCAGTTCATTACTGTATAATGCCAATCATTAAGCAAAACCCTGCAGCCCATGGAAAAATGAACAAAGGAGCGAGTTTTAAAAAAAATAGATGCCTCCTTTTTTGGATTAGTGCAGCAAAGCAGAAAGACTGTATATTTTCCGGCACTGAATATAATGACCTAATTTTGATAATAAGCAACCGCTCCATTTGGTGAAATAAGGATACTGTGAGCTATGTGGTTCGTGATCTGGGCATAGCAATCTTGCAGTCGTGATAATGACACGTATCTAGTATAGCACCATTCTCAGGTTCAGCTTGAGTTCACAACTGTCACAGCATTCGGCTGATTAGCATTATGTGATATGTGGCTCAAGTTAATCTAAGCTGTTAGGTGCAATCACCGCACTTCCAGTGAGCACTAGCCGTCAAATCATGTATAATTAAAAGAACATTTATGCTCTTCTTTCAAGGTTATATTCAACAATCAAAATCCAGTGTACATAGTCAGACTATAGGGCTCATAGATTCATTATATCAAAACTATATTCTGTCTACTATAATTTGTCATGGGATTCACATGTGAATTGTTTAAGTGTCTGTGGTTGATTAGCCGAGACAGCTGAACGTGTATCTGCAAAGCACACAATAATCCAAGTTTAATACACGGATCATGCCACAGAATAATGAGGAACCTTTTTATAAATGTCTATGTAATTCAAAAATTGATCCATTTTGTGGATCTCGGTATCATTAAAAGGCACATTTATTTTTGTTTATCTACAGCCAGACTGGAAAAATGTCTGATACGTAGACATCTTTGTTCGGTTTTGGAAAAGTATTATAAAAGAAAGTCATCAAACGACCTTCATTTAAAGGAGAAAAGTGAAACTGCTGATGTCATGCAATGAATTATGAGTGTCACCTTAACTCAACTCCTGTAAAAAAATACTGTGTGACTGGAAAAGGACAAAGGACAGAAGTCATGTGAAGATCTGCAGCAAGAATTATGGGTAATGTTATCACCTTATACACTGTGCCACAACTATTTTATTACCCCTGCAACTAAGACTGGGGAAATGTGCTGTGTGAATTCTGCTATTGGCTCTAGGATGCTTCTGTACTCTGATTCTGGATCACTTTTCTACTCATTCATTTTCAACTCTTACGAAATATTGTGAAATATTAACTGAACAACATAGAAAACTACATCTAAACTCCAACTTTAATGCCAAGCACAGAAATACTGTGTAAAATCGAATGCAATAGATGTAACTGCTGTGTCTCAGAATGTAAAACAACTAGAATAAGAGTTAAAAAAATAACAACTCCCTCTTTCATTTCAAAATACCACCTAGTTATAGATAGAGGAGAATCAGACTTCCATGAGACAGCAATGCATTTTTTAGCCACTGCCAGAGTTATCTCCAGAAAATGTTTCTTAAACCTGTTTAATATTTTATCAATTTTCATGAACTTCCCCAGCAAACAAAATTCTGGGTCAACCGGTAATGAAATTTGTCTAATCTTAGTCAAGACACAACAAAAGTCAATCCAGAAATATCTTACTTTTACACACGACCAAGTACAGTGTAGGAAGGTGCCCACCTCGTACAGCGGAAGCATGCATCAGATAGCTCAGGTTTGAACTTATGAATCTTCTCCGGAGTTAAATACAACTGATGGAGGAAATTATAGTGGACGAGTCTATACCGTGCATTAATAGTGCCTGATAAACTTTCTTTACACAACTCTGACCAAACTTGGTCTTCAATTGTGGTATTTAAGTCTGAGTCCCACTTCCCCTTAGACCTATACAAATCCGATTTGGGACATTCCAATATCAGTAAAAAATACATTTTGGATGTAAGCTTGCATTGACCTCTTTCTTGCATCAACCTCTCTATTTCCGTGAGCTTGGGCAGAGTCATGCTGTCGTTCGAAGTGCTCCTCAAAAAGGATTGCAATTGAAAAGTCCATCCTCATAACAATCCTCCAAAGTATGAATTCCACTGTGATGCCATGCCTCCAGGATATTGTTATTTACAGTCATTGGGATAAGCTCCTTTTGTTTTAAAGGTGACTTTGGCGACAGTCTTAACTCCTTGCCGATGGTCTTATGTACATCATACCAAAGTTTAATAAGGTGTGCTGCTGGTCATTTGTAATATATATTTTTAACGTTAAATATTCTCACTCACGATAAGCACAGCCGTACACAGCCACTCTGAGGCCCACCCGACCACTGGGACTCCAGTCCAGAGGAACGAAGCGGAGGAACCGGGTTCTGATAGACTGGCTGAGTTTATGGTGGACCACACTGTCTGGATTCACGTTTCCCACAATCCTCTGGAAATAGAAACAAGGAGAAGGTTTTTACTTTCTATGAATATAGTTTTGGAGATTGGAATTGAAATTGGAGATATAAAACAAAAATATATGATTTTGTTGTGAGGAGTATTACATACATGCATACACATACATAGATATATATTCACCCATTGTTAAATTGTCCATTTATTTTAAAATAAAAATCACAAAAATCAAGGATTTAAGCTATATAAAATTAAGTAAAAACAAACAAAAGAAACATCCATGTCTTATTTTATACCATATTTATGGAAGGTGCCTTATAATAATTTATAACATGCAGGTTGATGCCATTATATGAATACATAAATCCAATTCAGTCCAGTTCAATCCAAAGAGCAGTATTTTTAAGTCTCAGCAGTTTATGTAAAATGTCACCTAGTTTTCATCTGCTAGCACACATAATTTGACAGTAATTTGCGCGTGACTCACTTCACAGTTGAGATTTATATGGAACAGAAGAACCGATGACCAAAACATCACATTTATGGATGAATCACCAAGATAAGACGTCAGCTTTTTTCTAAGATAGACTTTTCCATGTCTCTTTGAGATAAATAACATCAACAATATAATCACCTCCCCTCGCAAGACACTCACAGCCCACAAATGCTGTTAAAATGCCAGCAAAAACCAGTAGCACCTCAATGCAGTACATGAGATCCACGGGGAGGAGTCGGATCAAGATCCAAGGGGTGGAGATGGGTAGGATTAGGGGTGGGTTTAGAGATCAGGAGGCGGAGTTGGGTAGGTTTTGTGTATGTAAGGTTGGAGGAGTTGGATCTGGATCCGACTCCTCCCCATGGATTTCATGTTCTGCAGTGAGAACCGTCTCGCAAAAACAGCAATCTTACGTTAGTGACTTTAAAGGTGGCGTTTTGTTTTGATTGGTTTTGACAGAAGAATTGCTTGATTTTGTTTATTGGGAATTGACTGGATGGTAGTTTGCTGTGATCTCATTTGAGTGACAGGTTGTTCCACCCTTATGCCACGAGGCAGGCAAAGTTATTTTTATTAAAAAGGGCACTCAGAGCACATTTTCTGAAAAGCCCTTTGCTGTTTTTTTGTCTTTCTTTTTTTTTCATTGACGATTCAAATCAAACAGTTCAAGACTGCAAGATTTAATTTCTTTTTCCTTTGTAAAGCAATTTACATTTTTTTTTCCGTTATTAAATGCATCAACATTTTGTCATTACATCAGCTCCTCATCAACACTCATTTGAGCACTCAATGACGACAACATCCTGTCCCTGCCTGCTTCTTCCTCTCTCCCTTTCCCCCACTTAGAGAAAAAAACAACAACAATGCATACATCCAATTACCTATCAGCTCACCTCAGCCCAAGGGCACAGCGGAGCTCCCATCGGATCTGGGGAGATGCCCAGGTTACAGGCTGCCCACGTAAACAGCTCCTCTCTACACTTCATTAACTCTATTCCTGTATCGACTCCTGCTAGACATCCTCCTCATTCATTAAGCCCCCATGCACTGCTGGCGTTATCACAGACTCTCCACGGACCGTTTCATCAGCTCTGTTACGTCTGCAACGGTTACATTCTCATGTGATTCAACAGTCATTGTTTCCTTAAACCCAGAGTGATTCCACATCAGAAAGAAAAGCCAGCACAAGATGAGCTCAATTGGGGTGGGTTGACAGATATCAATAGCAAACCAGGGTTATTTTCATTTTCTAAAACATAACTGAAGTATTAAAAATGAAGTTGAAATTAAATATAACTGTTAGACGAAAACTAATTAAACATTAAAACTTTAAGTTGGATCCATAATATGACAACTATGAAAAAAATAGAATATAAAAAGCACAAAAATAACTAAAAATTAAGGTAAAATGAAAACAGAAAAAAGCTACTTCAAAATATAAATAAAATAATCCTTAAATAACACATCAAATTAATGCTAAAAGATTGAATGTCACTTTTCATCAACAAGAAGCAGTTTCTGAAGGCTTCCACTGACCCCTTCTAAATCAGAATTACACTCAGTCCCCGGAGAAGCAAGGGCCCAAGAGTGTCAGAAATAGACAGCACCTCAGTACCTCTGTGACTGTGTTTAAACGAGAGCTAAGACAGCAAAAATGTCCCCAGACAATAGACAAAGAGTCTCTTCCTTTTCCTGCTTTCCTCTCTCACTTTCACCAATGTGCATTGCCTGTGCCTGGAAAAGTCATAAATGTTTTATTTACAGTCGTTCAGTAGAGCAGAAAACAGACAAAATATCTAAAGGGATCCAAAGGCCTGGAAAGTGATGATTTCATCATTGTCTGAGAGCTGTAGTTGCTAGCCAAGTGAAAAACCTAAGGTGATATTTAGAACACTTCTATAGCGATTCTGATTCAGGCCCGTTATGGCTAAATGAGTTGCAAACTTTTACATCAATTCCACTTTATGGGACCCAAAAGGGCCAGTAGGCTCATGCTTTAAGCAAAACTAATCTGACGAAACCATTGGCCGTCCTATCGATTGCTTATGGGGCTACTCATGCCGCCGTGTAATGTGAGACCTGGGAGGTATGGATGTGAAATGGAGGCAGAGAAAGAGAGATATAGAAAGAAATGAGTTAGCATATGGGAACCTAATTAAGATGAACTGACAAGCAAAAACTATGCTGTTTTTTAGGGCTGTCATTAAATTAAAAATTATTACATAATATGCAGAATAATTAAACAAATAATTACTATTACAGTATTAGCATATATTAATCTTATGCAGATAAAAGTCTTAAATGAAGATACTTCTCGAGAAGATATTTACGAAATTGTTTAATTTACCTTTTTACACATGGATAGTCGGTGTGTACACCCAAGTTGGTTTGCAGCACCTGACCTGAATGACAAGTACTTCAGATATCTATCTTCCGCACCACAGGCCATCCTGTGTGTTGCGTGTGAGGGTTCGAAGTATCAGTACAGAATCCTACCCTTCGAGTGCTCCATAGCCAGTTGGGTCCTCAGGTCAACTGGGAGAGAGCAATCTCACCCACGGGCTGAGTATCTCTTTTTCAGTTTGGAGAAGGACTCGTCTCTTCAAATGGAGAGTGTGTTCACCTGGTGCTATATAGAAGTGAAAAAGGGTCCTTAAGCTCATTGAATTTTTCACACCCAGTGTTAAGAAGTGCCCCTGTCTTGTGTGCACGTCACTTGCACCTACTGTGCAAGGTCTTGATAGTTGCCCCTTATTGGCCCAACCAGACCTAGTGCCTATCGACAGTCTTCCTGACTTCTCCTGGATACATTTCATGGACCGGGCATGATGGCACCCACAATATGTGCCCAAAGTTCCTACCTCTCCCTCAAACTGGGACCAGGTGGTGAGCCTGCAAACGCTGCCCCGGAGGAGGCAGACCCAGCCCTTGCTTTCTCTGTCCGTCTGCTTCATTGCGGTTATACGTGTACAGAACACAAGCCTTAGAACCTCAGACTAGCTCTTGTCTGTTAAGGAAATCAGGAGAAAGGGAAGGCTGTTTCCAAGTGTGGTTGGCCCACTGAATGGTGGATGCCTTCATCTCTGTGAAAATCTCGAGATGCACATATCTACTTAGGTAGTGAGCTCCTCTTATCGAGTGTGTGCTTCCGCCTAGATGTTGACAGAGTGCTTCGCTGACAGATATTCTAGGCTTGGGGGCTGGGTGACACCTATGGTCGAACTGTTGCTTACCATGGGCTCCCTTCCCATAAAGCCAGTTTCACCACGAGCCTGGTTCGAAATGTCGGCTTGCTGCACCATTCTCCTCCTAAGGACTGGATATGTGCACCATTTCTGCTCCAGTTGAGTTCCCTTTAACCAAACCCTGTTGAGTTCCTCCACACCATTCCTACATTGGATATGGTGGAACGTCCAGTGTTAGGCCTACCACTCATAAGCAATGTGGAACCTTTGTTAGGCTGAGCCCAAATGTTGTGATTCTTCCACAGTACGGCAACTAATTCAGTACCTTCACTTGGGACGGCACCTTTGTAATGTCGAACGTATAAGAGGCAGCATCTTAAGAAGCTTCCTAAGGGACACTTCGGGGAACACACTTAGGAACATAAACAACTTTGGTAAGATATATCTTTTGAGTCTTTTTAGAGTGCTAAGAGTGAGCGTTTTCGAGGAACCGGGCCCAGATCCTTCCTGTAAGATTGAGTCCTGGAAATTCTCCGGGTAACCTTCTCACATTACAGAGACACTTCTCTCACACACAGACTCTCTGCGGAAAGAAAATGACAAAGGACGGCATGAACACAGCTCAGTGGCTCGAAGCCCCACAGGCTATAAGACGAAAGAAATGACCATGGTGAGGCCTCCATAAAGCTTATGCAGTCAGCAATTTTCCGTCAACGTAGGCGAATCCTGTTTCCCCGCAAGGAAATGATGGCAATACAAGATGAGTGAAGACAAAGAATGAAATGTGTCCGGAAACTCCAAAAAGATCCATGTTGACAGCTATTTCTGCTTTAAAGGCCAGTGCTAGTCTGTCTTCAGCTCACAAGGGCCACAATAAGACTTAATATGACATAAGTTCTTGTTTGAATCTCAAATGTTTAACCAAATATCAGCACCTAGATAAAAAATTCTCAACACACTCTTATGGTAATTCATAACTATTTTACTTCTTGGCAATGGCAAACTGGTGGCTAATTCATATTAATTCATATAATTATTTGTACATTTTGTATCTGCTTACGGCTAAGGGATGTTATCTTTAGGTATGACCCACTTTCAAAAAAAAAAATAAATAAAAAAATCGTATGTTTTCATACAAATCGGCATCTCGTAAAATAGTAAAGTTTTCTTGAGAGATTGGCTGGAACATTCTCCATTATTGACTGCATGGTTATTGATAAAAGATACGAGAAATTCATACTTTTACAAGACGTACTTGTTTCTTTCTCTCTATCCTCCTCGGTCTCACAGCAAACACTATTACACATCACCACACTCAGCAGCAGCAGTGCAGACTGGAGAGAGCAATTATCCATCACTTTGGGGAGCCCATTCACACCTTCCTCCAGGAAGACCTTTCCTGACATACAGCGGAGGCAAACAAGCTTTGTGGTTGTGCTGCCCTCTCAGCCCAAAACCTTTGGCAGCTTTTCTCACCACTTCTGATACAGTTATAGCACACATTAAGACAAAGAACAAGTTTGACAGCAAAATAAGAGTGTTTTTCTTCCAGTCACTCTTTTAATTTATCAGACACTTTCTTTTCAAAACCTTTTGACCAAAACATTGTGAAACCCTTTTGAAAGGTGCTGAAGAAAGAAAGAAAGAAAGAAAGAAAGAAAGAAAGAAAGAAAGAAAGAAAGAAAGAAAGAAAGAAAGAAAGAAAGAAAGAAAGAAAGAAAGAAAGAAAGAAAGAAAGAAAGAAAGAAAGAAAGAAAGAAAGAAAGAAAGAAAGAAGACTCAGACATGCAGTTTTACATCATTGCATTTCAAAGATGCTTTTATCTGTGAACATTTGTTCACTCTGTCTTTAAATTTTGCTGCTGGGAAAAATAGGTGATTTTTAGATTTAATCAGCACGATTTACTGCAATGCCAGAACCAGAACAAAAATTGATGTTACTTGTTCAGATGACATTTTCCGGTGAATTTTCTTATGTTGGTCATACTTCCAAAAAGAATAATCTGTGATTCTGAACATATGCCACGAGCGGCACGGTGACTGACAATTTATATAATGAGCCAATTGTGAGATTTATAATGAGCCAATTGTGTATCAATTAAAAGTGCCAGTGGAATAAAGCAGAGAGAGAGAGAGTTCTGACATTATGTCCGATTAGAAAGAAAAAAAACAACAACATTAAGTCTGAATATGGGTAGTACTTCTAAACCAAGCAAATCAAACCTGGAAGAGAAATTATTACTGCATCACCTCACACTGCTGAGCATGTTACCTTTAGACTTCTGATCCACTTTATCCTACATTTCCACCACATTAAAAGCTAATTACATCTTACTCGACTGTAATCTTCTCTTTTCATTAAACACACTTTGAAAATGTCATTATATCTTTAATAAAGCGGCAGAATTATCGTTTGAATAGAATTACAAAGCAGCAATGTGAGACTCTGAATATTTTTCATCATTTACAGGCATTATAAGTGTGGAGGCCAAGCCTGAGGACAAAGACAATAAACTACTACTTCTACTACTGCTACTACTGCTAATAATAATAATAATTTGTTACATTTATATTGCGCTTTTCTCTACTCATTTGTTTTACATGGAAGGGGTAATCTCCTCAACCACCACCGATGTGCAGCATCCACCTGAATGATTGGACGGCAGCCATATTGCGCCAGAACACCCACCACACACCCCAGCTTATTGGTGGAGAGAAGACAATAGATGCGTTGGTGGCATCAAGCTCTCTTCAAACACCTGGGATGGTAGAGAGGCTGTGGCAGGTTCAACATCATTAGTACATTGTATTTCAGGAATCTCATAAATTGCTGGCAGCAATTCATGTGTTTAACTGAATTCAGAGTTCAGTTAATGGGATCAGAACTATTCAGATCATGAAAATAAGCTCTGAAGCTCTGAAGATGTTCAAAACAAGACAATCATTTCCCTCTGCAGAAGCACAGGTGATAAATAATCAATTAAATCAGTAAATATTCAGCCTCAAAAAGAGATCGAATCCCAATAGGGTGATCAGAACCCAAACACAAAGCAAAAGAGTCTTGCATCATCCTGAAAGGGTTTATTATGAACTAAAGATTTGGTGAATGTACATAATGCCACTTTTTACTAACTAAATAAATAAATAAATAACCTGTCATGAAATATTGAGCTGAGTTGAAATTATTTGATTATGTGCAAAGAAAGAGACTGAGGAGTGATATGAAAATAACTGAACTACCACATTGTAGGAAATTGCCTGCCAGGGACAATGGTGAAATATACAGTTCAGCGATCATTAACAAAAAAATATTCAACTTCAGAATGCTGTGACTGACCAATCCCAATTTAATATTCCAGAGTGCGGTGTAATAATTTTGTGTAATGACCACAAAACTGTATAATCTTCCATTGCTCCAGACAGCTGATTTCCTATAGCTATGCTTGTTCAATATTTCTCTGTGGTAATATTTCTATCCACATAAAATAGATAATTTAGACCGAAATCAATATCTTATTTGCATTTCTTAATTTATTTATTAGTTACAAGTGGGATGTCCTAATGCACAAACAGCCTGATGGGCAAATCACTTGGCAAAAATAAAGTTGCACAAAAATAAGGCCCATCGGAGTGATATGGTAAATTTGTACCAAAATAAACACACTTACCCCAACACTGTCCTCCAACATGTACTGTTTCCAGACACGTCCAGTGTCACTGTACAGGAGCATGTAGACACTGACCCAGTCCATGCTGCCATGACGACCTTGTGTGGCCACTGCTGTAACCTCCATTCGGTCCTGAAGGTCAACCTGCAGCCAGGGCGACCTGTCCGTCGATTCTGGGCTCCAACCACCTCCTCCTAGAGAACCCCATAAGACCTCTGTCAATGTCTATTAAAATTGTATTCAACTTTGAGTGTCATATGGTGCCCTTGCCTCAAAAGCAAGACATACAGGAAAGGAAACTGGTAAAGGTTTTCATTTAAGAAACTACATGTAATGATAAAAACTGCTTTTCCGTTTTTCATTCATGGAGTGAGCTGGTGTCAATCAGTAGACGGCTTACACTCAAAAACAAGCAAAGAGCCTCAACCCCTTGACCTCACTTAACATGTACAGCACTCACTTCGGATCAGAGAAGGCTGTCTGCACATGTTCACCATATAAAGATTCATTTCTCCCTTTACAATCCTCCAGCTCAGAACTGTATGGAGAAATCAGTATGACTTGGGCAGAGAGGTTCATTACTCAAGCACTGTGAACGCCACAGGAGCAGATCAGAGCAGAATTTTAAACCAGGGACCTCTGACTTGAAAGATGCAGCGTTTACACAGACCCCCTAGAGAGGAATCATTTAGTTTGTTACAGATGCATGTGGTAGAGGTTGGTCACATCTATAAATAACTCAGGACATGCAGGGATACTGTAGGGCGAAAGCAAAAGCTCAAAAATATTTTTTAGAAGTTGTAGTTTTCTTTTTTTTCTTTATTGTGTATGAATTAATTGCACATGTAGTAAATATTAATAAGTGCTTTGCATCATTGCATCTTGTAAGGATTTTCTTCGCCTTATAATTTATTCATGTTTTAAACAAAAGTCTAGATACAGTGTTTATACTGATGATGATCTTAAAAATGTAATATAAAATATTTTAATTGCATGAAAGGGGGTGGTGATGGCGCAGTGGACAAGACACATGCCTTTGGTGTGAGAGATCCAGGTTCAAATCCACTGTGAGACACCAATGTGTCCCTGAGCAAGACACTTAACCCCTATTTGCTCCAGAGGCATGCAACCTCTGACATATATAGCAATTGTAAGTTGCTCTGGATAAAAGCGTCAGCTAAACGAATACAAATAAATAAAATAAAAAATAAAACATTGTATAATAATGAATAATTATTAAGTCTATTCTCATGCAATATACATAAACACAGTGTACACAGTGGTTTAAAATTTCGGGTCTGTAATATATATATATTACAGACCGCAAACTTATATATTCATGTGAAAGAAATTTCTTAAGATTTCCAAGGATTATATTTATTTGATTAGAAATAAATAAAAAAACAACCATTTTGTGAAATAGTATTTTAATGTATTAAAATAACTGAATATAATTTTTTTTTTAATTATTAATTCTGACACATTCTGAATGGAACTTTTTGAAAAATTCTGTATAACGAAAAGTTTTAAAGGGTTCATAAAAACTAAGTACAATCATGACTCATGAAGTGAAGAATAATTACATTGTCTGGGTGTCATTTATGTTGTCTCCTTAACTGACACGGATATGAATGAATTAGCAAACAAACAAACAAGAACTTAAACTTACCATCTCTTTTATTTAGCTTGGCAAAGTACGCAGCCCGACTGACTGAGAAATGAGAGGAGCTCTGAAACGAGGTTGCAGGCAGAAGAGATGCTAGAGATCCATCACAGCTGTCTGGATAACAACAAATATAAAACAGACAAATATTAGCTAATGTCAAAAATAAACCCTTCTACACACATTTTCTCCTGGCGAAACCTTTACTATTGAGATAATCTGTCAGACAGGTGAGATGGAGCTCTTCACTAATAAAACTGGAAATAATCCTGATAGTGTGAAACTTCACAGCAAATCCCTCTTTATGTTGATCATATCACACCTAGTTGTAGGCTAGTCTGCATATTGAGAGTCAGTGTAACAGAGCGAACCTTTTTCTTAATAAATTCATATATGTAGATTTGAGGGACAACCTGAAAAAAAATGTAAATCAATTTACAATCTCAGATGAAATTAAGTTCAGCAATTATTTGAATAAAATTAAACATAAAGGTTTGGCATTGACATGGTCTTATGTGTTTAAATGTTGCATAATAGATGGTTTAGTGGTCAGAAGCTTAAAAATGAGATGGAGAGAAAACAGGTTTCTGGGTCAAGAAAGCAACTGCTGAAGGTTATCTCTATGGTAACAGCAAAATATACCTCTGTACTTTAGTGAAAGTGTCATAATTAGGGTTAAAACTCAGCAGGGGTTTTGACTTGGTTAGATGGAAAAGGGTATGTGCAAAATGTATCGTGTAAAGTTCATATAGACAAGACAATAAATCACATATTTATACTATAATATGAAAAAAAAATAATTCTAGCTTACATAATTAAAAAATATATATAGTAAAAATCTTGCCCATAAAAGAAACATGCTTTTGCAAGGACAATGAGAGTTGCCACCATAGAACTACTGCCCCACATGAAGTGTCTGTCCTCAATGAGACCTCCAATGGCTTCAAGACACAAACATGTTAAAACCTACTATTAAAGGTGCTATATGTAGATTTTAGCGGCCTCTAGAGGGGATGTTTTAGATTTCGTCAAAAGCGCTTGTGCTCCTGTGCATGCTCAAACTCAAGAGTCAACACTCACTACCGGCCACACTGAGACTTTCAACACACCGGAGAAAGCATCACAGAACACGCAGGAAACTCATGTAATTCCTACTGCAACGTTACAATGTTAGGCTACTTTTATCAGCTTGACGTTGAACTAATGCTCCATGCTGGTACCATGATAACGTTACATTGACTGCATTTAGCCGACATGTGGTGTTAACTAGCATAAGGCATTTCACTATCTATTCGAGTATCTAAAACAAAGCGGAGGTCTCTCCATAATTCAAACGCTCTGCCGATGTTGATTCGTGTTTTCATCCTGAGTCGATCCGATTGACGTTTGGCCTAACGAGCTTCAGAAGATAAAGCTTTTTTGTTTGTTTGTTTTTTTTATATTTTTGTGGAGTTTGTGTTGTGCTGGAGGCAGGAGTTTTTTGGTGTTATCAGACTCCATGTCGTTAGCTGCAGTGCCGTCGCATAGACTGCATAAAAAGGAGAGAGGATCGGGAGCGCGCATGCACGTCACATCCGATGAATTTCACAGAAAATCCGACCCGGAGACTTCACATAGAAATAGGAATACTGGCCTTCAGAGATAATAGCAAAACCCGACAAGTGGATCATTGTAATGTGTGCTTACGACCCCTTCACACACAGGCAATAAAAAAAGGATTCATTTTAGAAGAAAAGTTACATATAGCACCTTTAAACACCACAAATGCCATTTTGAACTGTCAAGACAACTGTATGGTTTTAATCAATGACTGAAAATCTAAATGAATTTAATTAGCATATTGACAAACCCATCTCAAACCTTCTGCTAAAGATGCTCAGCTTCTTTCTCTGTGGTTTTCATTCATTACAGCTCCAGCAAGCAAAGGCCTTGAGGCAGCAGGAAAGATATATGAAAGAGTAATTAAATATCAATAATTACACATGGGATTTCTCGGTCAGCTCCCTACTGGTGTTGCATTCCACAAAGACATTTCCATTTAAAAACATTTTGATGTACTTTGTTTTTCGTCCAGAGTTACATGTGAGAGTCAAAGGCTTGGAGGGGCACTTAAATAAATTGATAGCTATAAAAATAATGAAATGATTTGAAATTCGCAGGGTCAGATACTATACAGTATGAACGAGTACTTCAATCACAAAAAGCATCACAGACAAATGCTGCATGCTCCAGATAACCCCCCCTTTTAAATTTAGACGACATATGTTTAGCCATTAACCTCCTGCTAAGCGCTAACCACTTTTGACCTTCATACATATGTGAAGTCACCGCAGTGTCTGAGTCTTTCCTCTGTATCAAGCTCTTGACCTTTGCAGATTCTTACTGAGACCAACAACAGTAGATAACAAGATCTCTTTCCTGAAAGCTGTCATGAAACGTTAACCGTTAGGAAATGAGAAGCTCTTATTTAAGAAGATCTTACAGTACAATCTCTCGTTCTGCATGGATTCCAAGCAGTGATGGCGTCAATTCGCCAAAAGCTTGGAACCTTTACTGAGGTGGTACAACCCGCCAGAAAGCTTTTCTGTGACAAGATGGCCACTGGTGATGACGATAGAGACTCCGCCGTAAGACATCTAGCCTTTATTATGGATATCTATGGTGGCTATGTTTACATGAAACCAAATAATACATTAGTAATCGGATTGACGGATCAATGGGACTGAAAAAAAGCCTTAATAAATCCGAATGAAATTTGAATCGGATTGAAAGGGGTGGTTTATTCCTTTTCTAATCCGACTGAGAGAACATCTAAACACTTGATTGGATTGAAAACCAAAATAAAAGAACCAATGTAGGAGAATGGTTATTTTGTGCAAACAGGAGGAAACTATATTCGTGCACTGTGCGCATATCAAAACATCTATTTGGATTTACAGCATGTTTATCATTCTTGTAAACACCAAGTTCAGATTCATCAACAGAATGGGTCTCATTCATGACACACGAGTAGAACGAATTTTTGTGTAAATCCGAGAAATCTTTCTTTTTCATTCGCATTCACTTTATTATATGCCTATATATAGATCAGTCGGATATAATGGGTGAGAATGTTTCATGAATGAGACCCAATGAATTCAGTAAACGTAGCCTTGCAACTGACAAGTAGCATAGGCCTAAAGTCCATAAAAGTCAGAAACAGTCATGTTGGATCCCCATTGATAGATGATAATTTATTGAACAAAAATGCACCTTTTGATGAAAGGAATCAATACGTACAAGTTACAAGGCAACACGTCTATTATCCACAAACTTGCAAGTGCGATGACGAGAACCTTTTCGAGAAAGGCTTTGGTGGCCCCGGCTCTCCCTGTGTGCTCATTGAGCAGCGTTTAGGATTACTGTGCCTCCAGCATTGAGTGGCAGATTATGAGTACAGCGATCTGAGTGTGTCAGCACTCACAGGCCGCTGATCCGGGATAAGGCACTAAAGGCAGGGGAGCAGATCTGCCTGGACTCCAACTCTCTCCCCATTGTTCCACGTCTCCATGCCAGTGCACAGCAAGACACTCCAATCTGCCGCAGAGCAAGCGAAACAGTGAAAACTGGTCGCCAAGCGATTACAATAATCACTGCATTCAAGCCATCTGTGGGTCAAGAGTTGTGTTCATTTAGTGAATCCATTCTGTTTCAAATAGTGTCCATGACAGCCTCGAGGGAGCTGAACAATGTTTTCAGCTCGATGGAGAAAAAAAGGATTGAGTGCAGATAAGGTAAAATATCATTTCATTGCTGCAAAACCCCCCTGTGTGACCTGGCTTGACTGCACTCATATTATGCATGTGGAACAGATGTTTGTAATACTGATTTAACAGCCAAATGAAGAGGATCAAGCTGTTTTCATACATCTGAGTGTGTTATTCGCTCACTGTGTATATTACATATCAGCTGTAATACATCATAAATCCTCAGAGATTATGCCGATGACACTGTCACACGCTCTAATGGCACCATTCAAGCCCTTTATGATTTAACCTTTTCATTCTTCCTGGCAATGATCTCTATTCCTGGCAATCAGCATACAGTCTCATTAGTTGTAATTCATATTATACCCCTACACTTTAAGCTTTTGAAATCAGAATCAGAAACAAACAAAACAAAACAAAAATCATCTTTTTTATTAAATGTTTTATTTAGATTTTTTTTTTCATTTAAAAAATATGATTTAATTACTTATTAGCTTCTCATTAAACACACAAACCCCTGCAGTTCCCTCACGAACGCTATATGAAACACTGATGTGGCCTAATAATATTTATTGCGCTTCCTGTTATTGAAAACAAAGAGTGGAATATGTGCTCTTTATCTCTTTTTATATCACTATGGTAAAAAAAAAAATATGTCAAAAGATGGATGTTAATATCAGAGGTTCAGAAGAATTCATAAAAAAGACGTAGACATGTTCACGGGCATCTTTTCAACATGTGACAAAGACGTCGAATAGACGTCTTTTGAATGTACCTTTGCTTTGGGAATCATAAAGTAATGCATTACCTAAAATTAGTAATCTAGATTGCATTACTAACTACAATTTTTACCATGCAATTTGGAATCAGTAAGTAACTGACTACAATTTGTAAGTAATCTACCGTTTATTTGAAGAAGAGTTTTTTTTTTTTAATTTTAAATTGTAAATGTCTTTACTGTCAATTTTGTTCAGTGTATTTGCTGAATAAAAGCATAAACATGAAGCATAAAGTATTATTTTTGAACAGTAGTGTAATTTATAAATCAATCAAAGCTGGGTTTTTTTGCTGTGTTTTTTTAAAAAGTACATTTCTAAATAAAACAATAATACCCCAATTTACACAGTCAAACTTTAAATATAGGCTATAGTGAGTCAAATCAGTGAATCATTTTTGTGTATCTGTTCATTTGAAAAAAAAAAAAAAAAAAAAAAAAACCTCACATATGAACTGGTTCAATTGAAAGACAGAGAGGGTGGCACTATGCTGCATGGAAGCTTTTTTTTTGCTGAAAATAGGCTTTTTTATTTTTTCTAAGGTTTTGACTTAAAAATGCAAACAGATGCACACATAAAAAAATAAAAATAAAACATCTGACAATAAAGGTGTTTACACAGCAATAAAGGTGTTTATATGCAGATTGAAATATGTTATGGGAAAAAATCTGTGGGCTGAATATGTTTCACTTCAAGAATTTTCCATATTACACCAATTTCACTGAATTCATTGTAAACACTGTAAACTCATGTGTGAATACTGTAAACTCTGTTTTTCAAATAAGTCCCTTTCAGCTAGAACTTGTGCTTAGATCTGGTCTTCAGTTACGTGTTAGCTGGTAATTCAGTGTCTCTCTTGAACTCTGCTCTCATCTCTCATCATTTCTCTTTTAATCACCACAGGATAGCCATTTTCGTTAAACTCAAGCGGCATTTGTTTTTATTCTGCAATCAGTGTGTTTGTGTTAGCAAAAGATTAATAGTCAAAGATAGTCCCTTTGTGATAATATGTATTTAGTATCAGTGTAATTGTATTACCCTGCTCTCAATGATAAGCATAAGATCCTTTCTCACTCCTACACTTGCTGGAAAATGAAAGCCCACTAAATCTGATTCTATCCACATCCGTCTAGAGCGAGCCATCCATCTTTAACATCATTGACTCTCACTGTCACAGACTGCAGCCCAAACAGATGCTGACTGCATTAATTATATTTCATAATTGTCAGCAGATTAACGAGGACACTTGTGTTCGCCAGCATGTCATAAAGTGCCTTGACTTCGGCAAACTGTAACAATCTTTTGACCTTTGTAAGCATTCAATGTAGCCCAAAGGTCAACACTCCATGGTAAGGCTAAAATACCAATTTGTTAGGCTTAAAAAGTGAGAGTATTTGAGAGTAAGTGAGACAGTATTCAGTAAAAAAAGACTGATTCTTGTTTAGTTCTAGGGTACAATTGAGACTTACATTGCTGGCAGGAGGGCTGATTAGAGAAAGGAAAAGCTATACTGACAGACTATCTGAGCTCAGTGTTTTTTTCCCACAGTTGCAGCATTGAGATGCAGGTTAAACAAAAGGTGTGTGTGTGTGTGTATTGTATGCAATCATGCAATATGTTTATGCGCATTTTATATGCACATTTATTATTAGCAGTGACCAAGGGACTGCATTGCTGGTGTCGGCAAAATAGTTTAGTGTCACCAGTGTCTTAGGAAATGTGGCTGAGCTTATATCACATTGGTGTCACAGTTTGTGTTTGTTCAAATATACAGTTTGTTTTTGATCTGTTCTGTTCATGTCTGTTTCTAGATTAGTTTTCACTGTGTTTAGTTCATGTTTCCCCGTGTGTGTCTGTATTCCTGTTTCCTGTGTTTGGTTCAGTTCAGTTGTCAATTCTACATCGGTTTGTTGGTTGTTCTGTCCCTGGTCATTGTTTCTGAGATTCTGTACTACGACTGCTAACGACTATATAATAACGATAATAACGACTGCTGCGGATAGATCCTGTTTCATCTCTGCTGCAACCAACGCTGACAATTGGTCAGTCAGGTTCTGTTTTTAATTGGATGAAAACAGTCTTTCGGTTCTCTCTGTCTAGGAGTGAAAAGGCGTTGGGATAGCCTCATGTTTTGGCAACATTCATGCTGGTTTTGGCATGGCTTCACAGGTTGAAATGGTCTACCTTCAACAATGGCCAGTGTAACCAGTCTGTGCCAGTAACATACAATGTCTTATTCCAGTAACAGCTTGTGTCAGAAGCAGGACAGCATCACCCATTTTAAAAAAAAAAATGGTCCAAACTGTTTTTTCTTCCCTTTTTCTTTTCAGCAGTAGTGTGACTGCCGTTAATGGTGTGTGTGGTCTCTCTTTGAAAACATGAGTTATGTTCTAGCTCTGCATGAACACCAACCCAGGGATTTGTTGGTCCAGCAGTAAGCAAGAGAATACCGTTCCATAGACAAACCATATGAGAACTTGACCTCTCAATGCAGATTAGGCTGGAATACTTTTTTGTGACAGACATGCATCATGAATCCTAAAAGAAGCATTAGTCAATGCCTTGATACGTTATTCTCTCCATGACTTTAAGTAGAAATTATAGGCAGGCCTATGAAGCATTCCCTTCTTTCCAACCCAACCCTTCTTTCAAAGTCAGTGATAACTACTACCTATTTACAGTATGCTCCTCAGATTTTTCTTTCTATATCTCCTTTAATCATCCCTTTAATAAACAGCTGCAAAACAAATGCATTGTTCATTATGTGAAAAACCTTGATAGTGGCCATACTGCTGCCTTCACTTAAAATAAAAATGGTTCATGCTAATTCTGTGCATATTTGCCAGAAAACGATAGGGACCTTATTGCCAAGACAACTGTACATTGATCGAGAGAAGGTCACCCAGCAGGAAACCTAGTCAAGTTAATTTTTAGCATCACCCAAGCTGTTGATGAGACTCAAGCTAAGGATGTAAAACAGCATGTTGCACCCTGAGTGTCCCATTGCTCATAATTAAAGGCAGCCAGACAAGACCCAGTATATTTTACACAAGAGGAACCCCTAAGTGCAATACAATATATTGCAAAAAGCTTTTTTAACACCTTTAGTGCAATTTTTTTTTTCATCAGTGTCAGTGTTTTGACACATCTTCCTAAAATACACCTAAAACACATCCGAGTCTAGTAGTGTGATTTTATAGTGTGCATGGGGGTTGGGTACAAATCCTGATATAATACAGTACATTTTTAGGTAACACTTTAGTTTGGGGACCAATTCTCACTATTAACTAGTTGCTTTTTAGCTTGCATCTTCAATTAGACTCTCACCTGCCCATATTTTTTGTTATCACTGAACATACTGCAGTACATTGCTAAACGTATTAAAGCATGATATTTTTGTAACGTGAATAGATTATGATGAATGTCTATTGTCATTTTCCCACTTTCCACTCCTGTGAGATGAGTTTTGTTTTGGCTACTCTGCCAGATATCATTTTTCAGCATTATTGGTCAGCATTTCCTAATAGCTTCTGAACAGCTGTTATTCTGTGGCCTCTGCATGCATGGAGCTGTACGGGAGATTGGCATCACTCGGTCCCTAATTAGGCAGCCTGCACTTCACCAAAACAAACATTGCTCTACAAAGAGATCCGATTTAATGCCAACAAATTGCTTTCTGTCTCCCAGCAAAAACATTTCTGCCTCACATCTCTGTCTGTGCCAGAATAAAATAAAATGCCTCAGGTACCGTAGGTGTGTTGTGTTTGAAATCTAAAAGAGAAAGGATGATTTGAAATGATAACTTTGCTATAATGCAGAGCATAATGAACTGGATGTTGAAAAGATGGATGTTTCCATTTTCCATGGATTTTTAACAGATCTGATGGTTTCGGTATATGAGATTAAATAAGTATACTGACATGCTTCTATAAGCTCTGAAGAGAAATGAATGAATTTAAGGGAGGCTTGCAACACAGGAAGATCAAGTAGCTCAAGGGTACGTGGCAGAATGCAATGCAGTCTTCTATCATGAACCACAGACCTTTTGATGGCAAGATCAGCCAACACTGAGCAAGAAAACCGATAGGAATGAAAATAACAGCTAGAAGGCAACATCGAGCATCATAGCACAAGGGATAAAATAAAGATACAGAGGAGTATTAATAAAAGACATGAACCACCAGACCAGAGATCATGATTTAATATCTGTGATAACTTATAAGAATGTCCCATTGGCACACAATACCAGATTGAAAACATGTGGGAAAAGTAGTTAAAAGACCTATATCTAATTCAGTCAAATGTTATTTAGCCTGCCTAAATCTTAACACTGGAAAGAATGTTCTTTGATGTTGTGTTTCCCTTCGTGATTTTCTTTTTCTTTTTTAAACTCTTATCAGGTTCTTCAGCTTCACAAATGGAGTGAAACAAGTCTTTTGAAAATCATTCCACTGGGCATTTGGTGAGAGAGAGAGAGAGAGAGAGTGAAGCACTGAAGTGGCATATGCTAAGTACTTTTGACATTGCATAAGCATATTGTTTAAAACAACAGTATCTGACTCTATTCAAACGCCCACAGTGAGTTACAAAACACTTATTCATACCACACTTCAGTACAATCACTTAATTACTTAAAAGTGAAAATAGTTATATACAAATAATTACATACCGTTTAATTTGAGGTCAGTAACATTGTTTCAAAGAAAAAAAATGCTTCTATTCCACAAGGATGCATTCAATTGATTCGAAAAGTTACAGTAAATACACTTATAATGTTACAAAAAATATTGTATTTTCAATGTTATATTATCACTGGTTTCAGCAGTGATAATAAGAAATGTTTGTTAATTGATTTGTATCAAATTAGCATAAGAATTATTTTGGAAGGATCATGTGACACTGAAGACTGGAGTAATGATGCTGAAATTTCAGCTGTCATCATAGGAATAAATTACATTTTAAAATAAAGAGAACAAATGTGAAAACAGGTATCGGATGTGATTCCCAAAGAATGCATGAACTGAAAGAAAAAAGTCTACCTTAAGCTGTATCACATGTGCTTTCAAATGGACTAATGAACAAACCTGTGTAAGTTTGAAGATAAAAACAACACAAATTAAAGCTGGTATCTCTAGAGAACAGTGTGTTATTGGGTGGAAAAATAGCCAAAATGTTCAGAGGAAAGCTTCAGGATTAACATTAAGATTGAGTCATTGTTGTAATATTGCATTTCTGTTCTATTAGTCCTGTGAACATCTTAGTACTGCATACCGAGGCACTGCAATCAAAAGGCAAATGAAACAGTATCTAATGTTTCTCTGACAAGTTACATATTCATGTCTACTGTACATATCGTATCTGAATGCTCAGAGAGGAATACTGAATGCTCATGAAGTAAGTTTGATTGCATCCATTATCATGGCTGATATAATTCAAGAACATTTACTGGAGTGCTGACTGTATGAAGATTTGAGATAGATTAATACTGGGAGCTCACTAGAGACAAATAATGGATGAAAGAATAGAGAACGCAAGATGTAAAGCATTGCAAACCACCATTTAATGTGCATTTCTCATAAATGGTCTTCAGATAAATTAAAGTAGACCAGTAACAGTGCCATCCTGCCAATAGCTCACGTAAAGCCTGAGTGCAAAAGCCTCATTCATTTAGGACTGATTATTTTCCAGATTCTATCATCAAAAGATATCAGATGAAAGCACACGAGTAATGAGAGGCCACAGTCATGTTCTAGTTCCTTGTTTGTGCTCATCTCAAACAGACAATTCAGACAGTTTTCAAAGTATCACTGCAATAGAGTTTCTTTCGTATTAAAGTAGCTATTTCAAGCTTTTTTCAAGTAATATTTTGCTCTGCATTGTGCCAGTTAACTCAGTGTTATTAAATCTACAGAACCAAACAGAAGAATAAAACTACAAAATAATATTTGACCCATTTTTTTTTTTACTTTCCTAAAAGACATTTTACACATGCCAATACTGTAAACATTTTAATTTTTTTTTTTTTTTTCAAATAATTAATTTTGTCTCTCATAAGCCATAGAGAACAGGCTCTAGTCGAACTCCTGGGAAAATATCGGTTATATATTTTTTGTGCATTTACACTGAGGGAAGAAAGTTATAGGAATAGCATGATGGATTATCACACAGAGAACAAAAGGAGAGCCATATGTGCGCTAGTAATGAACTGTAATATCTGCAAGAGCATTTCATACTTGTACCAAAAAGCCACAATGACTGAAAAGGTTCATGATCCAGACAAACTACAAATGAGTGATTCGGACAGCCTTTACAACAACTCTTATTTAACTGACTGAATAATAAATATGTCGACCACAATCCGAGGTCACAGCTCCACTAGGTATAGCTATATCTCTGTTGAGATAGATTATAGTTGCATGAACCACAGTAAGGTATCCACTGTACAATCATCCACTCTATGATGTAGGTATAGGAATACTGAGCTACAATAATTGCAGACAGAGCACATGTGTTTCAATGTCAGCGTTTCAGGACAAGCACGGGTTAATTAAAAATGCATCTTTATAAAATTGCGAGCAAAATATATTTGCTGACTATCCACTAACCTGCAGTACCAAAAAAAAAGAATGTCAGAACTAGTTTGTCAGCATCAGAAATTCAGCAAAATCTGTCTCATTCTGTTGTGTATCTCCCTTTACAGATGTGAAGCAGGCGATGGAGTGATTGAAGCTGAATAAAGCCTTGATGAATCAATATTTTCATGCTCTGACGCCTACACAGCATAAATCAGCATGGAGAATGAAGTCAAGTTTACAATATGGACAACACTGTCAATGCTCTTTGCTGCCTCTATACCCGTTCAAGGTGATTTATGTGCTATAATCATAATGATATTCTCTTCATTGTCTCTTGTATCACTTTCCAAGGTGAGTCAGTGCAATTTATTATCTTTATGCATAAGTTTAAACAGAAGCAAGTTAGTTGTGTATCAAGAAAATTTGAACATCTTTTCTTATTTACGCTAACCCTGGTGCCAAACTATTATACAGGAAATGGGTTCTAAAGAGTCCTCTAAAGATTCCCTCCCCTACAAAGCCCACAGGGAATCCAGCTCCACAGGAGAGCTCCCTTTAAAAAGCCTCCCGCGTTTGACCTCATAAGAAAGTTGAAATAAATGACTCTATCATGCTAATGCCCGACAAGACTCAGCTCTCCCCCACTGAGAGGGGAGTTGTATTTAGAATGTTAAATCAATCCGCATGCACCACAACAGCACTCTGACATGCGTTCAAGCTGAAAAAAAAAAAAAAAAAAAATCTGTGTCCTGTTTGGGTCAATGCACACATTTTGCTCTTCAAACTTGGAGTCAAAATTCAAAGAAAATTTGGACAACTTTTAGCTTCTGTCAGTTATGGGAGGGTTGGTTGACAACACAGGATGATTTATTCAACAAGAGCAAGCACTCTTAAAGGTGCCATCTGCCTTCACAAAAGTTATTTGGAACAGAAACATATACATAGATTAGAAAATGTTTGCCATACTACAAATAAAAAAAGTATGGACCTTTCTTTGTGGAACCAAGAATGGTTATTATAATGCAAAAAAGCACCATTATTTTTTAATAGAGTAATTGTGAATATGGTGTGTTCTAAAGATGCATGTTTGCAAGTCTCATACTCAGAAGCATGCTCTGCAAGAATTCTCAATGACTTCTATTCAGATTAACTATTCTCCATTATATCTACTTTGAATTCATTTTTCGAGGTAAAAAATCCAGGATTTTTAATGCAATCATATACACAGACAATGTCAGATAACACTGATCCTCTAGGTCTTGCCTCAGTTTGCCTTAGCCAGGTGAAACAAGGCTTTTATCTTGTGTCATGTTGAGACCCTCCACTGTCCCAGTGGTCACAGTAAAAGGGATGTAGTTGTTCTTCCAGGGACACCAGATCTGAAAGGACATCCCCTTGTTATCCCTCTTTGAGAACAGAGCCAGGGGCTCCTGAGAGAGACAGCACCAACCATTATCTCTGTTACCTGACACAGATGACAAGGGCATGATGGATCTCCAGCTTTATTCTGGTAACCCTGTGGTAAATATGGGAATATCCTTTTCCATGTTCTCAGTGAGGATTCACTTCATCTGATCCAGATACAGAGAGCACATCTCATGCTGAGCAAAGCCATAAATGACTAAGGAAGTTTTTGTTTCATATCATGTAACGATGCAAACAGACTCTGCATACATGGAAATGATAGATATCATTGCCTAGTGAAATCTAGGAGCATAGTATTTCTCATCTTAATAATACAGGAAAAGGTGGATCTATGAGGGGAACAATGTGCTCTCCTGATTCATGCATTTATAGCTGAGAAGGCACAGTGAGAATGCTTTAAACACACCGAGCTTCACACACTTGTGATCATTCACAGTAATGAAAAAGTGTGTTGGAATGACACTGGAAATCAGCCTGTTTGGCTCACATAACTCAGCTTCAACACTGAAGAGGAGAGCAAAAAAAAAAAAAAAAAAAAAAAAAAACAGGTAAGACCATAAATTTAACTGATTAGAAATGAGCTACGGACTAAACTCACATCATAAGACCAACACTCTCTCCAAAACAATTTGAAGTAAGAAAGAATAATTTCACGCCAGGTATATAATTTAATTTTGCAATCATGTCATTACATAATGGATGTTAAATGGCAGGACTTAGCAAGGTTATCTTGTTTCGTCTGATATACATGTTATAACTTGAAATATCATGTTTGAGATGGGAGAGGTTTTAACACTTCAATGTACTTCAACTGGAAGCATAAAAAATTATAACAAAATGGTATAGTATATTTTCCTTCATTTCTGATTAATGTAAGTGTTGTGTTTAGAGCTTTTTTTCCCCCTAACTGCTGTGAATTAAAATGCTTCATATGCAATGTTTATAATGGGAAACTTGCCTCAATCAATTAATGCAAAAAATGTAAAATGTGCTTTAGTGTTGTTAACCCATCCGGTATTGCATGCACAGTATTTAAACTCTCTGTATTTTATATTAATTTAGACAGTTTAGAAATAAGTAGTGGGTTTTTAAAACCACTTTATTTGGTAGCAGACACATATGGGAATATCATATAAAAGTTGCTAGACAAATAAATAATGAGTTGGTTGCAGACATTGAAACAAAATGTTAAAACATTGCCCATCTCCAACTAAATAAAAAAAATGATATTAGCTGCAAATGACTGCTTTTTGATATTTGTTATTTAAATAACATTTAAAATGCACAATGTCTCACATCTGCTCCACTATTTTGACAGATGCTTATGAGAAGTCGCATCGTGAAACGCGAATGCAGTCATTCAACATTGTTACAGGTTCACCGGATCCAGTAAAAGTTCATATTTGCAGAAATAGTCTTTAAATCCCCCGCATTCTTTCAATAATTGAATTAATTTAAGGATGTCCGACTGTATAGTATCGGTATGAAACCATTGGGTCTAATTAAAACGCATTTAAAATAAAATCACAAACCAAAGCAACTTTTAATGCGCTGCAGTGTTCAACGGCACTGCATGTACTTACAGTGACTGGCGCACAGTGCCGAGCTGAGAACGGAGAACAGCGTCAAACTGACAACAAAAGCCTGTGACTTTGGCGACTGCATCTTGTCCAGGTTTCCCGATGGCAGTATATCCTAAATGTGTATGAAAATAAACGTATTTCCAATACGATTTGCGCGTCTCTCTGTTCTCGTGTGTATTTCAATGGCTCGTGCCTCTCTATCCTGACACCAGTGAGCAGCTGAAAGAAGCTCTTAAAGACACCCACAGCTCCCCAAACACCGTCATCGTCATCCCTCTAACGCGCACACACTTACACTGCGCTCCCTCTTTCACCACGCGTCCCTCATTTTCCAAAACAAACACTGGTTGAGCTCCAAATGCATCATAAGTCAGTCCCATATGACGTATACATTTGTTTTGGAGGAATAGAGGCGAACGATGTGGAAAAGTGTATGTGGCATATTCATCAGGGCATAGTGATTTCATCAGTGAATTATGAGCCGGTACGCTTTCAGCACCATGGACAGCTCTGCAGCCGCATTCCCTGCTGAGGATGTTTAGGAAGATGCTAGCTGGTTTCTAGCTGGTCTAAGATAACCAAGCCACTTAGTTAGTGGGTCATTGGTTGACCAGCACCAGATAATATCTAACTAGACCAGCAAGAAACCAAATGTTTCAACACAAAGCTACAGCAGGTTGTTCAGCAGGTTCCTTTGCTTTACAGTGGACATTTTTCCAGGTGGTCTTTAAAGCACAAGAAAAACCTCCGGAGGCTTTGCACTTTTACACAGTTCTGGATATTTCTCACCCTTTCTCTGTTGTCTGTGTAATTATAGCAACAAGAATTTTAAAAATCAAGACATTTTTAGTGAAAATATCATTATAATGTTAATAACTGTATTAGTAGTGGCCAAATAACTCATCATTAGATTGTGAATGTTAAACCTGAATTTAATGAAAGGGGAGTCTATGTGAGTTAACAATTAACAGTAAAGAAGTTGGCCTTCAGTGCCACTGACCACTCAAAATTGTGAATAAAGTTGTGCGAAAGTGTTTGCCATCCTGTGGGCCTATCCATTTAGTCATGTGCATTATTTATGTATTTATATTTTTCTTGGTCTGGTGGTTGTAAACACTTTTGGATCTCATCCATCTTACTTTACTAGACAGTGGGTGACACCCATAGGCTTTAAACGGGATGACAACACCTGTCAACTGACTCAGACAACTGCTCCTCCATTTCCTTTTGTGAGGACTAAACATGATTCACATGGAAAGAATGAACAGGAAGTGGCGTGAAAATCAATTAATTATGTTCAAATGCCATGAAACGATACATTAAAAGCTTCCGTTTGGCACCTGATGCTTTTAGAATCAAGAACCAAACTCAATAAAACCAGCTTCATTAACTCACTTTTGGTTGCCTTTTCATCCTCATTTGGAGGTTGTTCTCATCTGCTCACATTATCCTGACTGCATCCCTGGCCAGATCAACAGCAGGTGAGTTAAACGACCTTAATCTAACCCAGTGACTGGAACTAAATCATCACTGGTGATCTGAAAGATTCTTGTCCTAAATATAGCAGATCAGATAGATAGATAGATAGATAGATAGATAGATAGATAGATAGATAGATAGATAGATAGAGATAGATAGATAGATAGATAGATAGATAGATAGATAGATAGATAGATAGATAGATAGATAGATAGATAGATAGATAGATAGATAGATAGATAGATAGATAGATAGATAGATAGATAGATAGATAGATAGATAGACGTTGCGGTCAGGACTCCCACTGGAAAGAGTGATAAGCATGTTATGGCATAAGATATTATAAACAGGCTGCACATGGGACAGAATGAAGAGGGAATAACACTAATATTTAAAGTTTTGCCCTCTCAGTTCAGATGTCTGTTTCTCGTTGGTCAAAATACGAAAGATTGAAATATTAAGGTTAGAAGTGAAGTCCAAGCCAGCACTTCAATATCTCTTTATCAATTATTTATTAACTGAAAACGATGCATGGTGATATGTCAGATAATGCATATGGATCGTATTGCTCATGAAACGGTTTGCTTAAACAAAGGCATGACCACGCTTGCAGTTTGCAATGAATCGATCTTATTCATGAGCTGTAGCAATTTTTTTTCTATATTTGCACTACTTCATATTACACGGATCAATACTGAATGCTTTGTAGATCATAAATTGTGTGCAATAAATATGCTTGTGGTCTAATTAGTGCAAAAAGATTCATGATCTCACTGCCACAAAGATGCTAGAATTACTCACTCTATATCCATATGAGGACTTTTCAACTGTGCATGCCTATTCCTATCTTCCTATCCTAAGAGTCTCTAGAGAATATATTGCTGAAGTTATTGTTTGATAGACTGTCCAATTATATAATCATTATACACAATGTAATTAAGAAGTTAAAAGTCAGTGTAAAACCACTTTAATGCTTTAGTAGTAGAAGTTGATTCATGAAGGGATTCATGTGCCTGCCTTTTACTGACGGACTATTTCCAACATCTGCATAAATGCATTCAATTCTCATTTATCTAGCAGCTCAATAGACTCTCCCTTAAGGTCTTTCCGTGAGCTTTTTCTTGTTGGATGTCAAGTTATGAGTCTGTACCAAATCGCCATTAAATTACAAGGCTGCTTTTGACACTTTCTTCCACCCATACAAATCCGATTCTGGTTGAACGTCGCCTTCCTAAAGATTGATAACCATGAAAAATCAATTATTTATTCTAAATTCTCAAAGGTTGCTGGATGTTAAATATTTCAAGATCTCTTACATCGATACTCAGAAACGGATACAATCTCACACCAATGAAGAATATGACTTGTCCAATGATGCTGTGCCAATGCAGCTCTTAGGTAATTTCCATAAGGTCTTTCATCCTGGGATTACAGAATTCAGAGGTTGAGATTCTGGTTTGATAGATTCATTTGGTGTACTATGGCTCAGCATTATCACATTTAAAACGTGTATGTTATTTTCTCTGCACCAAACTCCAATGAATACATTTTATGCTTAGATCATCCTGACCATTCACTGACAGTCAAAACTAACATTTGACATTTTTTTCAACTCTGACCATGTTCTTAATGTAAGCAGATCTGGAGTGAAATGGGAAGATTCTCCTGTGGATTTTGTCTGCTCTGGTCTCCATCATTCAAGCTGCTTCATTACTCACACCTCTCCAGAAGAGTCTTCACCTTCACTGGCGCTGTCAGCAGAGTCAGATATGTGTGAGGCTCCGAACTAGACACTGCAAAGGCTAGATTTCCTTTAAGAGACAGCTGTCTGTGTCTATCTACCATGAAAGAGTGAACATTTGTTACAGAGTGATTCAGGTTTTAGAATTTGTTTTGTTCAATTTAAATTTAACAGGAAACGTGAAAATACAAACGGCAAAGTCTTTAATCAAACTTGGTATCTTTACATAAAACTATGGATTTTAAGAAACACAATTTCAACTCAAGAGATATCCTCCAATAGAGGACCTAAATTTAGACCTAATTTAGGACCTAATTTTAGCTCATTCAGACCAGTGCTGATATCGTTAACTAAAACTATTACAGTTTTTCTCAGTCATTTTAGTACATTTCTCAGATCAGAATTGAAATTCTCAAAACTACCTGTTCAATCTTCACTTCATTGTCTCACTTGAGCATCAAAAGCAGTTCTTCATTTTTTGAATAATTTGCAAATGCTTTAGTTCATTGGTGCAAATGATTATGTACAATTTTCTGCTGTTTCCTGCATTATCAATTGCTTATGTCATGTTGATCAAAATGTATTACAATGGGTCTTTGTTGAATCTCACCCCCCACAACATAAGGCATTAGTTGATAGCATCAGTCTTTACATGCAAAATGGTTGAACAAGTTGTCATAATCAATGATATTTATACATTTCCATTAGACTTTTTTCTAAATCTGTTCTGTTCACATTTCTTTTTTTCTGCTGTCTTATCCTTTCTGTATCGCAATGACATGGTCTGTCAACAAATTGCAGTACAAACAGTGATGTGAATCTTGTCCAGTCTCTTGCAATCAAACTCCCACTTACACTAAGGTGTAACCTACCATTTACAATAATTGTCATCAAAACCTTATAGCCATAGTTTACATCAGAACATCCCTCCAGTGTACACAGTTACAACATGACTAAGCAATTTTCCGTACTTATATGTACAATGACACAAGGGCTTGTCATTCTGATGGCACTGACATGTTCATTGCAACACATTCATTTACTTTTGTGAGATAACTAAGGATTTTGAGCAAGAAACTGCTTTTGCAAGTAATCCATGGTGTTTTGCTAGTTGTAGAGATTGTTTTGAGAAACGCACTTACTGTTTTGCAAATGTCAAGGAGGATTCGAGAAATGTACTAAAGCGACTGAGAAAAACTGTAAAGCTGGGGAAAAAAGAAATTTTAGATGACAGCTAATTAACAATTAATTAACAACATGCACTTTCTATAGGGTTAGGGTGGGATTAGGGTCTGGTTAAGGGTAAGTTGCATGTAATTATGCATAGTTTACTATGGTAAGTACATGTAATATGTAAATGGGCACTATATAAATAAAATGTTCACTACTAAAATAACAATGAAGCATTTATGAAGGCAATTAGTCGTATAGTAATAGTAGTATTGGATTTATAATCATGTTAGATCTACTGCAATTATATTTCCATGTGGTAATGATGTGAAAAAAGCAAACCTTTTGCCTTTAATTACTTTCATCACAAGTCACCTCAGGCTCTTTTGCTCTGGATTGGAGTCCATATGGCTCTGTGTAAGGACATATATTCCAACTTCACTAAACAAACTGAATCCATTAGTTTGTTGACTAACATAATCCAGTCATTCTTCACTTGTGACCCCAAGATAAAAAAAAAAATAGGGGAGAAATCAAACTCTCACTGGCAAATTTCAGACAAGACTCATCAGTTTGATTTACAGAAACGCCAGTGACACCCATCATTTCTGTAATAGCAGTTACTGACAGATAGCATCACACGAGACGGCCGATGTCAGGGTGAGAAAGAAGTAATGCTCAAACAATGCTGAAATGCATTTGCTATTTCAGAGCGGAGACACATTTGTTACAGGCTGACACTAAATATTATGAATGGTCAGGCTGGAGATTGTGGCATTCTCAGGGTTTTGAAAGATACTTCTGGTGCAGAGTTCACTCGAATATTTGAATTACCAGGAATATGTCTGTGGTAACATTTAAAGGTGAACTAGTTTGAAGGTGAATACACTGAACATACTGAATCATATAACATCTGCCATATGCTATGGTAATTAATAAAAGAAAGCAAGAAAAACAGATTGGCCCTTTTTATTTTCTTTGTCTAGCCCATTTTCTGTCTTTTCTGTCGTCAAAAATCATAAATCAGTATTTAAAAAGCTGCATGCACTTATCTCATTGCAAAAATAACTAACAAAAGAGATGTCTTTGAGTTGTCTTCTCCCTCCTGCTGTTCTCAAATTAAAGAAAATATCCAATCTTTGTCTGCATCAACAAAAGAAAAACTCCATGGAAACCTAACCTGATGTCCACAATCATCACTGTGTCTTATTGCTTATTTTCTGATGTAATTATCTCTGTAGAAAATAATGACCCTGGCTAATATGCACTGACTAATGCTGCTGCCATTAAATGACAAATGTACCATAAAGTTTCTAGATGAAATTAAAGCTCTACATTGTTTGCACAGCAGGAAAAGTAAATGATATCATAACTGGGCAATATAAAAAATATCACATATCACATAAGATTGCTGTTGTTCCAAATATCACTACGACTTTGATTCAACCACAGTGAGGCTAGTAATCAGTCAACAACACAACTAACAATGTAACAATAAGATAATTGCTCACAAGACCTGCCAAAACCTACAAATTAATTTAAATTTGTGCTCTTTTCAAACAACCAGGAAGAATTTGAACACTTTTAAACGTGGAACTATTTGAATACACATGCTTGTTTTGTTTGCATTATGACTCTACAAAATAAACTGCTATTCTTAAATCTCTTCAGCCACCTGCTCACATACATCTGTGAAAGGCTTCCAAGTGTTTCATAAAAAAAACATTATGAAATAAGACAACATTTTATAAGTCAAAGCATTGTTAATTTCTCTATGTTCATCTCTCACAGAAGTTGAGTTGGGTGCGGGGGGGACAGGTGGGCCGCCAGCTGTTCCTGCAGTACACAGCCATCACCCAGAAGAGCCAGATGGGAAATCTAAACACCTCAGAGAGAGGGCTCCCCTTTGAACGTGAAGGGCTCTCAGTGTCTGCAAAATGACAAATGGCTTTATTTATATGCAAAACTGAAAAGAAATATATTGGATCAGTTTTACCATGCTGAGGATGAGACCATCGCTAAAGGCAACAACGACATCATTCAGCGCAGCGTTAGTGTTTCACACTTCATTCTCCTCTGAGAAAGATTAGCAAGGTGCTGCTGGTGTCAGAGTGTATTAACTGCAGTCAGATGTGAATACAGGAAGTCATGAATGACAGCAACTCTCTTGCGTAATTCCAAAAGTATGAACTGCATCCATGTTTCTTTTGAGATTATTAAACTATTAATCCCTAACTGAAAAACAAATTTGCCGTTATACAAAACAGCAGAAGCAGAAGCAGAATGTATTGTTGTTTTGTGTGACCGGAGGATGTCTTATAAAATTATCTTGCTTCCCATAACCCACAGTTCACAAGAGCCTCTTAATCAGGATATGCAATATGATAAATATGATTGAACATCCCCCTCAGGATCCCACTGGCCTTGTGCGAATGATTTCTTATCTAATTACCACTATTATATTGAGAGAGAGAGGAATACTGTGCATAGTAATAAAACTATATATATATATATATATATATATATATATATATATATTAATTCAAAATATTTGCACAAACATATTCAGAATTTAGCACCAGTTAACAAAAGAGCCAAAAAAGTGGTAATTATTTGAGTCCCTTTACTAAGATTAACCAATTCGGTTTTGCTCTGTGCCTTTTCGGAACAATTTAACATTCATGTGATGGAAAATGCCAGGGCAATTAGTTCCCTTTCAGTCGATAATTTCGGACGTAGTCGACGGCGACTGAAATGGGATCATGCCAGGTAGCCTATTGACTTTGAGTATTATTGGACAAGCCGATGCACATTGGTGTGCGAGATCTGCATCTCACACTTCGAAATATGGAAGTAGATGCACGCACCATTTGCTTTTTTCTTCGGAGCCGACCTCATGTTTGGTCTTCTGAAGAGTGTTATTATACAACGAGCGAGTGTGTTGGTGCATCTTTGGGAAGTCTCACCTTGTGTCGGTGTTTACAGTGCAAGTGCAGTGGTGATCGTGAGATTTCTGAACCGGACCCTTCACAAGCTCCCGTTCAGAACTTGTCCTGCACAGAGGATCTCTTTTCTTGGTTTGGAGCTGGACTCAGCCCAACACACACCTCTCAGAGGATTGCGCCCAGTCGGTGCTGAACTGCCTACATTTCATCAAGAGCAGAACAGTGGTTCCACTGAAACAATTTCAGAGGCTCCTGAGGCATATGGCAGCCGCACTTACACCGCTCGGCATGCTTCATATGAGACCTATTCAGCACTGGCTTCATGACCGAGTCCTGAGGTGGGCATGGCAGAGAGGTAGGCACCGTGTAAAAATCACCCCGGCCTTCCGCCAAACCCTCAGTCCCTGGTCTTCACAGACGCCTCCAACACTGGCTGGGGGGCCACGTACAATTGGGCATGCAGTAGCTGGTTCCTGGATGGGGTCCCACTTGCATTGGCACATCAACTGCCTCGAGTTGTTAGCAGTATTCCTTGCTTTGAGACGCCTCAAGACGATACTGCTCGGCAAGCATGTACTGGTCCATGCGGACAACACTGCGGCCATTGCGTACATCAACCGTCAAGGTGGTCTACGTTCCCGTCGCATGTCAAAACTCAACAGTGCCGCCAACAAGCTCTCACGACAGATTGTGGCCTCGGGAGAATGGCAACTCCATCCCCAGGCGGTCCAGCTGATATGGGACCACTTCGGGGCCGCACAGATAGATTTGTTTGCCTCCCTGGACTCGTCCCATTGCCAGTGGTTTTATTCCCATACCGAGGGGACCCTTGGCATGGGTGCACTGGCCCACAGATGGCCCCAACTACGTACAACGTTATCGACTGAAAGGTACGCAACCCAGAAGGAGGGAACGGAGGATGTAGTCCCCTTGCCACTACCCCTGGACCACCAGGCTGACTCCGAGTGATGCTCGGCTCCTCAGCGGAAAGCAAGGTGCGTGCATCTACTTCCGTATTTATACCCGCGCCGCAGGGCGGATTGTGAAATGCAGATCTTGCACACCTATGTGCATTGGCTCGTTCAATAATATTCTAAGACAATAGGCTCCCTGGTGTGATCCCATTTCAGTCGACATTATCCTGCATTTCCTTCCCTCAGGGAAAGGTGGGTTGCATACGCAACCAGGACATTCACAATCAGGATCATTACTCATTAGCCACAATTTTGCCCAGAAATGAATCAAGATGGCCTCTGCGCTTCATAATTTGTCTTTTGCTTGAGGGCCCACCAAAAACCATATTCACAAACACCATTAATATCACAATGAGATCTTGGGTTTCGTTTCCACTTGAGAAAAGGGCAGGATAACTGACAGGGCATGTGGGTCATTTCTCATCCCCCAGCAGCACTGTGTCCCATTAACATATACCTTGTTTTAACTGTGACTATGGCATTTCAGTCTGACCCTTAGAATAATGTTGATTTTAACTCTCGCTGTGGCACGTGTGTTATTCTTCTGAACAGTAAGTTAACAAGAGGATGCAGCAAAGACAGGTTAGAAATACCAGTTGAAAGTTCATTTTAACCCCAAGAGAGCAACAATTTAGATATCCTGACAGCACCTCTCTGGACACTATTAGCTGATCTTGGTGTGAAGCATAAAATGCCGCAAGCTTGGTTCGTCAGGAGACATTTGCTGAATCAGGTGTATGTTGTGGGCGACTCTAATGGATAAAGTACCTGGAACCATTTTGGGAATGAAACCACACAAGTGAAGGCTGGAGGGAAAACTCAGACTTTATAGACCTGAACAACGGCAGCGTGGAAAGCGCAATGTGAAACAACTCTTATCTCGACATGATGGCAGACATAAATCATGTTGCTGACAGCCATTTGACTGTAAAGTGATTGTGCTTTGGGTATAAGTGTTATGCTGCTCTACTATTGAGCTTTGTTAACTATAACTGCATGTCACTATGGTACTGACAGATGTTCCAGAAACAGTTTAATAAAGCTAAACAGTACCAACTCGTTGCATACAGTACCAAACATTATATTATGTATTATTACTTCTGTTATAAAATAACAATAATAAATAAACAATACAAAAGCTATATTTTAATCACAAAGTCTATCATTTCTATTTATCCCTGGAAGAATATAAATAATTGTAATAAATCACACATTTTACAAGTGCCCAGTGCTTGTATTCAATGAATTTCCATAGATTAATAAATGTTCTTCTTTAATCTTAAAAATAAAATGTCTTTATTGCATCTTTGTTTTTTTCTAGAAATTTCCATCACCATAATTTCCAAAACATAATGAATAGTGATTTGTGATATTGACACTGAATTCTCCAGTGGTGCATGTACTGTTTTTCACTGTTTTACTGTTATGTATGAAAATGTGTTTTTAAGCATGTTTTATTTCTAAAAGTTGAGGTAACAGTTCACACTACATGTATAAATACTACAACAGATTTGCCTGTTAAAAACTCGAGAACCCGAGAAAAAAATGAGAACAAACTTCATTGAGCATCTTGATATTTTCTAAGTCTGTTGAGTGGATTTTTAAGTGCATCCAGATGTGGAACTGTGAAAGGGAATGACTACATTCTGCCTTTAATTACCCACATTAGCATTTGTAAACCAAATCAACTCCAAGAATGGCAAAGTGGGTTTATGGCTAGCTTATCAGTCACTTTTTGTTTTGTTCAGCTCTGCACTCATCAAATTTACTTTTATTACTTCACTAAGTAAATTTCTATTGAACAGTCTGTAGGTCAGTAGATCGCATTGACCGATGTCTCCCGAGCCATGGTCCTGTCTAAAGGAGGCTTCAAACCTCCTCAGATCATTGTCAGAGGAAATATTATTAATATTCATTGCTTCTGTCCACAGTGACAGAGCTGGGATTCAAAATAGCACCACCAAAGCCTGAACTTGCACAACAGAATCGCTCCACCTGATTATAACCTTGATTAAAAAATAAAAAAACAAACTCTCTCTGGTTTACTCAGTATATAAGATGTGGGTATTTTATGAATTAGTGTAAAGTCCAAGGCCTATTTTATGTTTCAATATTTAATCAATTTGTAGTTTTAGAAGTGTTTGATTTTCATCCTTGAAATTTATGACATGTTTAGTATGTGAATTTTGAACTGAGGAATGGTTTTATTTCAGGTCAGATCTTTGCCCGAGAAAGCTTTAACTTTTACAACCTCGTTTAAATTCCATTACATTATTAGGTAACATAAGAACTGGAAATAAAAACGATTTTAAAGCGAAAGTTGTAATTGGCTTGTTGTGCAAAAATAGTATTCAAATAACTGTCGAGTGGGAGAAAGATGTTACTGACATAAACAAATGTGTAATGTTTAATTGCTGTAACTGTGAGGCTGTTAGTGATGCTAAAGCAAACGAATGCCCTCAAACAATTAGCAATGTTATCATATATTTCCGCATGACTCTGCGCATATGTTTATAAACAGTAACTTAATTCTGGGCTTCGCAGGGGCATTATTATTATTTTTTTTTTTGGAAGTGCCTTGTTTTAGCTTTAGACAAGGTTTATTTATCTTTACTGAAATGTGCTGATTGTTTCAAGACATCATAACGCCAAGGGCATAAGTTTAATTTGAACACGAATTCGTACGATTTGTCTAAAACCATGGGATGGGTTTAGGGGCGGGGTAAGGGGTAGGTCATTTGTACGAATTCATAAGAATTGGCCAATTCGTAAAATATGTACGATTTAGCAAAATCTTCCTAATTCGTACGAGTGAGGTCATATGAACTGTTACGAATTAGCCACTTTTTAATCATTCGTCGAATTCGTACAATTTGGTCGTGAGATCGGGTTGGAATATCACCACCTTCAATGAATCAAGAGTCAATCCATCTGGCATAAACATGGCTTTAACTTGCACTTAAGTATTAGTCTATAAAGGGAAATATTTAATATTCAATATTTACATTGCATCAATGAAAACACAGAAGCGCATACTTTGCTTGTTTGATTTGTCAATGTAAGATCGAGTGAACTCAAGCATAATGAAATAAACTTGTTATGGGAATGTCCCAAAAGACAATATGTCCACCTAACTCCACCACCATGCCTAATCCAAACAATATTTACATTATAATATGTGCAGCACAGAATCTCAAATCATTAATTTCTCCATTTATGCGTTTGAATCAAAATGACAGATGACCATTTTCTGAATTGCAGCACTGTTACGTAAGGCAATCCTTTATCATTTGTCTCAGGGAGTAGTTTGAGGGTTCATGATCTTTTTAAATTCTCAGATCACAGATGAGCGTTAGGACAGACCGCTGTCACAGACGCACCACAACAGAGGAGCTGTCAGTCAAACGCAAAAACAGTCTGTGACATCTGAGGCCGGCACTGCCAGATGGTCAATAAAGCTCTAATATGACCTATCATGCTATATGACAAGAGCAGTGAATATGACACTGGCGGATTTTGTTTCCTAAAGGGCTCATATCATAAGGAATCAAATCTTCCTTGATCTATTGAGATAAAAGAGTTCAGTGTATTATGAAAACATGCTGTAACTTTCAGAACTCAAATCTTCCTCCCCAGTGAAGAAAAAACAGTTTCATGTGTTCACACTTACAAATAATTAGATTGTAAAGAGTATGTATATTTGGCGTGCTTTCCGGGGAGAGCTCAGAGTTCAATATTTTGTCGCGAACTCAGAGTACTCCTCCTGGCTCTGACAGGAACTGACCAAGGCAGGGTGGCGGAGGGATGCTGAAAACTGTCGAGGAACATTGGTGAATCAGCTGCCTGTATAGGCCACTCATTCTGATCTGATGTATTGGTGACACTCGAGTGGCAGAGTTTACCAAACTTGAACAGTGCGAAATTCTCATCTTCCTGTCTTCCTCATTCACATGTGTATAAATAAATGGCAATAGAACGAAACGTATAGTGTCAACGACCCTTGACCGGAACAAATGTTTAATGTAGATGCAACGGAGCAAATTCTACATTCGACCAAATGCCATTGGATTCCTTGCTGTCATTTTAAAAAGGCAAGTGTCACTCACCAAAAGATGTGAGTGCTTATAATATAGTAGTCGCAAATACAAGATTACACGAGAACCAACTTTATTGCTTTAGTGCTGTTACATGCAGCAGAGACACTCAGCTGCGGTCTGCCTACATGCTGAACCTGAGAATAATGAATGTAGGCAGGATTACATATATTACATATGCAAATCTGCCTAAACTGTGCACTGTATGCAGGAATATAAAACAAGGCACATTTGAAATGTGAATTTCTCATTGTTGATGAAAGGCCACTAATGGTCAAATTCCTTCCCACAAGGACAATGAGATATCATCTGAGTGCTTCTTTGATGGTCCCATTGCAACTGTTTGGCATCTCATCTGTTTCAAGGACAGCAAAAAGAAAAAAAGAGAGATAGATTCTGGGTTTTTGGTATCTTCAATTGAATTCCAATTTGAAACATTCCACTAATCTTCTTCTCTGATGTATTGCAGTTGGCTCCCATTCACCAGGAGATTTGTCATAATACCCAGCCAGAGCCGGATTTATTTCCATCTTGTCGGTGGCCTTTTGTCTAGATCTTACACAACATCCCTTCATTAACATAACTGATCTGCACAGGGGGGCGTTTTCTATACACGATTGAATGTCTTACTCACGAGGAGTTTAAACAAGGAGACTAGTTCAGAGAATGCCTGAGACTATCCAAAATGTCTTGATAGACGATCAAATCATATTATATTTCAAACAGTGGTAGAATATGGATAATGTATTTTATAGTATAAATTAGCACAAAATATTGACTTTCTTCTAATTATGTCTTTAAATTAAACTAATGGGGGGGGGGGGGGGGTAGAGGTAAGGATACAGTAAGTGGTAAATGTTATTTTTATTTATGTTATATATCATCTCTTATAAATAGCAATTTCTGATACTTAAAAACAATTGAATCGGTCGTTGAAAAATAAAGCGTTGATGAAAGTCTTTGCATCAATAAACTGTATTCTTTATTAATAAGTTGCGACAGTATTGCATGGTGGCAAAAAAAAGAAAGAAATGCTGAGTGCCCAGGACAGCTCATAAACATGTAAGTGCCTGCCAAAGACACTAAATATCCGCCGACTGCTCTCATATCAGAGGCAACGGCTAATGTCTCTGCGGTCCAGAGCACAATGTGCAGATGTAAGCAGGTTTCGGTCTTTACTAGCCAAGTGAAGAATCTGACACTTCCATCCCAGAAGAACAGAATGATTAAGTTTAGAGCGGTTTAATGGGCAGATTGTACGTAGCTCTGTGTTTGGGTTCATTATACTTAAACTTGAGGAAATACGTCTGAAGAATTAAATCTGATTGACTGCTTTTCTATAGCTTTTTGTCATTTAAAGGAGCTGTGTGTAAGAAATGTATTTCAAATGATCATAAAATGACTCTGATGTCACTAGACATTAATAAATCATGTTAATTTCAAATACTAATATCACTTACAACAGTAGTCCAGCCAGGATATTGTAATTTAAAAAGTGAAGTTGCAGCCCTCAACTGATGTTGATGTTGTCATGTTTTGTTTTGGTCCCATGCTCCACCCTCAACCTACAAATCTACCAATCATGAAGTCCGTAGTGTTGCAGCATCCGGGTTGCCAGCTCTGCTCTAGTTACCACAGCTGCAGCTACAAACGTGTGGAATAATAAAAAAAAAAAAGGTTGGATCCTCCAGCCTATCTACAAGGAGTCAGGGGAAAGGGGGAGGGGATACACCGCTCTAAAGCAATTTGAAAGTGATTGCAGTACCAGTTTTGGCCACAATCTCACATCAGGCTTTTTTAAGGTTGAAAAAAAGGTTTAATATCCAATAAATGTAAATATTCAATTGGTTGTTGTCATGGGGTTCAGCATTCTCTTTCCATGCAAAGTGAGGAGAAAGATCACGGTCTGCACTGTCATTATGCTAAAAGGAAATCTGGTATGAAAGGCCATTTCTTTTAAGAGAATCGCTCTTCTTCTTTACTGGCCGAAGAAATATACTCAAACCATTTATTATCTATTTTCATGCAAACTGATCTCTGTTGCCCTTTGCAAAGATTAAGATGCAAAGGCACATTTTCTGAAAGGAGTTTTCATAAAATACTCTTGCTTAGAGCATATATTTGCAGTAATGTTCATGTAACTCAATTTCCTTGCATACAGTCTTAAAAAGTTTGCATTGACCTAGTTGCTAAATGTCAGCATGTGACATATGTTTTACTCAAATATAACAAACAGAACCAAAAATAAGGCACTTTCTAATTTTGCAAAAGAAATGGCCATGAACCAATGGCATAAAAAAATGCAATGCTGGTGTGTAATTAAATATAATTTTAAAATCATATTTAATAACAGCACAGATGAATGATTATCATTAATCTTGTTGACAAAATATATTATAGACCTACTTATTAATACATTTGATTACTATTATAGTCTCTGTCTACACAGGCAACACAACAGTCAACAGTAGCACAGCAACAGCAAACTTCTGACTAAAGGACACTAATGAAAATGAAAGCGATTCTGTGTAGAGAGTCAGAAGCACCTTGGCAGAAGAAGACTGAATACACAGTGAGTCACGGCCAAGCAGGGGGATTAATTATTCACTAGAGCAATGCATCAGTGGTTTATTAAATTAAATAATGTCCGATGTTCCAGAGCGTTCCAGTAATCACCGCTGTTTCTGATCAATACCTCAAGCAACTGCCATTAAAATTGTTCTCATTCATTAGAGAAAATAGCCCTTCCTTTGAAGTGCCTTGAAAAAGAGCTGAGTTTTAGATTAATTGGTACTGTGTTCAAAGATGTGAGTATTCACTGGATAGTAAAAGTGCAGAAATAACTTGTGCATAACTATAGTATTGTATAGGCTCAATTATTTTCCAGCTGCGGAACCGAAAATCAAGAATGCCTACATTTTAGAAGTCAAGAAACCTTTACAGAAATACTTTTTGGCAAACAAAACATTGTGCTAAACTGATATAACATCTTATTATTTGCAGTTTGAATTATTTACAGTTTGCAACAGCATCACAACTGTTCCCTTTCGAGGGAACTCTCGCTGCGTCGGAAATCGACACATTGCGGAACGCATTCAGCGTGACGCCTCTGAAGCCTGTATGGAACTACGCTATTTCACAACCAATTCGTACGAATTCGTACGATTTGTCCAAACCCACGTGATAGGTAAGTTTAGGGGCGGGGTCAGGGGTAGGTCATTTGGCCAATTCGTAAAAATATGTACGATTTAGCAAAAACATACTAATTCGTACGAGTGAGGTCGTACGAACTGTTACGAATTAGCCACCTCGTAAAATTCGTACGAATTCTCATGAGATCGGGTTGTATGGAACTAGTCCAATCTTGATTGGTGTTGCGTCTTGACGTCAGCCGTGACGTCAAAACTTTCTCCCAAAAGGGGTTTACCTGTTTCGAAACAAACTATAAGCAGATAGATAGTGGATAAAATCTCTCCACCTTATGAGGTGCGTGATTTACATTCACCTCTGTCGTTAAGAGCCCACTCTACTAGAGGAGTGGCTTCCTCTGAGGCCCTGTTGGCAGGAGTTTCCCTTCAAGAGGTCTGTGATGACGCAGGATGAGCCTCCCCTCACACTTTTATAAAACACTACAGTCTAGATCTACCCTCTACACTGGGTTCACGGGTTCTCTCGTCTTGAGTGTCCCAGTTTGCTTCACACCAGGGCGTACCTCTCAGTGTGGCGTGGTGGACATTTCGTTTCCCAATGTGTCGATTTCCGATGCAGCTAGAGTTCCCACGAATGGGAACGTGTTGCATTATACGACTGTAACCCTCATTCCCTGAGAAGGGAACGAAACGCTGCGTTACTCGGCTCCTGAGAACAACTTTCTTCGATCAACCAGATGCTGACACTGCTTTGTTCCGGTGTCCTTTTATAGCTTCCACTCACCGTCACATGTGACGTCATGGCTGACGTCAAGATGCAACACCAATTAAGAGGTTCCATACAGGCTTCAGACGCATCACTCTGAAGACGTTTCCCGATGTGTTGATTTCCAACACCACGTTTCCACAGTCGTAACCCTAGACATTTTGTTGTTGTTTGTTTGATTGTTTGTTTTACTACTTGTTAGCTATAAGCTAATTTGTAAAAATGCGACCTTGTTTGAATATTGAACAATGCTGCCATAATGTTATGAAAAGTGCAATCATTTGAAAAACAGCATAGAAAATTAAGATTTATTAGAGAATATAGGCTAACCAACACCAGCAGTTCAGTCCAAATAAAATACAAGGTTATATGTCATAACAAACAAATTCAGGGCAAAAAGATTTCATTGGAGGGGAAAAAAGAGTACCAGAAGGGAAAGAAATCAAGAAACCAATAAGGTTTTATGGTTTTCCCGTTTTTTAAAGTATCACATAATAATGTAACAGTTCACTACCCAGTATCTTCAACAGCGCCAACAACTATCGCTTAAGGACACCGTGCCCTTCTCTTCCATAAGTGTCATCTCCTAAATAAAAGCCCTGACCACCTTTCCACAACACTTTCACTCTTCTGTTTCCGACCACAGAGTTCAATTAACAGAAAATTTCACGATCCTTCGCTTGGCTTGTCAGGCCTGGAGCAGAGTGACTCTGAATGACTTTGAGAGGCCACAGAAGGATCAATAAGTCACAGACACCTTTCTCAACAGAGTTGTCAGGCCTACCAGACACTTTTAAAGCAACTTTTAAAGCGCGTTCCAGCGTGTGGAGTGATTAAGCTTGAGCCTATTAATAAAAATAAATAAAAAATTGAACATTCTGTGACATCACATTTGTCCTTTTCTGAATATAGACGTCAAACACAGAACTCTTCCAATTTAGACGATATTCTGTGTCACAGATGTGTTTGTGGTTTATTGACAGCTAAAGTGTAAACCAAAACACTTGAATCAAATACATATCATTAAGTGTGTAAACCCCAAATTGTTGTATTATGTTCCAAATAAATTCTGCCTTCAGTCTAGGCCATACAGTGAAAGTCAATGAATATCCACTATAACTGTGTGCTACAAAATAGAAATTCTTATGTTTGGAACAGCATAATTAAATGATGAAAGACTATTTTTAAGTATAATCGGTTACTCACTACACACTATTCTCTGCCTTTTCACTGTGTCTGATTTTCCTATTGTTCCTGTTCCAGTCTAAAGCCCACCTTAGTGAGTCTCATTAATAAACCCAGAGACCGCAGGCTTTGCTCTAGACCTACCACAGCTCAGAGCGGGATATGATGGACATCTTGTCAACAGAATCCAAAGATGGATTAGATGAGAAACTGGATAATTGTGGTATTCAGTCTGATCCCATCTGTTCATGTATAAGATTCATTGAACCTAATTAACTTCCCACATGGTTTGAGAAGGTTTCACATGTAGCTGATTGACGTTGTTCACTTAAGAGATGCACACTCGATTAATTTTGTCTGTGTTGGCTGTAGAAAGAAGGGGAAACAACTTCTGTAGTAAAAGGAGATTTGACATTAAATACCACATTATATTTCTGAGGGTAACTGTGGTAGAGATTGAGCGTGTTTGATCCTCTGTGAAGGGAGTCTTGTAACCGGAGGGGGCAAAGACAATAACAAGGGCACATCAAACATGCTCCCGTTATATGAAAATGACTATGCATTCATAATGATGTTTACTTTTAATTTAATACATAATGACAAATAAAACCTGTAATTTAAACAGTAGTCATACATTTATTGTCTTTTTACTGTTGAAAATAGCGTTTCTCAAAGAATTCACAAAATTGAGTTTTTGTTATTTTTTTTACCAGATCCAGAAGTTTAATGAAAAGATTTTAATGAGCATTACTTGACCTTGAGCACTTCAGAAAAGCAACGAAAGCAGTAAAACTCAAAGGTGCCCCTGCATCATTGTAGAGGTGGTTGAACTCTGAGCTCCTGTAATTAACTTTGTCTAGCTTTGTGAGGTCACCCACTCAGAGTGACTGTACAATGCAGTGCACGAATTTCACCATTAATTTAGCAATATGTGAACAACACATACTGTTAGGGCTCGAGGTGTCTTGTCTTGGCATATGCACCCTCCTGGGCAAAACAACAGCCCGTTAAGCTGCTCTGTCCTTGTGTAAGGAATATAAATGCTTTTTTCCTGCCCTGAGGCGTCAAGTCACCCTGGGAGAAATTTGTGAATAAGCAAAGGTTATTTAAGAGGGGGTAAAATCACCAGATGTCTCTCTGTCATGCCATTAACTTGTTTTTCTATTTTATTTATTTATTTTTAAATGAACCAGACTCTACAGTAAGGCTTATGATATGCATTTACTATTGCATTTTTACTTGGAATCGAAAAATACTCTGTTGGATCAGTGTCCAGTTATATTCACCCACAGTCTACCATTATTGGAGCTAAGTTTAAAAATCTTAAAGACAGGCACAAGACAGAACTATTAGGTGTTTTAAAAAGCTATAAATGCTATAGGATATCTTTTAATTTATCTTAAACAGAATCTATAGGTCGGTTCACACAGAACCTGGTTTTTGCAGTCAAAATTGTGTGACACAAAAATAGAGAGATGTTGAAAGTTGAACTTTTAACTTAGGCGCGTTTTTAGGAAGCCACCACTGGATTCAAAATTGCATCTGAGTAGGTACTACCTTTGTTGAATTGATTTGCTCTAGTATGAATGTGGTTAGTACGTATGAATGAAATCCAGGCGTACGGAAGCTATGAATTTTTTTTTGTTTTGGTCAGTTTTAAAAACAAAAAACAAACCAAAAAAAAAAAAGGAAGAGAGAAGAGAAGACCGCTCGCACTGCTGCACTGTCACGCCCGCACCAAACTGGAGAGATCCAGAAGAGGCTTGCAGATTCACTCTGTGTCGTCAGCATTCGAAGTGCTTGGCTCCGAAGCAAAAAGCTGAAGTGCAATTGCAGCACCTGCTTGTTATATACCCACATTATATATAATGTGTATTGGCTTGTTTTAGTTTCACTCGAATTAGATTGGCCTCTCTAGCGAGATTCCTATTGGTCAGTCATGACCAGCGTTGTAGTGACTGACCGATATGGAACTTCTCACTCTCGATTATTCCAATCCCAGCCAGGGTTGGGGGCCGTAGCACATGGGTTCGGGCCAAATTCCGAGCTCAGGGCCCTTTCCCCGAACAGCATGCCAAATACGCATATTTCATGCCCTATCTGAATACATGTAAGTGCAAATAAGTGAATATCAAAAATGTGTTCTGTATGAATTGGCCCTAATTGTGTATATTTGTATGCATCAGACTGCTAATGGTTGTTCTCTTGAGTCTATTTAAGCGCTGTGAGGTGAGAGTTCTGCTGTGTTCTCCGCTCTGAATGGATGGAAACAGCTGTGATTAAGGTTGGCCCTTGGAAACACTAAACGTGGTGGGTCTCCCCAGACCATCTCCCAGCTGCAGCACACATCTGCCTGCTGCCTTGATGACGGGGAACACCGGGAGAAGTTTGGGTAAAACAAAGGCTGAGCTGTCTCTTGTGAGTTCACAGCATGTTCAGTGGGTTTGTTTTCGGTTTTTTTTTCTTGCTATTTTCTCATGCTGGTGTAAAGTACAGATGTTGTTGGTCACCAAACATCTGTGACAGTGGAAAACAGTATGTTATAAATTGCTATAAACAGGAGAACATGCCAAGACACTAAACATTAACTCAATTTATAAAGTTCACATGAAAAAGTTTCAGAGATATCCTTGCTAATGCCAGTACTTCAAAAGCAGTAAAGATCTCCTCTAGCAATACACCATCTTTAAACATCATGACACTTCAAAGGAAGCCATCATACAGATCAGACTAATTCAACAGTATGAGCATCATACAACACTCTGGTAATAGCAGCATTAGGATACATGAGATAGTCCATTAGCAGATGAGAGTGTCTCCAGTGCCATTACTGCTCATTTGCTCAGCACAGTAATACCTCAGATCCACAGGAAAATGAGATGTAACATTTGAAAGCGTGCCATCAGAAAGACAGCGCTAATGTTATGGTTAATTACCATATTTAGTTCTGCGTAAGAGGAAATGGAGGAAAATAACCTTCAGGAGATGAATCAATCAATTTGTTTAGCTGTTGTTACGCATAGCCACATAGAAATGCAGGGGCATTTGTGATGTCTGCTGTGGTGAATGTATAGTGTTTACCTAAAATAGTGGCATATAAAGTAATTAATTCTTCATAATGTGGACCACATAGGGAGGTCAGTGGGGTGCTGCATCCGGATGTTTCATTTTTGTTGTCTCAAATGGTTTAGTGTGTCATATTTTTTTTCCCCTGCAAAATTCTTTGCATTTGGCTAATTTGTTTATCATCCTCTCTTTTCTACTACTGAGCTACAAAAATCACCTAATGCAGTCTCATAAAAAGTAAAGAAGATACTTCAAAATGAACTAGGCTTTTAACCTATAAACAGACCTGCAGACATTACCACATTGCCTAATTTAATGGTTTTAAATTCAAGTAGTACTGTCCTTATAGAATTAACATACTTTATTTGTTTATTTATTTTCAGATGATGCCTAAAAGGGGGAATGTGTAATTTCGACACTGCCCTGCCATTAAAACTAAAAGCAAACACATCTGAAAAACATTGTCACAAAGTAACTGGTCTGAAATCTCACTTAATAATTGGCCTCCCCTCAAACATATCTAATACAAGCCCAAGGACAATGTTCCTGGTTGCACCAAACAAACAGCTAATGCTGGTTCTGAACAGTCCCTGAGGTTTATGCTCTTCTGTTTTTCTTATCTTGACTGATTTTCTTTTAAATCAGTTCAATGGTTTAGTCCATAGAGAGGAGAAAGTGAACAGTTCCAACAGTGCCGTGAGCATCTCTGTGTCACCACTGTGCACCACGCAGCATCTGGACAACAAGTTCCCTCATGATTAAAAGCAACAGCAACCACATGTGCACAGAGAACAAGGACAAACTTCAATAACTAAAGAGAGAGAATGAATCATCAGGGTTTTTCAAAGCACCATTATCACGGTTAATTTAACTGGAATAATAATGTTTGCTATTATTAGCTTAAATGATAATGTATTTAAATTAGTTTTCCTATCCACTGTTTTTTTTTTTGCAGAACTTCCTTCATAATGCCTATACAATTTTGACAGTCAATTTTCACGGCAATTTCGTGTGGGCTACAGAAATTTGCAGACATGTAAGCTCTTCTATGCTGCACTTCTGTAACAGACAAATAGGATACTGTAAGTAGAATCAGTTGTAAATGGTATTCCAGAGCCTTGGAAAAAGATGAATAACTGACAGCATTTTAAAGCTCTTTAAAGCGGGTCGTGACTTCCATGGTCTTTGCAGGCTGAGAGAGTCTCCAGCTAATGGATGAAAATAGAGGCAATATTCAAGGTAAATGTTAAAAAAAAAAATCACTTAGTATCCATTCGGCATGACTTTCAGCAAAACAAAACATTAAAATGTAAGAAGTGGGTGTCATGCTCAAAGTGTGGAAATGTCAGCAAGATTAAGGCAACCAAGAAACGGTCAGTCATGAGCTTGGCGAGCCCGATCTCATGAAAGTTCGTATCTATAGCACGAATGTCATTTCTCGTGGCATTCATACACCAAAAACAGTTTTTGTGTGTATATGGTACGTGTTTTTCACGTGGATATGATACGCAGTTTTTGGCGTATAATATGTACAAACTCCCCACCCGCCTCGATCCCCCCTAAACCTACCCCCGGGTTTTTTAGTGCGTAGCATAAGCACGCAAAAAACATTTTTGGCGTATAAATGCCACTAGAAATGGCATTCGTGGTGTAGATACGCATCTTCATGAGACTGTGTTGGCTTGGCAGACCTTGAGTACCCTAAGGAAGTGAAAACACCAAAAAAACGTCACTGGTAGAGGAATGTTTGCTGCAATTTTTAGTGGTATCATCAATATTTCCCAGTGGACTGTTGAATACAGTTATTTTAGGGCATGTCTACTATCTGATCTTATCAGTTATAGGAGACAGAGGTGTAAAATGTCGAATCAGGTCAGCCAAAAGCAGTGAAAACCAGCTTCCAGAGCCCATACTGTTCTTTCTGATTGTCTTATCAACATGTTCGGTCCTGTGCGGCGATAATATGTGTGTGTGACACAAAGAAAAAAAAAAGCAACAATAAATGGTGTTCAAACACAGCTGTGAAAGTTCCAAGTGCCACAGAGGACAGCTGTTCATGCATCATTTATCCCACTGGCACCTGAATCAAGAAACTGCTCTCGTCTCTCTCCCAGTATCAGAATTACTTTGGGGCCTAGAAGTTGCCATGTAGTTTGTGAAATCAGTTTTGGTCTTACTTCACTCTGTATTTTGACATAAGATGGCTGTTTTAGATCAATTTATGGGTAAAATAGACCATTTTTAGCAGCTCGAGGCTAAACCATTGAGTCACTTTGAGTTAGGCAAACAATTCTAAGGTCTAAAGGTAAAGACTAGTCTAAAAAAAAATAAATAAATAAAAAGATTGTTTTCACTGTACAGAAATGTTTTATATCTCACTGGGCCTCATGAGCCCGACAGCCAGCGAGGGATATTGAAAAATTATGCTTTTAAGATAAACTAGATAAACTGAAGATTAACAACACATACAAATCATAGAACAACCGGAAGAAGTAACATTAAACTGAAAGGTCACTTGGCACGACTGCATCAAAGTATGTGACGAATATCCGTTAATTTGAACACTGGCCATGATAGTGTGTCTTCTGGCTGCCTGTTTCAATTACACACCTTACACAAGAATAGAAAGTGACAACCATCCATTTTGTTCTTTAATTACAAATCACAGCTACAACGAACAAAGATATCTCAAGTGGTCAGGAGAAAGCAAAAACTAATTTAGACTGAAACAAGGAATGAAATGGAACGAAGGTAAGGGAAGGGAAACATGAAAAATAGCACTTTACACTTATCAACACTTCAATCTCCATTTATTGAATGCACTATCACTTTAACGAAATACAGTAAATTAATAGTGAACAATGAACGATACTTTCAAAGCATTTATTAATCTAATAATGTAAATTTCTACACATACTAATACATTTCAGCATTTCTTTTCATACTTTTTTTTATGACATGTATCACTTACCTAGACATCTCTCACTGGTCTTAACACACACACACACGTTCTGACCAGATGGAAATGATGTATGACTTCATCTCTCTGTCATTGCAGCATGAACAAACCCTGCTAGTTTGGAGTGAAATTTCACAGACAGTTCATTGCACCATTTCAGTGAGATGGATTGTGCCTCTTGGGCTTAGTTTATTTTGGGTGAAGTATTGTCAGACAAGTGGCCCGATACATAATGAGGCCATCACATTATGACAACTACGTTCAGAAGCAAGAACATGCTGATGTGTTGAGACAGAACCTGCCCTGACTATTGATATGCCATTTCTATTTACTCGTTAATTTGTTCTTTTTGTTTGAGACATCATGTAATATCTACACATTAGGGACTCCATTCTGAATGTGTTTCATTCCTCTTATGTTCACCATACACCAATTAGTCACCAAAGAATATGAGGTTAACAAGTCTAATTCTGTCTCCCCATTGTCATCAAATGATGCAGCCAGTGCAGTCAGCGATAATGAGTATGTGTATATGTTGTGATGTTGTGTGTGCATTTAGGATTCCTAATGTGACTGTTTTGAGTTGGACTTCCGCTGTTATGGTGTTTGACTTCTATGTTATCAATCGATGATCTGGAATGAGAGCTAAGTGAGTGTATCCTGTTCCCATTATGTTCTTGCATTATTCCTCATTACCTTTTCTGCACAATGTACCTGCACAATATACTCACCTGTTGCCACCCAGTATTTTGGTTGCCTGACACTTATGAAACTCACCGATTGTTATCGGACAGCCAGCCTGCCAAATACTATCCTGTAAAATATTTTTACGTGAAAAGCCAAAAGAAATTTACAAAAGATCACAAGGAAGGATCTCAAAGTGTGCAGTTTCAAGATTAACTTTTCTAAGCACTTCACATCCATCTCACATACTATTAGTCAAATATACATAGCATCCAATTGCCCAAACTCTGAGTAAAATATTTAGCCAATATATATGAAGACAGCTTCAAAAATGTAACATGCCATTAACTATTGTGGATATTTACTATTTAAGTTGAATATTATATTTCTAGACATGTTTTGATGGATGTCTTTTTCATACATTGTAGATAAGATGTAAAAGAACGTCCTTTATGAACTGTTGTGAAGGCTCATAAATATGTATATTTCAGCCCCACACACTATTTCCAGAGCACTTAATCACATATCTTTCTCATACTGTCATTCTGGATGGACAAAGACCACAAAGGAAGCCTAAATGAATGGTGTCAGGATGATTGGATTTACTCAGTGGACCATGTGAGAACGAAACGATGATTATCTATGTTTGAATTAAATCCAGTTGAGTTAAATACAAATCCAGGTCAGCTTTATTTTAAATCCCATTGCAAATTACTTTAATGGTTTTCAACTGAAAATAATTACTGTATTTTTGTCACAAGTTACAATAAAAAATGTAGTTTATAGCCTCTTCAGGTTGTGTTGGTCTCAGGCCAAATTCACACGAAGCCAAAGCTTTTCCTATCCGACGTTTTTTTGTTTGTTTTTTTTTCTTCTCGTTTTAAAAGAAAAAGTCCTTAAACATGGCGGCGTCTCGAAAAAAAATCTGCGTACACACGAAACTACTGAAACTGACTGAAAACGATGTTGTATGCATCCCAGACCAGTATGTGGCACTGTAATTCTGCCATAGAGATACACAACAAATGCAAGAAGAAGACTTAGAGCATGCGCATAAAACCTTGCACGCTGTAGGCTACTATATAGACAGTCAAATAAATACTAGGCTCTACAATAATATTAGGCAGTTTCTTTTTTTTCTTTTTTACCAAGAACTTTATTGAACAACCATAAATTGCCTGCACAAAATATGGAGTCACGCTATTCGAATAGTTAGCGGACTCTTGTGGAAAGCGTGCCACAAAGAACCGGCAAAAGTAACAAATGTGTCAAAGATAGACATTTTAATTGTTTATTAATAAACTAGTGTTTTCTGTGTCATTCTTGACTGAAAAGAGGAAGTTGACGAAGTTGCTGACTCGCCACTTCGCAGTATTGTGAACGCGCCTATGAAGTAGGCTATGCACTTCATATGGATAGGCTATAAGAGAGAGTTATCTTTTCATCTTCAATTGTTGTTCCATGTTGTTTAAACGTAGACGTGAGCTCCTCTGAAGTGAGTGTGTGCTCCTGCCTCAGCGTTGACACAGAGTGCTTCGCTGACAGATATCCTAGAGTTGGGCGCTGGGCGACACCTAAAGTCGAAGCGCTGCTTCCCGTGAGCTCCCTTCTCATAAAGCCAGCCGGGGGGAAGCAAAGAGTCTTAATTCCCCAAAAAAGCTTGCTTCCCCCTCTATAAAAGCACCATCCGCAACTGATTTGAGTAATGTGTATATCAGTTCAATGATCTATAAAAGGTTTGCCCCAGGTCTGGAATATCATCCACTAATGCTGCTCTGAAGCAGATTTTCTCAGTAGTCTGAGTAAATTGGAGATAACTTTATGCGTAAACACTGTGGTTATGTATGCTGCTCACTGTCCCTCAGTTATTAGCCGTATCCTCCATCTCAGCACTTCTTTGGATGACAGATCTGCCAGGTGGTGTTGTTCTCAGTCTGGACAGGCTTATTACTGCTGATTCAGATTTAACTGACCTTCAACATTACACACTCACTGACTGAGAGTTAAACATCTCTGTTTAATTAATAAACCCATATGCCATTATCAAAATATATTATAATTATATTCGATTTCTTTATTATTGTTTAAGCAATATACTCGATAGCAATATACTCAATATACTTATGCATAGACTGTGTTCAACTGTTAATGCCAAGAAAGCTGTGAGACAGATTGTTATTAAATAGGCCTTCTTTTGTTTTTAATATTGACAACATACACATTTGAACAAAGAAAGTGGCACTTTTGTCATCATAATATTTCCCTCTATTTTATCTTGTACCCCTTCATCAGCTCACTATGAATCAGAACTGACAAGTCTATCTACTTCGAGTGTAACTGAACGAACCAATGCACATTGGTCAGCGTTCTACATGCGCGGTCGAGACTCAAGTGCCTCAAGCGAGGTGGAGTCCCTTTGCCTATTCCCCAATCCAGTTCCTCTTCTGGTGGCCAAAAGGGCTACTTTAGCTAATAGCACTGGTGATCTGAGGATTACAGTGAGTGTTCCACCTCCTTGGGCCCCTCACTCCTCTAGCGCATCACAAACATGCTGAGACTGTGTTCGTGGGTGGTTTACTCTCTTATAAGAGCATGACCACATCGGCACGTTGTTCGTCTTGTCTTTCTCATGAGGGCTTGTGCTCTCAGCGTGCCGTGTGCCATCGAGGTTGATGGACACGTTTACTGTCTCGCATGCCTGGCAGCTTTCGGATGGGATTACTGGTCCTTCTCATGAGGGACCAAGCATTTCATTCAGGGCTCCAGGGGAGGATCAGATGTTGATCACTGCATCAGAGAGAGGGAAACACTCTGGAAATTAAGATGATGTTGAGTTCCCATTGTAAAAGTGTATGTGCTCATGCTGAATCAGATTCAGACTTGACAGCCACACTTTCTTGGGATATGAGCAGGAAACATAGACTAAGACCAGCAAAACCAACTTGACAACATGAATAAATAACATTTTTACATATATCAAAATAAAAAAGTTATTTTAAACATCTAATAATAATAATAATAATGATTTTATTATAATAATAATTATATTATATACAATATTACAATTTTACTGTATATTTTTGATCAAATAAATGCAGCTTTGGTGAGCACAGTGTAAAATATGTGACCAACCCACAATAAGTGCAGTACAGTAGTGTATGTATCTAATTTTGATGTTCAGTTTTATTTCCCGTAGTTCCTGTTTCCCTGCTCTGTTTAGTTCTGGTTTCCTTGGTTTCTGATGTCCCTGAACCCTGATATAATATCAGCTGTGTATTTAATTTATCTTATTGAATTAATTATTATATAGCCTACTCCCTGTTCAGTTCAGTCCTCTGTTGGTTATTGTCTGTATGTAATGTGTTGTTTGTTTCCTTGTGTTCTTCTAATGCTTTACTTAAAGACTGTTTAAAATATTCCTATAGTCTGGGTTGCTTGTGACATGTTACAACTTCCTGTCCTCACAAATTTAAACATCTCGCATGATGTGCATGAATAACCCACATAGCACACTGAGACAATTGTTTTTTTGTAAAATCAAATTCTTTGTCTACAAAATGATGTAGGAATAATTCAAATGTCATCTCAGGTATACAGAATCGTTGTTACAGGCATGTCAAACTGGCTATTTATATTAATCTGAATACTTCCTGTTTTATTCAACTATACAATTTAAACACAAAATTACATTACTTAGCATCCATTGATCTGATTCCAGAGCTATGGGGCAGATAATGTCAGATATTAAGAACAGAATTGATCTACACATGGTGCCAGTTGCACACTCTTGGTGTAAACTATCATTTTGAAGGATTTGTTGTTTGGTGTCAGTGAATACTGACACTTTGGCGTGTTTGATTTTGTCCCAGCAGCTGTCTGGTCTAAAAATAACCCCCATTTGCCCAGTAGAATGAATATGGGATTTGCATGCATCTGCTGCCTCTCATAACAATTAATCAAGGAGATCATGCCAGAGCTTTAAATGAATTCTCCCTTCCTTGGAGAGTCAGAATGCTTTAACTAATTGTTAGGAAATGTGTTACTGAAAAATAGGCACAGTCCCAGGGTAAGAGCATTCTACATAGAATTCAGTCCATTACTAATGTGCTGTCTTTCTGGATTTGAAAGAATTACCACCATGAGAAGACCATTAAGGAATAAAACATCCCTTCAAAAAGCAAACAAAGCCCTGTGCAACAAAGAGGTTTCATTTTGTCAATGCAGTACTTAACATAACAGATTACAATCTGGCTGTATAAATATGTCCTGACTCCTGAATCATGATGAGGACAGCATTACAGGGCATCCCAGCACAGCACATCAAATTTCGCCCATGACTGAAATGCTACAAACGACTAAATCATGTGATGAGTGCTTAGTGACTAAGCGAAAATGATATATGTTATCTATTATTTCCATGTTTATCTTTTCCAGCATCCCTACAAGCCTACACAGAACATGCAGTTTGGAGAATGAGTGGACGGATGAATGGATAGTTTAACAACTGCTGTTTTTAATTTAATTTTACTGTAGTTGTCACATATGATGAATGAAGTCTAGAAGTCAGAAGTGCAGTCAATTAAAGTTTTTTTTGTTTGTTTTTTTCATCAGCAGAAGTCAACTTTAAGGCTCACAAGGATGTCGTAGGCCACTCTGTTTATATTACATGTTATAACAATCACATCTAAGCTACATCATTCTTTATGTGCAATCTGACTGCATCTGAGGATATGATCTCTGAGTGCAAGTAGCAGAAAACACCTTGTAAATTTGACAGGCTGCACTTTAACGTTAATGCAGCATTGATTTATTTTAAATCCACTCTGCTGGAGTTCAGAGCCAAAGACAGCGGCACTGTCCAAATACATAAACAGCACAAAAAGAGTAAAAAGAGATTCCAATTGTCATCAAAAGATATTTGGAGGGGTGGATTGCAGTGCTTGTGTGGGAGGTTGTATTGCCGAGTTGAAACAGGTTCAACTGTACATTCAACTGTTTCGCCAACTCACTTATGGAGCAGCAGGGATATTTTTATATCATTATGCACAAATCACTAATGATTCCTGCATGCATTTTGCTGCTACAAGAAAGAGATTTTATAGTTTCTTGTGCAAAAATGTATGAATATTCCAGCCCCCTCGTTCTTCCGGCTCCTGAGATATGGCGTAAAACAGATCTGACGGAGAGCTTTATTACTCAGCTTCTGAAGACTGCAGATGAGAGCTAAATATCAAGCTGAGATCTCCAGCTCAGAGGAAGCAACATTTACCCAGACACCCCCAGGGACAGGAATCATTCTGTTTGCTATAGACTCCTCACACAGCAGAGGTCAACGTCTAAAAATAAGGCAGGCTTGAGTTACAATTCCGAGGAGAAATTACTTGGATATGGGTAGAAATTATAGGGCTTTATGCAGCTGTGAGACAAACATAAGTGATGCACTGTCAACTTTGAATACCATTTAGTATCTAAGGGTTTCATTAAAAGCAGTGATATAAGCTACGGTTGATAAACAGCAAGCGTCACTCAACGTGCATCAGTAAAAATCTAGGAAGTTTACCACAATAATAGGCATACAATTACATCATCAAAAATACAAGGGTGATTTATATTTCATATAACAACATGCCCTGAACTAATAAAAGTGATGTGATGTACTGACACAGGTAATGGATAAATCTTGGCATATTTAGTATGAAACTATAGGCGTAGAAACTAAGAACCAGTTAAAATCCCAGAACCTATATTAACATTTGTTTTCGTGAACGGTTGCACACAATGCAGCACTGATATGCAATGAAGTACATTTTTCTGAGGTTGTTCATGTGAAAACATGCAGTTTAAGATGTTTTATAAAAAATAATAATAATAATAAAAGAATGCATTACATATATTACTGTAACACAATGTTGATTCGTTTTAGTAATGTTTACTGTAAATATGACATTTACTTTTAACTATTGTTGTGTCAATTTATGGTTACTTTGCTTTAATTGTATTGAGCACTCCAAGCCTAGCTTCACCCAGGACACTCAGAGCACTCCCAAACTGCAGGGGGCATCCATTCAACAAAAGTTGGTGGAACCAACTTTTGGGGAAGTAGCTTCCTTGGGACTATATTTGCCTGCACACCCACAGAGAGAGCATGGCAGATTTAAGAAGGAAAAAGCTTACAATGATGTGCTGGGTTAATATGCAGGGTTGTAATAAGAATCATTGCACACAAGCAATTTTAAATGAATGTTGGGAATATAAAAAGTACATTGGGAATAGTTTTGGATGGAAGTATAAACAGTGGGTTGAGGAATGTGGTCTGGAAGATGTAGATGTATGTCCCAATATTCCATTAAAAGGGGTATCAGTGTGGAACATACCTGAGCCTAATGTAGAAATGAGATTGGATCTAAAGACCCAATAGAACAAAAAGTGGGAGTAGGAGTATATATCCCAAAATTTGAGACTAAAATAAGTTTAAGGTTGAGTGACAAAATGTCTGTATATTCATCAGAATTAACTGCTAATTGTAGGATTGCAGTGGTTAGAGCAGACTAAGCCAAATAGGATGGCGACTGTAATCTGTTCAGATTCCGCATCAGCACTTAAAAGTATATTATCAACAAAAACAGATTTTTTTTTTCCTTCCTAATCAGATCCATTAATCGTGTGCGTAAGGTATACAGTAGGTGGCGGTAATACTCCAAAGGAGTGAACGGCCATGAAACGAAAAGAAGAAGAAGAGAGAGCATGGCACTGAAATGTTTGTAGAGAGTTCAGTTTGTTCTCTCATTTATTCCTGGGAAATGATACTATGATTACAGCTCCTGATCATTCAAAGACGCAACTGGTAGGACAATTTATGATAGACTTTGTTTGAATAATGTTGAGTTTTAAATGTTCAGGTTTTGCAATGTGCAATTTAAAGGTTATGAGGATTTTGTTATGTGAATGTTGAACTTGACAGAACATGGGCATGAGTTTAATTATGGGATTGGTATTTTTTTGTTAAAATCCTAGGTTAAACTTAATGATCGTGTATAGTTTGGTTTGAAGATTCAATTGCATTCATTTATTATTTCTGTGAGAGAGTGGTATTGTGATTTATGTGTGACTGATTCATGATGAATTTGTAACTAATTCATGTTTGGTTTGTGTATTTGAAAGGTTTTCAACCTAAATCTAAATCTACTGTTCCATCACTGACCTGTCAAATCACCTTCAAGAAACTATACAATATTATTCCATCACTGCTCTATCAAATCATCTCAAAATAAAGAATCAGGAAGTGAACAGATTGAGTTGTCCTTTGCGTTCTTCAATGAGAAAAGCAGTTTTCAAGTTATCAATTAAAAAACACACAGAACTTGACAACTATAAAAGTGAAAACTTGACAATAAATATATTCAATGGTTAACAGTAAGTTCCTGTACTATAGAGAAAAAACTGAATGTAATTTTACTATAAAATACAGTAAAACATTTTTAAAGTAAAAAGAACAAATCATGTTATAATTTACAGTGAAAAGTCACAAACTGATATTTCAAGAATTATCTATGTGATACATATTTGAGTGTGTGTGTGTGTGTGGGGGGGTTAATAACAAAACAATTAAGAAGCATTCTTCTCATGTGTTTGTTTTCAGTTATGTACACATTAGGTTTTTATGTAACATTCTATGTTGTTAATTGGATGTTTGTGCATTATTTTAGTCTCATGTGATACCATAATGGTGTTTTGTATCAGTCGGCATAATCTGCTAGTATTGCTAGTGATGAATTTTAATTTGCTAGATGGTGGATGTCAATATGTTAAAAGTACTAAAGCAACATGGCCTTGGTAATTCAGCAGAAAAGTGTTGTATTTACCATTTAAAATGTTTGTTAGTAATTTTTAGCAGTTTGTTTGGTAAATATGATTACATTTTTAACTATATTTTAGGCTGCTGAATTATTCTACAAACTACAGCTGTCCTTATTTTTGTAAAAAACTACAGATTTTTTTACAGTGTTTTATAATAATGGCTTTATAATCAGAATGATCTCTTTTTTCATTTCTACACTGAAGTGTGATTGGAATTGTAACCACATTATTTTATAAGTTTGTTTTCTTTCTACAGTATTACTCTCACTGTAGTATATCCCCAAACAGCATAAAAAAATATCACACACTAGAGTTCTGGGAGACATTTAGGTTTTATGTGCAAAGTATGAAGCGGTAGTTTATACCGTGTTGTTGCTGACAAACTGGCCAAAGCGCTGGTGACACCAAGTGAAATGCGGAGGAAGTGCACTTGCAAAGCATTGTCCTTGCATGTCTTAGGTGTTTCTTTCCTTTCCCCCACTGTATATGTGAAATGGGACAGCCACTAAGCCTATCTGCTTTTGAAGTTGCCTTATACATCCAGCTGCTCACAGAAGCCATAGTGTGTAATTGTCAATCTGGAGCGGTTTCTCTATAGCAGTTTGTCCACAGGTACTTTTTCCAACTGAGCAGGACTCTTGATTTATCTAATTAACTGGTCCTAGTGGACTGAATCAGATGGTGCAGTTTATGGTTGCAGCAAAAATCTGAGAACAATAGAACCCCAGAGATGAACAACACTGGAGCAAGTGGGATTCGATTCATTCCAAGCAGCTGGTGAGGAACATCATTTCCTTTCTAAGCCCATAGGAGAGGAGAGGCACGTGCAATCTAATCCTGCGAGTATTACTGACACCAGATATACGTTAATAAGCTCTATAATTATTATAGGCAGACCAAACTGGAACTTCTTTATTGGCTGTAGTTACAAACAATTCCAAATAACATTGGATGCTCTGATAAACCCTGACCATGATGAGAGTAAAATGCGATATTAAGTTTATCCACCTCACTGTGGCATTAGTAATTTCACTATCATTGATTCGTCTCTGTAAATAGCTGATAAATGTTCAGGCAATAAATATTTAAAATCTCTCTTTCATTACTTTGACAAAATTCTCCTTTCAACTGATGTTATCAGAAAGGGAGCATATTTTTCTGAAGTTATGATTTATGTGTTTGTTCCTCTGAATATCAAGCTTTTTTTTCTGTCACGGTTGATGTGCTTTTCAAGATTTTAGTTCAGAGTTCCATATCGAACAATCGTTGTTGTTCATCAAAAGACTTTCTCTCATAGAGCACCTCTAAAAACACTCGTCAGGGGGTATAAGAACCAAAGCCGCATTTGATTTTTGATGGCTTCAGCGATCGCTCATTGAGATCAATATATTTCCACTTAAGAGAGAGAAAGAAACGTGGGTTGTTTTCATGCTAGACCCAGTGGTTTATCACATCTGTGAAGTTTTTTTTTTCTTTTCTATTCAACCCCCTTTTTGAAAGACTAAAATAGCAATGATTTGAAATTTCATAATTTATATGCAATGTCATGAGCATCGATCTGTTTTCTTCTATACTCGGTCTTGCAGGGCAACATCAAGTGCTTGACAAGGTGCATGTGAAATGAAGTCTTCACAGAGTGTGTTTCAAATTATCAGAGCAGAGGCACACAATCAATGCTGTTTAATTATAAATTAGCTCATTAATTGGTCTCTTAAAAAGAAGCATGTTGCCAGCTGAGAGATGTCAGTGCTCAGGACAACTTCAAGTCCCAAACTTTTCAAGTTTTTCCGACTGAATAATCTTACACACATGCATTTGTTGACAAGCGATATCCTCAAACTCTGCAGAAGGAAGGAGTTCCCACATCTTGGGCAGACTCCAGTGTTGAGTGTGAAATGTCTTCATCACAGGTACATTGGCATATATTTCAGCATGTCTATATATGAATATAGTTTCATGGGCTTTATTTTTTTCAAACGTTAAAAGATCGCGTAGCTCACATTTACAAGCCAGCGTCTTTATAGTAGCGTTAGCCTATTGGCTACTGTTTTTCATAATAGATATTCTAATTCAATTCAATGTAATAGCCATGTCGTCAATATCAAGCTACCATAGATGAATCTGCAAATGTGAAAAATCGATTTGCATAATAGCCTGAGGCAAGACACTTTGACCAGAAAAATAAGTAACAAACATGACTATCAGCCTGCAGACATTGGATAGTTATCCTGACCGATTATTTTGTCCATGTAATCGTATTATTTACTTGCAAGAATGTAGCCCCTAACAAACTCAGTAATCAGTATACTTTCACATCTCGAGCTGGCTCTACTTGGATGCTTGAGTGTCTTAAGTGCCCTCAAAAGTAAGCAATGCAGTCTACAATGGATGCAGCGAGGCGCAAAGCTACACAACACATTACCAACAGTAACCTAATCGCGCGCATGCTCTGTTTCTGATGCACTTCACATTTGGTTTTACTTGCTGCTAAAGCCATGACAACATAGAGAGGTTAAAAAAACGCTCGTTGGGCTCTTGCGTTGGAATTAGAGGAAGTGGGGGAAGTGACATATGCCGTAAAGCAGTCAAATTTTGTAGTTCTTTTTGTGCTCGGGTTCCTACCCGCTCCCCGAAGTTACAGAGTGCCAGTAAAAGCAATACAGACCACGTCAGGCTATTGCAGACCTGTCATTCAACCTATTGTAAGTCGATGTACCATCTCAAGGGTTTTGGGAAAATATTATAAAGGTTGAAAAAACGACATAGTGCTGCTTTAAAATCAAAAGATGGATCCTACTGCATTAGTACTGGAATTTGACTGCTGTTGAACCCACTACTCTAGGACCAAGCTGGACGAGATGTCTGTCGGCAGTTGAATGGTTCGCATATGCAAAAGTACTGCTGTTCGGATAAAATGCAAGTGATGGGACAACAATTTAAGAGACTGTACAACAATGTCACATGGCTTAGACAAGCTGCTAAAGACTGTGACTTTGGATTTGACAGAGATAATCAGTTGTGTGATGCCGTTTTGAGCAAAAGCAGTTACAAATGTCTGAAATGCAGAGACAGAGAAAGAAGAATTGTAGAAAAAAAAGAATTCCAAAGGAGGGGGGAGAAAAGAGCGAGACAGCTATAGATATTGACGAATGGACTATTTCACCAAAGATCCAACCTGTCCTTCACGGGGTCAGGAGTGCAGAAAGAGCAAAGGCACTAATCATTTTGCTAAGATATTCAAAACCTAAAATGTGACTACACAAACGGCTAAATATGTCAGCAGAGGAATTGAGAGAAATTACAGTTATCAATATTACACATTCATGATGAAAGACTGCAACTCATACAGATATTGATGGAGTCGATTTATGTAGATTGATTCTGGGACCACAAACAACATCATTGACAAAGCTACATGTTAGGTACAAAAAAGCAAAAGAATTGTGTGCCACTCATTCAAGTCTGATAAGATGCTGTACACGTATGCTTCTAAAGAGCCCCTGCCCATAAAAGGAACTTTCACGTATGAAACAGAATGTAAAATGGAGCACCCAGGCCGAATTAACAGTAATCAGAGGAAAAGGTAAGGCATTATTGGGTAAAAAGACAGCAACTTAACTCGGATAATGAATGTCAGTCAACTAGATACAAACAGAAACCTGGCAAGCTGAATTCGGGAACAGTATACAGTTCTGGATCCAGTATCCCGCAACCAACATCAACATGAAGTTGCATCAGCACTTGCAGGTATTGAGGGAGTGGAGAATATCTCTGTCCACATTATTAAACATGCCCTAAACCAAGAGACACATGGTCAGAGGTTTTACGGTGGTTTGTCGAATGTGGGTAGAACCTAAATGAGGAAAATTGGCTTAGTTAGTACAACGAGCAATGCTGTTTTCAGAAAAAGGGATTGGCTCAAAAAAGAGTTTGTGCTTTGGTCGAGGCCAGAGAACTCATCAGAAGTATAAAGCTTTTTGGGATTAGTGGGCTATCATTCCACAATTTGCATCCATCACTAAACAAGGAGACTGACAAAGAGAGATACTCCATTCACATTTGGTCCCGAACAAAGATGGGCGTTTCAAGCTTTAAAGAAGTTAGCTGAACCCTTGCTTACTTTGGCAAGAGAGCACCAACCAAGGACATTGTGTTGGCACAGGGTCTGTACTGATTCAAGAACAAAAGGGAGAACTGGCCCGTTATCATATCAGTTGCAGCCTGACTGAATGTGAGCAAAGATACTCCCAGCCTGAACACGAAGCATTGTCTTTAGTATGGGCATGTATATATGACTCCATCAGTATTTATTTATTTATGAACATTTATTTACAGTGTGTATATATATATATATATAATGGGACAGTCCATACCAGTGGTAGTTAATAATTACAGCTATTATAAGAATGCAATATTAAAGTTTGCTAAGGCTGATAAAGTCATGACTGTTTGGAGGAAGTTTTCAGTTTCCATGGTTTGTCTTGCACCATCAGATCAGATTGTGTTCCACAGTTTATGTCTGTTCAATTTCAACGATTCTGTGAGAAAAAAATGGTATTCAGCATGTGAAGATAACGCCAAAACGGGCATACATACATCGAGGTGGAGAGCTAGAATGTACAGTATCTTGAAATGCATATGGATTGTTCAGACAGAGGGGCTAGACTGGAAACAAGAGCTGTCTATGTGGCCATATTGACCACAACACTACTGGGAAGAGTTCTGCAAAATTGCCTTTCCATTAGAGAATTAGGGTAAACTGTCAGATTGTACCATGCCGCAAAATAAACAGGAGATAAGAGATCATGACACTGAACAAAAAGGTAGAACAAACCATGCTGATCATTGTTGCGGATCAAATAATTCACAGCTGGAATAATCAAGAAAAAACTGAAAAGAAAATGACAACTGCATTCAACCAAGTTCCAGACACTGTTGTCCAGAAAAGGAAATTCTGTAACCATTAAAGATTCAGGTGGAAAACAATATTAAAGAACACAACATTTGTGGAAAAAAAATTCTTAAGTAAGAAGACAAAAGATATCAAACAAAAGACATCAAAGACAAAACACCAGCAAAATCAGGAAGAGAGAAAACAGAGCAAAAACTTTCTGACAAAATGCCAACACAGCGTTTGCCACTAGGTGGTGTGGTGGCTCCACAAATGAGACCACAGACACAAATCAGATCGCATTTATAAAACTTAGATTCTACAGGTTACTCCACATAAGAAATGTGAATGTGTAGATTGTTTGATATGTAGACACATAATATTAACATTACCTCAGTAGGCCTATGCCTCTCTGTGGCAGCAGAAACTGTTTCTTCTTCCCCATACATTTTGGGACAGGAATGTTGATCCATACTTGGCAAAATCACGGCCACAGCTCTTTTCTCACTTGTTAAACTGACAGTGCATAACATATTAAACTGGAAATTGAGATCTTCATTCCCTAACTGTATCCAGTGTAGACATTGTAAACAAATTTAGGTTAGGTTACATTTGAGATACAACTAAAGGCACAAATCGCTTTGCTATATGCTACATGTCCACCAGGTGATGCCAGAGATGTATTATTTAGACGCATTCCCCAAAAGGGTTGAACTTGATGAGCTGATTAAATGTAATTTCAATGTCGCAACTTTTTTTGTGACTGCCAGTGTAAAAATGCAGTGGAAATGTATCTAGGGCACTATGGCTACACGAGGCTTTAATCAGACCAGAATAATTATCAACTGAGCAAGATTTTAATTCAATAAATGGAGCATCATCCTCAAGAGTAAAATAGCCTAAAGCACATGAAACTACAATTAAAAGTTTACATTTACAATAGCCTATTGAGTAGGCCTTGGGTAATAAGGCATATGGCTACCTTGGCTCAATAAAACTTGGCCCAACGTAGTTTAAAAGGTGCATGGCAGTTAAGGGTTTGATATGTTTTTCAGGTGTAGCCTCTAGTGCCAAATTCGGACACCCGCCGCCGCCAGATTATTAGCCCTAGGTTTGGGATTAGGTATAGAGGTGGCCGTTAGGGCAATCAGCGGTTTAAACAAGGGGGGTAAAAAATTGTCAGGGAGTCGAAATTAAGCACAACAGCGGGACTCCTCCTGGCTAATGACGTCACGCAGCTTCTCCACTGAACAGCGAAGCGCTTATTGAGATTGAGACGCGCGCTCACGACAACCTCACATAACGGTCCACACACTCAAGAGACTGGACTGTGTATCTGCAATAAAGTAAGTAGGCTATAATTCATTTGGTCTTTATTTCTTCGTCGGAGTTTCATAGATGAGTGTTGCATTGCTTTTCCGCCAATATAGTTACAACTTCCCTTGCTGAATTTACAGCTGCGGTTTCTGACAACTCAGTTTAAATCGAGTTTATGATTTTTGTTTTCGTCGTATTATACACTAAATTGTATTAAAGTTGAGCCCGTGTGAGTGTGTCTACTGAATTACTCGTCCGTTGAAATTTCACAATCCGTCTCAACTTGTCTGAGGTAGCCTACACCCACCAACCGTCTTTTATTTTACTACATAAAGAATCTGAACTTACTGTTTGAGAATTTAAACTTGCATGTAGTTCTAACATTTTCTTGTGCGCCATATTTTTCGGCTGTAACTGCAAATTTGATTAGTTGGCTATTAGAACTCAAACCTTCATCCTCTCATGTCAAACTAGAAACTCTTAAATAATATATACTTTCTCTGCAGCATTAATGTTTAATTAATAACAGTCTGAACATGATTTTCCACCCAGTTCTCCTCAAAAGTTATCTGTATAAATGGGAACTTATTAAACATGTACAACTTAAGACTGCCTTATCAGTTTATAAATCTCTCTTGAAACTTAGTTGTTTTCTTTAGGTTTTAAATTTAACATTATTATTTTGTTTTTGTTTTGATCGGCTTTGTACACCACTTTGGTCAGGGACTGTTTGTATGTGTGTTTTATAAATAAAATAACTAGAACTAGATTGTTTATTGCAATGTCATCAAAAGCAGTGGCCACGCATGCTTTAAAACTCTGCCGGCTTGTAAAAGTTCAGTTTGGAAAAAAAGCCAATGATATAAATTATGTCTATGATGGCAACAATTAATTCAACAAGCACAGATATTGTTAAATTGGTTTCTAGTATGCCTGCCATGTTGGCTTCCTAAAATACACAGTAGCTTAAGTTTTGGGAAATGCAGCACATCCTTATTTCACAAGCATTTCCTCTGTTTTTCTGAAACAAAAGGTGGAATAATCAAACATTCTTTTACAGAACAGATCCTAAACACACACACACACGTTTTCGGGAACATTCTAAAGAAAATAATCTCTAAATAAGCAGTTTACCACAGATATCAAATTTGTAGTCATATCTCATATAATACCCAACTTAACACAGCTGCTCTCCATTTGCTGATACTTAATTTGCTGCTTATGTTATCTATTTACGAATGGTCTTACTATATAACATTGGCGTTTGAATATACAAAACTGTAACCCTCACTGAGTCAATTTGCTTTCACTAATGGTGAGGCTTTATGGTGACCTTAGTTTTAAACATTGAAACATATTGAGGCTAGCCACATATGATTGCTTTGTTGGAGTGATAATCTGCTGGAGTGCAAAACAGTTAGTAGTTTCATAATACACACATAGACTGATGTGTGTGAGACATTCCCAGTAGCCTACAGCTGGGCATTTTCTCTAAAGGCGCTTCACAGTGTGTGCTTTCTTCCCCAAGGTGGTAGCCATGGAAACCACTGATGTGTATTGCTGGAGAGCCTTTATAGTTCATGATCAGACTTAAGAGGATGCCGAGTTCCACTCAAACACTATCCTACTTTTGATTACTAAAAGCAAGCGTTGTTTGATCCTTACACTTGCAGGCTGCACACTTAAAGCAGCTCAGATGGAACTTCTATTTATTTATGAATAATTCAATCACTTTGCTCAATATTTGAAGCAATCATATGACAAATCATAGCAAACACAAGTTATTGCACAAAAATAAATGTATAATAAACGAAACAAAGTAAAGAAATTTAGTTCCTTTGATTTCAGGATATAGAAGCGATTGACTGTGTGAACTTTCATAGAGACCAGGGCTTTTTATTCTCTGTTTTCAGGAGGATGTCATGAAAAAGGTAGACATGTCTGGACAAGAACAAATATTTCTGCCTATATTAGCCTTATCTTCAAGACATGTAGTGGCAAAGTGTGGCCTCTCTTGGGTTTTGGATAATAAATGGAACAAGGAAATTAAACTGAAATTTCCCATATATATACGCACACACAAGCCTGATAGACCAATATGAAAATAGTATTTTCTCTACAATGACTAATTAAATACATTGAAGATATCACAGTTAACAGCATTTTTCTAAATTTAACTATGAACTGTCAGAAAATAACTGTCACACAGTCAGTATAATAAATCATTGTTCTTTAAAATACATTTATTTATAAAATATATTTGAAAAAAAAAGATTTAGATTTTTTTAAGAATTGCACATGCAACATTCTTATGAAATTCCTACAATTTATCCTCTCAATTTCCTTGAATTCATAGTTGATCTCTGGTGTTATTGTGCAACATCAAATTTACTTCATAAAAACATTTAAAAAAAAAATCTCATAATGCCATTATATTGCTTTGTAACAGATATTATGGAAGGCCATTGATCTCTCAATCTGAAACTGAAACATGGGAAGAAAAACTTGAGACAAGAGGTGGAGTTCGAAACTCACCATGGCTGCCCATCGCATCCGATCAGCGAACAACAACACTGTGCTCCCTCGCTGCAGATCTGAGGGCGCACTTATCGATCACAGTGAAGGAGTGTCAGAGGCCACCCTTACAGGTGTCAAGGGTTTATTTTCTTATTCTTAACTTGAAAGCAATGTATTGTTTACTTTTATGTTTTATCTCATGCACCATTTCTGTATTTTTTTTACCAGCACCTTCTCCTAGCGCCTTACGACTGGACGCTACCTCATTTGGAGCAGTCAAGGAAGTCATTGCCATTAAGGATTACTGTCCATCCAGCTTTACCACTCTTAAGTTCTCAAAGGGAGACTCTCTTTATGTTATAGACACATCGGGTGGGGAGTGGTGGTATGCACACAACAGTAAAGAAATGGGATACATCCCAGCAGCCTATGTCCACCCAATCAATTATCGAGACTCCTCTTTCAGTGATAGTGGTATGATTGACAGCCTAGGTGACATTTCTGAGGGAGTGAAAGAAATGGACATCTCAGGGGAGTGGCCGGACTCCTCCAAAACCACAGAATCTAGAAACGAAAATCCGTTCGTTAATAAACGGATGTCAACTAACCCTTTCCTAAATGGCACGGTGCAAGGCACCTCTGACCAAAACAGTAAACATAATTTAGCAAATGCTTTGTGTTTTGATAATCTCTCACTTCCCATCTCAAACACCAGCAGCACTGTTAACATTAATGGCTTTGAAAGTGGGCTCTTTGACACACATTTTAGTCCCGGCTCGGGGGTCGGTCCAAATCTTCGCCGAAACAATTCGATTTGTAGGAGCAAGCGCTGCTACAGCATGTCAGAGCTGTCTGTCCTACAGTCCTTGTCTGATGGGAATCAAGGTTCCTTGAGTTTTTTTGGTGGCATGAAGTCACCTAAACCTGAGCATTATCAAAGTAAAGAGGATTTCAAAACGGCATGGCTAAATCATCGTAAACTTACGCGATCCTGCCACGACTTGGACTCCATTGGACAAAACCCAGGTTGGGGGCAAACCCAGCCAATAGAGACCAACATTGTGTGCAATCTTGACAGTGCCGGCGGTGCCGTGCAGCTACCAGATTCCAGTATCAGCATACACATCCCTGAGGGCCATGTGGCACCTGGTGAGACTCAACAGATATCGCTGAGGGCCCTTCTGGACCCACCATTGGAGCTCAACAATGATAGATGTACTACTGTAAGTCCAGTGGTAGAAGTAAAACTCAGTAACATGGAAACCAAGACCCCAGTCACTTTAGAGATGAAAGTGTCTGTTGTTGTGAAGATGGAGAGCCGCAATACCACAGAGGTGGTGTGCGTAAGAAGCGACTTCAAAGAAGGTCCATATGTCTCGATTCCACATGCATACATGTATGCAGACACAGTTCAAGTGACTCTGGACAATTTAGAACCTTGCATGTATGTGTCTGTGGTTGCCCAAGCACAAACTGTGGCCCCATACAACACGGTGTGGGAACATGTCGTAAAAAAGGTCACTCTTGGGGTATACGGGCCAAAACACATCCACCCATCCTTCAAGACAGTGGTGGCCATTTTTGGCCACGACTGCGCCCCGAAGACATTGCTAGTGAGCGACGTCAAAAAGCACTCGCACTCTACTCCACCTGTTGTCCTCCAGCTCTGGGGAAAGCATCAGTTTGTACTAACAAAACCTCAAGACCTTCAAGTTGGCGTGTATTCGAACATGTCTAATTTTGAAGTGAAAGCCAATGAACAGGCAAGAACCGTGAGGGGATTCCAGATCAAACTCGGAAAAGTTGCCCGTCTCGTCTACATGATTGCAGCCCGGGATTCCACTGACATTTTAGACTTTACTTTGCGAATTCAGGTCAAGGATGATAAGGACTGTATCCTGGCCCAGTTTTGCGTTCAGACCCCAACCCCACCACCAAAAACAAGCACAAGCTCCGCTCAACGGCGCTTCCTAAAGAAAAAGGAAGTAAACAAAATTGTACTGTCTCCTCTTGCAGCGACCACTAAGTACCCTGTGTTTCAGGACAGACTAGTCAAAAACATGAAATTTGCTAAGTTGCTTAAAACGGTTATAAGACAGTCTAAAAGCATGTATTTGCTAGAGTATCTTAAAGGAGATGTGATGGCTCTTTTGAGTGAGGAAAAAATCAAATTTAAAGGACATCTATGGACCAAAGAGTGGTACATCGGATATTACCATGGAAGAATTGGGTTGGTGCATGCAAAAAACATTCTAATCATGGGAAAAGTGAAACCTGTTAATTTCAAAGGGCCTGATCTTATGACTACAGTCCTTTTAGAACAGATCCTGAAGCCCTGCATGTGCCTGACGTACATCTACGCATCAGTGCGAACGATATTGATGGAGAACGTGGCGAGTTGGAGAGCTTTTGCTGATGCCTTGGGCTACATCAATCTGCCTCTGGCACATTTCTGTCGGACAGAGCCGGACAGTGAGCCTGAAAAAGTGGCGTGTGTTCTCGAGAAGCTTAAGGAAGACTGCAACGCAGCTGAGGGCAAGGAGAGGAAGTCTTTCCAGAAGGAACTCATGAAGGTAAGTGTTGATGTAGGTCTTTCAGCTAAACTTGCGTGAGTACTGAGAGCACCTTGTATAAATAATTCAAAATAAATGAAACATATCATAAATGAAAATTTTCTTTAGTCATACACTAATTAATTTATTACTTATAAGATCAGCAACTGCAAAGAGAATTGGGAGATGAGTGACGTTTTTGAAAGTTAACAAGTCAAGAGTCTGAAAGTCAACTATCATGGCAATAGATCCAGCCTGAAATCAAAAAATGTCATTAAAAATGATAAAAACTTGATGAAGCCGCATGCAATCAACCTCGCAGATGTGATTGAGGGATTTATTCTGCACTTTTCTGCTTTGCAAATGAATAGATTTGTATTAATTAAACTATGAATAATGTATCATTTCTGCAGTTCATACCAGAGCCAGTCATATAAATATGTAATAGCATTACTCAGAGCACTCTTCATATAACTGCCAATAAAGCTTGATGTGAAAGTCAAAAGGAACATGAAGCAGGATGTTTCCTAGGGAAATATCAAGTTGCATTTTAGCTTGTATTACAAACACACTTTTAAATATAAAATGCTCTATAATGCATCAGTCAATCTGCAATTACCTAAAACAAACCTCTTTCGTCAGAGAGAGTTCATTGAAGATTCTCTAAATAAAAATCACATATTTCAAAGTTAAATTAAAAAAGCCATTGTGATTAAACCTCTAAATTCATAATGCAAAAGTGACATATTTCAAGCCTTTATTTGTTATAATTTTGAGGCTTAATTATGGTTTACAGCTATACTAATCTAACAATATTCTAATTTTGAATTTGGGTTCATAAGCTGCAAGCCGTAATGTCTATTAGTTTCATTCTAATTTTTTCGAATGTTTCACCCTATGTAAATGTGGTAAATATCTGAAGGTCGACTTTCTTAAAAGTGTAAACACTGTCGGAAATTATTTTTCCTTGCGTATATATTTCCCTTTTACTATTTTTGGCAGCGATAATCTTTGCAGTTGTGTGTGTATGTGTGTGGTTCAATTACTCAAACCAATTGAGTGAAAAGTCGGAAACACACCAAATCACAGCGATAATTTAGCAAAATAGGGTTTTTAAACTTTCAACGTGTGTGCAACTGTAAAAGTACCATCCAAATGGAAAAAAAAGCATACAGTCGAAGAAATGCACAAGACTTAAAAAGAATTTCTTCAGTGTCTGATATCAACACAGAGACATCATATAAAGGGCTTTCGCAGGCACGCTTAAGTTTAGTTAATACTGGGTCTCAAGTGAAAAAACAATGAGCTCAAACAACATCTGCTGAAAACACCACATTTAGTGAGATTAAAATATTGATATTTGATATATAATATATGATATTGTCACATAGCACATCCCTTTGACACAGTAAGTTTAAGAGCTTGATATCACTGAAGTGAAGCTGGCTAAATGACTGTCAGACACATGGAAATGTTCTTCATGTACTAAAATTAGGAAGGGTCATCTGTGTTCGTCTCCAACGTGACAACAGACCTGCGAGTGAAAATGCCGGAAGATGTGAACGTGTTGAAGAGTCTTAGTTTTGCAGATGTTTCCTTTCTAATTGTTAACATCTACACAGAAGCATCAAATATGGACCGAGAGGCGCCTTAAACTACACAATCCCTCCACACCTACAAATCTATTGCCAGGAGATTGCAAGCAGAAATGCAACTGTAATTGTCTGCACGTTTTAATAAACTACTTGCATATTCTGAATTGAGAAGAATTTGCATTTTAGAGCAATGGAATCCCTCTTGAATTCACTCTGGCTTTTTGATTTATGAATAAAATGTGGTCTGTGGTGAATATAACGCAAAGATAATTTACTGTTTTGTTTTACAAAATAAATTACAAATGTGAGTTTTGAAACCCATTAGAAATTCCCAAGGGAAGCCGTGGTGAATTAGTCTTTCGGGTTCCCTTAAAAAAATGGACATTCTGACTGAACAGCTTTATACAACTTAGAAATTCCATTTTTAATCAGTAAAAGTTCCAGTTTTCCTGGCATATTATCTAGTCTGGGCTTTATTTAGGGTCAGATGAATTTACAGACATGCTTCAGAAGAACGAGTGAAAGTCTCTCAACTTTTTGAGTCTTTGATTCCCCACGGTCTCCTCCCATTTCCCCTTGCCTATTGTTCAAGCAGAGGAGCGGTTTTGAATAGATGGTCAGATATTTCTGACAATAGTTTATAAACAGAAAAAAAAGAGCAGCTTACTGGAAATCAAAAGAGACAGGCAACAGGAAATATATTGAAGTATGAGTAATATCATAAAATCAGATGTTAAAGAAGAAACATACTGAAAGCATTCAACTAATCGCGTGTTCAGCTGTCTTGAAAGCTGCATTGTCTAGTAGTGCATATGCAGTGTTAAATCAAGGCTAAGAATCTACAGAATGAATGTAAAAAATCTCTGCACTGATCAAATATCTTGATTTACTCAGACAGGCTTTGTGTGTAATAATATATAATTAAATTCCTGTAGTTGGTCAACTGGTAGATCATGACGCTAACAACATCTGTCAATTGGATTCCGAATGAACATTCTTGTCATTTCTGAGGAATCAACATCTGGTTCTGGATTCTGTGACAGTCCAGATTGTGTTTGTCTTTCTGTTACTACTGTGTCTCTGTAGGGTTTACTTAATAAGTTCCTGACTGTGACAGGGGTCAGAGGTGAGAGACGTCAGGAAACAGGTGCACATGAAAGGCCTTATCTTTTTTTAGCTAATGCACACAATCATTGTGTACAAAGTGTGAGACTTTCACACACAAAATATGATCCCACTTGCATCCAGACAGTGAGTGGCAAATTCGCTTGTGCTAGAGGAGCTGATGATTGTACCGATCACAAAAAAATGTATCTTCCTTTAACAACTGACTGAATGTACAAGTCAAAAACACACCGTCCTGTTTGTTTGTAGAACTAACATCTTTGATAAGATGGAAAGCATCCAAGACTCCCGCTATCTCATTGCTCCGCGTTCAGTGCCGTGTTCCTCCCCCCTGAGCAGACTTCCTGTCATTCCAAACATTCCAAGCCATGGAACTGGAATCAGAGATTAGTGGGTTTAGGGTGTGTACTTTTAAACACTTGCTGCTGTTGTGAGACCATATTTGAGTACATGAAGAACACCTGCACTTTTGACGAACAATGTTCAAATGCTGAATTACATTCACTGATGGCACTAGTAGAAATACTGATTCTTTTCTTTATTGTATAAAGCACTAACAAAGTATAAATGTCACATGTCATCATCATCATCAGATAACAGTGTTGTAGATCATTCAATGTCGTGTATTCAAAAGGCACAGTGGAATATAAGTCCTTATTCATTTTTTAAATGTCACAACACACTCTAAGGGAGAAAAGAAAGTCACGTTAATAAGACAGAACACTTGCCAAAAGAACGGCCGGATATTCCACCCTAACATTTCCCTTGTCCAAGGGGCCCGAAGTCATTCTCATTATATTGTGCTCACAGGAGCATGCACGTCGCTTCCTGCATATCGCCACATTTATCAAAGCACCCGGGATGATGACTTGAGCTCTTGATTGGTCCAGATTTTCTGAGGCGGTGCTTAGAAAACCGCTAACACTATCTCAGTTTTGTTTTAGTATTGCTGTGTACTCTTGGTGAAAGTTACTTATTAGAACAGGCTATATTTTTAGCGAAAACTAAGGGGAAAAGGAAACACTTTTTGAAATAGTAGATGACATGGTTTGAGAATAAGAAAGCAGATAAACAATATTATAACTAAAACTTGCATGTAGATTCAAGGTCATTTATGATTTTTGCCATGATATTTTAATCATATATAGGGTAATGTATTGTAACTATGGATGAACTGGTAATAAAATGATGGCCGATACTGACCTGCCATTGTTTTTTTAGATGTTAAACCTGATAGTTAATCAATGGTCAATGATTAAATTTGTAACTGAAAACAATGAAAACTAAAATAAACTGTTTTAAATGTTACAATAGTGTTTAGGTATGTAATATTAAAATGTACAGTTTGAGAAAATGGATATTCCTTTGCTAAAGATTGCATCTAGATGGACAGGTCAATTTTTGTTTCATGTCTTCATGTCATTCCAAACCAGTATGACTAAAAGAACATATTTTGAAAAAATATCTCACATTGTTTGTGCATGCAAGGAGTTCCTCAAAATAACTTTATTTTGTGTTCCACAGAAGAAAAAACTCAGGTTTGGAACAACATGAGGGTGAATGAATGATGACAGTATTTTAATTTTTGAGTGATCCCTATAACACCTTTATGAAATTATAATAAGCAAGTGTTAGAAAGTTGCAAAATAATTGCACAATTCCATTCCATTTTTGGTCAATTTGGTATGCATATCTGTATATTTCTTTCAGGCTCTTCTGAAGATGGATTGTCAGGGCCTGGTGGCACGGCTGGTCATGGATTTTGTGCTGTTGACCACAGCGGTGGAGGTTGCGGGACGCTGGAGGGAGCTTGCTGAGAGACTGGCTAAAGTGTCCCGGCAGCAGATGGAAGCATATGAAGCTCCACACAGGGACAGCAGAGGACAACTGGACAGCGAGGTATAAACAAATTCTCTGTCTGATCAAAGCTCCAGATGACGGGTTGCCAAGTATCACGAAAAGAGCAAAACCGGCCCATTATAAAAGCAGTATAATAAGCAGACATGGCAAAAATGTACCGGGGAAAACACGCACTGCTTCTCTACCCTACTTTGCCAGTTATTTGTGAGTCAGTTATACGTTAACAAAAATATGTTACCGTTTTAGTTTTCCACGTACAGATGATACCATTGTAAAAATGACCCCCATTCACACAAATTCCCATCGCATTCACTAACAGCCAAAGTGCATAAAAAGTTTTCGTGTTTAGTTGAATGGTGTCGTGTAAAAAATCTCAATTAATGATTATCTGCAATACATTCATGTTGGTTCTGTTCTGTTTACCCTAAGGGGGGCTTATCCATGTTATGCTGCATGGATGCACAGGGAGTTCTTGCCCAGAACGGAACCATACCAATCCAACCCGTATGCTAATTGTCAATCGTATTTGACGATAATGGTCCAGAAAGAACTGGGTTGGAGCAGCGGTTATAGAAACCTAATTAATGTGTTTGCATCTAGCTCAGAACAGGAACCAAAATGTTCTACCAACATTTGATGAGACTATGAGCTTCCTCTTACACTTTGTTTCACTGGCTTGGGGAATTTGCACACATTCAATCCAATGGAGAGTATACACCTGAATATGGTGTCCATGCAGGTTTACATGTCAAACTAAAATGAATATTTAAATTGTTTTCCTCTCAATAAAGGCTATGTGGAAACCTGCCTATGACTTCCTGGTCACATGGGCAGCCCAGATTGGGGACAGTTACAGGGATGTGATTCAGGAACTTCACACTGGATTGGACAAAATGAAGAACCCAATCACCAAGCGCTGGAGACAGATTACTGGCTCCCTCATTCTTGTCAACTGTCTGGATCTCCTACGGAGCTCCGCCTTTAGACCTTCCCCGCAAGATGAGTGTGCCATATAAAGACTGCCTAAACCAGCTGACTTTTACAAGACCCAGATACATCTGATTTCAATTTAGGCCCCTATTATTCTCATTTATAGGTTCATAATTTTGTTTAGGGGGTCTAGAATAAAATTACATGATTAAATGTTCAAAAAACAAATTTTTCTTTTAATTTAGATAGTTACAACACCTCTGTCTAAACGCTCTGTTTTAGTTTAGTTTTTTAAACCTGCCTTCCAGTCTGGTGTGATTGGTCTACCGCTTGGTGCTGTGAACAGGCACTGTAAAGACTACTGTAACTACGCTATGGCGTCAGTTTTGCTGTATAAGTTCGAGCCTGCGTCTGATAATGACAGTCATGAAGAACAATCTGATCGACCCGAACCACCATTGCAAGCATAACTTGTGCAGGTCGTTTCACAGTGGTAATTGTTTTAACCTCTCTTCCATTTCAACTATGATACAACTTTCTCCATTAAGACATTAAACTGCATAGTTCAGGAAGGAGTCGTTAAAAAAATAGTAAGAACACAATAAAAGTTTGTGGTTATACTGCTGAGAAATAAGGTTTAAATACTGATTCTTTCCATTTTTATGTTTTTTTTTTTCATTTTTTTTTTTCATTTTTCCATTGTTTCTTTCCATTTTTAAGTCCATGTAATGATGTTTTCCCCTCGCACGCAGTAAAAATAATGCAAACATTTATAATAGGTAATAGGTCCCCTTTAAAGACCCTTTTGTTACTAAAAAAATATGTACATTAGACCAAATGTGTACTTCTGGTGTCTTAATACAAAACAAAGGTCTCTCTCTCTCATGGATATGTAAAACTTCAAATGTAAAATAAGATATGATTGTTCAAATTCATGATTTTATACTTGTACATTTTTTTTTTTACAAAAGGCATGCTTTTACATTCTTGTATTTTTTTCACTAATACTGTAATATTGGGGTGTGCAATTACTTGTAATTGATTTTCAATTTTGGCTTCCAGCGATTACGAAAACAACATAATCGAGGTAAAACAAGTATTTTGCCACTACCACATTTTCAGTCCAGGCCACCTTCCTTTCTTTCACAACTAGAACACTTTCGTTCCTCCCTAATTAACCCAAACTGAACAGTCAAAACAGCCATATATGCAAGTATTGTAAACTGCAGTCTACTATTGCTAAACTGCGGGAAGTATTTGATAATAAACAGTAAAGCACATTATGCCGCTGTTCCCCAGGTGGCTTTCTGTGTGCACAAACGAAGATAAGAAAATGGGCTTCAGACAACTAAACGCGTAGCTACACACACACACACACACAAAATAAAAATAAAGTCAAAATGCCTATTTGGAGAGTATTTGCGTATGTCTTAAATGTACCGAGTTGAGGAAGAAAATGTGTGTAACAGTATATTGGAATTGTGCATTATCTTTTAAAGTGACAGCAGCCTAATAACCATGCTGCAGTCTGTCATTGATGATAATCAAACAAATGAAAAAGGCAAATCCCTTGGTTATCTTGACTGAATAGCTTAAGTTGCTTTAATAGGAATTCATCTATATTTAATGTGTACAGTAAGATTATGCAGTGTCAAATCAGTGATATTTTACATTCCCTAATTATTATTTTTTTGTTGACTACTACGTATCCGAACATCTTTCTGAAAATGTAACACTTTAAAGAGTATTTCCGTTCTGTTGTATTTATTTGTCCGTTTTGTTTATAAATGATTTCTTTGTTCTTTATTGACCTTTACTTGTCTTTTGTGACTGTTTTGAACATTACATTACTTACATTAGTTAACCTAGTAATTTTTTTTTTTTCCTGAAGTATCAATAATTGTGAAATTTCACTGATAAAGTTACTTGATGCTGGGTTGTTTTAACCCAAATCTAAAATATGGACAAACCCAAATGTTGGGTTAAAAATAAACATGTTTACTTGCCATTAGTGCGCTGAAGACTATGAGAACATTTCATTTTACCATTTTAGTGCTGTTACTTTCAGCGCGTTTCCCTTTGTTTATTATTCCTCTGATAAACGAAGCTAGAAGAGTTTTTCAAACGTCAAGTATTATGTGCAAATTCCAGTCTTATCACTCCAGCATTATTTTTTCTCTGCTTGACAGGCTCTCCCAAGAGAAATTTTGACAAATGTAAACAATCATTACTGTGGGTCTAACAAAAATGTGCTCACATCTGCCCATTCAGTAGACACAGGCATGCAGACAGCATAGTTCACGTCACAAGCCTTTCATCTGGGCCCTCTCTCACTCTCTGGGGGGAGCCCTGCTTCTGACAAAAATCTGAAAGGTGTGTGTGTGTCTGTGTGTAGGGTATCAGGGGCCCCGGTGCAGGTTGTTGCTGTGGTCTCCCTTCAAAAAAAATCGCCTTCTGAAGCAGGGGGCTCCGTTCAGGGTCTACCTCGGTTGACATCTATAATCTAGAATATAGTCCCCTATAATCACCACCTTTCTCCCTGCAAGCAACAGCCCTGTGTGTGTAATGCACATGTAGAATCAACTGTGAAGATTTTAACAGTTGTACCTGTCAACAGTTAAGTCTGTTTATGAATGTGTCTGTGTCTGTGCCTATCCTATAAATAAACAGTGTTCCTCCTTGGGTCAGTGAGCACTGGACTTTTTTTTTCCTCCAATTTTTTCTTCATTGAAGAAACTGCTTCATTTTTCTTTCTCTTTATGTTAATGCTAAAAAAAGATAATTGGCGTTTTGAAATAGTTCATGATTGAATATTACATCCTGAGTCATTTTCTTACTGCCTAAATAGACAATTGAGTAATTAAAATAAGGCCAATTCTCATTCCCAGTAATTTCTCCAACATTTCCATCCCAGACCTATACCATCTAGTGGACAAACAGTTGTAAGCCTATAAGGTTACTGTAAAGACACGGTTGTAAGCCTAATTGGTTTACTGTAAAGACACCCAGATTGTTACCCAAACCGTACCTGAGTTGTGTTCGATGAGTAATAATTGCATGATACCCTAATTAAACCTGACATTAATGATTACCATGTGTAAAATAAACTTTTGTAATTGTTGTGTTGTTAATGCTGGTTTCTTTGGGTTATTATCTTTCTTCTAATTTAGGCTAGATTCAGACCAATCTGTTGATAAATACTTTTGCTCTTGGATTTGTCAACAATTTTAATCACCCGTCTGAATTAGACTTTTCTTAATTTTATGAGGAGTGGTTTTAGACAATTTAATTTGATAGCGTGCCACAACACTCATCCAAGGAAACTGTTACATTGCTTACGTTTTTGATCTCAGACCCCAGCAGTGTTACCAAATGCAATAAAGTTTAACAACCAGTCTCGGACCGGTGTACACATGGAGATACACTTTTTTTATTGACCGTGTTTTTTTCCGGGGTCAATTTTAAAGGCTGGGTTATGATAAACACCACGTAGCCTACCTACTATGAACGGCAGGTGGCGCTACATACCAACAATAACAACATCCGCAATGTAACTGAACTAAAACCGTGAGAAAATACTCGTTTACAACTATGTTGTAGGCCTACATGTAAAATTTTACATGTACATGTAAAATTGTACATGCTATCATTTTAAAATAATAGCTAAATAAAAATAAAGCAAAAATTAGGCTTTCTTTATGTAGCCTAGATTTAAATTGTCCACATAATGTGTTTTGCTGTGATCATAGAAGTAGTGCAGGCTACTGATTAAATAGCCTAGGTCATATCTAAAAGTCTAATTTAATAGTGAACAATATAGTCATTCGTGGACTACCAAGTCAAGTGTGTAAAAAAGAATTGCCTGTAACAAAAACGTATAGCCTTCTAGTTAGTTTAAAGGAACAAATGGCTTGCCATAAAGAGGGTTTGTTTTTCAGTGTCCACATGAAATGCGGGCGGAGTTTCTCTCCAGTGCGAGCCAGGAGCTGCTGCTGCTGCAGGGCCACTGCTGGCTTTCATTCATCATCAAACATTCGCTTGTGTCCATCACCTCGTGAGTAGACTCGTTCGTGTTATGTCTAAAACACATTTCTGATCACATTCATTCATCACTAATGTGGACGACCACCGGCAGAGACTGAACACCGAGACGTCTGGAGGAATTTGAAACTGCTTGTGGTGGGAATGTTGATGTGAGCTGCTGTTACTGCGGAGACTCTCCGCTCACGGAGGAGTGTTTCCCGAGCACGAGATGACCACTCCATCACATCCAGTCTGAATTTGGTTGAATCGCTGGTGCCGAGGGGGTTTGCTTTGGATTTACCCCTGCTAACGAGGCGATCAAAATGGGGAACAGTTTCTCCAATATATCCGCTTTTCAGTCCCTCCATATAGTGATGCTTGGCTTGGATTCCGCAGGGAAAACCACGGTCCTTTACAGACTGAAATTCAACGAGTTTGTCAACACTGTACCCACAATAGGATTTAACACAGAAAAGATCAAGCTTAGTAATGGCACGGCCAAAGGAATAAGCTGTCATTTTTGGGATGTTGGTGGGCAGGAGAAACTCCGGCCCTTGTGGAAATCTTACAGTAGGTGCACTGATGGCATTATTTATGTGGTGGACTCGGTAGACGTGGATCGACTGGAGGAGGCCAAGACAGAGCTCCATAAAGTGACCAAATTTGCTGAAAACCAAGGAACACCACTTTTAGTCATAGCTAATAAACAGGATCTGCCGAAATCTTTGTCTGTGGCTGACATAGAGAAGCAGCTTGCGCTCCAGGAGCTCACGCCTGCCACTACATACCACATCCAACCGGCCTGTGCCATCATTGGTGAGGGGCTTCACGAAGGCATGGACAAACTGTACGAAATGATAGTCAAACGACGAAAAAGCCTCAAACAGAAGAAGAAGCGATAACTCTCTTAGCCTGAACCTGCCTTTTTTCCATTGCTGATGGCCTGAGTCATTGGGTTTGCCATTACAACATTGCACTGTTGACATTCATCTGAATGGTTGGTTGTTCTCCAGCTGGATTTATGTTGCATGTGATTGTGATGGCGCAGGTGAACCAAAAAAAAAAAAAGGAAATTATTTGTTTTATATAAAAGGGCTGGTCCTGATTAAGCTGCCATTTATTTACATAGCCTGGTCATCAGTTTGAAGGAGTTCTCTGAAGCACTGTGAAAACTGCTGTAACATTTCATGGAATGCTTGATAATATTATTTTGACTCTTATGGAAGAGTGAACTTCTAAGAACATTATCGAGAACTGTAGCTTCAAAATCCCAGAAGGAGATTGGTGTTTGAAGACCTTGTAATTCACAAAATTGCTGTAACTTCTCAGAGCCTGCAGTGAGTATGAGACCTCAAGAAGATACAGGAACTCTAAGAACTCAAGTGATGGACAGGGCATTGCCTGCAACACGGTCCACCTCTAAGCACTTTTTTTTCTTACCAAGATAGTAGTGTACAACACTGTAGATCAGATATTAGACTGTCAGTGTGTTACAGAGTAAAAAAATGAAACTTGAAGTATTTTTCAATTAAAATGTGTTAAAGCAAACATCTCTCATGTTCTTTATCATGTTGATCTGAGGGTAAATCAAATCACTCATCAAATGTCCCTTAAATTCACACTAAATAAACATACAAGTAGGCTATAATAAAGCATTTTTGTAGTTAAAAATGGGAAAAAAGTAAGGTTTAGCTGATGGTAAGAGTAATTTGTCTTGATTTGATAGTCGAGATGATAAGAGACACATGAAACTTTGATGAAGATCAGGTTTCACATGAGGCTTTTGTGGAGACAGAAGGCAATTCCCTGTGCTCCTCCAAATGGACAGCAGAAGATGATGCCATAATGAGGTCATGAAGGCGATCTTTACATTTTGTCTTGTTTTATGAAGACTAGTTCTTAATATTTAACTTTATCAGGTTAATTTCAGCCTACCATGTTATAGAGCAACAGTTGTTTTACTAGCCCAGCAGTATTTAACAGAATGCATGATGTGAACGTGAGGAATATTGACTTGAAAATATAAAATTTTGAATTTATAATTGTTTACATTCAAGCCAATTCAACACACCTTCGTAAAGATGGACAGCTCAGCAAAAACTCTGCAGAAATCTCTCTCAATCTTCTGTCAGTAACTGTTTCAGCCGAGATGTCTCACATGATTACCCTGTAGAGGAATTTCCACTTACAAAGATAGAAATGGTGACAAAAATAAGAAACTATTGAGTAATCTTGTTAAAAACTGCAACAGAGCATTTTAATGTTTCCACTCTGCAGTCCTCGCATTGCTATTCTGCATGTGTTGGAACTAAAACTGTTGACAGAAAAGTTGATTGTTCTGGTTATGATTTGAAGCCAAAAATAATATGAATGTCAAATTCTGTCCAAATCAGAAGAAACTTAAGATTGTTTAAGAACATGTAAGATGTTGTGAATGTGTGTGTTTTAAATTGCGTGTATTTCTTTTCGTTTTGGGCTTCTGTTGGCTTTTATTGTTTTGAAGTTTGGCTTTATACAAATATAGGTTCGTATGTGCATATAAATCCATGAAGCTATTAGGAGGCCCATCTTAGAACCAAATGCCCTCCTGTCAATCAGATTCACACCTCTGGCCTTATATGTGTAAATTGTGCAAGAGACTGAAGGTGCCTGAAAGAAAGACGTGAGATGTGAGTGAGAAATCTACGGAGGAGGGGAAAGCTGTTTACATTTCCCTTGAGAGGGGGATGGTGACTAAGGCACATAATGGGTGTATGTGTCTGTGTCGGGGCAAGGGTGGGTGGGTGGATATCTCCAGGTTCCTTGAGGGAATAGCACAACAGAAAGAAGAAACCTTCAGTAATGGCTGCAAATCAATGCTAGTGACCTCGCTCTCTCGGGAGAGAGAAGTACAGCATGAGACCCACAACCCCCCTCAATGACCATCAGGCTGTTCTACCACAAAACAAAAAAAAACATTTAGCATTTACATACCCAATGCATTGATAAACTTGTGTAAATTCTCTCCATTTAACAGTCTCATAATGACATTTTACCATGTTTTCCCTGAATGTCAGTGTAGTGTCAGTAGCGAGCGAAAACAGTATCAACAAGTAATCCAAGTAAAACAACAGCAGATTTAAAACCTCTTATTTTACCTATTACCTTAATCAGCCCTGTGGATTGGATTCTCCCATCGGATCTGAGTCAGGTCACCCTCCATTCCCAGCATGCTTGGCTGCACATGCAGACTTTGCTTGGGGCAGTAGACCTGAAGTGGAAAACTTGAGTTGTAAACTCTGCTATGACTACTCTCAATTAAAACTTTTATTATTCATCTAACTGACGCTAAAGGTTGCCATGTGCGTCGGATTTACACGCATGGTCAAAACTGTCAGTTAGATGACGCCCTAGGATGAGAATGCATTGAAATTGATCAAAAGTGAGAGTAAAGGCATTTATAATGTTACAAAAGATTTATGTTTCAAGTAAATACTTTTCTTCTACTAGTTTTTCCTACAAAAATATTAAGCATGCAGGACAATTGTTTTCAACATTGATAATAAGAAATGTTTCTTAAACAGCAAATCAGCATACAGAAACGGAATAGTTTAGGCTTAAATACAGGAACAAATTACATTTTAAAACATAGGCTATTCAAATTGAAAACATTACTTATGCTAAATTGTATATTTTTTGATTTTTTTGTTTGTTTGTTTTTTTGTTTGTTTGTTTGATGATGATCAAATAAATGCAGTTTTGCTGAGAATGAGACTTCTTTCAAAAACTAATTGCTATTATGCTTACACTTTTAAAAACATAAAATAGAAGAAGAGGTGGGTGTGGGATGTGTGGGATGAAGAGGTGGTTGTGGGAGGTTAGAAAGTGTATAAATACACTTTCTAACCGTTTATGCTTACTGTTGTCTTCAGAGAAAGAGACCTCTGGAACACCACCTCCCACAGCACAAAATACAGCATAATTAATCTATATGAGAAACAAAGTGTGAAACCAATCTAAAACACATTGCACCAGCAGTCATGAGGAGACAAATTAATTAGGTATTTAATCTAAATGATAAAGGGTCCTGTCAGACTCAGAATAAACAAACAGGCGTTTGACATCACCAGTCCACTGCACTCATGAGCAGAACTGAACTACTGAAGATCCACACGGCTTTCAGGAAAATGGAGCAATGAAGAAAAGATCCATGATACACAATGGTGATATTGTTTATTCAGAAAGCTGGAAATGAAATATAAGCTTATCCTTCAGGCATAAAAGGCTTTTAAAAGGTTTCTCTCTCTTAAGCCTTGACTTTGTATCATCGCAGAAACAACAAATGGATGTTTGATAAGTGTGAATCAACAGCTACACCCAACAGACTTTTTGTTCTGGGGAGAAATCTGGGTCACATCCCATCCACACCCACCTTTTCCTCTATTTTATGTTTTTAGGTTATTAAGCAGATAATTAAGCTATATTCATTTGATACCATTGCTTATGAAACACTTATGATAACATTGTAAATTGTGAAAGGAAAAATTCAGCTTCAAGCTAAACCGGCATTACTTTTGACATTAAGTTAATTACTGCAAAAATCATTTTTGAAATGTCTCCCCTTTTCTTTAAAAGAAAAATGGCAGAAATCTGGGTTGCAGTGCAGCACTTACAATGGAAGTCATTGGGGCCAATCAGTAAACAATACTATGTTTCTGTAGTATAGCCATAAGATATAGACAATATACATTGTGGAAAAAAATACACTTTCTAACCTTTTTTGTCTACGGCTTTACCCAATTACACAATTGTGATGCTACGATTTTGCCATGAAGCATAATGGCTAAAACTGTGAGTTGACCAAAAAATTATGAAACAAAAAAACAATGACCAAAAAAAAAGATCTTACATGATCTGATCGCCGGTAGATTTACAGAATGTAACAGATGATCATGATTTATGATTCATGTGTTGTTTTGTACTGTTACTTTATGCAGATATTTCAATGCCACCTCTACTTTCCTTGAGAACGTGAGACGGCCACTGAAGTGAAAATGATTTCCGTCTTCAATTCTCAGCGGCCCAAGCTGGGGAACTCCTTTCAGATGGAAATGGAGTGACTTTTTGTTGCCCTGCTCTCTATTGTTCCCTCTCTCTCTTTCTCTGTCCCACCCTATCTGATTCTTGTTCCTCATGTGCCCCTATTTTACTGAATCAAACTGAGTAACACAATATTTTACAATGCTTTGCGGAATAGTGTGGGTTCATATTTTTTGAAGCACACTTGCTGAATATTTCCTACACTAAAACTAAAATAGATGTCTGTATTTTTCAGTTTTTCTGAACTCTTAGGTTACACAAATGTGTATATCCCCTTATATTTTCCTGAATTGAATTGTCATTGTGCAATAAGAACTTCCTGCATTTTAGCTCTCTTTTATTCAACAATATAAACTCACACAATTACTGTGGGAAGCCCCAGACAGGTCCTGCTTTTCCTCATGTTTACCCTGTTATATTTAACAGTATTGTTTTTTAGTGATGTCACTAAATCACTAACTTCCATTTACTCAAGTAATATATTTAGCATTTTCTATTTAACAGTTAGATCTTTAACAAATTAATATTAAGGTATACACTCCGGTTCAAAGGTTTGGTGCCTTCATTTTTAAAATGTTTTTCGAAAGAAGTATTTTATGTTCACTAAAACTGCATTTATTTATTTATTTATTTTTTAAAAAAAGAGTAAAAACAGTAATATTGTGGCATATTATTACAATGTAATCAACTGTTTCCTATTCAAATACATTTTAAAATGTGATGTATTTTTGTCTTGGCAAAGCTGAATTTTCAGCATCATGTTCTTTTCAACATTCTGAATCCTGAAAAAATGTCACACGATCCTCAGAAAACATTCTAATATGCTGATTTGGTGCTCAAAAACATTTCTTATTAAGATCAATATTGAAACAGTTGTGCTGTTTAAAATTTTTGTGCGAACATTTTTGTTTTTTCAAGGATTATTTGAATGGGAAGTTGAAATAAAAGCATTGATTTTAATTTATTAACAAATGTAAAAGTATTTTTTGATCAATTTAATGCATCTGTGCAGAATTAAATTCATTTCTTTAAATAAAATATATCTTATCCCAAAACTTTTTAACAATAAAGTGTATATTTGAATTTCTTACTAAAAATGTGTTAAATATTATAGTCACAGATCATTCAAATTCTCAGGTATAATGTTAGTTCATTCCTTCTGTCATTTTCATGACCGTTTTTTGAAATGAAAAGGAAATTGCAAAACTGGGAATATTCTCCATGATGACGCATAGAATAACGTGTTGCAACCAAATTCTCTGTACATGATTGTGTTTGAAATAGGGAAACTGATTTGACCTAACATACCATTTGACATGACTTGATGTGAGAACATTAGAAAGTTATTTAGAGGTTGTGTCTCAAGAAGTGTGGGTTATTGTAACATCTCTTCAACACGTCAGCACTACATTTTGCACCGAGAAATCTCTCGACTGAAGGTTGTAGTCTATATATAATATTAATAGCCTATAAATAAGTTAAACTTAGCCAATTTATTCTGGATCACCTCCAATATGACAGGTCCTACTGTGAGGTTCATGAAGCTTTGCAAACACCACTGTTACATTTTTACATTTTTTAAAAAAATATTTTATTTATATATTTATTTATTTTGGTTTAGGTGGGGTGATGCACACCTGTTTGCCTGCCTGTTAAATCTTGACGTGTACAAGATTCTTTCTTTAAAATTAAAACCTGTCTTTCTCTGGTTTGGTATCATATTTGAGTAGACCAGTTTAACATGTTATGTAACATAATGAATATAACGAAGAGCATGACTTCCTCTCATTAACAGGCTCTCCTGGTTGTCTTGCCCTGAGCTCATGGCAGCCATTCAGAGCAACATGTCTAATGAGGCACAAAGTGTTCAGTGCCAGTTTTTATCTTCTTCTAGGAACTATAAAATCTGGATTTGGTTTAGAGAGGGGGGTGGTCGGAGATCTGTGCAAAAATGCCACTTCAATGGGAGGTTGAATGCCAAGCAGCTCTATTTGCTCAGAGGAGGCTTTTTGTGAGAAGTGTCACAGGTCAAAGGTTAAAGTTCTACGACTCCATGCATGGTTGAGTAAACAAACCGGTTTTGGGTGCAGTGTTCATACTAATGCTTGAGAGAAAGATAGAGCATGGCATTCTGGGGTAGGTTATAATAAAGCTTATGCTTTAAAGAAATACAAAACCGAAAGACAAATGACAAACATCAAGAGTCAATCAGGGAAAATAAACTTATTAAATTTATTTTGTAATGAGTGATTAAAAAGTTTTTAAAAAATTCAAAAATGGTGTGCACATCCCAGACACCCAAATTGGGCTCAGGGGCAGGGCAACTAAGTGATATAAACAAATAAAGAAGTGTGAAGTCCGCACGCTAAAAATAACTGTTCCTAGAATTTATTAAAAGGCGACGTTTCGATCCTCAGGTCTGCATCTGATTGTGCCTGATGAAGACCTGAGTGTTGAAACATACATCGAAACGTATATTGAAAAAAACAATAGTATAATTGGTCTGTTTTCACAACAGAAATGGAATGTATTTTTGCATTCAGGTATATTTAAAACTCCAGTGTTCAATAGTGACTAAAGGCCAATTCACAGACACTTTTGTTGTATCAATGAGCAACCCGTAGTCTGTTGGCCTCTGTCAGAGCTTGTTTTTGCCAATTGAACATCCTGAATCAGAATTAAAATGTCTGAGAAGTGGCGTGCTATAATCTGGTGACTGTTGGCATTGGTCTGCATTGTGAATTAGCATATACCAGCCTATACTGGTGATCTACCTTCCTTCAAAGTTCAGCTGCAACCCTGATCAAACAGATGAGCATCTCAATCAGATCCTTAGCTTCCGAGGTTGTGAACCAGTATATCGTGTACACGAATCCGGGCTCTAAGACAGTAAGGACCCTGGCTCACTACACATTGGGTCACTGATGATGACTCTATTTCAACATCCTCATTGATTGAGACATCAGTTTTGTTTGTTTCTGATGTTGGTTTCTGATCAACCTTTCTGATGTTCAACCACAATCCATCATTTGTCCAATGTTGGAGATCAACCTGATTTTCATTTTCAATGTTGGGTTTGGTCGTCTAAATGAGAATTTTGTCATTGTTTTGGAGCACACTGGCTAGATAACAGCAAGAATAACATATTCAAAAAGCCTTTTCATAGAGACTTTAAATAGGGTACTTTTGAGGGAACAGTCATTTCAACGCATTCTCATACCAAGGCGTCATATACGACACTTTTGCAAAAGCGTAAACATCCAATGCACATGGCACTCTTTAGCGTCAAATGAGACGCTTCGGTTATGGTAGGTTTAGGTATGGGAAAGGGTTAGGGTTAGACCATTGGAGGCACCTTCTGCCCCATATATATCTGTCTCCTCATTTGACGCTAATGTGCGCTGGATTTTTACGCTTTTGCAAAAGCGTCATATATGACGCCTTGGGATGAGAACGGGCTAGCCATTTGGTTGTCCGAAACCACTGTGGATGTTATGGAGTGCACTTATTCAATCATTCCAACTACTGGAACTGTGTTCCAGATTTCGATTTCGGACACAACCAATATCTGATTAACATGAATATTATTACTAGTCTTCTCGACTTGATGTCATCCTTTTTTATTTTTACCACAGGGTACCTTACCTGTTATAGTCATTGCTTTTCTCCAGCAAAAGTGCTGACTCCATGCTTGATAGTATAGTGTGTGGGCTGAACTGCTGAGCAGTGTCCTTCTGAGAAGAGCTTGTGTTAGACTAATATCTGCTCACAGTTCTGTCTCCCTTTTCTTAACAGGCACAATGCAAAAGATTTTAAAACCTGTTCACTATCACACCAAATAAATGTAAATCCCAGGGACTGTTCTCAGAACACTGGACTTTTGAATGTTTAGTGTACATTTAGTAATTACATTTTCATAACTTAACAAGAATGATAAATTTTGATGATGATGATGATTGTTATTATTCCTGGTTAAACCTCAAACACGACTCTGTCAACTAAATGTTTGGTGACCAGTCCTAGACTGGCATTGAGCCATAAAGCGTCACATCTCCATAAACTCATAAATACATAATTAATGACTGCGCTGGATCAGCCTCGTTATCTCTGTCTAAACTCTTCCACATGACCCCACAACATGGTGACAATTGAGTGAAAAGCAGAGCAAGGCATTTTGATACAGAAACCTTTGATTGAAGGGGATGAGGGTTGTAGTAAGTAATAATGATGATCTGATGATTTCTTCATCCACTGCATAAAATATTTAAAATCGCTCAGGCTATAAGAACACTATCTGTGGACATTGCATCCTCGACATAACTCTCACCTCTTTCTTTGTCACCATCCAAAATAAATGATCAGCTCATTGCAGCTACAGGATGTGCTAACATTTCTCAATATGCGTTGAAAGTCAGCACTCACACCTTTAAAAGCTGCTCCTGGCTAAGAATTCCTAACTGCAACATTATGTTTACATACAACTTCTACAAATGTTTTTTAAAGACTTAAATGCTAATCAATGCTGCATTTATTACCGATGCTTTGTCTTCAGTGTCACATGATCCTTAATCTGATAATTTGCTCAAGAAACATTTCTTATTATTATCAATGTTAAAAACAGTTGTTGCTTAATATTTTGTGGAAGCTGTGTGATAAAAAATTTCAGGATTCAGAAAGTGTAAAAGAACAGCATGGAAATGGAAAACTTTTTAAACAATATGAATGTCTTTCCTGTCAGTTTTGATCAATTTAATTGCTGAATAAAAGTATTATTTTCAATATTACTGACTCCAAACTTTTAAACTATTTATAATGATTATTAAAAAAAACTGTTTTCAAAAATCTACCCCATGCAAGTGATTGATCCATGAGTGGCATTCATTCATATTGCCCAACATGATTCCCATCTACTGAAATGTGAGAGAGAGGCAGAAGGATCTCGTAATGACATTCAGCTTTGTTTGTATCAGCCCACTTTCACAAGAGTGAGAGGGAATCAAGAGGTTGACATGGCAACCGGTCCATCTGGTCACACTCCAGCTGTCTTGAGAGAATCGTAGGGTTTCAGTGGGGGAAACTATTCACAAGAACGCCTTGAATGCAAACTCTACTTCCTCTGAAGCCACAGATAACACTTTGTCCTTGTACAACAACATTAATTTAGAAAAAAAAATCTATTTTCATTGTAATCTTGTTACGAAAATAACTTTGTATTGCAAACTAAATACTCGGCTTTAAGCTGGACAGATTGCATTTTTTCACTGTAATGAAATGTATCGTTCTGCATCAAAGATTATGTTTCAGACCAATAAAGACAGTTTACACAACATCACAATCATATAGCAGACTGACAATCTACAGTGTGTTAAGATCCAAACATATTAGATCATTGGAACAAACACATTTTACCTTAAATGAACATTATTTTTGTTATTTCAATTAAATAACGGATTTGGCTCAAAAATGAAGATTTCCAAAGGCTTTTTCAACATTTGAGCATTGAGCATCATTTGTTATATTTAGCTGTGACAAAATTGTGGGTGGAAATGTGAATCATTTGGCATCATAAATGCCATTAGTCAAATGCTGACCATTCATCCACACTTTTTGATGACTCTGAAATTTATTTAGCGAAATTCTGTGGAAAATCGTGAGAGTGCCAGGCGGCTAGCATTGCTAAATCAATAGCATGAGTCAGTGGTTCATCACTGGAGCAAGTATTGTGACTCAGAAAGATTTGGACATTATGCGAGCGAGTGTTAAATTGTTTAACAGTGAATTTATACTCAGACAGATGATATACAAAAATTATAATCAAACCAAAAATATGATGGGAGAACGTTTAAATTCAATGCGTGATCAAATGGCTGAAATATGTTTCTCCAGCATCATAAAAATCTAAGCCCTAAATTTAAGTTACCTTTACTGGCCCTCACAAGTAAACATTCCGCATGGAGGAAGGGAACGAGTCATTCATTGTTCCTACCGAAGCAGGTAGAATGGTCTTTCTTTGCACTACAAAAACAACAAGAGTAGACAGAGAGAAAGAGACTCCTTGTACAAAGGTTGATTCATGGCTGAGACACTATTAGTCAGTAATAGAAGAACTTCATCCCGGTGAAAGCTGGGGGGTGGTGGGGGTGGAAGCACTGAGGAAGACGGGACATTCTGCCAGGTAATGTAGGAACTCATCTTTACGTTCTTTTTGTAAAGTCTCAAAACTGTATGTAGAAAGCTTGCATGAACAACCTAACAACTTGAAGGCTGAAGAGTTATGTAATATTTCTGTCCATATAATGATATAGGGAGCATTTGTAATAATGACTAAGCTAGGAAAAGTCAGGAAATGCTCATCCTATAAACTAAAATCTGCACCATTGTTCCTGAAAAAAAAACACACATTAGACATTGGAGAAACATTATCTTGCTACATTAGATTAAATGATGGGCAGTTTGGGGAACTACAACAAAGAGTTCTTTGTTCTTCTCTTTGTTCTCCTCTTTTTTTTCAACCACTCCCTCTAAGGACGCAATTCCCACACATGGACAGCCTAACTGAGACTACAGCCCCGGTCTTTGTGAGACAGGAGGGTCAGAGGTGGTCATAAAGGGGTCCCCAGCTGGAGAACGTAAATCCAGACAAGCTTTGACTGCCAGTCTTCTGGGTTGCTTGGTTAATTAGCTTTTCTCTGTATTGGTTTGCAATGAGCTACATTGTCTCAATGAAACAACTCAAAATATGCCTTAAATTGGCAGGCTATATTTAGTGCACATTACATACTTTGACCATATGAAATATTATTTGTGGGTAGTGTCCTCAGTATACAGAGCTAGGGAGAGCACTCAGACATGTCTTTGCTTGCTCATGTAGTGTTTGTGTTCTGAGTCAAACATTATCCAGTCTGAACAAGCGCTCTGGGTGTTTCTCAATTACAGGGTGTAGCAATAATAAGAGCTTGACTTTCACGAACACATGTGTTGTTTACATTCGACAAACAAACCTGCCAGGCAAACACACCTGCAGTTGGCATTTATAGCAAAAAACAGTAACTAAGTCCATTATCGGGATTTATGATGTCCGTTATCTTGCCGGTGTGATCTCTGAAAAGATTTGCCATTTTTAATCAGATAACAGCTTATCAACTAATAGGAATGTTTAGTTTACAGTTATTTTCAATGTTATTTTAAGTTACTGAATTGAGGTTTATTAAGATATAAAGACAACATAAATGGATATCTGATTGTTACACAGAAGAGAGAGAGAAATTAAGGTTTTCGTTTATAGGGAACATTATATACAGAGCAGATTGAGGGTAAAGCTGAACAATTAACAGAAAAGTGTAAAAAACCAAACATTTGAACTGTTGAATTGTGTATTGGCTCATTGCTTTAACTAAAACAACATTCAGATGCAGATACAGATGCAATGCTGTCAAGTGGCACCATTTGTAAGTAATTTTTCTTGACAAAAAAAAAAAAAAAATGCAGCCTGTGGCCAACAATAAGTTTCATGGATTGTGTCAATGAAATGCACCATAGACACTGGTAAATTGTAATCGAGCGTTTTTTTAAAACCGAGTACTAAAATTTAATCGAGGAATAGTGATAGCCCTACATAAAATTTTGCTAAAGTTACATGAAAAAAAATATTATTTAGATACTCAGACTGTATTCATTAAAAATATGGCTTTATATCTATTATATATTTTATATTTTGCTTATATTTATATCTGATAAGCATGAAAAGCCCAACATTGCATTTTAAAGTCAATGATTTGAAGTAGATAGAAAAGACAGACAAACTTTAAAGTTAAACTAAGTAATACTAACTGATAGATCCACTCAAGCTGTTCAACAAATCCTGAGCTGTGTGTTTCCCGTACAACGATGTAACTCGCTGCTTCACTACCATAGTACGATGCATCGTTGGAGAAATCAACTAGTCACGACTGTTTCCCGAAACCCATTGTCGCAAATATCGTTTCGTTGGTTTCCCACGTGGTGGAGTAATAACTACTTTTAATGAAACTGTTTGAGATTAACGTTAGATTTGTTAATAAAAATTACAGACATGTCATGTGAGGACTATTTCAAATTGTTCTCAGTTATTTTGCTTTATTACCAGACTCAATATTCGGCTCGTTCTTACATAGAAGAGCACGTGCGCACTTTTCAAACACGTTACTTCAAATCTTTTGACAAACTATAAGACGTAAATTCCATTTGTATTTATTCAAATAAAAGGCACCGGTTGTACTGAATGTCAGCTTGCTTATTTTGCTCAAGATAAGGATTTATTACGTCCAAATGTCATGCAATATAGAAACTATGCTTCTAACCACAGGTCGAGAGCTGTCGTTCAAACCACACAACTTTGTGATGCTGTTTGTCAATGTTTGTTTGAACGATGTTTTCGGGAAACACCGATTCACTGAACTATGCTGATAATGACGGAACTTGCAACCATAGTTGGCTAACAATGCTTTCGGGAAACGGACCCCAGAGTAGATTATTCTGTGACTTTTGATTCTTTGTTAGCTTGAACTCGTAGAACTTAAATTCTCATGAGTGAACAGAAAACATGGTTCTATGGAAGGATGATGTCAAATGGTTGGTCTAATATAAATATGAAAAAGTTTGCACAGCTAATCCTTTCTAATCAGTTATTTTCTCTGTCCATTGCACCCTTGACACAGTTATTTCAATGGCATGTCGATGATGTCGTAACGCAGAGAAGTGTGTTGTGTAATTATTGCGTATACAATAATCTAGGCACAAATCCAGACCTACCACTCCTGTTCTCTGTTCATTCATTATGCTCAAGGTTGAGGTCAGACTGGAATCTTTAGGTGTTTGTCATAGGTTTAATAGCTTGAATTTTGTTTGTTTGTAAACAGTGCTTTGGAAACCAAAATTCTAAGGTCCATTCACAAAGAATGGGTTTTTGTATTCCACAGCACTGCTTTTCCATTGTTTTTTATGTAAACATGCTAGACTGGTGTATTTGACCACTGCCCTCGCATCTTGCCTCTTTCAGTGTCTTGCTCTGAAACATTTACTCGATGATAAAGTTTACAAAATTGCCTTTCATGTAGTGTGTAACAGCTCTAAGTGAATGAAAACATCCAGCAAATTTTTAAATCTGAAAGTGCATCGTATATGCATTTATTGTCTTTCAAAATTAAGAGTCGACTCTGAGTCAATAAAAATAAATCGTTTTTTCACACGAGTCATGACCCAAGATCAAACATTAGCATATGCTAATGTTGTGTAAGCTACTACTTTACATGGCCTGTTTCTATACATTCAATAAACAAGAAATTAGTAGGCTTTTGAGCAACTTATATTTAGACACAATGTTGCCAGTTACTTTTTCCAAAAGTGAAAACAGCTCCAAACGAAGCCACTACAGAATCTCTGTGTCTCTCGAGCAACACAACAGTAGAGGTGCTTCGTTCAGGAATGAATCAGTGTTCTTGAACTAATCGTTGAGCGTGCGATTCAATTAATCATTTGCAAAGACTCAAACGATTCAATGACCACCTTGTCACCACAGACTGGTGGAACATTATACCCTGCAAAGTGAATCATTGAAAAATCCCTGCCACTGGAACTAACTGTTGAATAATAGAATATCCACTTTATTTTGCAAAGCGGAAGTAAGCTATTTTCTTTGAATTTTCTGACGAGTCTCGACTCATCTTGCTATGGCGGGCAAGTGGGTGTGGCTAGGAGACTAATCAAGGGAACGATGTCCACCTGTTCATCCCTCTATAAAAGCAGGCTGGCTAGTGCAGAGGGATTTTTTTTTTTCTGTGGGTTACTTTGTGTTTGGGTTAAGCCTTTGTTAGTTGGTTTAGATTTTTGTTTTCTGTGGCTGATACATTTACATCCATTCACCTAACAGACATTGCAGCTTTGAGCCAGTTGTGACAATGTGCAAGACTTGATTCATTAGCATGTAAATACCTTGAAGAATATCAGAGTGAAGTGAACAGTAAAACTCTTTAGACTACATGTGTTTATCATTATGAAAATATATTAAAGGGGTGGTTGACTATAATGTCACTTTTCTAACTTTAGTTAGTGTATAATGTTGCTGTTTGAGCATAAACAACATCTGCAAAGTTAAAACGCCCAAAGTTCAAAGCAAAGGAAGATATTTGCTTTTAAATCAATCAATCAAGGACTACAGCAAACGGCTGGTAGGGACTACACAAGATTAAATTAACTAATTATGTTAGAAAATAAGGTTGCAAATAAGGTGAATGGGGCTCTGAGTAGGTACTTCAAATGAAAAAGTAATTGCTTCATAAAAACTATGTTTTAGATAATTATAAATGTGTTCTGTATAAATGTGACACTTTAATTTGCATCATTTCACTGTGAATACTCTCACATGGCCTCATTGGATAGTAAAGTGTATGTTAGATGCATACTTCAGAATATTTTCAGATCTATTGGGTCATCCTAATTCCTTGCATCCTGTTTTATAAATACAGTGAATTCAGATATTCTACTCGTTTTACACGCAAAGTATGGAAGTATAGGGATGCAACTGTTTTTTGATGTTGTTTAAACATCAATAGTGGTTTCCCTTGCTTTAAGGTTATTTTTTTTGTCAGTAAAGTTGAACAACAAAAACAATTCTGATAATTCTCAAAAAAAGTTTCAAAAATTTCACAGGTTTATTTATATGTGTGAATGTTCCCTATGGTAAATTGAGTCCATATGCCAATATGTTGCAGATGTCTCCATCAACCACTCATTGGCATTTATTAGATGCCTGTTTTCACCCTCCCCCTCCATATGTCAAGCTTATGCCTGTTGTCATGGCAACAGCTGCCAACCCTCTTGCTCCCCATTGGCTGATACAGTCAGACATTGCATAAGCAGCAAATCCTGAGGTCTCAATCAGTCAGTGTCAGTGTGTGTGTGCTGATGGAGGTATTTGTGCGGGGGGTTCATGTGTTTGACCCTGTATAGGCCTACATTAAAATGTATAAATCTGGTACAGTGCAACATCAGTTTCAATTAGTGTTGATTCTCTTGTCCTTTGAAGCAATACAGTGCTGTCTTTTGTCTGGGGTCTAGCCCCATGATACCTGGCTTTCGTCAATGAAACTGCATCATTTGATTGTTTGGGTAGATGGGCAAGTTGACCTACTTCTGACAGAGTACACAACACCCCATAACAGAGTATGTGGCTGCAAAGTAGCATGTCACTATGGTAAAGCAGAAACAAAAATGCTTACTGAATATTCTTCCAAAACAAAAAAAGCTGTGAAGACCTGCAAATGTATTGTATAATCATATTGACCAATTAAATATTTTTCACTCTATTACCTGGTTTCACAGACAGGGCTTAGATTAAGCCAGGATTATGGCCTTAGTTCAATTAGGACATTTTAATAGCTTTTATAATCATGCAAAACTAGTGTGGTCTTCAGACAAAAAGATATATATGTCAGCGCAAGTTGCTTTCTGACTCAACAGCTCAAACATGAATAGTCTGAGACTATGCTTAAGCATTGTCTTTGACACCAGGTTACATTTATTAAAATCAAATAATCTGCCATGTTTTAGAACTGACAGGTCGGGTTCAATATCAGTCGAGTTCTGACCTCAACCCGACTTTCATTTCCAACCAAAATGCAACCCCTGCAACCAAAATGGTCCCTTGACAGAAGTCATGATCTACTCAGAGACCTTGACAGAATTGTTGTGGAGTAAAAAGTATGATATTTGCCTTTCAAATGTAGTGAAGTTAAAGTAAAAAGTTTCCACAAAATAGAATGCAATAATAAGTAAAGTACAGATATGCAAAAAGTGTACTATACAGTACTAAAGCAAATGCACTTTGTTACTGTCTACTTCTGATAATTTCATTTAGTGTTTTCTAAACAATTTACAACAAAGGATAGGTTAATGCCTCATGACACAGATGAACTTTAGCAGAAATACTAAAAATCCAGCTGTAAAAATCCCCCCCTCCCCCAAAAAATACAAATACATCACATATCAGTAATACCACGAACCATATCAATGCAAGACATTAATAATAAATACAATTGAGAATTAAACACAGTTGTAATTCATAAAAGACTCTGCATTTAGAATTTAACACTCTCTCTGGTCTTGGAGGCCAAACCAAGGTCAGAGAAGATGAAGGTCTGCAGCTGTGAGCTGTAGCTCACATGATCGTGTGTTGTGGTATGCTCACATCACCTCTGGAATGCTGTTCCATTCAGTGAACAAAGCTTCACCCCTGCTCTCAGGTTCATCCACCTCAGAGGGGAGGAGAGTATCGAACATCGAGTTCTGAGTTACTGGAGCACCCTGACCAGCCTGGGAACATGTTGGAATGAGAAATGTGAACTGCCTTCTCATTAGTCAGATCCTAAGGCATGTACTGTAAAAAAGATTTAATGCATTTAACACACCCACCCCAAACTTACGTAAGTCATTTTACATATGTACAGATGGTGACGAACATCCCACCTAACAATGTTAACATTCCTATCAAATTATGAAATCATTATTGAATGGATTTTTTATGGATTAATAAAAAAACTTTTCAGAATTTTCTGAATGTTAAAACAGTTTGTTTTAGTGTATTGAGAACTTTTTTTTACTAGTGAACGTATTTATATTTAATGAGTCTAACATAAAATATTTTAACAGGGTTAAAGCTGTAGTCCATAACTTTTTTTGTCTTAAAATGTATAAAAAAAATATAATAATGATCGCGAACATCATGAATCCATTTTCCAAACAATCCAAATTGTACAAGCAATGTTTAGATGCAATTAGCAATTTATACAAACTGTTTTAATCTTATTTTGTAGCAGAGGGATTTAGCTGTATGCCTTCATAGCAGAATTTAAGTAATTAAAATGTGTTTTTATAGATTTTAAGTAATTATAATGAGCAAAAGAAACGCTTTTTTTAAAAAAAATTTGTCGCAGCTCAATTTAAGTTGAATCTACTCGATTAAATTTGGGGAAAATTAGTTGGACCAACTTAATCCAATTGAGTTGGGATAATTTAATTAAATACATTGGCTCTCAATTAATTTATGTTGGTTCAACTCAATTTATTTGAGTTAAAATTTGTGTTACATGTTGATCCAACTCAATTAAATTGGCATTGAGTTGAATCAACTTAAATAAATTGAACTCCACTGATTTATGTTGGTCCAACTAAATAGGCAATTTATTATATCTATCTATCTATCTATCTATCTATCTATCTATCTATCTATCTATCTATCTATCTATCTATCTATCTATCTATCTATCTATCTATCTATCTATCTATCTATCTATCTATCTATCTATCTATCTATCTATCTATCTATCTATCTATCTATCTATCTATCTATCTATCGGCCTAGACCTACATACATGTCTTTGACATGAGAGTGATGGAATCTGCAAGTTAAACTCCATTTTGCATATATAGATCCAGAGTCCAAAAACAACGCTGAACAGCTGTAACTGTCATCTCAAACATGTCAGTCTGAGATTTACACTTGCGGGGGTGGAATGGATCAGGAGATTCCAAACATTCCCTCTGGCTTTGGGGAAACTTTTGAAAGCTTGACTCCTCTCTGAACACCACTTCCTATTGCCCATGATATTCGGCTGTTGTGGTCTGTCTGTCACCATGGCACCAAGCTTGAGTTTGACTCTACGCCTGCATCCAGTGTGAAATCTGTTCATTCAGCACAGTCTGACTTCAGTGTCTTGCAGTCAAGAGATTCTTGTAGAAGTGCTCTGAAATCCAAGTGCTAAAGGCATGGTAGTTTCCGTAAATTCTGATTATTAGATAAAGCTGAAATTACACAGATTCTGTCATTAAAACATTACTAAGAACTGCTAATGAGCCTACATGTGTCTGACATAAACAACAGATCTACCTGTGAAGTATTATTGATAGATGTAATGTTAAGCAAGGTTTCTGTAAAGATCTCTGCTTTTGTAAAGATTCCCTACTATCTTTACACCATCAAAAAGGTACCATGGGATTACCATTGTTTTTCTTCTGAGGTCACATGTGATAAACAAATCTTTCATCTTTCTAGTTCTGCCCCCTACTGGTTGTATAAAGTGTTACAAACATTAACTTCACTTGCATGTTTAATACAACTTACTGTAAAAGATGCCCACTAAACATTAATAGCCACAAACATGTCCTTATTTACAAAACCGACAATGTGTGGGTTGTTATTCATTCAAGATAAAGTCGTGCAATTATCCGTCCCATTTGTAATTAATAAGCTAGGCCAAGGTGTAGCTCTAATATAGCTTTTGTTTAATTAAAAGAACAACGTTTATAATGTCTTGTATGTATAAAATTTGGTCAGAAAAAAGTACACACATAAGAGTGTCCTGCTGAATTGTCATAGGCTATGTAACTACGTGTTAACACGTATCCCCATCTAGTGGTCATAAATGAAAAGTGCATAACACTTCATACTGAAAATAAATTCTATATTCTAAATAAATTCTAAATAAATTCTCTAAAAATTCTTATATGATGATTTCAAAGGTTTGGGCTGAGAATAATTCACAGGAAAGTGACCACAGGACAAAAAAAACCCAAACATATTTTGCCTATTAAAACAGTTCTTTTAAATTGTAATAATATTTCACAATTATAGGCCTCTGTTTTCACTGTATATTTGGTCAAACAAATGCAGCTTGGTGAGCAAAAGAGACTTTCAAAAACATACAAAAATCTTTATTCAAAAAGTTTGACTGGTTGTATGCACATACTGTAACTTTAAGAATGTCTTTGCTTCTTCATGCATGTCTGTAATGTTTTCAATTTATTCATTATGAAAGCACAACAGTTACTTGAGTTTGAGTTGATTTGTCATGTATTTGTAACGTGACATTAGTCAGTACACAATCCAAAAACTACACACAATCTGGCTGGTAAGAGTTTTTTATTTTTGTACAACCTAGGTCAAGCTTTTTAACATCTTCTACAGAAATATAGATCAGTATTATCATTGGAATAAATACACTCTGAACCTCTCATCTATGTGCAGACATCATAAATGTGCTGTGTGCATTTGCTTGTGCATGCGTGTGCTTGTGTGTCAGTGTGAATTTGTGCAGCATTTTGTGGGTATGTGGTCTTTTATCATGCAAAGCGTTGCAGAATTAACTGAGCAGTGAGCCTATTGCTTAAGACTAAATTACTACATCATTAGTACAAAGAAGGCCTCAGCCAAACTAAAACAGGGTCTAGCTGTCAGTTTGTCTTTGGAATATAGACTGATTTATGATTTGAACAACCATCACTATACTAAGCAAATGTAAGTATTTATCCCATTGTGTGACCCTGATGATACAAGCGACTAACCACTGAAGTCTATGATCAGACAGCGCTGTTCTCCTACCTACGTGTCAGCTGATGGTACGCTACAGCCTAACACATGCTTAGATTTACATACTAGCACAATATACCTGATGAGAATGAACGAATAAAGCAAATGACTCATAATAAACGACCTGCCTATTCTGGCAGTTGTGACCCGACATCTGAATAGTATTATAAATACTCAATACCAAATTTTGTAAACATAATACAGTATTAATTCGGCACATTGAAATATCGGTTACCATGGGCAGTTTATACACATATACAGTCAAGTCAGAACAGTTTATATAGGATTATGGACAAATAAAAATTCAAGTTATAACATAAGGATGTCCATCCATACCTATAAAGAATGAGTATGATGCTGTTGCATTATGGCTAAACACGCCACTTTAAGTAAAAATCAGTAATAAATAACAAACAATAACTTTGTCATGATGATAAAAAGAACACACATATGAGATGTTCTGCTTTAAAGTTTCCCTCTTCAGATGAGATCACATTGAGTAGTACACAAAAGGCTTTTGGAGTCTGTGCTTCAGTTATTTGTTGACTTATGATTGTCTATTGGTATGATACATTAGGTGTGCAGTAGGTGAGCTGTGAACTGAACCAACCGATCAGTCAATTACATTCAGTTACATTTACATCCCAAATATATGAGACAAAAAATTATAAAAGCAAAAAACTGATGATTCTCAATATTAATTAAAAGATAGGAACCCTGTGTGTCAAAAACAATAAAAACACATAAGCTCTTTTAAATACTTCGTTGGTCTGTAACACGAATTTGAGTTAATGTACTTGGGATGGTCAGTGACAAACTGCATTAAAAAAACGTAATTTCTGTGCTTAGCAAGCAGGTCATGTAAATGTGTGAATGAAAAAAATATGTTAATTCAAATTAGAGGACATTTTAATATATGAATAAATTAAAAGATTTAAAAATACACTAACATTTAAATATTTGTGGTTTGGCAACATTTTTATGTTTAAGTCTCTTATGCATTTGTTTGATCAAAATACACTAAACATAGCAACGTTGTGAAATTTTATTGCAAGTTAAAATACGTTTTTTATATATTTAAATACGTTTTAAAATATCAATAATATGTGTGATCATTACTCCAGTCTTTAGAGTGACATGATCCTTCACAACCGTTCTAATGCTGATTTGCTGCTCAAGAAACATTTCTTATCAATGTTGTAAACAGTTACAATATGCTGTATTTCCCACTCTTTGATGAGTAAAAAGTTCAATTTTTATTATTTATTTGAAACAGATTTTTTTTTTTTGTAACATTATAAAAGTATTTAAAAATTGTTAGTGAGCCCATAGTAGGTCACAAATGACAAACATTTGTATTTATGCTTCAGTCTCTGTGGAGAAGAAATAAATGAAAGGTATTGTCAAACAGTGCATAAGAAACTAAAATGTGCTTTGTTTTTCCAATGATTTGCTCTCCATTGCAGAATAAGCCCTCCCTCACAAACCCTCCATAATTCAACAATCATTCATTCTGTCTGCCGGAGCCCAAATCAATCATTTCTACATCAGACGATACTTCGGGCCATTCTAATCTCATTCTGTCTTGGCACGAAACGAATATCTGATGAATTCTATTGCAAGTGGCAAACAGACACACACACAGCAGTGCAAGCTAAGAAAATCACGGGTTAAACGTCAGATTAATTGATTTAATTATAAGACAAGTGTTGCTAAATACATGAACGAAGCATTGAATTATTTTACATTGAATTGCAAAGTACGCAATATCAAGCGAAAACGTTACAGTAAGACAGTAAATAGATTTAGGAATATTTCTGTAATTTACTTTGTCTTTTTTATTGTTTTTAGTCAACGGTCAAGATGTTCAAGCTGCTACAACCTTTTAAAAACCTTTACACTTCTCATTTTGAGGGAGTTTGTGGTGGTTAGTCATTTTGACAGTTGACTCATTAGGAGTCAATGTCTGTGACGGATCACTAATGAATTGTGGAGTTTTCCTAACAATGAAGCTATTTTTTTCCAATATCAATATTTCATATAATTATCTTGCTGACCCTGAACTGTGGCTCTGAGAGGTCTTTAGCCTACAGAATATTTGAGCCGACCTCTGAAAATTCCTGTGTGCTTTCTTCACTGAAATGTGTTTTATCTCTACACTGGAAATGTGGCTGGGAAATCTCTAGCCTGAGAGATTATTTACAATAGTCAACAGTAAAATTTAAACACACTAAACAAAGTGTGACCTATACTTAAATAGTTTTGTGGTAACAGGTGGGATGATCAAATTACATTTAATTTTTAGTATAAATCAATATTTTTCCTTCATAATTTAAAAACAAATGGTTATAGAAAGAAACAAAGAACATAAAATGTGACATAAAAGAATTTCATGGATGTGACCAAAGCATGATGATATTATAAATGCTGATCTCTGTTTAAAACCCAGGGTGCCGCGCAAGTCCTGAAATGTGAAGCCAAAGGATTTCGATCGCTCCCTGGTGGCTGGCTGCAGTACATGTCTTAATTTAATCTAATGGGACGCAAACCAAACTAAAAAAACCAATTACATTTCAATAATGTTTTTTTTTCCTAAGATGGTCTCTATCATTTTAGAAAGTTGTCATCACGCAGATGTTTGTTTTCAAATAAGTTTAGTTTTTGAAATCAGGACGTACCATTAAGATTGAGTCTGCGGGAGTGGGAGTGTTGGTGAGACCTTGATGCCACAGCTCCACCTCAGGATCAATAGATCCTGTGCAGACTCGGGAACCAGACGTAATCAGCAACAGCCATTACTGAGATATTTCGGCTTCATTTTTCTACTGTGGAAGGAAGTAGAGACACACTGTCCTTTTTTTTTTACAGTCTATATTTAAAACCAATGGATGATATCTTGGAGTGCCTGGAGTGCACATTGATCAGCTCGTTGTCCTTCCTCTTTCCTTCTTAAATGTTTCGCTGAGCGAAAGAGGACATCTGGAGCTGGTCGGAGTGATGGCTCTACAAGTGTGTGATGCTGAAATGGCTGCCAGCAGACTTTATTCCTGGATGTATTTGGGTATTTTGTGTGTTGAGAGAGCAGCAGGAGCAAAGAGGAATGGATGGATCCATACAATGCCTTTTTCTCTCTGAACCAGCTTTACTCAAAGCGCTCATAGTTTCGAGTTTGTCTTACTCGTGGTACCATGTCAATCAACAGCCTGCAGGAGAAAGGAACAATGGAAATATCCACATTAGAGACATATAAGTTACAGTATGGAGAATATAAATAGATGTATATGAATAGATGATCGCAATGAATACACTTACTTGACTCCATAAGCTAGAATGATGAGTCCAATCAGGACCCCAATGGTCCCATCAAGGTACCAAATGTTGGGATAATGCCTAAACACCTCAGCACTAATGAGGATGGAAAACCCCATGACACCTCCAACCATGGAATTGAAGCCTTCAGAAAGAAATAGAAAGAAGAAACAATTTTGTTTGTTACAATTATTTTATCTTCATGACACATTCATTTATTAGAAGAAAAACTAACAAATGTTACCTTGCTAACTAACCAAAATAAATATGTTTAAGTACAAAAATCACTAATACTAAAACTGAAATAAAAATAAAAGAAATTGAACTAAAATCGAATAAAACATTCCAAAAACACTTCAGGACTAAAACTTAAAAATTAAAAATGAAATCTGAAAATATAAAACTAAAAGCTAATCATTTCAAAGTGGTGTAATTGTATATAAATGGCATTGATGTCATTGGGTTATTTGCTACCTTCATAGACAGAGACAAAGAGGAACCATGAGCAAATAACCTGACATGATATGTGTTCGTGTGTGTGTGTGTGTGTGTGTGTGTGTGTGTGTGTGTGTGTGTGTCGTACCATCAGTGATTAGGGCTCTGCTGGTCAAAACCCTTCCCAGCATGAACTTGGCAACAGCAAGAATGGCACACATGAAGCCACTGACGATGGAAACGCTGAACAGGAAGTCATCCTGGCAGAGAGACAGACAGTAAAAAAGACAGAAAGAAGAAGTGATCACAGTAGAAATGACACAGAGTCCATATGGCTGAATGGAAAGCATCAAGAAAAAGGAAAACGAAAGGTAAAAATAGCTGTTATAAATAATAAAATGCCTCTTATCAGTCCTTGGGACATTTTCAGGTGCAATGCCTGAAGTATCATTTGAACTACAGCTGTTTTTGTCTCTCTCGTTTTTTCTCTTTTCTCACCAAAGTAAGAATGTCAGCTTTCCACCCACACAACATCCAGAAACACTTCTCCTACATTTCTAATAAGACAGTTTGTTCAGAGACCTTCATCTCTGAGTAACAGCTGACAGACAATGAATGTGTTTAAATTCAGACTTTCACCTTTTAAGCTGTAGACCGGCTAGTTAAGACTGGCCATTTGAATTAACTGGACCACACAGATTTCAATAAGGCCACCTCAGAAATTCAGTGTGATGGCTATTTGCCAGTGAAGGGTGCTGACAGGGAGAGCCCAGGTCTAACGAATTATAGAAAGGAGCTGAGGGCTGATAGAATGAAAAAAGGGCAGCATATTAAAGAAGGTGGAAGCCAATTTCCGATTCATCCATCCTAATGCAATGAGAGAACCAAAAGAAATTATGGCTTAAGGCCAGCACAAATCCATCACTAAAGCTGCAGTGTGATGTTTCATTAGCACTTATGGGGCAAAACAAGGATTGAAAACTCAGCTTTTCAGGGAAGAGGTGGCATTCACACATTCAGCGATGACTTTATAATATGACAATTTTAGTATGTTTAGCATGCTTACATAGTATTTGACCCCTGCCTGGACTGATCATGAGAAGCATCATGATCATGGAAGCACTGTTATATTAGTACTTTTAGCTTTAACCTTTTTTATTTCAGTTTTATTTTTTTGTAATTTTAGACTGACAGTAACTTAAACTTATTTTATTTAAGTTAGGTGCCATGGCAGCATTCCTATTATTTATTAATACATTTCATTTATTTATTAATAAAGTTTCATCAAATATTTATATCTTTTTTTTATTTTATTTTATTTATTAGCAAAAATTATTTAGATAACAATTAACCCTGGATGTAAGTTTCTCATTCCACTCAGGAAATTGGCAACAATGTTCCTCTAAAAATAGACACATTTAATATGATTTTTCACACATTACAGATTCATCAAGTAAACTGCAGAGGACAGTACTGAAAACTAATCTTGACCCCCATGGAGTGAACCATAACAGATCCCTGACACCTATTATTCTTGTCGTCTCCACCAGATTACTGCTGTTTCCTCACACTCATTAGTATTTCATAGTCTGGGAAGATGAAAAGGGTGGGAACTGCAATTTCCCAGCCCGAGAAATAAACACTGAGTGAAAATACTCATTTACATTTAGATTTTCTTTTATAAGAAAGGTGATAGCTTTAGGCCGTCAATGGACAGCAGGAATTGATTGTCATTAAAAATTAAAGGGGTAATCTTATGCCATTTTCATACAAGTTAAATTGATTCTTTAGGGTCTAAATGAAAAGTTTGTAATATACTTTAAATAAAAAATGTCATTAGTATTGTAAGAAAACACTAATTTTACCTGGTCAAAAACAGCTCTGTATGCTGTTATGCATATGCCTTTAATGTTAATGAGCTTTGCCTTGACAACAGTTGAGGGTATATTTTGGAGAAAGAATGGCAGTGGGAGTCTCTGAGGAGCAATCGTATCAGTTTGTACCAGAGTCGGACCCGGAACAAGATGACAACCATAAAGAAGTTCGACAATTAAGGGATACTCCACTTTTTTTGGAAATAAGCTCATTTTACCATTCCACCATTTTACCAATGTCCAATCAACATTATGACCCCTTTAATAGTTTTTAGCTTCAACCTGTATAGCCATATTTTCCACTCTACATAATTTCATATTTTTTTCTTCCTACCTTACATGTTTATTCATTCAACATAAACAGAGATTATTTTGTGATGCAGAGATAAGTAGAAAAGTCTCTAGACCTGGACATTGATTAAAATTTTGTTGGTAGAAGATCCAAGATAATCTTGTTCAGTAATATCACATGGTATGTATCAGTGCTCAGAGATTTATCAGTGGTGTAAAAGAGATGAAAATAGGGACAGAGATTAACTCACAAAAACATTAATCACTGTCTCTGCAATTATTATTCCATAGCTCTTTGGAATGGTGCCAGTCTTTGATTAATTAACGGACAAAGACCTGTGCTGTGACTGCTGGGAAAGCAACATCTGACCTTTGAGATGAAATAATGGCCCTGTCCCAAATGGCACATTTCATATGCCCTTTTGGTCTTGCAGACGTACAATGGCAGCTGTGTGCGCATAAATATGACACCCTGGCATTGAACTCACCACTTCAGGAAGAAGTTTGGTGGCCAGATCATGGATGGCCTTCCCCAAAATACACATAGACGACAAGATGAAAATTACTCCCAGGATCACACATGCTCTGTGGATGGAGAAAAGCAGAAAAGTTATGTTGATAAAATGATTCAATTAATACAATTTTATTTTTTATATGTTTTGAGTATAACCGATATAATGCATAAAATGTCTATATTTAGAATAATATTTAGAATCTCACTGTTAGTTACTGTCTCACAGTAAGATTTAAAAGAAATTAGATTAAATTGATCAAAAGTGACAGTATAGAAATAAGGTTGAAAATTATTCTGATAAAAAGAAAAATTGATAAAAAGAAGAAATGTTGGTTGAGTGCCAAATCAGCATATTAGAATGACTTCTGAAGGGTCATGTGACACTGAAGATTGGAGTAATCATGCTAAAAATTCAGCTTTGCCATCATAGATAACAGTTAGGTAATATATCTAATTGATTTAATTTAAATTGTAATAACATGTCACAATACAGCTTTGGTGAGCAGTAGAGACTTATTTCAGAAACATTATAAAATCTTATTGACCCCAAATGTTTGAATGGTAGCATATATTAAACCTACTCTTTGTATATAAGTGTAGCTAATTTTTCAAGGTTGAAGCCCTAATCCATTCTGAAAAATATGAAAACTGTCCACAGTGCATGTTAATTTTCCCTGTGTGACAAGCGGCCACTGGTACTCCTACAGAAACCTGCAATTCTTAGTATTGAGATATAAATCTCCCACTCTGACACATCTACCAGAAAAATGAGATTCACAAGCTCCAAACAGACCTAGGATGAAACCAGCAGCGCAAACCTTTATCAACATAGAATGTCTCAATTTGAGACAGTCAAGGTGAAAGCAAGAAACAAAACAGATCAACCAAGCAACCATGTTCAGACTTTAAAAATGTTGCAATGAATGTTGGTAGAATTTAATCTAAGGACATTGTTTTCTAAGTAAGATGTTTCAACACATTTCTAAATGTACTAGCTTTACAAGGAACAGCCCTGCCAGCGGATTGCCGACTTATATTGTAATATGTTTGGAATGATGGGGATGATGGGGATCTAAAGGATACAGTTCGAGTGGGAGAAGTTAGACGACAAGCAGTGGAAGGGTTGAAGACCATAAACAGCTGTGCTCTACCAGGCAAACTAAAGCTCTGGTGCTTTTGCCGGGGTTGCTGTGGCCATGTACGAGGTTTCTTTGACAACAGTGGATAAGATGGAAGCGTTAATAAGTTTATACATTAGGAAATGGTTGGGAGTTCTGCCACAGCAGAGTGGGACTTTATAGTAAAGAAATATTGCTACTGCCAGACTCTGCTTTAACCGAAAGATCAGACTGAAAATTACTTTAGTAGAGTCACGTGAAAAATGTGTAAGGGAGGCAGCACCTGTGTTAAAAACTGGTAGAACGTCGTCAGCAAAGAAATCTGTGGTAGAGGCAAAGGAGAGCGTGGAACAACGCAAGAGGGGCTGGGAAGACCTTTGTTCAATGGAAGAGAGTGGGATTAGTTTCCTTATCAGGTCAACCTATGATGTTCTCCCATCACCACAGAACCTAAACCTCTGGGTAGGAAAGGATCCCTTTTGTCCTTTGTGTTCATCACCTGCCACATTAAGGCACATTTTGAGAGGATGTAAGGTGGCTCTTAGCCAAGGTCGGTTTACTTGGCGCCATGACCAAGTACTGTGATGTTTAGCTTTAGCATTGGAAGGCAAGCGTAGTATGACCAATAAGTTGCCACGTATTCTAGCAAAACATTACACACAGAAGACAATGTTCCCTGAATTTAATAAATGAGTATTAATTAATGGATTAAGTGAAAATTGTACACTATTTCAACATTGATTGATGTGTTATTAACATTTGTAGACTTTTTAGTGACATGACTTTCCATTAATATAGCATTTATTAATGGAATTTATGAACCTTATTGTAAAGTGTAAGACTGGTAAAACTGGAGGATAGTGTTCACACTCTCTGAGAGAACAAAGAAAATTAACATTTGAACTCCCCCTCGTGCTACACTTCTCCTTCTCATCCCACATGGGAAGATCACCAAAACTCACATAAGAACATATATATGGTTTAATGTGAATGACTATCATTGAGTATTGTGTTTAGTATCATTTGAAATGTCCTAGAGTGGACGGTACAGATGTCACATTCCAATAGAAGGTAATAAGGTGTTTGGGGATAACTGGCACACAAAGGACAGTGCCCTTTAGACATGATCCTTGGCCCAAAAAGATAAACTTCTGAATGCAAATCCCCACTGTTAGCAAATGGTCCACTCCTACCCCCAGTAAGTCTGGGAGGGTGAACACAGTAAATTTCCACAGCGAACTTATGTTTACATATGAAATGAGATCTGGCTATATAATGAAATGCAACAAGAAGATCAAGGCCTTTTCTGTATCTCAGATCAGCCCGTGAATGCTGAGTCGCAGAGACTCAGCATTCATGCATTTCATAATGTCGGGTAAAAGATTTTCCTCTTTGTTCTAAAACATTTGATGGTTTGCTTTGATTATCTTTCAATTGATTTCCAAATTGTAATAATACATTTACCTGGCATAATAAATTGTTGTATTTTATTATTCTAACAGACTTTCACTTTAAATATATATATATATACTATATATACAGTCACCCACCCCTTAAGACCTTCGTTCATTTTTGATGAAATCTGACAGCAAGGTCCGAAGGTCTTACCGGTTGGAACAACATGAGGGAGAATAAATACTGACAGAATTTTCATTTTTGGGTGAACTATCCCTTTAATTAATGGAACCTTATTGTAAAGTGTACCAATTTGGGTCACAGAGGAAGTATTATTCATTATATTTAGTGATTTGCTGCAGGTCTTTTGTACCATGCAGTGCTACATACCACAGACAGCTCATCTTTTGTTTACTTACATGTATTCTCTATGGGCAGAGTGCACTGCTGCAGCGTTGCTATAGCGCCACAGCACTATAATGGAGGAAAGAACATCTAACGTCGCATCAAACTGAAAAACAACAGTGATTCTTCAGTGCTATTGAAATGATGCTCAAAGCATCTCACTACGTCACAAACTGAAACTGAATCCAGTGATTTATTTAGTCTTATAAAACATTCCCAGAGCTGCCTTTAGCACAAGCATGTTAACACTATTTAATAATATTTATTCATTGAATGGTAACTGCAACAACACATTAACACACACTTCCAGACATCTTTGCCTAAAGAATAAAATGTAATTCATTCCTGCATTGACATTGATGTAACTCTAATATGATCCCTGAGATGTAGGAGTAATTATTTTTCATGACAAATATATGCATATGAAAATAACACTGAAAATTATACTTACAGCAAATCCAAAAGCTGATGCACTGTGTCTCATGAAGGATACAGCTATGGGAAGAGCAAAAGAACAGAGAAGAAGAAGAAAGAAAGATATATCTGTAAATCAAACCATAAGATTACACAATACAATTTAACTAGTGTAAAGGAGCTGATGTTGTTTCTGAACTTTAGCTTATTCTGAGCTCATTTTTGGCAACACCATATTAAAATTAAAAAGTAGCATGGTATTACTTATTACATGGAATTATCCATTCTATTCAATTTAGTAACAATTTGGTAAATAATTTTATTGCGATGTACAGTAGTTACACATTACTACTTACTAATAACAGTAAATGATGCATAATTACAAGTAACTCTAAAACAAACCCCAACCCTTTATTTGAGAAGTACAATGTAGCTATGTCACCTTAAAATAAAGTGTTTACGCAATTTAGTTCTATGGTACAGCCACAGTACTTTTTTTGTAAAGGAAAACAATGAGTCCCACAAAATGTATATCACTCAAAAATAAATAAATAGATAAATAAATAATTGTAACACTTGGCATAATAATAGTAACATAATAGCAACAAAATTGTATTTCACAGTGCTACATGTTATGTGTAATTACTATAGTAATAACTCTAAATCATGCATAATTACATGCAATTAACCCTACACCAAATCTTAACCTATAGTAAGTAATAATATAATATAATATAATATAATATAATATAATATAATATAATATAATATAATATAATATAATATAATATAATATAATATAATATAATATAATATAATATAATATAATATAATATAATAAAGCTAGAATACAATAGACACATTTCTTTTGGAAAGGCTGGTGAGGGGATTGTTACTTTTGTGTTACATCAGTGAATTTTACAAAAAGAGAAAATGCCTTCTGTACATGTTCAGATCTAAGCCCAAACTGACAGTTCATTCACAGAACAGATCTGCTGTACAGTGTCTTCTGTTGTTATCAGTTGAAAGTGTACTTGTCAAATCCCTTGTTAGATTTAGCAGTATCATAATGCAGAGCCAAGTCACCGCAATATGTGTATCTATTAAAATGTGAACTAAAAAAACGATTGCCCACTGTGTTTTGACTTTTTTGACAAAGCTCTCTGACTGCAGAGGTGTGAGGCTCTCCATTTTGCCAACCGTGAGCTTGCATTTGAGAGGCTCTATTTGCTGTCCCCCTCTTGTGTGAAGAACTCTCACTGTTCTATTGATCTCTAACTTTGAAGACAGACTCGACCACCACGTGTCATAGCAACAGAGGGGCTGCTCACCGCATGATACCTTACACTACCCTTGAAACAAAACAACAATTCTGCTCCAGATCTGTTGTTACGTATGGAAAACATGTAGAGATTTTGGTTCATTAAAACAACTGATAAAAACAACTGGGGGCTTTTTCAGAGCCCATAACAGATGTTGATATAGTCTGTGTATTATCATATATAATATCCATAATACTAGAAAGAACAACAAGCTTACAAGCTTAATTTCAAATGCGCAATTGTTTCCTGTTGGCCCCTGTAAAATTGCTAATATGAGCAGACAAAAAAGTACATGATCTGCAAAAGATAACATTCTTACTGGCCTATTTGCATATGAAATATTCCCCCAAAACTGAGCACATAAGCAGGAATGTGATGATCAAAGAACCCTGTGAGTGTAGTTGCAGCAGAAGAAATATGCCTGAGAAAGTAGGTCAAAAAAGTGTACTGTAAATGTCTCCAGTCCTGCATTACATCAATAATAGTGTTAATATTAACAAGAGAGAGAGAAAAAAAATCACAGAATTATGTCATTTTTGCTGATGGTTTTGTAATTACTTCAACAAGCACTTATGGGTGTGGTGTTCAGGTGTCATTAAGCCCAAAGTATACTTTTTTTTTTTTTTTTTTTTTTATGTGTTTGCTAGTTTATGCGTAAAGTCAAATGCCTAGACTATAAGTAGCCTATACTCCATTGAAAAGCATGCAGGCACACAGGCGGCCGACACAAGTGCTCTAGAAAGTTTCATCTTTGTCCAGCGTCTGCACTATTTTTCTCAAGAATTTATGACCGATAGATATGTCTTTGCATTCTTTTAAACTGGAGTTGCCCATAGGGATTTGGATCTAATGCGCTAATCCTTCCGCGGCCCTCACTCATCCTGCTCGCCACAATAAACATAATGCATGGCGACTGTAAAATGCAAAAGCCCAATCCCGGATATTTTGGGGGATCTCGAAACACATTTTCAGGCAGACTCATCACGGAGACTTACCAGAAGCCTAGACTTGTTGTTTAACTACTGCACTCTGTTACCGGTATGGGCAGCGGAGCAAGTGCATTCTGGGAGTTGGTGTCTTTCATCCACATAAGCCAAAAATACATTTTTTTGTCTTTTCTAAGTCTAGAAAGCTCCAAATTCAAAAATAATTTCACATTTCTTTTACATAAATGACCCATTTTAAATACACATTCATCTTTCCAGAGGTGAAGTATCCCTTTAAGATTCTAAGTCAGTACACAGAACGAAAACTCCCTTTAGCGGGGTTGCTAACAAGATACAAGACATCTATTAACAGGAGAAACGCTGTAAAGGATGAGACAGAGAGGGAGATGGCTGGCACATCTCTGATTTGCACTCAATCACATATTTTACATTCAACCTTTTCCAGATTCTAGTGCATTTGCTCCAAAGTCCCTTTCAAGGAAACTCAGTTCACTCAGAGGACATTAACAACGCCTCTGGGTGGCTATTTCAGGCATGCAAGAGCAACTGAAGTTTACTTGAACGGAGAACAGCGAAACCTCCAAAAATGCTTGATAAAATAACATTTAAATAACATCTTTCAAATCAGCAAAGATTGGTCAGTTGATTTGCTGTGTTGACCATCAGAAAGCTGTGAGTGACTTATGTGTGAGTTGTGCTTACAGTAATTCATCAATACACTATAGACAATATACGATGGATCTTTTTTGGCTGTGAAATGTCACTGGCACATTGCGTGTTGTAGTTTCTCCGATTTATAGCAATGCGAGAACACCATCTTGGTATATATACAGTCATTGATATGGTGCCTGCTATAGATAGTGAGCAAGACTAAGCTTAAAGGGATAGTTCAGCTAAAAAAGAATAATCCTGTCATCACTTACCTTCATGTAATAACAAACCTGTGACTTTCTTTCTACCATAGAACACAAAAGGTGAATTTTGGAGAAATAAAAAATCCTTTTCAAAAGTGGTCCATACAACTTGATGTTAAAATGTCTTCTGACTGAGGTCAAATAATAACTTGGGGAAAAAACAGTCATCATTCGTTCAGTCAGTCTCATCATTCTTTTGAATGAATCATTCTTTTGATTATTTTCAAAGAAAAGGTTGAAGTCAACATTTGAGCAAGTAGATGGCAGGTAAGTCCATATTGAAAGAAGACAAAAGAAAAAAAACTACACAACAAATCTTATCTGGGTTCAGCCTCTTATAACATGATGAAGGAGATTATTCATCTTTAATGAATAAATTAAAAAAAAACCTAACACACAGGTCACTTGGAAAATGGAATAGCAAAACCACTTCAACATAAACGAGACTGAAGGGCCATTTACAAAACGCTGTATGTGTTTTTTACACAACTAACAGCATTTTGGGGGCTTGAAAATGCAAACATTTGAAAATGGGTTTCAAGGTTTTTGAAAATGATATCGATAAACGTCTCTGTGTAAACAGGGATTGTTTTGATAATACTTTACGGTTTTTTGTACATTGTTGTCAAGTAATGTGCCCTGAACCATGAACTGAGGAAACTAATGGCTTAAATGCACATAGAGTAATTAACAGAACTAAGAACAGGAGTGGAACTAATGATTAACCATGGAAACAAACTAGCAGAATGAACTCAAGCAAACCATAACAGGGAACAGAATGAAAGTTAAACCAAAACATAATGGACATATTCCTGACAACAGAATGACAAAGAGATTTAAATCTCCTTCGGTAATGAACGAGGAATGGTGGGAGAACCCTTCTCTCAGTGCTTCAGGCTTGTAATGGCCACCACTCCTGCTTTTCATCACACTAATCCCCGTCTCAGAGGACCGGAGCTGACTGAGGATGTCATTCCTCTTGTAAGACTGTGCTATGAATTTCAAAAGAAGGCAGAGACGTCACTGAAATAGAAAGCAGGATTTGCTGCTTTTCGGATCTAAAAAGGAGTTTAAAAGCTGTCACAAATTGCTAATAGCTTAATTGCTTACTGTAGTTTGTGAAGATGTCACAGGTAATCATGTGATTCACTTATTTGTGGTGCAGTGCAACTCATTTGTTATGAAAGGCATTTTTCGGAGTGAAAATCCAGTACATTTCTAACAGACTGGATAAATCAATTGCCAGTGTCTTACTAATTCGACTGTAATCTATTTAAAATCAATTTTAGGAGCGCCCAAGAAAGCGTCACTTTGAAAGAATCAATGGACTTAAAGGAATATCAATATATAACATGCACTTTGGGTCAGGATAGTGACTGAGCCATCCCACACAGACCTATGTGAATATTCACCATTTACCTAAATCTGGTCATTTCTGCAAAGAACATAATTAACAATTCCAATGCAAATGTAAATGTAAATTCCTCGACCTCGTAGCAGTCACTTTGGGGACACTGGCTATCACAACAATGCTCTTCCTCAGCTCTGAAGCAATATGTTGTCTTTAATAATTCACAACCTGCAGTGCTGGACAATTTGCCCCATGCAGAGTGGAGTTTACGGCACTCCCACCCCTCAGTGCAACTCACTGGCGCTGCCGTCAAATTAAGAGAACTGGATTTGAAAAATGGTGGGGTTTAGGCTTATAATGAAATATGCTCATTATATGATGCCTTAAAAGGTCTTAAAAACAAGTTAAAGTCATGTGCTCTGTGGGTGAGACTAGCATTGAAGAAGCTTAAAAGTGTACACTGAGGGGCTAACATCTTGCTATTCTTTGAATTATGTTTAAAATAACCTGATTTCTGGAAACTCTCTTACCACAAACAAAAATAACCATCCAATCACAGATCTCCACTGCCTTATTGGAAAGAAAAAAAGTACTGATTGAATCTGAGGGGGAAAGAGTTGCAAAACACATTTGCAGTATTAGCAGTATTATTCAAGAAGTATTAAGGCACTTTGCGCATTCATAAAGTAAGCTGTAATCTTCAATAGAATATTTGTACTGCTAAGACCTTTGGTCGAAGGACAAACAAACAGAGTGAATATAGTGAAGCAGTATAACAGTGACTTATTGCCCCAGTGACTTGACTGTGTATATACAGTAGTTTAGTGTTCAGCTGGGGGCTGGAGGAAAAAGTATGACTTTAAAATTGATGTTTACACACAACAAGAATTTACACTTTGCCGTATACACGTATACAACATGAAAAAATTGCAAGTGTATCTGTCAGCATTTCACAAAACTACAAACCACTGCATGTTAGCTTGCCAAATTTGAATTTTACATGACACTTTAGATTTTCTTTAGAAGTCATTAATCAATGTGAATAATTATGAACTGATGTATATTAATATCGATAATATAATCTCAATTAATAATAATAATAATAGTATTATTAATTTTTTGCCAATGGATATAAAACTCTTGACAATATTAAGATTGATATTTTTAGATAAACATTTAAATAATTGTATGTAATAGTATAAAATGTGCCATTTCGATGAAAATGCTACTTTTTCTGTGATTACTGATTATTGGTTTGTTGAACAAGTTTGAGATAAATCTCTGTCCTTTATCAAGAAAGTATTTCCCTTATTCTCAGGATTATTCACAGATTCCAGGTATTCCCTCTTGTGGGACCCGCCACACGCCCGACCCGACTTCTCTGTGGTACCGCATCCAGGAGCCCTAATCTAGGTTGATTTATTGAGGTCACACTCACAGCACATGCAGCTCACGTCTGAGCTCGGCTTCCAGGAGCCCCTTGAGACCTGAGACTCCCAGCCAATATGGCCGGTCGAGCAGATTTGCTTGGCTGCCGTTTATTAACAGGAAGAGCGCTGCACCTGCTTTCTGCTGCAGAACGCTATACGCTTATATATGCCAGACTGGGGGTGTTTTGAGGCAATATTATGGTTTGTATATGTGTTTCAATTTAGATTTAATGCCGTGTGTGTGAATCATGTGACAGGATTGGCATGTCCACAGACATGTCTGATCCCCAGTCAAATGTCACACTCACGTAAACACCCCAATAATGTGTGGCTGACTGCATAACTGAGTGACTGAATGACTTCTGCAGGACTGAAAAGAATAATCAACGTCACTTAATACACTAAGTAAATATTAATAATAGAATTTTCATATTTTGGGGAAAAATAAAGATGAAAATGAATTAATTTAATCATCACTGCTAACTGAGAGATAACAGAGAGAGTAGACAAAACATCTAACTGGAATGAAATCATTTTTGCAATTGCATTTTTTGGATGGCAGACGACTGATACACTCTTAGATACTAATGGTTTCTGATTAAAGTTTCAGTCTCCGGAGATGTCAAAAAATCTTTAACAAAGGCTTTAACTACCTTGTTTTAAAATTTTTAAAGGGATTTGAAAGGGAACACAAAGGGAGATATTTTAAAGAACGATATAGGAACTTTGTCACCACTGACTTCCATAGTACTTTTTTTTCTACTATGGAAGTCTGCCAAACAAATGTTTGGTACCAATCGTTCTTCAACATTTCTTCCTTTGTGTTCAGCAGAAGAAAGAAACTCATACAGGTTTGCAAGAACTTGAGGGTAAGTAAATGAAGACAGAGTTTTCATTTTTGGGTGGAGTATCCCTTTAAACAGTGAAACATTTCAACGTAATTCTTTATGGTGAATTTGAAGGGCTTTAGGGCCCTGTAAAAATTGTAAAAATTGCAGATTACATGTCTGCCATTGGCCAACCAAACTCATGTAATTGGTTGAGTAAATCTGAAAGGAATGCTAAAATGAGAAGTTGACAACGCACTTTTCTAGGGTATCATTTTAGAATTAGCTTACCAATATATTAAAGACAGAAAAAAGTATTTTAACACTGAAGGTTGAAAGCTGACCTGATAAGCTGACATGCTTTAGAAGCACCTGCTCAGCACGTGAATGCGCTGTAGGCTGCATGAACACATGTCTGAGGTCATGACAACAGGCTTCCAGAGAAGCAGCTGTTCCTGTCCATATTTTAACAACAGCAGGAGTTCAGGTGAAATAGACTGTAATGTCCTAGTGGTAAATATGGTGTCCTTTCATGCATTCCTAAATCATGTATTTAGTTATATTTAACCACATATTGTTTTTTAGGCCAACATTTAAAAAAAAAAAAAAGCTTTTTCAGCTGCATACATTTCTATGTGAAACATTACTTAAAACAAAATTAGTTCAAAATTACCTCAGTCTAGGCTTACTAAACTGCACTTGCCAGGGGGAATTCAGGACCATGGATAGCAGAAGTCCACTAGGCGATGTTTCCTACCTTTGAGCAAGACAATGAGAACACCAGACCAGACAAATATATAGCAGGAATATATGCGCAGACTGGTGGAACTGAATGCTGACAATACCAGTAATACCATCAGTGGAGAAAGAGCTATTCCATCATGCCTAATTTTTGCAAGAAGAAAAGCCTGTGTCTCGAGCATTTACCATTTCGTCCAAATGATTATTTTTATTATTTTTTTTTAGTTACATAATTAAATAAATTAACAAATAGAACAAACAAATATGTTGTAAATAAATTCAGGAGACAAATTATATTTGTCTGATAGACACAAAGGAGGAAAGGAATAAAGAAAAGGCTTCCCGAGTCATTCAGGTACAGTTTCACAGTGACTAATGATGTGTCCCAGAAACACCTGCAGCATATCTGCTATCAGGACACTGGTTCCATTATCAGAAAACAATTTTGTGATGCCAGTCCCACCTAAATGGACTCGAAGGAGAACTCAACACCGAGACTTAATGTGTTTAGACAGGTTCCTAATGGAGCAGAATGGCAGACATCTGCAGTGCTCTGCTCAGGTTACAGGGCTACAAATGCATCTCATTTATTCGACCCTTTCTTGATGCTTTAAGCAGGTCCTGCAGAGGGACAATAGCATGATGAACTCAGCTTACAAAAGCAGGGATGAAAAAACTAGGACAAAACAATAAATCATCATCATCTTATGGATCATCATCATCAACATTGTCAAAATAGTTTCAGGCAGCACAACATGTTGATAAGGTGAGAAGAACATTCGGTGAAAACGGGGTGTGACTTTAGGTGAAATGTGTTGCTGCACTGAAAATGTCACCAACCGCGGTCCTTTTAAAGGTGATGCCACATCTCAGTGATGATTCACAAGTAAAAGGGCATGCCTAATGATTTATAAAGAACTGGGATTATGTGTGAGAAACTGAAGAGACCAACATGGATAGCATTACAGTACTCGCAAAGTATCTGAAGTGAAAACGTTCTCCTGAATGCTTGGTTGAGCTTGATATAAGATGCCTGTCAGCAGGACAGGAATAAAGACAGACAGCTGGGAATAAAGTTCAACTGCAGTGAATAAATCTTGGCACGGTGTGCTTGTATAATCAATTTTACTGTGAAACTAATAGTCGTAGTGCATGTCAGGACGAGGCTGATGAAGACAGCAGCGTAAAGATACGGCACTCAACCAAGACCCAACAAGCTCTTATTGAAGTTGTTCTAATGGGTGATATTATATTTCACACACACTATTTTCATAACCCCTAATTAACTCTGACGAGCGCTGTATGTATCCGGAGAACTTGGACTCAGGTGGTTAAATGACAGTTCAATTAAACAATCCCATGTAATGTAAAGTTATCATAAGTTCCCTATCGGTCGGTCACTCTCGGCGTACGCCGTGACCAACGAATAGGAATCTCGCTAGAGAGGCCGAGTGAAACTAAACGAGCAAATGCACATTGGAATGCAATCATTTGCATCAGCTGTTCAGCCACGCAGTGCGGGTATAAAATGAGCAGCAGATGTGATTCCACCTCAACTTTTTTCTTCGGAGCCGAGCACTTCGATGCTGGGTTCTCTCAAGCTCTCAACGGGACCTCTCCAGACTGGTATGGCTGATACAGCGCGGTACCGCCCAAAAATTGAAATGGAATAAGACACTGCACCTCATGTTGAAAAGCATGGTGATACAGTACAACACATTAGTTCATTAAAAAGGGTGAAATTGCAAGCTAATGACTCATCATTATCTATTCTCACATTCAGTGTTATTTTGGTACCAAGCATGGGTTCATATTGGAAGGGCTTAATTAAAATGAAACTGTCTAGTTATTATTCCACATATCATGACTTATACTAGAACACTGAATTCCCATGAGTGCCACATTGATCCTGTGACTTCAATGTTGTCTAATTTTTTACTATAAACCCAGTTCATGTGTCATTTCAGGTGACATCATTATAATACATCTGAATATCCCAATGTTTGCTGCTTAACCAAGACATTTAAATAAACAAATTTATTTATAAGAATAGCAACCTTGTGTTGTTATTTATTTTATTTGTGTCCTTGATATCTTCCCTCTTGTAACGATGCATTTAAAATGTCTACTTCAATAGAAGCAAAATGCTCGATTTTAAGTGATCTATTCCTTTAAAAATTGCTTTCTGTTTTTCCAGCCAATGTAATGTTTGAATGTAGTGAGCTACTGAAATATGAGGAAGGTGACACTGAAAGAACAAGAGAGATGATAATTTGCATAAAAGGCAAATATTCTCTGAGCTCATTTGGCATTCAGCCAGTGAAAAAAAATTGATTTAAATGAGTTACTAGATACACTGTTGCTATGCCTTTAAGAATTACCAAATACTTCTATTTCCTTATTTCAAATGCAAATTGGATTTTATCACCAGCATGAAATATAACAACACTAACCCTTCATTAATGGTTTACCTTTATTTGCTTTCGCTAACTCTTATCAAGCTTTTCAACAAGCGCTTGTTCTACACTCTGTAATGTTTGTGAATTAACTCAGGAATCAATCAATAAGGATTGCCCATGTGTATTGCTTTATGACAGTAATAACATAAGAGAATAATAAGAATGATAATATGTTTAAAAATGGCTTTCCACAGTGGCCTGAATGAATGAAAACATTATCAGACAGAACAGTACAATAAAATAAAATAAAATAAGACTTACGGAGCAACCAAATCAGAGGGGATAGTATTCTATGCAGTTTTACTACCTGCGGCTATATTTTTTGTTGGGCTAAAAAAAAAATCTTATTGAAACATCTGCAAAGTAAGCCTTTTTAAGACTTTTTTTTTAAATCTCTTTTTTAAGATCTTTTTTTAAGAACTTCTCAAGCAACAAGACAACATCTCTTTCAAAATGACTTGAGATGTTGTCAAATATTTAATATTCTTGAAATCATATAAAACGGACATAGAATAAGAGGGAAAAAAATCTAGGGTTAGAAAATCATGTCTACCAGGATGGAACAATGATAACAGGCACTTATTGTGAATTCATTGCTGGAGAGAGATACCAAATCACTTCTACGTGACAATGACTGATGAAGCAGGACAAGATATCAAGCTCTTTTGATGATGATGCGTTAAATTGAAAAAGGTAATGGTGGAACTAATAAGAAATGGAATTATAGGTAAATCTGGCTTAACACTGAAATAACATCCACCTTATGGAAGTAAAGCTACCTGGCCAATGTTGTAGGCAGAAGCATCTCATTGACGACGCAAATCTTTTACACAGCATCTGATCAAAACAACTGTGCAAATATTAAAAAAAAAAACGCACATCTCAAATAATTTTAAAGTCGTGACATCTGTTGCAAGTTGATCATTTCTAAGTGTCAATGAAAAGCATTGTTTAGCTGTAATCATTTTTATATGTCATACATACAAGTAAAGGCTGGCAAACATGGTATTAATGTATTTCCTTAGTCAATTCAATTCAGCTTAACTATTGATATATATATATATATATATATATATATATATATATATATATATATATATATATATATATATATATATATATATATACTCTGAATCTAAAATAAGTACAAAGGAAATTTTTCACAGAAATACTGCCCTAGATAAGAGTTTTTCCAGCTCTCATTAAAATATATGAGAACAAATTAGACATTTAAGCAGAACAAAGGGCTTTATGTTGCAGAAGTTTTTAACTTAAAGGATCAATTAAAACAGTCATGAAAAGATGTTTCAAATAGTGTTAATTACAGAGACCGTGTAATTGATGATTTAAGATAAACTTTTGTTTTACCTAATCCTTTCCTTAAAAGGTTTACCCCAAAATGAAAACTTGTCATCATTTACTCGCCCTTACACTCTCTTTGGGATGTTCATAAGAGAAGTTGCAATCTGAAAAATATCTTTCTTTTGAGTCTTTTAATGAACTATCGATCCAGTTGAAGGGAGTGGTCAGAATCCCTTGCCTCTTCAGCATATAAATCTTAATATCCTTTTGAATGCTTATTATTTATTTTATGAAATCAATAATTAAGTATGTTCATTATTACTTAATCATTTATTGTACTTTTGCTTGTGAAATCATATTCTTAAATGCATGCTGATGTAAGTAACCAGCTTCTTTTAGGTGCACAAGGCCATTTGTCTCTTTCTCTGGTCTCAGGAGAAAGGTTTATGGATCCTAAAAAGCACCGTGAACACATGTCCAACACATATGATACTTCTGTGTACCGATGGTCAAGCTATATTGAGCATTGCTATATTGAACTTTAATAGTTTTATTAAAATGTACTCTTTTATTATATTTGCTTTCTGAGGAGCAAATATTATCTGTTTTTCTCCCAAACGAGTGAATGTTTTACCATTATGTTTTGGTACACTTAACTGATAATAAGCCGCTCAGACTCTCTTCAGCCTTGATGGGAGCTCTTATTTGCTAGTGCCCTATGTGAATGTGGTAACAGTGAAAATAATAGGGAAAGGGATTTTGGTTTATGTATGAGTGTTAAAACATAAAGGGGTCATTGAAGCAAATAGTTTAAGGCACCATTTCTTTGTTAAAGTCTTACTACAGTTACAGGTTAAGGAACCACTGTCATTATTTGAGATTGACTTGAGTTGTTGTTCTGGACAATCTGTGACCTGGAAGGTCATGACGTGCCTCTGAATGTCAGATACATCATCGATGGAGATATGCTTCGTCTATCTGTATATGTGTGGAAAATTACTGTGTTTATCTATTTCTTAGCCAATGAGAATCATTCAACGTGTAAGAAATGACGTAGCTTAGACCTTGAAAATGGTATAACTACTGTGATTGTTGTAACTGTAAGGGGGCGGCCTACGAACTCCTGAGTGAGTCTTGAAGCTGACTTCTGCTGATGAAATGGCAAACTATGTTCAGTAAACTTTTCTTTAATTTTTTATAATTCTGACTCCGGGTCTTCATTCTTCATGTCTGGTTCTGGGTCTTTTGACTGTTAACCCCTAACAGTTTGGTGGAGGATGCGCTGGCAATTATTCTCGGTGACACCCCTGGCAAATCAACAAACAAGGTAGTAAGCTTTTGTTAATTGTTAGGGCTGTCTGACTGGAAGAGATTTTGAAGGAGGTCGGGAGAGTCTTCACTCCGATGAGGCGAGTGAAGAAGTTAATTATACTAAAGGTTTAAAGTATAAAGAAAAGTCAAAGAGCTTCACTCCGATGAGGAGAGTGAAGAGTTATTATACTTAAGGGTTAAAGTATAAAGAAAAGTCAAAGAGCTTCACTCCGATGAGGAGAGTGAAGAGTTATTATACTTAAGGGTTAAAAGTATAAAGAAAAAGTCGCTGATAGCATTGTTTAAAGTTTAACAAAAGCAGACAGCGCAAGCGAAGCGTGCTCTGTGGGGGCCCACTCGGCATTGGTTGGTGTAGCACCACCCCAGCAGAGTACGACCCTAGACGGGAGGTCTAGGGCACCGCGAACCTACTCTATCTCTTCCATCTCAGATAGGGGTACCCCGAATTTAGTGAATCAGGCAGTTAGGGATACTAACAAAAACAGGGTTGTTTGCCAGGGATGCATCAGGAATGATTCCGGAAAAAAAAAAATAAAAATAAAAAGTTGGGACCCAAATTGGCATGGACCAGTATATGTAACTGTGATTTTGCAGTATACTTTGCAGTTTCATCACGCAGAAGCCAAGCTGGGTTGTTCAAAGATTGCCGCCTCCATTTCTGCAATAATTTCAGGTGAGTATGAACTATGATTAAGATATGGCAGAAAAATTGGATAACTTTATCAGTAATCTGAACAGTCCTAAAACAAATAGTGGGACAGAAGAGAGCAAACGCTGTAAACAGCTGTGCTCTGAAGCCCTCACTTTGAAGAAATTTGCAGAAATTCTTAAGTAAATGTAGTCAGGGTTTTGATTCTGACTGAAAATTTAAACCACAACTTGACTGGTTATAAAGAAACTGAAAGATGAAAAATGTTTAGCCTCATATTGCTAATGAGCATTACAAAAAGCAAGTAAAATAAATTCTGGGGCGGGAATAATTTCCCTAAGCAAGTGATTAAAGTTAAATTGAAACTTTGTGAAAACAACTTAGAATATTTTGAGCATTTCGATGCAGCTTATGAAAATTATTGTTCTGTCAATAATAATGATGAAGATCCTGATTGGGCTATTGGGATTAAATCTGCCGCTGGTAGACTGTAAGGAACACAGATAACTGCTTATCAGTGGCTCTGTGTGCATTCCTGAATGGGACACACACTGCTTCAAGTGTGTTCAGGAAGTTTGAGCTGACAGAGAGTGTTTTAATTGTGGTCAGCAGGATCATTTAACGCGTAACTGTAAATGCCCACTGAGAATGTGTTTTAAAATGTGATAAAATGACAACACATTTCTGGTATTAATGTGGGGTTGGAAGTAGATTCGTGTTTAAATGACTACATTAACCTTTTTCATCTGAAAAATGACAGATAAAAACAAGGTCAAAAGATTGAAGTTTTAAAGTGAATCCTCTTAAAGAAAGGATCTACAGTATAATAGTAATTTTTAAAAGTGAATTGATGAATAGGCCTACAGTTTGATGTAAAATGAATGACTCCAACAAATGTGAGTTGCAAAATATATCAAAGTAACTAAAAAGAAAGATTGTGTTTTAATTAAACATTTATAAAAAGGTTTTAGATGATATAGAGAGACTAATCTCACAGATGATTTACAATAACTGCAAAAGTATCACAAGCAGAGAGTGCTTGCCTTGTCAAAGTTAGTGTGAAACCTAATTGGAGATTGATAAACTCCAAGAGAAAACTTAAGTCATATATTAAACTATGGTTGAGAACTTGACGATTAAAATTGAGATTGAGAAATGAGAAACGTATTGAGAACTAGAATAATTATTTTATCTAAGAACAAATAAGCAGAAGCAGTACTTTATTAGCAGTTGCTGAATGCTGATTAAACAAACAGCTTGAGAAGTTGACCATGAAATGTTTATGAAATGCTGATGTTTAGCTTTCAAAAAATAAGTTTTAAATGAAACAATTTGCTTATCTGAATCTGATGTGTACTGTGGCTGAAACTGCCAGTACAACAGACTCAATCTGAGTGAAAATTAATAATGCCTTAATTCCCTGATGTGGGCAAAAGACTAATTTAACTAATACATTTATTTGAAACCTTATGTAATTTCTGGCAAAGATGCCTTAAGTTGGAATAGAGTTAAACGATGAGATAAAGTTTGATGTTAGAAGTTTATGAGAGTGCAGTACCAGTCCTGAATTCCTCACAGTCTCTCTCTCATTCAATGTCAGCTAAAGCTGTTATCTGAGCCTGTGTCATAAGTGATAATAAGCTGTTTATAGTAAAGCACAGTGTTTCAGTTGAAGATCATAGACACAGAGATGTTAAAAGAAATCATTGCCATTCAGAGGGCAATTGGTATTTTACGTTAGGTAAAACTGAAGTACTTTAACCCATTTGTGCCCAAATTTTTCTGAATGGTTTCATACATATAGTCGTGTTAATAATGTCCTATGTGAACATGTTCTGCATTTATTTTCCTCAGGTTTTTTTTTTTTCTTCTTGAAAATTCTATTTGAATGTGCGGCAACTATAGTTGCCGGTGGGCAAATATGTTGTATGCACCCCATCAATGTTAAATATGAATAGGAGGAGAACATTTGGCATCTGTCTCAAAATAACTGCTTTCAACAGTTCAATCTTTATTCATAAACACATTTATTGTGTATAAAAGTCGAAGAATGTTTGATGCGAACCCAAAAAAGCGGAATCTATAGCTTATAATGTCTTGAATATAAAAACACAACAAACAACAAATCCATTTGTCTCATAACCTTGTATGCTGTTTGGGGTCTTTTTGACCCACATTTATAACTTTCATTTATGGGGATAACATGGATAATTTGACATGGTTTAGTGTAAGATTTTTGTCAATCTTTTGGAAAATACCATTTTAAAAGAAACAAATGATCACTTTAACCAGTAGATGGCTGCAGAGTTCCACTATTTGCGATTTGCTATTTGACTACATATTTTCACAAGTTTTTCCAGTTGTATTCATACCTAGATATTATGAAATCACAATTATAACAATAAAAGTAAGTTTTTGTCGAAGTTTAGGCATTTTTTGTTTTGGAAAAAAAATCTGTTTTTCAATAATGTTGTATGATTAGAATCAAATGATTTTTGTCAATGGACAAAATTCATCCCCAAAATCAGAAAGAACACAGAAATTTGGTGGCACACTTCTCACAATTTTTAGAATTATATGAAAAACAGATGTTTGAAATAAATCATAAACTCTAAAGACTCCAACTTTTCTCTTTGTAGCATCCTGATCAGGTTTGATTCTAATCATAATGTAACATTATTGAACATTATTGATTCTTTTCAGTACAAAAACTGCTAAACTTTGACAAAAGTAACTTATATTGTTATAATTAAGATTTCATAATATGTAGATATGCATATATCAAAAATGTAATTTGTTACAAAATGTAACAAATTACATTTGTACAAAATTTGTACAAAATTTGTTACAAAATTACATTTTGTTGCCTGGGGTCTCTGAGACCACAAACAGCCCGGCTGTAAACCTCAAATGAACAGTGCACAAGGGTTAAAGTGTAGAGTGCAGAACAAAGTGCAGCCATAACAGGGCATTGTGTATCAAAAAGTTAAATGAAAATAAATAAATACAAATTAATAGAAAGAAGTAAAAATTATGTGTATGTGTGTGTATATATATACACACACACACACACACACACACACATAACAAAAAACAAATGACAAAATGGCAAAAAACTAAAATAACGTTATGTTTATGCAATAAACAAGTCCAATAACCTAGAATTATTAACCTATTAACACAGTATACCCAATTTCCCCATGATACATGTACTTACAAGGCATTTGCCCACCGGCAACTATAGTTGCCGCTTGGACTTTTGACTAAGTATACAAAAAACTATAGATCTATTGTAAGATTTGTTTTGTTTAGAGGATTCTAGAGACCTTCATGATTATTTAGATATACAAATGTCAACAAAAAATACTTATTAGTAATATGAAAATTAGCTTTCTTTGGGAGGGTTTGCCTTTGCCATGCTTCCTGGAAGTAGGGGTAGGAAGTTGACAGCCTCATGTGACAGGAAGGAAGTGAATACCTTTTTTATTTTCTTGAAATCCTTTATTTGGTTGTTTCCTTGCATGCCATTGAGACATACAACTTGGATAACATCTAGAAAAATACTTACACAAGGAAAATGACAACTATACCCTGTGGCAACTATAGTTGCCGGTGGGCTTAAATGGGTTAAAGAAGTCTTTAAAATAATAATATATGAAACGAATTGACATCTTTGACTAGGTTGTTTGTGAACCAGTAACTTCTTTGTCTGAAGATCTTAGTCCCCACCATGAAACGGGGGCGGGGCCAATGGCTCCGCCTACAGATGAAGTACACTGAATGTACGCTTGTGATCTAAATCCACTGAGTAGCTAGGTTGCTGCTTTTTAAGATGGTTAATGGATTTAAGTGATTGAAAACTGTTGTTATTAACCTGTCTCCCTGTGTTACAACTATTAGGCAGTCCGAATGGCCCTGGTGACTCTCGAATATTTTTCCTAAGCTCCAGAAACAACAGATTTTGTTGAAGAAAACGGTTTTGAGAAAATGGCGGTCACCATGTGTGCACGAGTGGTCATCTCGATGACGGGTAAGACCTTCTTTGGCCAAATAGGAGGCAACCTAAGGCAGGGGGATCACGCAGACACTGGGCATCTCCTGATGGAGGTGTTTATGTGAGGTTGGGTATGAGAGTGGACGGGTGTCTGCGAGGCCAACAGCATCCTGTATCGTTAGGGGGGATGGAGCTGTGAGGAGTCACGGCAGTCTGCCCCAGGAAACGTAAGTCCCTCTATCCCACTCACCAGAAACCGCATTCACTGTATGGCTTGTTTCTCATTGTGACAAGCTCTATGTATGCCAGGGACCACACCCTGATGGAGATTATAGATAAAGAGCTAACAGGAAATGGGCTTTCGGGGTTCAGTCGGGGCCATGAAGTGATTCCCATTTGTAGTTGTGGGGACAGTAATAAAACTTTTTGATGTCGGTTGCCTTATGGGCAAGGAAAATTATAGAGTTGATTTAGAACTAATATGTCTAACATAATTTTGACTCCTGAAGGTCGTTAGACATGGTGGTGACTAAAGATGGAGACAGTTTTGTAGATTTAAGAAAAGTCTGGTTAACAAAGGTGAATTGTCAAAGGAATTTAAATGTTGTCTAAGTTACAGTCTTAGGAGGCTGTTAAAAAGATTATTTTGTTATAGTGAGAGAGACTTGAATGGAGGAAGGGATGGAAACTGTGCCTGTCTTTCTGTTTTGGCTGCTAAAGAAAGCTTAAACAAAATAATGTTAATGAACCAAAACAACCCAGCTGACCGTCTAAAAGTAAATGAGCAAATAAGCAGGCATGCTTTGAAACTGGTTTAGAGACCATAAACAATTAAATAAAAGCTACAAGAAAAAAAATCTTGTGATTACTAAACTGTAAAAAAAAATATTGTTGGTTTAACTTAAAAAAGTAAGTAACCTGGGTTGCCTTAAAATTTTAAGTTGATTGAAATGGAAAAAGTGAGTTAATACAATGAAGGAGATTAATTTAATCCTCAGAAACTCAAAATAAATTATCTCAACTAAATAAATTATAAATAAATGATAAAGTTGATTTGACAAAAGAAAATATGTTGTGATAACAAATCTTGAAAATATTTCTTACAGTGAATGAATGTGTGTATTTTCTTGGTGACGGCACTTTATGTTTTATATGTGTTAGTTTGGGGTACTATTATCTCCTGATTTTGAGGATGTTGTGTCATTAACCACTGGAATGAGTGTTTTATCATTACAGATGGGTTTAGTGGAATGACAAACTTTAAAAGGTTGACATTTCTGAGTCAATCTGATGAAAAGACAATAGAGAACATGGGACGAGCTTTAATTGGACTGGTTTTCCAGCTCTGTCTGCTATTGGTAATTATGAATACTTTTGTCATTTATGATATTGATCTGAATTACTCTCTGGATTAGTATTTTATATGAACTGGAATTGTAAAGTTAAAGATTGCCGTCCATTATGGGGTACAAACTCTTGTCTAAATTCAACTGAGGGTCTACATTTAAAAAGACGACTATGTGGGATCTTTGTGATAAACGTAAATAAAGAAATTATAGACTTGACGGCAGAGAGACAAAGTGACACATTGGCTAAGTCACTATTAAAATTATCCAGAGTGAGCTCCCTCATTTTCTTATGAAAGGCCGGTGGGCGAACAATGAAGTGAATATAACTTCTTAAAAAAAAAAATGTTATTTCTCAATCCATAGAATGGATGTTTGACATTAGATGTCTAAGAAAACTACAATTCAGTTAATAAAGGTTAAATGAGAAAGCAGCTTTAAGGCTGTCTTAGAGGTTGGGATCTGAGTAAGATAATATTTCGGTTTCTGTAAAACTATAAGGATAAGTGGGACTGAGACGATACTGATAATATTTTTTGGACTTATATTATTCTAATATTCTTTAGACTAAACAGTTGATAGACAAATACTGTGAGAAGTAGTTATAAGGAAAAATAACGTTGAAATTAATGATAAGAAACCAAGGGTTTTGAAGAATTATTAAAGTAATTTCCCTAACGAGGGAACTCTAAGTGTCACTAGGCTGACAGTGGTGAGAGACTTGTTGGAAGAGGGAAGTGAAAAACAAAAAGGTTGTTTTGTGAGATATGTTTGTATGGATTGTAAGCAAACAATTATGTACTGGTTAGTACTTGAGGCGTGTAGGTAAATAGGTAAATATGGAAGAAATATAGGTTAAATTAAGTTTAAATCGTATGAAATGTTTCAGCATAAAAATAAGCCATTCTATGATTAACAGGGTTTAACGTGATATAAAGATAAGAAATGGACAAAAGCTTTATTAAGTAGAATGGGGAAAAATTCTATATTTTAGTGGTAAAATAATAACTAAACTGATGTTGTGAAGTTGTTTCATTTTATTTCTATTTTTGAAACAATAATAATCATTTAAAAAAAAGGTGTAAGATGTTATACAATTAAACTGATACAGGCTATGTGACCATAAACTGAATGATAATTTCAGTAAAGATTTAAAAGTGTTGAATCGATTATCATGGATCTTAATTATTCATAATTGAATTTTTTTGTTGTTATATTTTTGTTTGACAACCATTGTGTTTTGAACCTAAAGGGTCTATAAAGTGGGTAGTGAAAATAACGGATTAACTATCCAATGCTGTTTATAATAAAAGGATTTGAAAATTATGGTTTTAAATAAATAATAGTGCTTATATTCTGGTATTCATGATTATAGACAATGTCCTTATTTAGGATCTGAGTAGTGACTGAGGGTCTAGCCCATGCTAGGAATACAGCAACAGTGCTTGTTTATTTAGCCCGGCTTCCAGAGAAGTAAATATGTACTTGTTTCGTAATCAGTTGTGTTTTATAAAAATGTTAACCTGACTGATAAATTGAGGAAGAATGACATTGATGCCCTGTTGTGAGTGGAAGGCATGGGAGAGCCTCTTAATGGGGACTGGAATTTTTAGTTTCCAGCATGTCCGTGACGAGGTGAAGAGACAAGTGTGACCCGTCAGGGGAGCATGCGTCACCACTCCCCCTTTCCGTAGTGACCTCACTGGTTAGACCAGACGTGGCGGTATTGGACCCCACATTGGTCTAAAACGGGGGACTGAAGGGAGTGGTCAGAATCCCTTGCCTCTTCAGCATATAAATCTTAATATCCTTTTGAATGCTTATTATTTATTTTATGAAATCAATAATTAAGTATGTTCATTATTACTTAATCATTTATTGTACTTTTGCTTGTGAAATCATATTCTTAAATGCATGCTGATGTAAGTAACCAGCTTCTTTTAGGTGCACAAGGCCATTTGTCTCTTTCTCTGGTCTCAGGAGAAAGGTTTATGGATCCTAAAAAGCACCGTGAACACATGTCCAACACATATGATACTTCTGTGTACCGATGGTCAAGCTATATTGAGCATTGCTATATTGAACTTTAATAGTTTTATTAAAATGTACTCTTTTATTATATTTGCTTTCTGAGGAGCAAATATTATCTGTTTTTCTCCCAAACGAGTGAATGTTTTACCATTATGTTTTGGTACACTTAACTGATAATAAGCCGCTCAGACTCTCTTCAGCCTTGATGGGAGCTCTTATTTGCTAGTGCCCTATGTGAATGTGGTAACAGTGAAAATAATAGGGAAAGGGATTTTGGTTTATGTATGAGTGTTAAAACATAAAGGGGTCATTGAAGCAAATAGTTTAAGGCACCATTTCTTTGTTAAAGTCTTACTACAGTTACAGGTTAAGGAACCACTGTCATTATTTGAGATTGACTTGAGTTGTTGTTCTGGACAATCTGTGACCTGGAAGGTCATGACGTGCCTCTGAATGTCAGATACATCATCGATGGAGATATGCTTCGTCTATCTGTATATGTGTGGAAAATTACTGTGTTTATCTATTTCTTAGCCAATGAGAATCATTCAACGTGTAAGAAATGACGTAGCTTAGACCTTGAAAATGGTATAACTACTGTGATTGTTGTAACTGTAAGGGGGCGGCCTACGAACTCCTGAGTGAGTCTTGAAGCTGACTTCTGCTGATGAAATGGCAAACTATGTTCAGTAAACTTTTCTTTAATTTTTTATAATTCTGACTCCGGGTCTTCATTCTTCATGTCTGGTTCTGGGTCTTTTGACTGTTAACCCCTAACACAGTTCACTAAAACATTCTGAATGATTTCTTTACAAATCAGACAGATCCAGTTCTCAAGGTCAATTCACTAACACAATGATCCATAACGGTCAATACGGCTCACGAGACTAGAAGATTTTCAGTGAATAACAACTTTGAAATTTCAGTCTGTTCGTCACACAAAGCTATTGTGTGGTTTGAGAAGACCTTGAATAAAGCGAATGTTTTAATATTCATATTTGATTATATGATTTTATGAAAAACTTTTATGTTTAATGAGTTATTTCCTTTTCTTTCTAGTGATAAAGTATGTTAATAAAATGTAATACAAATATTATATATTGATTTAAATTAAATCCATAAAATGATCCCATGTTGGGTACCCATTAAAGGTTAAATCTAATAAAAAAAACTCTTTAAGGTACTTTATAGAATCCATACAGAATAAAATACATGAGGGTGAGTACTTTATTTTGGAATTGACTATCACTTTACCATTTGCTGAAATATTCCACTAGAGAATATCCTGACTAGCACTGAATGTAAAGTTAGAAGAGCGAGCAAACAGTTCCTGCCGTAAGCCTCAATAAATCTCTGAGCTTTCAAATAAGATGTATTGCCTGAAAATATGTTTTATTTTTGTTTTTTATTTCCATTTCATTTTATAATTACAAGATTCAGCATATCATATGATTTCCCAATTCACTCGCATGAAATAACAGCAAAAATGTATGTATTCAGGCCAAACCGCAAAAACAAAGCTGGGTGTTCTTCTTCTGAAAGAATACGGTCACAAGCCCCACACCACTAGCATCACAAGAGACATGATGTCTGTTCAGTGAAGAACGATTTTTCACAGTGAGAGTGTGACTGTGCGATATATAAGGGTGACAGTGTAGTGACTGCTGCCACATGCCACATCGTTATGTCTCACAAAACACAGAGGACAAGTTAAACATGCTTTTTCAGCATGAGACATTCAGATTGCACGTGGACAGATGAGCCATGGGTTTTGTGCAAATTAAGGCTACGGAGGCAGAGAAAATCGACTAGGACAAACTGTAGACACAGTCGATATTGAATTTAAAACAGCTTTTGCAGCTTTTGTAAAGTTCGCAGTCTCCGACAACACAGTGACTACTGTCATGTTAAATGTCCAACAACCCTATGCATTGTCACTATGGACAACTCGTGATAAACAGACTGTCTGCTTGGTATGGGCCAAATGCCAACTTCCTCTTCTCCATTAAACATTATATTACGAAATAAATATTACAAATATAGACAATAGATAATGATGTACATGAGTCAGAAGGGTGTCGTGTGTCTGTTTGTAAGGTGTAGAGATGACTGCATTTCAAAGCGTATATATTACAAAAGGGAGATGAGAAATTGCTTTTCTCCTTCGTTTCAGGGCAGTAGCATTAATCTTCATTTCTCTGAGCTCATGTCTTCCGACAATTTTACCTGCTTTTCACAAGACTTGAGACAAAGGGAAAATGACAAGAAAGATTGAACTAAGATAGTAAGGTAGAATGAGGAAGAGACCTTGGCAGAAACCAAGACTCAGATGGGGGAGTCATCGTCATCTGGCAAGCAAATCCTGAAACATCCTGTCAACTTTCTACATTTCTCATTCGCTTCCTCTTTGTGCATGTGATTTATCTTCATGCACTCCATATTGTGTTTCTAAAAGCATTGCATAAATATGATGAATAAAGCACATTCATTCTAATGATAGTATGCATGGAAAATACATACGTAGTGCTCTCTAAATCAAGGGTGTGAAGACAGAAAAAGCATCAAAGAAACAAGGTTGTTAGCAAATTTTCAGATCATAGATGTCTGAATTTAGATATGTTTAATGAGTATCTAATTCTGCAGCATATATGTTGCACCTCCTTTAAAATGAGCAACATTCCTGGACTGCATGTTGCCTCAATTTTGTGAGCAGTTGAAAGGCTAATGTCAAGGCAGCTGTGTGTGAAATAGTATACATGATATTATAATTAAATCATTAAAGGGCTAGTTCACCCTAAAGGAAAAATGATGTCACAATTCACTCACCCTCATGGTGTTCCAAATCTGTTGAGTTTATTTCTCAAGTTGAACTAAAAAGTAGAAACTCTGAACAATGTTGGTAACCAAGTTGAGGGTAGCCATTGATATCCATAGTAGTAAAAAGAAGTACTGAAAGTCAATGGCTACAGTCAACTGTCTGGATACCAACATTCTTCAAAATATCATACAAGAAACTCATACAGGTTTGGAACAACACTGTAAGGATGAGTAAATTATGACTATAGTATTTAGACTAAGAATAGACTAGTATTTAGACTAAGTATTTATGACTATAGACTAAGTATTTTCATTGTTGGTTGAACTAACCCTTTAATAATTAAATTAAGTATTTAATTGGCTTTCATTGCACTAAATCCCCCAAACAAATGTTACTGTAAACAGAATATGATAAACCTTTTCAACATTTTAAAAATGTATACATTTTAATGTTTTATAATAAATAGTTTCAAAGCAGCATACAGTTATACAATCTAAAATCTGCAAGACCGCTGAAACATTAGCAGGCAAAACAGTCTATATTGGTAAAATAAAATTTGTTCATACATTTGATACAGTTCTGTATAATTTTTGGTGAATTATTATTATTTTTTTTATGTTTGCCAATAAAGGTAGGTTTACCAGACACTTACAGTAACTCGATTACTTTATATATATATATATATATATATATATATATATTAGTATTTACTATATTTACTATATTATATTATTTATTTGTTTGTTTGTTTACTTCATATACATAAAAAAAATTCATATAGATGTAAATCTGTGTCTGTTTACTACCAAACCAGAAAAATAGAAAATAATGTTTAGCACTGTGACATGCAAACACTTTCATAAAATCTTCATCGTGAAAATCTTTATCTTCAGTGACTCAAGAGGAGAGTTTTCATTCACTGCTTGTTACAGCAAAGCAGCATGACCTAAACATATCATAAACTACTTCACATGCGACCACTAACATCCTCAATATAATGGAATACAATTTCCCTACATGTAATTACCAAAACTCCTCTGCCAGCTCTAGTCCCAACTAGCTGCCCATCCTGATGGACGCCACTGCCAGTTCAAGCTAGTCTCTCATAGCCAGGGCTTTGACTCAACAGCATAAGGTCCAGTCCACATTGCAGCTTATTTTGGCCAAAAGCGGCCCACTTAGACAGGAATATTTTCATGTAGTCTACTGTTCCATTTAGGGCCAGGTTTATCTGAAATTTCTTACACCAAATAGTTGCATGCATTTTTTAAATAATAATTTTGGGACATAATTGTGAACAGCTGCACAGAAAATGTGTAATCAGAGTAATCATAAATTCGTCAGCCAACCAGCCTGGAACTTGCCAGACTGAGGAAGTAGTGTTTTCCAGTATTGTGTGAAATACACATCAGACAGTCGGTGAACAGACTGTGGGCGGTCTGTGGGTGATTAAGACTAGTTCTAACCAAAACTAGCTGAACATCCTGAAGACTGCCTGCCACAGCCAGGAAAAGCATCACCATGAACTCACTGAAAGCGGCCACAGCCAGGATGAGCGTCACCACAATGGAGATCCAGGACACCCACAGAGCTTTCTTCCTGTAACTCTGAGCTTCATGGGGCTTTAGGCGCATGCTGCTCTCCAAGAGACCTGTCAAAAAAAGGAAAGAAAACACTGGTTAAAGGCCATTATACAATTACATTAAGTACTCTATAGGGAGACAAACAACAGGAGCTGATTATTTACTCACTGGACCATGGCATTGAGAGGGAGTGGGTAGAGACATATTAAAGAGCAGAAATGAATCTGCACTGTGGGGCAATGGCTCTGTGTTTAATTAAAAGAGCAAAATGGTTTCAACAACATTTAGATGCCACTAACAAATTCAGTTTATCATTAACAAGTAACAAGTCACAAATGATGTAAATGCTGTTTGCAGCCCTGCGAGATCTTTAGCTACTGGAAGATGAGACAGCCTCTGAGGTGCATATTAAAAGGTACTTATGACTTCATATCGGAGAATGTATGCTATAATTTACAGTCTTTTGCTTATTTAATCAAAACTACAGTAAAAATAGTCATACTTATGACTGTATGACTAATATGATGATTTGCTGCTCAAGAAACATTTCTTCTTTTAATGTTGAAAACAGTTGTGCTGCTCACATTTTTTTTTTGTGAATAGGTTTATCTTTTGTAAAATATTTTTGTTCTTTCTAAGGTATGTTTCTAAATGACCTAATTGAACTAAGCCTAATCCTGGCTTAATCTAAGTCATATCTGTAAAACCGGGCCTTAATGTCTTTACTCTCACTTAATATCTTTAAAAAGCAACCAAAACTTCTGAACAGTATAACTTTATATCTCTCAATATGACTGTGTGAGATAGTCACACTGTGAAATATAAAGTTCAAATTAAGAGAAAGAAATTGACATTATTTCTTCATTTTGTCTCTTAAACTTTGTCTCACAATTAACTTCTTTGTTTTTTGGATCCAATGCAGAAACAGACTTCCACAAACAACAGCATATACAAACTGATAGTTAAATGTTTAGCTGAGGTACTCCACAGTATGTGCGAGACAACACATCTGAGTCCCTCAACAGAGTCTTTATCAGGTCATTATTAGAGATATATACAACACCACAGGTCACAAATTTATTCTGTGAGTGTAATTATGAATAACAAGAATAAGTGAACAGAAGCGGCAGAACCTGCTGACTGTCTATTGTAAAGCGTCCAATGTTTATAATGTGCTGTGTTTGCCAAAGAGGTAAAACTCAAATATGCCTTTGTCATCTGTTCAAAATGAATGGAAGCTATGTCATCGTGACAGTGGGAGGCTGTGTGTGTATATCTTTCTCCATGTATACCAAACTGATCTGTCAGGCCTGTGGAAGTCACATGCTGAGGGTTATGAGCACAGAGTCAATAGGTGGTCAGTCAGTGTGATTGTAAAAGCTGAAAAACAGAGCTGGGGAATGTGACCACTCACATGATTTATTTCACCAGGAAGGATCGGGAGCATGTGCTGCACTCACACAAATAAGTTTCAAACTATTTCATTTCCAAACCAAAACACACTCCAGTCATGTTTGTCCAGATCACAAACCTTCACATTTGTTCAGTCTGTACCTTCCCATGCAAACTCTAGTCTAGGCACATAAAATGAGCCGAAACTCAATGTAAAGGGCTTGCCCCCACTCCATCCATCTGCTAATCATGTGGAAGCAGGACATCCACATGACCCAGCAATTCTTCCATGCTTAATAGGGTTTGCATGAAAGAGAGAGAAACATTCCTCTTAATGGCTTAAAGGACATTGGCTAAAAGATTTGCTTTTTATTAAACTTTTAAGAAAATCTGTAAGTGGAATTAAGTCATTTCAGAATCAATGAGGCAACTTAGAAAAACAGGATATGCTTCCCTTAACAACATGCATCACTTCTGACAACTGGGCTGCATGTTCAAATTCAATTCATAAATATGAAGAAACTGTTTATCCATATTATTTTAGTTTAAACAACTGTGACAACATTTAATGTAACTTCAGTTAAGCGTAAATGTTTTTAATATGTTCATCAAAAGTATGAGACAGAAGGCCTAGAGCCAACAATTCTCACTGCCAACTGGCATGGTGGCTTAAAGTCTATACTTGCTTTATGAGAATTTACTGAAGGCAGCCAATGCGAGCTCTATCCTAAAGCCGTCCATCCTGATGGCTACCACTGCCAATTCAAGTAACTGCAACTCATAAGCAAACAGACATTTGACTAAATGACAAAGCTTGGTCTGCATTGCAGCTTAGACAGGAAGAGAGTGGGGTTGTTGTATTGTGAAATAGATCACCACAATATAGACCAGCATGAATTCCCTACATCCGGTCCATCCATGAATTCCATCCCCATCAGTCTTTTTCTTAGACTTCTTAGATTTTCAAAGACTTCTTCTAATGCCCTCACAATTTCACCAGTGGAGAATTGAAGGGTCTTATGCATAATTCAGTGGCTCAAACTGATTTCACAGGGGGTTGCAACAGCATACAGCAACACTCAGATCCTGCAGGTGCAGAGTAATGCTGCTTCTAAGAGTGGAAGTGCTGATATGAGATAAGATGAACCTCTGTCTGAACATCTCCACTTGAGGTCTGAGTCAGCTGTAGATTCAGTTTGAGCAGAAGTAGAAACAAAGTTTACAGTCTTTAGCCTTTAGCAGGACTGTAACCAAGATGATGGCCAGATCATAAACTATAACATTTGTTCCATCCCATATCATGAAAAAGTGGTTTGAGTCTGTCAATAACAAAAGCAATTTATAAGTCCACTGCTAATGTCAACTAATTATTGTCTAGAATTCTAGAAACTGCAAAGGAAAATTAGAATGGATATGTAATAAGAAAAAAAATATGCACATACAATTCATTCATTTATTTGATTCGCAAACAAATCATTCATTCATTTTTACACAAACAACCATTGAAATAATATAACCACTTTACTGTAAAACACACACAAATGGAGTTATAAAACAGGTGTGAGGGCATCAAGTAAACTTCACAAAAAATCCTAAATGATACATTCTGTTGTAAATGTCAAATTTCGAATTGTAATAAAATAAAATCGCATTGCTGCTCCATTGAAAATTAAATCCTTTTTTAATGTTTAATCCTTTTTTTTTTTCAATTTATAGACTAGGCTAAAGTGTTTTTCTTTTTTTTTTGTGCTCACCTGAATTATTAATAGCTTCAATAGCGCCTGCGTGCTCCTTTTGACCGCAACCTTTGCGAGCCTCCTTAGTCTTATTCACATCACATCCCAAATAAATTCTACTTTAAAGGATACCATTGTCTTTTCATTGTCGTTCCCAACTCTACAAAAGTAGACAGCTTGATCTGTTAGAGAGGTGATGTGTGTTTCTGTTAGATTTACCTTGTCCCTCAACGCTATCTGTGATTTTCATCTCCTGGTCCCGGTCCATATTGAAAGGATCGCCCTGGCTCCCTCTTTTGGGTAGGTTTGGGTCCTGGGCAGCAGCGCATTGTCCGTTTCGCACAGCCGACGGGTCCACAATAGTCGGATTGGGAACAGGGCATAGATCAGAAGTCGTACTGTCTGTCATGTTTGTTAGCTGTTTTGAAATCAGATGAAGCCCTCAATAAATGATCTCACGTCGAACTGCGACGCGCAGCCATCCGTGGCAGCATTAAGGGTAACGGAGCTGAGATGCGGAGATAAACGCAATCTGCCCAGCATCAGCAACGGACCCCCACCCCACCCTCCCACCGAGAACAACTCCAATCCGAGCGCAAGAACTGCAGCCACCAAATTGTAATTTGGCATGGGGTTATTTTGGTTAAGATGCTGCCTCGCTCTCTAGATTTAACACTGACTTTTCTTATTTGCACGTCATCTGATCGTAGTTGTAGGCTAGTTCCTCCTTCGATTGACACAAGATTTGAGAAACGTTTTTATTATTGTTTTATATGCCAAAGTCAGTAGCTGCCACATTGTCATAATCCAATAAAAACTTCATCTTGTCTTTTTTTTTAAGTTTTGTTATTCTATGCATTCCAATCTGGGACATGTTTGTTTGCAGGCTAGTAGTGTTTGTAGGTTAAGAAATCACACAAGCACTTGTTTAAAATGTGATTCAATCTGAAATTTGATATTTAGTATCGGCAATTGCTTTCTGTCAAGTGACATATGACAATTTAATTTGAATATTACAAAATACAAATAAAATAATTTTCTGTCATAATTTACCATAAAACCATGAGTTGCTTTCTTCTGTTGAACACAAAACAAGAAGTTGACGGATTGACTTCCATAGTAGTAGCCTATTTTTTCCTGCTATGGAAGTCAATGGTTGCCTGGCTACAACTAGCCTATCTGGTTACCAACGAACATTCTTCAAAATATCTTATTTTGTGTTCAACAGAATAAATAAGGGTGAGCGTTGAGCGACAGTAGCCTAACGTACCTTCTAACGTACTACCTCCAGTAACCGCTAGAGGTCACTGTTGTGCATGATGTAAAGTTACTAGATAAAATATTTCCTAAATGTAGCTACCGAAACAGACATGAGATGTTTATTCCAGACAGCAATCTCTACTTATACATGTTTAAACCTTATTTTTAATGTGTGTTGAATGTGTGTTTTTGAACCTTTTTTATTTTATGTAAAAGTTTGCCATTTATTGCAAAAGTTACAAACATGATTTTGTTCAATACATACAGAATGTATTGACAAGTTAGAAAAAGCTAATGGTGCTGGTTGGTGTCTCTCTTCTTGGGGTTTTCATTGGGCCATTTGAAAAGACCGGACTCAGGGGTGGGAATGTTTGTTTTCTGCTTCACACACTGTTGAACATTCACAACTGCACGAGGAGTTTGCAAGCCTGTCAAAACTTCTGACTTAAGAATTGAGTACTTAATGTCTGCAGAATGAAGATCGATATTCATAATCATATTTTACCAAAGGACTGGCCCGACCTAAAACAGGTAGGTTGCATAAGGTGTTGAAGTTATCTTTAGTTATGGGTCATCATGGGTTAACCAGGATTAAGTGGCTTATAACATATTTGTCATTTTTTTCAGTTATTTAACTTGCAGTTGCCTTGCTTCTTTAGATAAACCTCTATTTTTTAAGCCTACATTGCCCCTGCTGGATTTTGTTATGTTTAGGTCAGCTCTACATTAAAGTTAATTTAATATAGGCCTACTGGTAGGCCTATATAAAGTGTGCCTGTCCAAATATAAAGGAAATCTGCTTTTCCTATTTTTAGATTCTATGTTAATGTTAAAAATGTATTTCAATACTAAAAGTGACACGACAAGACACGGACACAGATTTACTCATAATATGTATGCATCTGTTAAACATTAATGAAAGGGTTTGATCACTAACCCTGACCTTTATTGCTTGTTTATCTGACTGTGCTAAGGAATATTTCTATTAATCATTTCTCATGTCATAACAAGCAAATTAAAGCCAAGTTGATTTATTTATTCAATCATTTACTGCCATAGCAATATTGTAATATTTTCATAGCATAAAATGTCATTATAAAATTAACTTCAATATTGACATTTCATGTTTCTCAGAGGTATGGATATGATGGATTCATTCAACTCCACCATCACTGCAAAGTAAGTTTAAAATCTGCACTGGAACATGAAAAAATCCCATACACTCTTTTGTAAAAGATCATCGCTCACAGAGAAAGTCAGCTCAATTTGCAGTTTAGGCTGATGATAGTGGAAGAACACCAGCTGGATGGAAAAGGTTCTGCATGCTTGGCCATAGATCCAGCTGGCATGAGCTCTTCCTGAGAGAAAGTGTGAGTGAGTGTGTGTGTTACGACCCCCATGAGGAATGAGTGGGCAGCAGAGACGGATCTGATCCTCGACTCAGAGCAGGAGGATGTGAAAACTTTTGCCAGCCTCTTTATGTAGCCTACCTGCAGGCCTTTAGAGTAATTGGATTGCTCTGTACTGCATTTCTGCTGGTGTCTCTGGTGGTTTCTGGTCGATTCAGACTTATTCTGGTCTACGATGCAATTGGAAGAACTATTTTAAAACTGAATAAACATAATGGGGGGAAATGGTAAAATCGTATTTTTGAGATTTTTTTTGTCAGTCAGGGGTGTTAGTGTGTGTGTGGAAAAAGAGGACAGCAGGCTTTCCCTGGGCTCCCTGTAAGAGCAGCTGCAGAGCTCCACATGGGGTTTAGCTTCAGTAAAGTAGCCGGGGAAAAAAAAACGGATCATCTTGAGCACAATGCGGCTGCTGACATTAACACACACATAGATACCATTTCAACTGTGCCTTATAAACTAAACAAACAACAATATAGTGTATTATAAAAATAGTACAACTTTTTAAAAAACTGTATTTGGTTGAATGAATGACACTTCATATTCAAAGATAATCCATTTAATTTGATCTGCAAGTAAACATTGATTCCTGGTGTAAAAAGACCTTGTCATGCCAGAAACTTTGTCCCTCTTCTCACTCCAAAGTCCTTTTGCATTGTATTACAGTGTGAATTCGACTTTGCTCTCCACTGCCACCAAGTGGCTGACAATACTAACTGTCATGTACAAATGTCAGAAATTCACTGAAATATTAAATGGAAAATGGATTCTTAAAAGAAATACCATGGGTTTTTGTGTACCAGGGAGAAGCTAAAATGATGAAGGATGGAAAATTGTTTAGAGTGATCCAGGAGAACTGCTGGGATGCAGATGCTCGAATTCTGGATATGGACAAACATGGTAAAGAGTGAAACACATCGATAAAGTGTGTGTGTGTGTGGAAATATATTTTAAATCTTATTCACGTTTGTTTCTACTTTTTTACTTTTTTTGTTTTATTTATTACAGATATTTGTTTTCATTTTTTCCAGGAGTGACAGTACAGGCGCTATCCACTGTGCCAGTGATGTTCAGCTACTGGGTAAGAATCAGTGTGAAAATGAACCAAACTCTTGGTTTCAATTACTCCTTTCTCCCCATAAAACCCTATTTTACAGTACTACTATAAATTCTTTTTGATGCTTGTCTATTATTTCAGACTAATATAGTCCTATGCATTTCTTAAGGCTAAACCGCATGACACTCTGGACCTGTGTGGGATTCTGAACGATGATCTGGCTGCTACAGTGAAGCGATACCCAAAGCGTTTTGTTGGGCTGGGCACTTTGCCCATGCAGGCCCCTGATCTAGCTGTACAAGAGATGAGTCGGTGTGTGAATCAGCTAGGCTTTCCTGGAGTGCAAATTGGCTCCCATATAAACACATGGGACCTCAATGCCCCAGAGCTATATCCTGTCTATGCTGTAAGTGCATTTGCCTTTAGTAGAACATGCTTTATTCACACTAAAGTATTTGGTGTCTTTTTTTTTGTCAAGTCATTCAGTTTTGTCTCAGTGTGTGTAGGGCATTTTAAAAGTATTTTGCCTCTTATGACAGGCCGCTGAGGAACTCAACTGCTCGATATTTGTGCATCCGTGGGACATGCAGACAGATGGCAGAATGGCAAAATACTGGCTGCCTTGGTTAGTTGGTGGGTTTGATTGAGTGTCTTGACGTGACATTCTACCATTTTTTTATATTTCATTTCATTTCATTTAATTTATGTATTCTCTTTTCATGGTAATGCAACATGAAATGCAGCAATTGAACAAATCCAACAAACAGAACAAAAATACATTCCATGACATGAAGAACAGGAGTAGGATAAAGAAGAAAAAAATCTTATAATAAAAATAGAAATACAAATTAAATGGCCTCACCGACATGACAGAAAATACAAACACCAAAAAAATAACAAAATAGCCCTGACCAGATATAATCTACGGTATACTTTCAATTTTAAACAAACAAAAACAACAATGATATATGACAACTCTAGCAACAAAAACAACAACGAGACCATCACTGTTGATTTAATTTGATCAATTTTCACATTCATCTTTATATAAATGAAGTATCTTCTGTTTATACTTGTATTTAAATTGTAGAATATCTGAACAACATTTTAGATCATAATTCCATCTTTTCACACCTGAAACACACATTTGTTTGAGGGTATTTCCAGCAAATTTAATAGCAGATTGTGATCATTTTTATTGAAACAGTTTTATTGAAGACTATATCCAAGTCGTTGTTTGACCCCAGTTTACTTATTTCTGACAGGGATGCCAGCAGAAACTACAATGGCAGTTTGTTCCATGATTTTTGGAGGTGTTTTTGAAAGATTTCCCAAACTTAAGGTCTGCTTTGCTCACGGAGGTAAAAAAAAAATAACTAAATAAATAATTTATAATCATGATATCATGTACAGCAAACCAGCTGAAAGGATAACCTTGTTTAAAATTGGATAACCTTGAACTATAAAGAGGATACAATTTGTTTTTTTGTTGTTGTTGTTGTTTTGTTTTTTTGTGATGTGGATATGGTATTATAGTTCATACTTTGTGTTCCAGGTGGTGCTTTTCCATACACCATTGGCCGAATTGAGCATGGCTTTAAAGTGCGCCCTGATCTTTGTGCTGTCGACAACAAAATCAACCCACGCAAATACATAGGATCTTTCTACACTGACTCTCTAGTGCATGACCCACTTTCACTGAAGTTACTCATGGATGTCATAGGAAAGGTATACTTATACTGTGCCACAGCAACACTGCATGTTAGTGAACTCTAACTGATGAAATGGCAATGCTAGCTATTTTGTGTGCAGGACCATATTCTAGTAATAAAAACTGTGCAGGAAAATAAATATAATTCAACTCTGTTTTATGTGCTACAGTATTAGTTTTAATAAAGGGTTTTGCTTTTTGCAGGATAAAGTGATGTTAGGAACAGATTACCCATTTCCACTTGGGGAACTGGAGCCAGGCGCATTGATTGAATCCATGGATGAGTTTGATAGTTTGCTAAAGGTATTATAATCTACTTATCTATCTATCTATCTATCTATCTATCTATCTATCTATCTATCTATCTATCTATCTATCTATCTATCTATCTATCTATCTATCTATCTATCTATCTATCTATCTATCTATCTATCTATCTATCTATCTATCTATCTATCTATCTATCTATCTATCTGAACGCAAGTTTTATTTCAAATTGCAAATACGTGAATTAATATGTTGCACCTAAAATGTTGGGTATATAAAAGTTTGGGTAATAATACTGTGATTACAGTAAGTTATTAAAGTGTGCATGTAGAGCATATTACAGTAATATCCAAATGCTTGTCATTTTACAGCTTATATTCACTCTTCTACTCTTTTGTTTAGGATAAACTGCTTGCTGGGAATGCTCTGGATTTTTTAGGACTGTCAAGAAAACAGTTTGAGTGACTGATCAGTTGTATTGATGACGTATATCAGAACAGAAGTGATTCAACCTGGATAATGAGAATTAAACCATAGGCAGAGTTGGGGAGTGCACATTGTTTTGTCTGAGCTATGAAAAAAACAAATAGAATTTATATTTTCTCATTGTAGGCCTATTTGTCTTATCTTATCATTTTACAATAGTGTCGAATAAGTAAAGCTGTGTTTTGTTAGGATGACAGAAAGTTTTAAAAGTTTACGTAAAAACTTTTAATGATTCTCAGTGAAATTCTGCTTAACATTCTTTCATCATGTTAGCCATCACATCTAAAATGATTCATTCAGTAATCGTAATCTGACAGACATGTTGCAGTAGGCTATATATTTCAAAAATATATTTATAATGTTTGTAATGTTTGCTAAATTGTCAAATGGCATGGCTCACACAATGACAAACACACTTTTTATTTTTGTGCATTGGCTGATTTGTTGACAAAATAACTAGGTTTTGAATCATGAATTAAATGTTTTGGGCAATTCACTACTTTGTGCAAACATGTAATTGTGTGATATTGTGAGTTGTGATATTCCAGCAAAGAGTTGTAACACTTACAGTTTAGAGAATGTTAAAACTGTTTTAAAAAATGTGCCAAAGAGATTAAGAAAACTGCAATACTAGCTATACCTACATGTCTGTCACAAAATGCAAAAGAATGATACTGTTTAAAAAAAGGACTCTGGTGTTTGCTTTGAATAAATCACTAAAAAGGCTTTTGTTAAAACATTTTGTGTCTTTCAAAGTATTTCTTTAACCACTCAGTTTATGTACACCTACAGTATGAGTCATGACACCATCATTCATACTATAAACTAAACTACAGTTCCCAGCAGCAACGCTTTGTGAGACGTAGGCTACGTTAAGGACGTGACGTATGTGAAAATACGTGACGCTCGCTCTCTGTTCGTTTGCTGGACGGTAATGGCGGCGTGCCGGGGATCATCGTCCAAATGGTTTTTCACCCGGGAACAGCTCGAAACCACCCCGTCCCGTCGCTGCGGAGTGGAGCCAGACAGAGAGCTGTCCTATCGACAGCAAGCCGCGAATCTTATTCAGGACATGGGCCAGAGACTAAATGTGTATCCTTCATATTACGCGTTGTTCAACAGCAGGCCCATTTGTGTCTCTCGCTGCGACTGTTTGTTTTACTTTTACACCTGTAATATCTGGCATTTCAGTCTATCGTGAATATATGTAATAGTTGTGACCTCGGCTGATACTATTAGAGATCGTCAGTTTATCCTCGTTATGTTAGCAATTAGTCTGGTGCTAATTCATGTTAATGTTCTACTAATGACTGACGTACAATTTGTATATTTAGCCTACATGTTGGCTAGATTGCTATAACTACGTTCGTCTTACCGTCACATGATTATAAGCTAACGTTAGTTGTTACTCGATTTGTGTTTATGTTCTATTTGCTAATGCGCGCGACATCACGCATCTCACGCGTTATGTCAATGGCACGCGGGCAGGCCGGTTACCGTAAATATTAAAGCCGCTCTGCACTACCAACGTTAAACCTGTCAAAATATGAATTATGTGATATTTTTTTTTCGGGGTTCGTTAAAATGTATGGCTTTCCAACCACCTTGTATCGATACGAAACACTAATACGTAGCTGTAAATAAATGGCTGAAGTTACGTAATCCTACGTTTTCCTTAACTCTAAAAATCAGTTCTCAACTCACAATAAATACTGCCATTGTTTACATGCACAGATTTTATATGTACCACTCTTTCACCAAATTCCACAGAAATGTAAGTTTCTTGTTTCCATCCACACTGCCTGCATACATTGTATGTAACATTTTTTTTAACCATTTGAATATTCATGAGCTTCTGTGTTTAATTTAAAAGACACTGGTCATATCTGTTATACACAGCTGTGATGTTTTTTATTTAGTTTCTTGAAATCACACTGGTGATGCTGATGTTTTGAAGGATTAGTGCACCCTAAAAGTAACATTTTGTCATCAGTTACTCACTGATGACCATGTTGATCATGTCAATCCTAATCCATAAAGTCTTACATTCATCTTTAAAACGCAAATAAAGATCATTAAAATGAAACCTGTTGAGTTATTGTCCCTCCGTTCATCTAAAACATACGAGAACCAGCTTCATTGGTTCCTGCAAGTCAAGCAAGCATGTTTGAGCTTCTTTTTACCATTTTTGATGTGTTTTATGTGTGTTGATCAGTGTTTTTATGAATGAAAGCCTGATTAATCGGATCATATAAAGCATTTCTGTCTCATCAGAAAACTAATCCGCTCAATTCATATGGATTTTTTTAACAATATATTTATGAACTTTTTAAAGCATCAATGTTTTGAGTGAATGGATTTTAATGGTGAAAGAAATCTCTCAGGTTTCATTAAAAGTGTCTTCATTTGGGTTTTGAAATTATCAACAGTTTTATTGGCTTGGAATAAAATGACGGTGAGTAATTTAGGATATGACTTTAATTTTAGGGGGAAATAGCCTAACCCTTTAAAGTAGACTTGAATCTTTCAATGTGACCATGTCTTTTCTTTCCTCTACAGACCATCTCCCCAACAACTTTATTTCTGGCTGCAAAAGTTGAAGAGCAACCACGGAAACTCGAACATGTCATCAAAGTAGCGCATGCTTGTTTAAACCCACAAGAGCCTCCTCTGGATACTAAGAGTAATGTAAGTGGGTATTTTTATTGATTTTATTTCCTCCACCTTTTCATCATACTGAATAATTTCTGGTACACTTGCCTCCATAAGAGTGTTTAGATTCTGTTGCTACAGAATCAGGCGTCTCACTAGTCAACTCTACACAACTCGACTTTGATCATGGGTTTCTCGTCTGCCAAATGTTTTTTTATTTGTGTTATTTTTTTATCAGATCTATGTCACATTCATTACTTAACAAAAGTAAAGGTTAGTTCAACAAAAGTGAAAATTATCAACGTTTAATCGCGCTGCACCCTGATAAACCAAATTAATGTATGCTTGCTTTTATTTAGGGCTGTGCGATATGATCACGATATAATGTTTCATATCGTTAGGTATTGAGAATTACTGATATTTTTATAGCCTTTTTGTAAGACAAGTTTGAATTTTAACCACTGTTTTTTTATTTATCCACATTATTAAGGCAAACAACAAATTCTATTAGTTTTAGCTGTCGAAAAACAAAAATGTAAACAAAAATATCAGCTTTGTCTTATATTAAGATAAAAAGTTAATGTTAAAGTAACTCTTGAATTTGAATAAAATGTTACAAAATGTGTGCATTGTAAACATGGAACAATCAAGGCAAACTTTGAGGTAGATCAACATCTGTAATTAGTAGGAGTGTAATGGTTCACAAAATTCTTGGTTCGGTTTGATTGGACACAATGGTGTCACAGTTCGGTACGTTTTCGATACAGCAAAAAGAAAGAAATACCAGAGAAATTTCCTTGATTTAAAAAAAAATGTATTAAAAGAAACATTTTAAAATAAGTGTGAGTTATCCTACATCTTGAAACTTTAGTTTTATAAATGAGTTTAATCGTTTAAGGATAAACAAAAATGTTTTGGTCATTACATTAAAAATAACTTTTAAATATGATCATATTTGAGTTTTGAAGTGCTGGAAAAAGAAATGTGACTGAGAAATGTTACTATTCCTGCCAAACATGGTTACAGTTAGTGTTACTACATTAAATCCATGGTGAATGTTGCTGATCTGTGGACTTAAAGTGTAAATTGCAGGTTACATTTTTCACGAAGATAATGCAGTGTGCTTAATAAACATAAAGATAAGAACCACCCACCATTGTTTTCTATGTTTTTTTATACCAAAATGCTGAATGTAATATGAAAAGTTGGTACTTTTTACACTCCCCTTCCCTTCCGCTAAGCTGGCCGTGTCGTCATAAAAGGGACTCCAAGCCTAGAGTTAACATTAGTCTAACGGCAAGTAGGCTAGTAATTATATAGAAACGTTTTTTTTTTTTGTTTGTTTGTTTGTTTTAATTCAAGTGATGAATGAAATGACAATTTGAACGCTTCTCACTAGATCTCGCAGTGATGTTATTACTTCTGTGGTGAATTCAATTGCTTTCTGTACTGGATCGTAGCACTGTGTAGTAACAGTTTCTCTTGTTTAAGATCGAATTGCACTGCACTGACATTGGTCCAAACTGAGCGTGAAGTTCAAAATGAGTAGCACTGTTTTCCTTCCGCGTCATTCCGTTTCCGTTTTGATGTTGGGCAACATTGTGGCGTTCCACGGTCGAATGAAACGCACCTTCAGTCAACACGATTTGGAGAGTACAGTTCATGGTTACATAGCAACGAAAGACTCCATGGTAGCGCAATCGCTTTGGAAAGGAGACACTATGGAATCGTGTACTGTAGCAATATTCAGTTTGAAATGTAATATCACTGTGTGAAGTTGACCCCGCCCCCACCCACCATGTCAATCACTGCGTGAAGTTGGCCCCACCCACCCTGTCAATATACTTAATAAAATAGAAATGGGAGATGGTCATACATCACTTGAGTCACTTTATTGAACATTACAATCAGTTGTGAAGAAATAAAGAGTGGTCACATTTTTCGCTATGAATTTGATCCGAAAAATAACATTTAAATGATAAGTTTTTGCTTGAACATGTTAAACATATCTAATTATTTCTGTAATACATTTCAAATTTTAATTAAGAGACTTGCAAAGCGTTACAATATGTATTCAATTTACATATTTAAACTGATGTATGAAATGGCAAATTTTCATTTTGCACCAACGTTGCACAAATATAATGGAAAATGTTCATTTAAATACAGAAATGCATTGCCGTTTTACGTATTGCATTGCATTTCGCTTAAAACATTTCAAATTGAATGTTGCTATCCCTATGCTTCCATATTATGTGCGTTTGTAGACGCGTTATGTAAACGGCCCCTAAGATCTACCGGCGACGCGGGCGCATTTTAATGAAAATATCGAGCGCTATATCGAACATTTTTTTTATATTGTTCCCAACAATGGTTTAACGTTGATAAATACTGATACCGGTTTATCGCCCAGCCCTACTTTATTCACTTGAAGTTTCGTAAACACATATAGACCACATCAAATATGGTCAAGAGAAGTGTGAGAATTGATTAGGTTTGATCTTGCCTGTCATGCAAGCACTTTTTAGCTTTCTTTTGACCATATTTACAGGCTTGGAGCGACAAAGGGTAAATTATGACAATTAAAATTTTTGGGTGAACTATACCTTTAACTATTCTAACTAACCATTTAAGGAGGACAGATTAAAGAAATGCCTCTAATATTTCTCTACATTCCCGTTCACGTGAAACTCGCAGACTCCCTTTCATTCTCCAGCAATGATGTAAATGAGGCTTACAACCGAAAATGGACTAGTGAGACACTGACGTTAGACATCCAGTGTGTCAGTGCTAGGACAAATCTCCCTTAAATAAGGAAAATATCATCTTAATTTATTAAAAAAAGTGTTAAATTGTTTGGCAAAAAATTAGTGTTGCCTGTAATTGGAAGAATGCAGAGAATTCTGTTTATTGGATGAAGATATAGAAAGACACATTACAAGCCTCATGTAATGATTGTCTATTGAACTTCAGGCATACCTCCAGCAAGCTCAAGAGCTGGTGATACTTGAAACCATAGTGCTGCAGACTTTAGGTAAGTCTATGGAAGGAGGTTCCTTTGAACTGAATATTAGAGTGAACATAGAGGCTTGCTGACAGCGGTTCACCTTTGAAAAAAGTTTGGATTTAAAAAAAAAAGCATTTCCACTCAGTTTTTGACTGGAAAGTTGTATCATCATCATGGCTAAATTTAAAGACAGAATGATGATCTTAAGCTTTGTTGCAATGAAGTCAAAGTGATTTTCAGTTAATCTTGGATCTTCTGATTATTTTGCAACAGGGCACATGGGTATCAATGATTCTGCATTGTTTTAAAGGCTTTGTTCTAACTAATGCATGATTCTTTCATGATCCACAGGTGTTGAAAATCGTGCGATTCAGTTAGGAATTAAATTCATGTGCTTTATATTGCAGGCTTTGAAATAACAATTGAACATCCACACACTGATGTTGTGAAATGTTCCCAGCTAGTCCGAGGTATAGACTTTACTTCATATGCTCTCTGCAATCACCATTAGAAATAAAACAGTGCTGACTTAATCTAGTAATCTGAACTATTGGCTTTTGAACTATGGCTAAGCATGCAGTTCATGGAGAGGTAAACCTCACTGATTTGAGTGTAATTAGGTCTCATTTTTACCTCCATGTAGAGTTTTGCTCACTCTTTTACCTTCCTCTTTCTCTCTGTTTGCTTTCACAGCAAGCAAGGATCTGGCACAGACTTCCTATTTCATGGCTACCAACAGGTTGTTATCCAGAACCTCATTTGTTGCACTGTGACTGCACACTATAGCTTCCTTTACTGCAGGTTACCCTACCAGTGTCCAACACCCTCTTTGCACCGGTGGCTACTGGGACGCCCCCCCTCTCAGACATGCCCCCAGATCGGGGTGGGGAGGGGGTCCGGCGGCACCGGCCCCGGTTGCAGTGCGGTGTATTGTACGAGGGATCATTGTTGGCACAGAGGGGTTGAATGCACAATGTGAAGTGTAGTGGTGCTCTTGAACCTCACGTTTGCTCGGTTACAGAAGTGCATTTGTCTAAAAAAGACACTTTGGTAGCCTGAATAGCAGCTAAAGATTACACAGATGTAAACATTACATAGAAGTTCTCACGGTAAGTACCCAGACCCCCTTGTTTTTTTTTTTCTTATGATTTTGTTATTTTTAAAGTGATAATTAAACCATGTTTTGGTCTTTCGTATTCAAACTATTTAGAAGTTTTTCTTTGTTTTTGTTTTTTTTTGTCATTCAATGCCTGAATTGCCTGAATTGATTTGTGAGATGAAGCCATCTGTTGTGCTTCCATTGTGATGTACTTGTGTTTAATGCAAGCAAACCCATTAAGGACCTGTTTGAATTTGTACATTTGAAGAATTGTTTCAGTGTGTATTTGTATACACCCTATAATCTATAAAAAATTGTCTATCAGATGTGTAACATAAGGTCCTTAAAGGGTGTAGTCTTAATTGTAATTTAATCAAATAGAAGAATTTGATTTTATGTGTTCCCCCTCATTGTGTATTTATTGTCTTCATTAAGTTAGGTTAGTTGTCATCATTAGTGCCCTTTTTTTTTGCTTAGGGATACTGTAACACTACATGCGATGTCTGAACATGGGACTAGAGCAGCATATGCTTAACACGTGGTTTGCATATAAAAGGGACATTCTCAAACAAGAGCATGTTACCCAAAGGACGAGGACTTTTTAACTGAATTGATAAATCAGCCCCAGTTTCATATTGCCAATGACAGTTGATGGGTGATCTAATAATTTTTATTCCCTCGTGTGTTTTTCCTTGCATTTTTTTTTGTTGCATTAGGATTTAAAAGCTCCTCTTACCCCATGTCCAAACATTGATTCTGTTCTGTAGCACAAGGTTACCATCCAGCTTTGACTGAGGCTTCAGTTTATTGTCATTCATTTTCAAAAAACAGTAAAACACTTTTTAAAAAAAAATAAATAAATAAATAAATTGTTAGCATGTTGGCTGAGAAATGTGTGATTCTTCTTCTTCAGGGACTATTAATGCAGTTTTTCTTCTGGCATCAGTATAGCAGAACAAGTGACTGGGCAAATTCACAGAGATTAAAGAATAAGCACTTAATGAGGCGAAACGGCTTTATGCATGTGGTAAATATGGATGGTAACCATATGCTTGTTTGCTTCACTGTTCCCTATGATTCTGTTGACTGCAGGCCTTTACACCTGTTATTGAATGTACAATTTTTTGTCAGTAGTATCAAGTTTACCCTTCATTATGAGTAACAAACCTATTATTTTTTTGCTAGCACAGTTTTAATTCCTCGTAGTAGAATTTATTTTATAAAATCTTTTTTAGACTTTTTACTGATATTCTAAACTTCAAATGTAGGTATGCTACAATCGATCAACTGCTGATAAGAATTGGCTGACTGCAGTCTGACAGTAGGCCTTGTAGACCATATCCTCATAAGCCTTTCTTTGTATCCTTGTATGGATATGTTGAGTAAGCCTACTTATTTTTTTTTCAACTTACAATCAATATTATATAGATCTTGATCAGAGCATCCCTACTCATGTTATCTTTTGCCATTCAGATTGTACCTTTTTGTAGAGCACAAAATATGAACAGTAGATAAGAAGGAAAATGCTTTAATTTTAATGCCCAAATTATAAAATGTGACTAAATTGCATGCTGCTATATCAAGTAGTTTCTGAACTGTGCAAGCAAATTTTGGAAGTATGTTGCTCAGAATTGGGGAACATCTTAGTGCCTACAATGCTTTCTTAACTTTAATACTTTCTAGATGTTCATCATTGCATTCCATCTCTTCAGCAATTGATCATGATGTGCCCTTTCTTTGTTGTCTTTTTCCTTCCTCCATGATGTGCTGCTCTTGCAGTCTGCACCTCACCACCTTCTGCTTGCAGTACAAGCCCACAGTCATCGCCTGTGTTTGCATTCACCTGGCTTGCAAGTGGTCCAACTGGGAGATCCCCGTTTCCACTGATGGAAAGCACTGGTGGGAGTATGTGGACAACTTGGTTACACTTGAACTTCTTGATGGTAAATGGACATTCCCCTAAATTACCATATGAGGCTAATTTTGTCCTATTTCTTAGTCACCCATGATTTATATTCATTTGAATTTTGTTGTAGAACTGACCCACGAGTTTCTGCAGATACTGGAGAAGACACCTAGCAGGTTAAAAAGGATTCGTAACTGGAGGGTGAGCAGTTAGACTAAATCATCCATTGGGTGTCTTTACATTGTTAAATGTAGTTAAATTACACACAGTTGCAATATTTATTTCTAGGCTACACAAGCGGCTAAGAAGCCCAAATCAGATGGTCAGGGCTCAGATAGCAGCTCTTTGGCGGGACCTTCGTTAACCCAGGACCTCTCCTTGATGGATGCCCTTCCTGGGGTCTCTACAAATACAGCATTCTCCAAAGCCTCCACGTCTTTCCCAGTGACCCTGCCAGGCAACTCAAGCAGCAGTCTTTCTCTTGATTCTATTGCCAGCATGCAGGGAACCGCTTATACTTACACAGCCCCCAGTGACTGGCCTCAGGACCAAGTACGCTCAGACCTGTATTCTGTCAAACAACTTCCCCCACACGCATCTATGCACCCACATCGGCCTGACAAAAGTACAGAGATCAACCCTGCCAAACACGAACACAAGGCCAGTGGTGGTGCCAAGCACCAGGCAACAACCTATCCTGCAGCACCCACACAGAAAATGTCTCTGGACAAGTACAGGGAGAAACATGCTGCTGAACTGGCGGTGCAGAAACGCAGGCAAGAGCAGCAGAGTATTGAGACTGAGGTCTATGTTGCTCCAGCACAGACAGATTACCGCAAACATTTACCCCAACTATCTCTGGGGCAGCAGGGAGCAGGAGTCACCACTGCCTCGCCCATAAAGATGAAACTGCCTGTCCCTGGGCAGGACAAGCTCCTGGACAAACGTGAAAAAAGTAGCTCTTTAAAACTGCGTCTTCCAGTCCCCTCTCAAACCGAGAAAGGGGGATCAAGTAAGGAGGAGCTAAAAATGAAAATAAAGGTGTCCGCTGAGCGGCACAGCTCCTCAGACGAGGGTGCTGCAAAGAGCAAACATTCCAGCCCGCTTGTGAGCAAGGAGAAACACAGAGACCACTCAGCCCATCGTCACCATCACAAACACGGCCACTCGCACACTCACACACATAGCGGCAATGGCAGGAGCATCCTCGAGGCACCCGCAGCTAGTTCGGCCCTTAGGAGCCCATTAGGTTCTGTTGCTGACGGTGCAAGCTCAGCTTCCAGTTCCTCGCGCAAGAGGGTGAACCCCGATGCCAGCCACAATCACCACTCCAAAAAGAACAAAAGCTCCAAAGGCGGTACAGGTAGTTCCTCTCATATTTCATCTGTTCAGCTGTGTGTGTCATCTCACAACTCTGTTCTTAACCTTCCCTTCCCCCCTCCCCATCACATACCAGGTGGGCTACGGACATCTCAACATCCTAGTGAAACTGGCCAGGAAACCAGTGGAGAGCCATGGCCCTGATGGTGCCGGCCTTGCTAATGGCCAACACAGAGACTACAAAGATACTTTTGACATGCTTGATTCGCTGTTAAGTGCCCATGGAATGGACTCTTGAACTGATAGGAAAAGAGGATAAAATATAAAAGAAAAATCAAGAATAGATTTCATTATTAAGAAGAGGAAAAAAACAGGAATGTGAAGTTAGAGAAAGAAAATAAAAATGCTTCCCGATCTTCTGGCAGTTCGGTTAAGTCTCGCCATCTCTGTGTAACTGCTGCTTCTTTCTCAGTATTCCCTCGTGAACAGTCAGTATGAATGCTTAAGCCAGTATGCGAAATTCAGGGCCATTCTAGTTTTAAAAAAATCCTTACCTGATAAAAATAAGTAATGAAAGTTTTGCCACAGTGAAAATTTATATGACTGAAAGCAGCCTCTAAAAAGACTGACGCTCCTGTTATTTGTTAGTTAGAAGGAATGCAGAATCAAGATTTAAGTTCCACAGTTCCTTGATTGTTTTTTTTTTTTTTTGTTACCTTCCCCTCATCTGATACCCTCTGTATGAGCTGCATGTTTAAAATGAAAGGGACGAGTCGTTTACAGAATGTGGAGAAAAATGTACATACATTCTTGTATGATAAAAGCTGTACCATAACTTCTCAGGTTTGGAGCTGCTTGTAAAATGTATATATATATATACACATATATATATATATATATATGGGGGTGGGGGGAAATTTGTGACTCGTTGTTAGAATCTGTCGTTGGCATTTCTAGCACAGCCTTCCAGTGATGTTTGAACTGGTGTTCCCTGATCCAGAAGAGGGTGAACTAGCAGGCGATCTACCCCCTGCCAATTACCTGGCATGTTGTCAGGCCATGCAATTTATACCTTTTTTGACCTTCAAGATGACCTTAAGCTGGATGCCAAAGGTTGTGCCTCAAAAAGTGTAGTTCTATGAAGTTTACATAACCTTCGCTGTGAAGTGCATTTTTCTATATTTCTTGGCTTGAAGCAGTAGCCTATTTGTGCAACTCTGTAAGTCAATAACAAATAACAAGAAACAGGTGGGTAAAAAGAGATTGATTTCATTATCACAGTTCTGACCCAAAGAGATCTGGGCTTTCATAGGCTCTCAACATTATTTCTGAAAACAGATGAATGGTTTTGATCTTTTGATTTAGATTTTTTTCGGTGAGGTTATTGGTAAACGAGGCCAGCATTGTACAAACCATCATTTTACTTTTGATCACTGAATTGCAGTTGGATAAGGCAAGTGCAAACCCTGGCACTTCCCCCTCACCCCCATTTTATTTAGATTTAATAAATGATATGGTTTCCACTACCTTAACCTCAGTCTTTGTGTATTTGATCATTTGTGTTAAACATCGCCAGGTTTGTCAAATTACTACGTACAGTTCTTTAATGTTTTAGTAAATTATATTTTCCCCATGTCAAATGTTGGGTCATATGGTCAATTTGCTTTGTATGATTGTTTTAAAAAGTTACTTTTTGATTTGGTGAATAAGTTTTCAGTTCACTGGTCTATTGCAGGTTTGGCTGTGATGAGAGATGAATGGATGTCTTAGCAGTTCCTCTGCTGACGGTCGTTGCCTTGGATCTCTGCAAACAGAAAATGTTTCCCACTTACAAAACGTGTGGAAAACAGGCTGAATATATACAGTGGATTTAAAAACTTCACAAAAAGAACCAGAGCAAATATCTATTTCTAGTAAAAGAGCAAAGTACCTGCTTAGGCAAGCCTGGACAAAGTGCTTTGCATGTGTAGAGTAGTCATCAGACAGAGAAGGCATTAAGCCCTTTCTAGCTCCAATATAAAAAAGGGCTGCCATCTTGTTCATGTGTGCAAGGGGTGGTTTTCCTGTGGCCATTTCAAACACAGTGCAGCCAATGCTCCAGATGTCTGATTTCCGTCCATGACCTGTCTCGCTTATCACCTCTGGTGCCATCCAGTATGGAGTACCATGCACAGACTTCAAAAGGTCACTCTTACTTCCATTTGAAGTCTGAAGACAGCTAAGACGACGAGCACAACCAAAGTCGATTAACTTGATCACTCCGGTGGGCATAAGCATGATGTTGTTCCCCTTCAGATCCCTATGGATGACCCTGTTGGCATGAAGATAGGCAACACCTTCCAGAATCTGTTGAGTGTATAGAACAAAGACCTTCTCTGGCAATGGTCCAAACCGGCTCAGGATATTTGCGATGGAGCCACCTGGAACATACTCCATGAATATGCTTACAGTGTTCTCACAGAGAGCTGTTCCCAAGAAACCAATTATGTTAGTGTGATGAAGGTTCTTAAGAAGCTCCACCTCTCTTTCCAGACGAACATACTCTTTTTCTGCCATCTCTGAAGTTGAAGCGTCCAGTGCCACCTGTTTAACTGCAATCAGCTGGCCTTGACTGGTTAGCCCACAATACACCTATAAATTAAAATATAGAACCTTTATATCAGGTTGTGCTTGGAGAACATTTCGAAAATCATTTTTATTTTAAATCTTAGAAATGTTAATCATTTAAACACCTACTGTCCCAAAAGCTCCTTTGCCCAGAACCTCTCCTTTTGTCCATGTAATAGCATCATGTGAGCAAGATTCGAGCGTGTTGTGTAGTTCACCTGAGGAAACACCCTGATGGATGAAAGAAACTCAATGTGACGAGCCATAGAATATCGACTTAAGGAATGAGGTAGTCATCCCTGCTTTTGGAGAGCTACCATCCTGCAGAGTTCAACTCCAACCCCAATAAAATGCACCGATACCAGTAAATCAAGGTGTTGCAGGCAGCTGTATTGAAGCTGAAGTCAGCAGGAAAGGAGCTCTCCAGCAAGGACCATTGCCAGTTATTCTGACTCTATGTACAAGTGAAATATGTTAGAATGTTACCTTATTTAGAAATGTCTTAAATTTTGAAGGCAAGTTATGTTTAAACTCTGTGCCATCTCCATTTTCAGTCTTGAGTGTTTCAACATCTCTTTTCTCAAGTGAGATCAACTTCTCTGCCAAAGACCGCAGCAGGTCATCAGTGAGAAGTCCATCACTGGCTTCATCTGGAAACCTCTGGTGCACAGGTGACACCGTTCCGTCACTTGTCCATGTATTGATCAGTGGCTGCATGGGCAATCTGCTCACAAATGATATTTCAGGTTCACTTTTAACACCTGCATCCGTCGGAGTCTGTGCTTGATGTATGATGTCTGTAATGAGATTTGATTTGGGCACAGTGTTGGAAAGAACTTCTTCTATCACTGACAGTATGGAAGTACATTGTCTTTCTACGCCTGAAATTTCCCTCCCATCACCCGTAATGATGGGCATTTCAGATTTCTTTTGGACGGTTCCACAAGTAGAAGTTATAATGACATGGCATTTATTCTCTGAAAGAGGAGGGTGTTTCTTCATCCCTTTGGTAACATTATCCCTCCGCTTGAGATGCCTGCACTTAGCTCGACTGGATCTCTCAGATTGCGCTTGTTTCCTTCGGTTAACCTCCAGTGTATTTTGGCCCCTCGGTTTTCCATTTATCTGTCTTTTAACTTGAAGCGCTGTATGAACCTGTCTTGCTTTCTCCGCTGAACAGTCTACTCTGAAATTTTCATAAATTGGAGTTGCAAACATTTCATAGATTGCTGGACCTTCATCTCCCTGACTGATCTTAAGAAACATGTCATTGTAAGTGACATAATCGACTGCTGATCTTGCTCGCTGTGCTACTCCTGGTGCAGGCTTTTTGGGTAATCTTGCACTTCTCGGATCTCTGTGAAATTGCTTTTGACTGTTATTGTTTTCTTTCTTCTCATCACTTGACCTTGTGTGCTGAAAAGGTTCAGAGGTCCTTTTTGTTGTTGGGGCTACATCTGCTGTTTTTTTGCGAGCTATTGTAGGTGCTCTTGGCAAATATTTGTTAGTAGTAGTCTCTCTTGCAGTGACTAGGCTTGTGGGTTTACATTCTCTAAGTTGCAGCTTTGATTGAATTGGTGAATTCATCCTGTTCCTTGTATTTTTAACAGTACTTTGATTTCTGTGTGCCAGAACATTGAATGACTGGTTTGTCTGAATAGATGGTTTGCCTTTCCTGTCATTTCCTTTAGTTGTTTTAACTGGTTTGTTCTTTTCATCTGTAGTTTGTTCTACTTCAGTAATATCCACCGTGGTAAAGTGCTTCTCATCTGCGATAAAAGAGGATTCTCTGACTAAAGGATGTATTTCCCTGACTATGCTTTTGTGTCCTTCAGAAACAGAGCAGCAGTCTAAAGTTGGACACTTTCTGTGAAGATCCTTTGAGTTTTCAATTGTTTTGGAAGATCTCGTATTAGCCTCGATCTCCCTGACAGTCAATGATTCGATAGCTGTATAACCGTTATTGTTGTCTGAAATTATATTGTGTTTATCTTTTGTGGTATTGCTAATTACAGAACTGGCTAAATCCTGAAAATCCAAATAGGTCCCTAATTCCAAATTGAGTGACTTCTCTAATCCCACATGTATCTTGTGTGCATCTTGAGGCACAGTCTCATCCTCCTCTTGGCTACTACTGCTGCAGGAGTTGCTCTCTTCACTGCCCACTCTGGTGCCTCTGGATCTTCGGGAATATTGGCTTGAGTTCCTTTCCAATCTTCTACCAGATTGTGATGAGATGGGCAAGATGCTGCTTTGTTTTAAGATCAGTGGGTGCTCGAGGCTTGAACGTCCAAAACCATCCGTGTATCTATTGTCCAGAGGAGTGAGATGTTTGGGTGTCCTTGAACATAGAGTAGGTGGCGTCTGGTAATGACATCACAATAATCAAAATGCTATTAAAGTCAAGATTTTTTACTTGTATTATTTGTATTTATTTTTAAAAGATTTCCCTCACCTTTTTCCTGGTATTGTCATCCCCTGTGTCAACGGCTCTAAGCCCTGTAGTTAATTAAGAAGTTTTATTATATGCTTTCCCTTCATGTGACAACCTTCTCAGAACAGAATCGTTCATTCATGGCAATCAAATTTGCACACAGACACAATTTAAAAGTAGAGTAGCCCCATTAACTAAGCAAGTACTTGTCCTCATTTTTGGTCACACACCAACCACACGGTAGGCAACATTCATTTTGTTTGAAAAATACTTCTTGAACATTCTCCAAGCCTACCCCTTATAGATCATACAAATTATTAGTGCAGATGCGGAGTAGTTTCTGAGCAGCTCAGTGGTAATGTCCATTACCCCAGCTAATGAAGATTCTGGGGTCTGCTGAAATCAGACATTGGGGGTTGAAGATGCACAGCAGCTGGTTCATCCTGTCACAAAATCCGAAGGATGTTTTGCAAAAGATGGTTGCTCAAACCAGTTGCTCTCACTTATATGAAGTTTATGGAGAGGCTGTTCTTCTTGCTTTACCTACTCCTACCTTTGTCAGGATTCTGTTCTCTGAGATTCTGACTTCTCCAGCTTCTCATTCTGTTTTTCTAATTGTCACAATCTGCAGTCAATACAAGTAAATATCTCCTGGATCACACTACCCTAATAATACAGAAATGACTAACACTGGCACTACTTCCCTTCTTGTTCATCATATACGCAGTGCATTTCTAGACGTTCTTTAGAAACAATAGAGAGCGATATAGAATTTCTTGAGCACTGGGAAAGCAGTGAAACTATGTAACATTCAAAGTAATCTGGACTAGTTGAGGAGCTACACTAGGACTCTTGATTCTGGCTATGAACACATCTCCATTGGTGAACTCCATAGTACTCCATGATCTGTTGCTACCTTCTGGATTGCATGCAGTTTTACTAAAGACAGACGCTGGCAAAATTATCCGTTTACTGCTCAAATCATCACTGCTCATACATTCTATTTTTCACAATCCCAACAGAAAATCAAAATACTCCCCTAAACTCACTAGCAGAAAGGCAGCGCAATATAAACAAATCAGATCCCGAACTCAACATGGCGGGACGATGGCAGATAAGACTTTCAATTCAGTAGAAAAATGTCTCCTCTTTTCATAACTGAGGGGTCACGTCCAACATAATGTTTTGATTTTCTACTTATACCTTTCTTAACCAGCACAGCACGGACTTTCCTCCATCTTGCTCCATTCTGCTTTTCACTTCCTGCCCTCCATCTGAACTCGTCATCAGAATCACATGACTGCAAACAAGCTATTAGCCTTAACTCAAGGACCAACTTGCATTTCAGCTGATGCATGTAAGTACAATTTTAATGTTTTACTGTGCTTGTTTTTCCAATGTATTCCGTCAAAGTGCATTTATGCATTATTTATGTGTGTTTCTGTACATATCTATATATCAGCTTCTGTAATTTTTTTAATACTAGATTTTTTTCCCGCAATTAACAACTGTCTACTTACTGTTATGAATGTTAGCCCGTGCTTTCAGCAGCACACTTGCATCAAGAAGAGGGTTCATCAACATTGGTGCAGATTTGCTGAGCTGAGTGGCATGAGCAGCAGGGAGAATGGGTATTGAGGAGGAAGTCAAACTGAGAGATGGATGCAAAGGCCTTACTTTGCCCCAGTCTTTTCTACTGTTCCATAGGCCGGGTAAGGATGAAGTCCGACTGATTGAAAAAATACATTAGCATGTTTATATTTTTCAAATATAAAAACTATTTCTATTTCTATTACATTTCTATTCCTCTCTCTCTCTCTCTCTCTCTCTCTCTCTCTCTCTCTCTCTCTCTCTCTCTCTCTCTCTCTCTCTCTCTCTCTCTCTTTCTCTCTCTGTGTATAATGGCACACCCTGGAATCATAGTGTTATGTTGACGACGGCTTGATCCTGTAACCGTACTCCTCTGTATGGTCTTTGTGTAGAAATGAGAGGGAGCCACTGAATGGACATGGGGTTTCATGCAGGCAGATTGTTTGTGAGGGTAGTTTGTTTGTGCAGTTTATGTATACACAACTGCTGGTGTTGGTGTTTAAGTCTGATTTGTTGACTCATGATTGGCTCTCTTGTTTATCTGAATGCTAATTTAGTTTGAGGAAGTGATGAATGAGTGTGTATGCAGTCAGATGGCTAACCTGCTTCGTTTCATCTCATCTTTGTCTTGTCTGTTGTCCATCTTTGGTTCCATACAACCCTCAAAGCAAATCCTGTTATCTGCAGAGACATCCAAATACACTCTCTAGGTGAAAAGGGTCATGTGAAACGTTCCTAATGGTTCTACTGTAGAGCTAACTCACAAAAAAAAAACTAGATCCACTATCCACAGGCAACACTAAAACCAATACAAATTCATTCAAATTAAATCTACCAACATTTAAGATCTACATATCATTGTACATGAATATTATTAAATGAAATGTGTTTGTCAAAATGTCCCTAGAAGAATTAATCCTTTTATCATATACACATATGCATCGCTTTCCATGTAGTTATCAGAAAACTATTATTTATATACAGTATATATATATATATATACACACACACACACACACAGACAATAAGAATAGTTTGAAATAATGGCTACAGAAAATCATTGACATTATAGGAATAAATTACATTATATAAAATTGAAAACAGCTATTTTCAATTGTAATATGTTTCCTAATATTACTGTGTATACTGTATTTTGGATCAAATAAATGCAACCTTGTGAGCACTTCTGTTAAAAACATTTAATACAGTTTACTGACCCCAAACTTTGTGTGTGTGTATACAAAGAAAATTACCTTTCATTAAGTCTGTCCTCTCTAACGTAGCCCAAGCCTCACTGAAACCAAATGTTTTACAGTTCCTCTGAGTCTTACATAATCCTTATCTGCAAATGTCAGAGGTTTTCTGCTGATGACTCTGTGTAGTCTGAGTCAGTCGAAACAGAGGAGCCCAAAAAGCAGAGTCAGACACACCCCTCCTATTGTCATGGATCCTCTGAGGGATAGGCTGAGAGTCTGAGGCTGCAGTGTGTGTGTGTGTGTGTGTGTGTGTGTGTGTGTGTGTGTTTCAGGGTGGTGGTTGCTGCCAAAAGGGGTGTTTGAAAGCCCAGTGAACACAGAGAATCACTGTCCTTCTGGAATGATTCAGCAGGTGTACAGTACCTCTGACATTCTGTCTTCTAGGATGAGCACAATTAATGTTTGTCTATTCCAGCAACTCACCTTGGTGGATGTCTGCATTGTTCTTTTGAGAAATGATTATCTCAGCTGATTCTTTCTGCAAAAAAATTAAACATTAAACAGAAGTTGCAATAGTCCTTTCTTCCCTATTCTGATGTATATCTGAGTGAAACGGCTTCTTGAACAAGAACAAAAATTTAGGACTGGACTCGATTTTGTCTATTGGGAATTGATTGGATCATTGTGGTTTGCTATTGCTGTGATCTTGTGTGAGTGATAGGTTGTCCTCCCCTCAAGCCAAAAAACATAATTAGGAAAGAGAAGAGATATCGTTGCAAGAGGGGAAGTTATTTTGATGAACTATTTTCCTGCCATTAATGGAATTTTCCATTGTTTGACTCAACGCCTGCCCATTGATGGAATGTTTTTACTGTTTATATGGTCTTCTGAAAAAGTATAAAATCTCCAGATCAAAACACATTTAAAAAAAGAAACCGAGACAAGTAATAAAAGAATTGCTTATGCACGCTGTAGTCTTTGACAAAACGTGATTTTCTCAACATTCAAGTGTTGATAAAAAAGAAAGCATTAAGCTAGATTTTTTTTTTAAAGCAGAATGAAAGTTTTGTAAAAATTATCAAAAAATGCTTGAGGTGACTGGCAACTTAAAAATAATTGCTGGCACTGGCAGGGAAAGAGTTAGTTTATGAGGGCGCATGAATTAAAAAAAAAAGTTTATCGATAGATAATTTATAATAAATACTGGAATATTTCCTAAAATATTTGAAATGTCAATTTTGATTTCATGGTGACTTTAAAGTTCACTAAAGGAAAGGTTTAAAATGACAGCTGCTATGCAGCAAGAAACAAAACTGCATAAAAGCTGTGAGGTTGACTGTCCTATACAATAACCTCTTACAGAATCACACATGACTAATTCACCTGTTGACTACTGACCATCTGGAGGTGGTCCGTTCAATCAACGAACAAACACAATCATTAGCCAACTGTGATGCCTGCTGTGACCAAGGCTTAGCCAAATGGAACGCCATGAACGGCTTAATTAAAACATTTCAGAGCAAATGAACTACATTTAATTGGTTTTGCCTTTACAGTCCCACTGATACATATTATTTTATGCAGCTTATGCTGTAATTATATGTCCGCTTTTGTTTACACTGGCAATATTCACTGCATTAATGAGTTAGTCATGTTAAAGCACCTGACCTTCATCTTATCTGAAACTGGTGTGCAACAGCCACGTGTAGGACAGCAGCTGGAGTGTACTGAAGGACTCGTTGACCAATAAGACTCGTCCGGATACGAGAATATTGTATCTCCGAAATACAATACAAACACAAAAATGAGTAAATGCATTGAGAATAGAAACAGGTTTTGAAATGAAAAGAAAAGTGTTTTACCTGTTTGCATTGAAGACTCCATTATTCTAAAGAGATCTTCCTTCTTGGTGCTCTTGATCTGAGAGACGTACCACAAAGCAGTGTGACCTCTCCGATCAAGCATCCTTGTGTCACTGGAAATCAGAACATGTGGATCAGTGGCAATTTTTAATGAGGCCTATGAAATCAAATACCCCTTTGTATTTGAAGTTTATATATTACAGATCCAAGAAGTAAAAAGTAACTGTAAGCATAATTAAATTGAAATAGGTTTCCTTACACCTGATGAGACACAAGTTCTTTCACCACTTCCACGGGTTGATAGTCCCACGGCATCTCCAGTCCTTCAAACAGATCCACATCCCTTACAGCCAGCATCAGTGGGGTCAGACCATCTCTGTTTTGTTTATTTAAGTCCATCAAGTCTGTCCGGGCCTGCAACACATAGACAATATGAGACTCGTTTGTTGTAATACCTTCCAGCCGTTGCCTGAGGTGAGTGTAAAAATATATCATGACAGATGGCCAATACTGATCCATCAGAGATCTCCCTGTGGAGTCTGGCCTGCTTTGTCTGAACTTAGGGTTGATATCACATTTCAAACAGTCAAATGGCAAGTGTAAGTTAAAGTCTGAGCTGCTCACCATCAGGTCCTGTAGACAGTAGAGATCTCCCCACCAGGCTGCTAGTGAGAGCTGCCTCTGGCGTGGTACGTCTCTCATCATAGCCATCAACAGCTCCCCCTGGAGTGCTGGTTGACTAACATGAAGAGCTGTCTGGTTGCTATGGTTACACAGTGTAGCGTCAGCTCCTCTTTCCAGAAGGAAATGCATCACCTGTGTTCAGAATGTATGTGTGAGTAGTTTGAGCAATGCACATATGATGGTGGTGATATTAAGACCTACATCACGATTGCAAGTGTGATATTACAACAATTAAATTAACAATATGGACGGCATTCGCAGTTACTTTAATATGTTTGTTCCGCTAGTGAAAATCGCTTAAATTGAAGCAACATCAAAATTATATGTTGCCATTGTGCTGTGCCTGTGGATGAGTCAGTAATTTTGAACAAATTGGTTGAGTAAATGATTCAATGACACACTCATAAACACCATTCATTGCACCATTCTCTAAATTACTACTCTAATAGATCCCACTAAATGAGTGAGTGAAAACTTTTTATTCATTTTGGCCGTTCATTTACACAACAACAGGGATTTGGAGGTCAAACGATTGAAAACGATACCGATATTGTCTGTGTAAACTACAAAACGTGAGTTTGTGAAAAAAAGTTGCGTCATGCACATGCGTATTACTTATTAAGTAGCCGTGTAGTGTTTTACAAAGTGACATCACCAACTACTGCCCTGGCATGCATTTTCATCATATCACCCTAACGTCTCATTCATACCCTAGTAAGACCCCTCCTGCAGGCACTGATAAGGGGAGTGCTGCCTTGTGAATCATGAGACAGGTCAATTTCTTCCCAGGAGTAGATCCCCTGCTCCAGCCCCAGAGTCACGGCCTCAAGCTCTTCCTTCAACAGCTGCTCCACAAAGCTGCTTCTTTCATGTTTATTCATGCTCTAGTGTTTTGGCAGACGCACAAATACAAAAATTAGCTGCAGTTCTGGTGCACTAGCTGTAATGAATACCATCCTCAGTATTCACAACATGTAAAAGATGCAGTAAAAATGGTGCAGTACAATACTATTTTATGTATTTTTTTTTTACCTTGATACATACCAAATAGTTTAACACCTCAAAGCAGCTCATAACTGACTAATAAACAAAAACAAACGATCATGTATTTATCCATTGAGCCAAAAAGAACAATTTATAATGCATAAAGTTATGCATCATAGAACTTCCAAGACAAATAATTTTATGTTAAAGTAGTACTTCTTAAATAAGAGACCATAAAAAAAATGTTTTGTTGTTGCTGCTTACATAGGCTACATTAAAAACAGCAAGACTCACCAGTGTCACTCATCTGTGCCCTCTGGATTGAAAAGTTTGAGTTAAATGAAGTCAGATTAGTTCCAATGTTTACGTCCTTGCGTCTTTGCCTGAAGCAGATTTGAGTTTACAGCCTGTTGCCAAGGAGACTCTGCCAAGGAGAGCTTTGGCATGAAAACAATGAACTCACCGTGAGACCTTTGTTTTGGTTTCTAAGGGGAAGTGTGCATTTTGTATTTCATAATTCTTAAAGACATATTGTATTAGTCCAATATTTTACACCTGTTCCAAAAAATGTATTTCCCAGTCAGCATATAAATTGTCTCTTGTAGCATCTTTGTGTGTGTGTTAAGCAGCAGATGTCCTGGGAATCATTATGTGGAGATACAGTTGCATTGATTGACCTTCACTGAGGCCAACAGCCTTTATGGGCAGAATTACACCGCTCTTTAATTCTACTGCAAGGAGAATTATACTGTGATCCACTTCACTGATTTACTGATTTAATTGTATCCTTGCATTTTACAGTACTCACTGTAACACCATCACATTTTAGATTTAGTGGGAACTTTTTAAGGTTTTAACTTTAAGTATCAGACATCACATCACATTCAAGACTTGAACAGCCAGACACAACACAACGACCTCTAGTGGACACTGCGGATGATTTCTCAATTTCACACAGTTATTGAATGCAAAAAAAGTTTTTTTTTTAGTTTTTTTTTTTAATCACTCCAGCAGGAAATACTTGTTTGTATTATTATTTCCACTTAAGTACATTTTTGTTGTTGTTTGTTTGTTTGTTTGTTTGTTTGTTTTTGATCAATGTATATTGTTTTACTGTTACATGTTTGGTCCGTTTGTTTTGTTTATGTGTCATGGGTGCAGGAAGGCAGAAGAAGATGAAAATAAAATTCTAATACGAAGTTTAATGAGGATAATCACATAATAATCAGACAGGCAAGGCTACAACACACACCTACACCGAACACTGAAGGATTGTGAAGGAAGAACTTAAGTAGTGGCTCAAAGGAGATAGTTAATGACTATTTTGCTCCAGAACAGAATGAACTAATAACAGTAAACATAGAAAACGGATTGTCGGGGAAATCAAATAAAGGAAAACATAATGAAAAGTCCATGATATCTAGACAAACTGACAACTGTGAAAGTTATGGCCCTAATGTTACTTTTGTAATGATTGATGAACAAGTCAGATAATCATAATACAGATATAAACAAAAGTTTCTTAAACATTTAAGCAGGCCTACAGCAATAATGGATGACAGCGTTACAAAAGAGAAATAAAGAGAAAAAGTAAAATGGTAAATGGAAGACTCTAAAAAATAAATAGTGGGTGGCTAAATAAAATAATACAAGTAGATGTATTATCAAAGTAGATCAAGTTATGCAACATTCAACAGTCAATTGAACAGTTTTGTCACTTTTTTGTTGTTAGCCTAATTGTGTTTGGTGTCGTGATTAAAGTCACAAAGGAAATTATTTAATTGGGGTTGCTAAAGAACATGTGCATTTCTGAGTTAAATATTTTGCCAATAAAATAATTGTATTCTATTTTATGATTACAGTGAATTAAATAACAGTTTATGTCACACAATGTTAAATCAAAGTCCAATTCTGATTATGAGGCAAGGAATTTTGAAAGGTCAGATCAAAATTCTTTGGCAAGGGGTCATTTATAGAAAACATAATCAACTGACTCCGAACTGAATTTACAGAAATTACAATTCAAGTGAACATTACCAAATGTAGATGTGATTTCCTTGGTGGGCTACATGTAATGAGGTATTTTTTAAAGCACCTTGTGATGATGCATAGGCCAAACGGGTGTAGCTAGTACATAAATTAGGCTATATGACAATTCCCCTGCTATTTATTTCTTTATTTTTGGCACTTTTTAATTAGAGCTACTGGCTTTGGGCACTTTTAATGAACTCTCCCTGTCGCTGTTGCAGTCACGGGCAGCTTTGCTGAGAGGCGCTGTTGGACAGCAGAAGCGCGCATGGAAGGAGCGGCTCGCCGTCAGTCAGAGCGCGTGCAGCCGCAGGAGGTGGACCGTGGAACTGTCCAGTGCTGATGCTCGTCCAACGATCGACTTCAGCTACGAACAGCCACCGCCAACGACGACAAAGCTGTTGTTAAGTGATGATATCATATGTTACACGATATTTAAACGGTGTCCATGAGTTTATCTGAGATTGTTTTCAGGTTCAACGCTTCTTTCGCCCAGCCAATAGGAAGGGACCTTACGGGCTGAACGGCTGGCAAGCATCGAGACATTTTGATTGTTTGATTGATGCATTCCTCTGCAGACTGCTGGGTGGATGACTAGATCTGCTGACCGGAGAGAAAGTTTCTTTAGATAAAATCGGTATCATACACGATGGTGGATGCAGCTGAATGTTGTGTGAAGGTGATGTGCCGATTCAGGCCACTTAATGAATCGGAAATCACCAGAGGTGACAAATACATACCAAAATTCAAAGGAGAAGACACTGTGGTGATAACGGTAAGATGTCTTTAAAGTCTACAGATGTTATTAAGGTGGACAGAATGTCCCAGTATCTTTTTTATACGATCTTAATTTCGTTATTTGTGCTGGAGATATCCATATGATGTAACTTTAGATAAATATAGCCTCTATTGTGACTCATTTGTTTGATCATTTCTTATCTGTCTGGGTGAATCATCCGATGGCTCTTTCATTTCAAAAGGTAGGCTAAGTCCTGAATTCAGGGCTTGCTCGTACAACGTTCTTGGATTTTTGTTGTTTTTTTAGATAGTCAAAAATTTCATTTGAAAAGCAAACTTTTTTTTAATTGTCGCGTTTAATGTTATTTATGCTTTTAGAATTATTATATCATTGAACATGCTTTCTTTCGTCTTACTTTTGCAAAATTGTTTGAAAATGAAAACAGATACAATATGAAACACAAAACAAACATTTGAAGGTGTATGTACAAAAATGTCAAACATTAACAAATATAACAAATTATATATATATATATATATATATATATATATATATATATATATATATATATATATATGTGTGTGTGTGTGTGTGTGTGTGTGTGTAGTAATAATAAATTGCACATTACATAAAATACCACATGCTAATTTGCCCAAAAAAAAAAAAAAACATTGTCCAGAGATCACAATTCATCTTCATTAGTTGACTTTTGTCTGAATGTACTTTATACTACACTTGTGAAAGTGTGAAATGATAATACCACACAATGTGAAATGATAGTTTGGAGGACAGAATTCACCAAAAAAAAAAAAAATCTCACTCATTGTTTTCTTGTCTCGCCACACTAACTTAGGTTACGTTAATATCATAATTTTCTTAGTGGCCATCAGATGTGACAGATTTATGTAATAATAATTTAGAATGGCAAGTTGTTTGTTGATTGAACTTGCATTCAGCTTTGTTTTGAATGGGTGCTTGTCAGCCACGTGCAATGCTTTTTGGAAGTATTTGTGGTTTCTTTGGAAAATGATTATTATGGGTCAGAGCCTTGCTTCATTTGTCTTTTAAAAACACAATATGGTAGTGATTAAATGAAAGAGCATTTGATACCTGAGAAAAAAGTGTTTGTGTGGGTGTGTGTGTGACATGCTATAAATAAGCTGGAGTGTCGACGCAGTAAGATACTGATGGTTTTTATGTTTTACAGTAAACCCCCGAGAAATCCCTTGTGCAAACACAATAGCCCATATTATCCGACCCATTGAAATGGTAATCAGCATTACCATGCCTAATCTGCACAGAAAATCGAGCGTAGCAGGTATTAGACTCCTACTTCTGATGTAAATTCCCTTTAATGGTGCCTTGCAGGCTATGCACAGCCTGATGGTCCTCCTAATGCCAGACATTCAGCTTTAGAATACAACTGTGTGGTTTGAATGCTGGTTAATATATGTACATTTATTATATTGTCAATGTTTAACTACCTGCATCTCATTAGTGATTGTTGTTTAGTAGCGAACCTGTCTGTGTGGTGTCACAGAAAGCTTAATCTTTAACAACAGATTGTAAACGTCAATAAAATCAAATTCATTTGTGGGGGAAGGGGGAATTTCACACCTCCTCCCCCAACAGTTCGGATGAACTTGAAATAAAAAGAAATATCTATCTATCTATCTATCTATCTATCTATCTATCTATCTATCTATCTATCTATCTATCTATCTATCTATCTATCTATCTATCTATCTATCTATCTATCTATCTATCTATCTATCTATCTATCTATCTATCTATCTATCTATCTATCTTGATGAACTGGAAATAAAAAGAAATGTATATATATATCATTTGTCTTGATGAACTGGAGATAAAAATTAATTTATGAAACTAATTCTACAAAATAACTTTATATGATGCAAAAAAAATTGGTAAATTAAGGATCTTAATAATTATTATTGTCTGCATTGTAAAATGAAATGTATTTTTAATCCACTTCTGAATTATTGATTAAAATGTATTGATATAATATAGACTTAAATTGTGAAGAAGAATAATAAATTTAATTTTAATTGAGTAATAATCAATGGTGTAATATTATTATTCGTTATTAAAATGTATTGTTTTGACTCTCTAATTCAGCAAAAAATTCAGCAACTTTGCAGCTATTTTGAAGAATATAATTCATCTTACAGGATAATTATTTCTTTACATATGAATTAATTATTTAAAATAAACAAAAGTAATTAAAGAGGTTGCACGCTTTGTCTTTGCATATAAACTCCTTGAATGACTGTCCACCCACAAAACGATTGCAGGGAGATTTACAGGACAGTTTGTGACCGTGAGTAATCACTATTTATTTGCAGCATGTTAGTATCAGGCTGGATTTGATGTTTTTGCATTATGAGGGTAGTCTGGTCAGCTGTGTTTAATGTGGTGGAAACGTCTTATTATATGTGCAAGGCCACAGAGAGGCCCAGGGCTCCTGAGTAATTTACGTTGCCGTAGTGACAGAGGTGCCATTTGAGGGGCCAGGGCTGGCAGGGAACGTTTAGGCTGATTTAGTGGAATATTTAAGCAAGTCCACTGAGGATTGGGACAATCTTGTTTGTCACGCACATAGTCACATTCATGTTACTTGTAGAAACCCTTCTAGTTGCCTATATTTATTTTTTATATTTTGACATCACCACCCTTACATTTACTGCATTATTAGATTTATTTGTGATATGCACATCCTTTATTTGAATACTGCATGTAGTCTGCTATTTCTATTCTACAAACCCATCTGAAATGGACAGGAAAAGATGCATTATCCTTTCAAGCAGGAAGTATAGGTTTCTGATTGAAGCTGGTAAAATCCTGAGCACTCTTGAAAAAGCCTTGATGGTCCCTAGATAGTGTGCATAAATTATTGACTTAAAAGAAAGAATGCATTCTCCTGAACACATATGCTTTTATATACAGGCTGTGTTTATATTATAAAGGATATAGTGTTCAGACTGCGGCACAAATGAAAGTCAAATGCAAGATTTAGTGTACATGGCCTTGTCTACTTCTGCAGTTTCATCTGAGATATTTCACTAAATACAGAATACTTTTAAAAACATATATGCCTTTTGATAGTAGTTTTAATTTTTTTTTTATCACAATTATTCTGAATTACAAAAATCAATTAAATTTACATAAGAGTATTTGTCTCAGAAAAGGTTGCCTATGTGCTTAAAAAAAGGAGCGAGATGGAAGGAAGAGATCATTGTATAGCAATCATATTATTCTCCTCCACTATTGGCCAGGAGACAGGTGCTGACTGCCGGCCAATCAGTGCTTTTCTTTCATAGTGGGATGTTGTTTCCGTGGTGACGGTCTGGGTTTGAGCAACAGCTTTCATTTGTGTCTCAGTGGGAATGCTTGACCCCTACCTGCTTAATCAAACAGACAGACAGAGAAATCATCTGTCTGTGTGAACTGCTGTCTGCTTGTGATGTCTTAGATTATCAGGGATATTTCATTTCATCTGTTTTAGGTCAGCTGGTCCATATGTTATATTTATTGATGTTTTAGTAAGGCATCTCTCTCTCTCTCTCTCTCTCTCTCTCTCTCTCTCTCTCTCTCTCTCTCTCTCTCTCTCTCCGCATACGAGAGAGTATATGTGTACATATGGGTGGAGGAGGATGTGGAAAAGCTGCTGTCAGCAGTACATGATCTCCCCATGATATCGTTGTGCATATGTAAAAATAACATGGTCACACTTTGATATTAGGGGGTCTTAAATGTGTTTGGTACTTAAATGTTAGGTATGTGTGTTTATTGTTTTCAAGTTGTATTGCAAAACGCTGCTATTGAGGTGTGATACAGTATAAGGTTAGGACTGGTTTGGTGGTGTGGTTAGGTTTAAGGTTGGGTTTAAGTCTGAAGGAAGAGTCAACAGTGCAATTACAGAAGTTAATTACAGCTGTAATTACAAGTGTATTATGTACTCAATTAATGCAATGTATCAAATGATTAATTTAAATGTTAGGAGTTAAAGACACGAGTCAGAATGCTAATGCTAAAAATATATCTTGGTTAGCTGATTTTGCACTATCTATGTAGGCTACTGTACAGTAAAAGACAGTATGCAGCTTACAATTTTTATATTACTTTTTTATACAAAAGTTTAACCATAATGGTTAGACAAAAAAAGGATAGATTATCTTATCCGGGGAAAAGAATGGCAGAGGAGAAATAATTCCTGTTAGAACTGAAAAAAAGCTTTTGGGTCACACTTATGATTAGGGTCCAATTCTCACTATTTATTAACTATTATTTGACTTTTGCCTCCATAAACTCCTCATTGCTGCTTATTAATAGTAGTTTGTTAGTTGTTATTGTTTAGGTATTGGGTAGGAATTAAGATTGGGGATGTACTGTAGAAGAGGATTATTAAGAATAAGGCGTTAATGTGTACTTTGTTAGTTCTAATAAACAGCCAATATCCTAGTTATGCATGCTAATAAGAAATTAGTTAATAATGAGAATTGGACACTGAACTAAGGTGTTACCAGCTTTTTAGTAATGAATGCTTGTTAGTAATGCTTTTGAACTAAGGTGTTACCAGCTTTTGTAGTAATGAATGCTTGCAAACCCATTTCCAACACTCTCCGGTTTCCTAGCTTAGCATTTTAAATTATAGGCTAGTTTACATTGTTAAAAAAATGTTCCACTGCACATGGTTATTTCTTTGGAGAGTTATTTCTCATTGCAAGGCAGTTTCAAAGTATCCGGATCTTTCAGCAGGTTTGGGCTTCAGCTCAGAGAGTCAAAACAAAAAAAAAAAGAGAGAGAGGGATTTGTTGTGGCTCAATAAGATTGACTGGCAGTTGGGGGATGGGCTGTATTCATCACAAGGTCCTTTTTCTCTTTAACAACGTATACCACTGAAATCCTCTGGGGAACTTCATAAATACCCGTTAGTTGAATCTGTGCAGCAATCAGCAATTATTTCTGTCATTACTTGCATCTTGACTAATCTGTTTGTCTTCTTAGGGCAAGCCTTATATCTTTGACCGAGTCCTTCCTCCGAACACGACACAGGAACAAGTATATGATGCCTGTGCCAAACAGATTGTTAAAGGTTGCGTATAGTTGCATGAACAAGTATGAAAGGTTACATTGACCTGGCAAAAAATGAAAAGTTGAAACAAGAATCTTGCATTTCAGATGTGCTGGATGGCTACAATGGGACGATCTTTGCTTATGGCCAAACCGCATCTGGGAAGACTCACACAATGGAGGTAAGGCAGAAAAAAATATCATATAACGATTTGTATCAAGTTCACATATTTCAGTTTTTCAATAACAAAGTAAACTTTGCAGCACAGAGTGTCACTATGTCCAGTCACATAATGCTCTCGACTGATGAATATCTCTCGGCATCTCTCATGAAATGACTAAAATGTCAAACTGCTGCAACAGCAGCAAAATGCCACTTAACTGCAAGCGTTGCCTTGGAAACAGCCTGTGCTTGCAGCAATGGTTTTGAATATAAAGTCAATAAATTCAGATATTTGAAAAATGTCAAAAATTAATCCCTTTGTAACCACTGAAAGGTGCAAATTAGCATGCCAAGCAGGATGTCCTCATACCGTTTTTGTGGCAGCTCTGTATATTCCTATGGCATCGCTGTTGAAGAGTAATTAGCTGGTAAAATAGATCTACTAATGAAAGCATTGAAATATTTGAAGCTGATGACAAATGTCAGTAGACCAGGAACATTTGAAAACGAGCGGTTCATTCATAAATCCGTAAGATCTTTCCTTCATACTGTGGAACTACAAAGAGAAAGACAGAACACAACGGGCGCAGCGCTGAAAATGGGGCGGGGCTACATAACTTCTATAGAGGGTATGCATTGATGTCACTTTCCCGCCGAAACACTCCCCCTTAGCCGGACTGAGTGGCAAAGGAGCTTGCTTCGTGACTGGATTTAATAAGGGAAACTGTGAAAATGCAAGTAAAATGATTGATTATCAGTTTAAACTAAGGCCGTGTGTCCACCAAAGCGTTTTTCCACGTGCCTGGCGTACATTTTCAATTGTTTTCAGTTGGAGAGTGCCGCGTTTTTTTAAACGCTATGAGCGTAACGAGGCGCTGAGCGTTTTTTCACGCTGAAGCACCGAGCGCCCAACATTTTCATTAAATAATTTTGATGATTATGGCAGCTTACAGCTTATGAAAATTTCAAAATTAGAATATTGTGAAATGGTTTTCATAGCTGTACGCCATAATCCTCAAAATGATAACAAATAAAGGCTTGAAATATCTCACTTTGCATGTAATGTCTATATAATATATTAGTTTCACCTTTTAAGGTTTTTTTTTGCACGATATTCTAATTTTTGAGTTTCACCTACACAGCTAATGTCAAAGCTCTTTCCCCGTTTAGATGTGTTTTGTTTGTGTTTCGCAGCATTCATGCTGAATACCAATGCTGTCGCTCAGTCTTTTTGCCACTCAGTGAGCTTAAGCGCAGTCACTCCGGCCGACAGTGACCTCATGCGCATACCCTCTATAGTAAAGTAGATGGAGAAGGAAATTCTTCAATACAGTGCTTAGTTCTTACATAAGTTACACTAACTGGCAGAAATATGTGCCATCTTAACAAATATTTCCTCTGATTGTCCTCTACAACATGCACACAGGGACAGCTCCACAACCCTCAGCTGATGGGCATCATCCCTCGCATTTCCCAGGACATCTTTGACCACATCTACTCTATGGATGAGAACCTGGAGTTCCATATCAAGGTATGGACCATTTACACAAACTGTGATGACATGTTTCTACAGTTATTAACATTGTTTATTATTTTTTTCATTTGTAAAAAAATGTAATGTACAGTTATAAGACTATACTTTGTTATATTACTTTGGCTTTACATTTCAGAAAAGTATTTAGCGCTGCTGTGTAAGTGTTTCTAACACGACGGCTGAGGAAGTGATGGCAAATGAGTGACAATCTCTTTATTTTTTTTTCCTCTTTTAAAAAGTCATAGAAACGCAATTGTGGATTTTTATTATTTGCTATTGGATTAAATGGGACTGCAGAAATTGTAATTGAAATTTCCATTTACCACTATTGAAGTTTACCCAACTATGATGACTTCTGCTTCTGAGAACCCCTAAAATATGGAAAGGGTCCATTAGGGAGCTGAGATTATTCAACATTAAATCTGCTTGTGTATGTTCACATTTGAATCCATCAACTATTACATAGTAACAATTAGAAAAAAAAATATTAAGCTTAGTTGTTTAGAAGAAATATATAATAGAATGTCTCTGACATAAAGTGATATACAGTATATTCAGTTATAGGGTATGTTAATAAAGTATTGGACTGTTGTTTGATATCATGTCCATTAATGTAGAACTGAATCATTACTTTCAATTTTTTTTTAAATTTTTTATTCAAGTTTCAAAGTTTTTTCACTTTTTATATTTTGTTAAAAAAAAAAATAGTAATAATATAAAAAATAACAGCCACCCATTTATCACAGGTATCTTATTTTGAAATCTACCTGGACAAAATCAGAGACTTGCTCGATGGTGAGATAAAACTTATAATATAAAATAATAATAATAATATTAATGTTTTTTTTTTCATGGTGTAAATTACATTTTTGTTGTCTAATCCTAAAGTTTCCAAAACCAACCTGGCTGTACATGAGGATAAGAACAGAGTGCCCTTCGTCAAGGTAGGACAGATGCACAATACAGTGTTTTTCAGTTACAGGCATGAAACACGTCCTTAATGTGATGTGTCTTTTGATGCTGTTCTGTTGCCAGGGTTGCACGGAGCGTTTTGTGTCCAGTCCAGAGGATGTCATGGATGTGATTGACGAGGGTAAAACCAATCGTCATGTGGCTGTCACAAGTGAGTCACTATTTAACCTAATTTCCCTGAATATAATACATCACATTCTGAATCAAACATAACTAATGTACAGTACACTGTTGTCTTGACCTAGTTACACTGTTAACACAAGGTCCTCTGATGTTACATTGTGTTACAGACATGAATGAGCACAGCTCCCGCAGTCACAGCATTTTCCTCATTAATATCAAGCAGGAGAATGTGGAGACAGAGAAGAAATTGAGTGGAAAACTCTACCTGGTGGATCTAGCAGGAAGTGAAAAGGCATGTTTTTATTTATCTATTTATTTTTTCTTTTTTTGTCTTTGTTTTTGTTTGACAAAATCTTGTATCTCTAGCTATATCTAGAAAAGCAGTACCACAATTTTATATATATGTATATATTAATGCTGTCAAAATGTTTCATTTTAATGCGGTTTTAACGCAGCATCCTTTTTTTTTTACGTCAGCCTTTGGGTATCGTTAAAATATATGATCATACTCTTGTTCTCAGTCTTAGAATTGTTCAAAAATCCTGACAGAGTCATAATAAACCTACAAATAGGTTTGAGAATGATATAATATCTCCACACTCTGTCTCTCTCTCTCTCTCTCAAACACACAGGTCAGTAAAACTGGAGCAGAAGGATCTGTGTTGGACGAGGCTAAAAATATCAATAAGTCTCTCTCTGCTCTGGGGAACGTCATCTCAGCCCTGGCCGAAGGAACCGTAAGTGCTAAACCGGTCTCATCTACCCAGACGTTTTCTTTTTTTTCCTTTCTCTTCTTACATTCTCACTGAAATGCTTTTTGTGTACATTGTGTGTTGGCCATGTATACACCTCTCACGGTACAAAGTAATACATTTGCGATCTACAAATTATTTATGTCTTGCCTTATCTTTCTCATTACAGAAAACCCATGTGCCCTACAGAGATAGTAAAATGACCAGGATCCTTCAGGACTCTTTGGGTGGGAACTGCAGAACAACCATCGTCATCTGTTGCTCTCCCTCTGTATTTAATGAGGCTGAGACCAAATCCACTCTCATGTTTGGCCAGAGGTGAAGCCATTTTATGCCCTATAATGTTTCTCCTAAAATTAAGAAAGCCAGAAATTCAGTGCTGCGGTAAATATGAAACAAGCATGTGCATATACAAATAATTCATTTTATTTTTATTAAATAACTCTCTTTCATGCAGGGCCAAAACCATCAAAAACACAGTTTCTGTTAACATGGAGCTCACAGCTGAGGAATGGAAGAAGAAATATGAGAAGGAGAAAGAGAAGACCAGAGGTCTGAAAATCATCATCCAGCGGCTAGAAAATGAGCTCAAGCGATGGCGAAAAGGTAAAATAGAGAAAACGCACACAGCCACTCCAAATAATAAAATATCACTTTGCTGTTACAGACTGACAAGATATTTTTTATTGATTTCAATGTTTAATAGTTTTATTATTATATTTTTTGTTAATTAGGACGATGAGAAACATTTCATTGGAATGATGCTTGACATTTGAAGCAGTTTATTTGAAAATACTGTAATGGTTGAGAAGATGCGTATCATTTGGTTTTCGATGATTTTTGATGTAATTGTCTTGACAAAAGCTCCGATTTGAGTTCTGAAATGGACCCCACAATGAGTGGAGCCAGTTATTTCTTCCTCCTCCGTTTGCTTAAGACTTATTAAGGTCATAGCCGATTTTTGTTTTTGAGTAAAATAATGATGTTTCCATAGAGGAAATGAAGTAATTCAATAGTATATGTTAATATATTATTATATTGATGAGAGATTGACACAAATTGGCTTTCATGTAAACCATGTGTGTGTACTGTTGACAAACATCCACAATAATTGACAATGATAAATACCAATTAGCACTAATTACTCAGATTGTGGAAGGCTAAACACATAATGACTCTGAACAGAAGGCCTGTCATTAAGTGAATGCATGTTTGCTACAAAGCACTAATGTATATGGCTAAATATATTCACTTTCCTTTCCTTTCAGTTACATTCAGCCTCAGACTTTATTTCTCCTTCTCTGAATCCTGAGATGTTTTTGTCATTCTCTCAGTGTCTCCCTTTCTCTCATCCATTCCCATGAATAGGTTTATTTTTCTCTGTCAGTGTTATCAGCTCCCCTCCACCTGTACTGCCCAATAAAACACACAGATGCTGAGTTCAAGATTTCTCTCCCATCTCAGACTTATATAGCCCAGAGAATGAATGTGGCTCTGACTCTTTGTGCAGCTGTTCTTTCATTCACGTCCAGTCAGTGATTTTATCATCAGGTCCGCAGGACTGTTTCCTGGAAGCCTTGTTCATTTTATTAGTTAAGGAACCAGAGCCTTATTTTATATTTTATTTATTTTGACATATTTCACTCCTTTATCTTCAGGTGAGAATGTACCTGTTAATGAACAGCACAGCAGTAAAGAATCAAAGAACTCTGAAGCCCCTCCCATAATTGACACTCCGGCTCCGCCTCCTGAGCCTCTTCCTGATTCAGAGAAAACCCGATATGAGGAGCTGATCAATGACCTATATCAGCAGCTAGACGACAAGGTGATGAATACCTCTCACACGCTGTTAGAAATGTGCATCAGGAAGTGCAAGCCTCACAATTCAGTCCTTCCTCTCTCTTTCCGTCTTTCACCACAGGATGATGAGATCAACCAGCACAGTCAGCTGGCAGAGAACCTGAAGCAGCAGATGGTGGATCAGGATGAGGTGAGTCCGGCTCAACATAGAGATGAACACTCATGCCCTCTACAATTTATGATGTCTTCCCATGATGCCTTGCCTGCAATGGGTCTGAAGGAACCATGGAACAACGTTACGTATTTAAACATGCACAGGCGATGGAATGTTTATCAAAACAAGTGCTTACGGTAATTATTAGTTGAAAATAATTGATGTTCATCATCTCACTGCCTACTTAGAAATTCCTGTCCGGTACAAAGAGCATCTCTCAAGCGGCTGCAAAGCAAAATTGCTCCTAATTATTCAGGTGGAAATAAATGTTGTTCCCATGGAAACAGCATCTCTGTTGGAGTTTTCTCCTCATTTGAAACATTTGGACGTATCTTTGTATTCCCATATTTCTGCTTCTATATCCCTTTTGCTGATGATTCTAATGAAATCTTACTTGTTCTTCTAATGAACTTTCAACTGATACCTTTTACTTCCATGTGAGGAAATATTGCAGCACTTTTATCAACACGATAGTTGCTATCACTTATTGTACACATTCCTTTCAAAAGTTTGGGGTCAGTCTATTGGAGTCTATTCTGCTCTCCAATGCTAGATGTATTTGATCAAATACAGTAAAACATCAATAACATTAATATTATAAAACAGAACTGTTCTATATTTGAACATATTTTAAAATCTAATGTATTCTTGTGATGTCAAAGCTCGATTTTCAGCGCCATTACTCAGTCTTCAGTCAAGTTAGCCTTCAGAAAACATTATAATATGCAGATTTAGTGCTCAAGAAACATTTCTTATTATTATCAATGTTGAAAAAGTTGTGCTGCGTAATATTTTTGTGGAAACTGGGATTCTATAATGACGAGAAAGATCAAAAGTATTTTGTATTGTTACAAATGTTTCTGTCACATTTGATCATTGTTGAATAAAAGTATTAATTAAGACTCCTGTCTTTTTAATAGTAGTGTATGTATTAATGGCATCCACAAATAAGCAGGAATTCGACTGTCCTCTGACTAACATAAATGTGCGACTTCCCCATTCTGCATCCACACAGTTATTGGCATCCACACGGCGTGACTATGAGAAGATCCAGGAAGATCTGAGCCGTTTGCAGCATGAGAACGAGGCAGCAAAAGGGGAGGTGAAGGAGGTGCTCCAGGCCTTAGAGGAGCTAGCGGTGAATTACGACCAGAAAAGCCATGAGGTGGAGGAGAGAGGCAAAACAAACCAACAGATCACAGAGGAGCTTTTGCAAAAGAGCGTAAGTACAATGAAGAGAAGGGAAAGCAAGAAAATAACTCATGTACTCATGTAACTGAAGAATTCATTGATTTTATGCTGTTTTTGTCTTCTAGGCCGCTCTGACTAGTGTGGAGAGGGATCTGTGTGCCCTGCAGGAACTCAGTGGACATCACAAGAAGAGATCAGCAGAGATCCTCAGTCTACTGCTCCGGGACCTCAGTGAGATTGGCAGTGTTATTGCCTTGAATGATCACAAGGTAAGAATACACTCCTTCATAAAGAAAGTTTAACTGCACAACACAAAAGCCAAAGAATAATGTTTACTTAAAAATATATATATATATAATTTATATTTTTTATTGTTATTATAAATATTATTATTTTAACTTTCTTTTTTAGTATTCTGAGTACATTATACTTTCTTTTTTATACAATTTTATATAATTGCATCTAAATTTTCATCATCACCAAGAATACACACCTCACAAAAACATACAGTAAAACAAACTTTATATTACATTTTTTTACTAAATATTAACAAAAAGCATTTATTATGATTTTTCTGAAAGAAGTCTCATGCTCACCAAGGATTCATTTATTTGAACAATATTATTTATTTATTTATTTATTTTAGATTATTTAATGAATAAAAAGTTACTTTCTGTTCTTACTCTGCATCTCAATGTCCATACTATCCATCCTAAACAGTGTGTGAGATTAAAATAAGTGTGTGCCAAAGCATAGTATGTTAAAAAGAGCATGCCAGCATGACACAAATAAAAGGTGTTAAAAAAACTACAAAACATGGCGGATATGCGCGACTGAAAGTGAGAGGTTCAGATAAAGGTTTAAGTGATTAATCAAAGTTTAACCTGATAAAAAAATATACATTAAATATTATCCGTGTTCCATCTGCAATAACAATGTGGACTTTTATAAAGATCCGTTTGGCCATTCACTTTTAAATGCATCATTATACATTAATATGAGGAGAATCTTCGCATGAAAGACCTACAACCTGTATTTCTCTCAGATACGGTAGGAAATTTAATTTAATTTAATATGGAGGATTATAACTGTGACACGATGCAACCGTTAAAGACTCAATTGCATGACGTGATAGTACAGTATGTCCCAAAGCTTGTTTACTTTTCTGCTACACACTCAAAAATATCTACTTTTCTTTACCAAAAGAGTACATACTTTTAGGGCATAGCAGGCGAATTAAGATGCAGCTTTCATGACAAAGCAAATTCAAATAACAAATGAATAGAAATAGACTGAGATCCATGCCTTGTTGTTTGGTTTCTCTCTTTATTTAGATGACAGAGTTGAACGGAGGAATGGAAGAGGAATTCACCATGGCACGGCTCTTCATCAGTAAGATGAAGTCAGAAGTGAAGTCTCTGGTCAACCGCAGTAAACAGCTTGAGAGCATGCAGACTGACACAGTGCGCAAAATGCAGGCCAACGAGAAGGAGCTCGCTTCCTGTCAGCTCCTGATCTCTCAGGTACTCATGGCTCCACCTAGTGGGGATTCTAGATCAGAACCCTGTATATGGGATTCCTCCTTTTGAACTTTTATCTAGTATAATGTCCCTTTGGATTAACTCATTACAACGTTTTTAAAGGATACATTATTATTGCTTTAAATATATGTGTATACGTTTAATTGGTATGTAGGCTACCAGTATGTTTCGATTCAGAGTGTGTGCTTGCTTTTAATTCACCTAGCATCAGGCAAAGATCAAATCCCTCACAGACTACATGCAGAACATGGAACAGAAGAAGCGACAGCTGGAGGAAAGCCACGACTCACTATCGGAGGAGCTCGCTAAACTCCACGCACAGGGTCTGTGTGTAGTTAATACTAAACAATGCGTTTTATAAAGTAAAATTGTTTGATTTAGATCCAGAAAAAGCACAACTTCTTCCTTTGACATTAACTTCACTGTATATTTTTTTTACAGAAAAGATGCATGAGGTTTCAGTCCTGGATAAGGAAAAGGAACACATGAGCAGGATGCAGGACGCTGAGGAGATGAAGGTGATGTACACAAGCACATTTGTCAGATAGACTTAGGCGTCATTGAGGAACCAAACAATGAGGATAGGATAGAAGAACGTATTTAAGGATATTTTAATCTATATAGATACTATTTAGCTATATAGAAATGCCATTTTCCCCAATTTGCTGCATAGAATAAGAAAATATTGAAATCCATTGTTAAATAAATAACTCTACACACAAAATTGCCCTAGAAGATTCACACATAACTGTAGACAATGCCGAATAAGTGCCTTTTATATTCATACGAGCATAAATATGTATATTCTCTGTGTATTTGCATGTAGCAAGCCCTAGAACAGCAGATGGAAAGCCACAGAGAGGCTCATCAGAAGCAGCTCTCACGTCTGCGAGATGAAATTGAAGAGAAACAGAGGATCTTGGATGAGTTTAAGGAGTAAGAGCTTAATTTCTGACTACTCGTGGTAACTTCAATAGTTGAATATTACTAATATTCAAATATTTTTTTGTGAAAAAGGCTTTTTATCAATTCATCTGCTTGTGACTGGCATTGGTCTAACACTCATCAAAAATGTTAAATTGCTCAGTTTATTCAGTAATATCCTGTTATCTGATGTCAGTGTGAACCAGGCTCTTCAGCTTGAAAAGAAGCAGCTCCTGTCTGACTATGAAAAGCTCAAACAGGAGGAACTGAAGAAGGACGAGAGACTGCAGAAGCTTGTGTGAGTATTGTTTTGGAGAGATTAAAGGTGCAGTTAGCGATTTTCGAGAAACACTGTTGGTATTTGAAATCAACCCAAACAAAACCCAAACACGTCCTTACATGATACGCTCCCCAAAATGAGTTGTTTAGTCACCAGCAGCACACACTCAAAACTGTTTCCTGCATATAGAGCAGAAACAACGCAACCTCTTTGTCCGTTCAGGCCTTCCTGCTTAGGTCTTGTTGTTGTTTCTCTCTTTTGTAAAAAATCACTTCTCTGAGATTGTTGATGACAACATTTTTTGACTTTATTTTACAACAATGCCAAGCATCTTCTGCAAAAGACACCTCCAGATATTTGCCCCGTTCACAAATATATACCATACATCCTTTTCCAAAAATGGTAACACACACTATAGATATTCTTAGGTAAAGTTATTTCACCATGTGACTCTAGAATAGAATTGTCTACAGTCTCTCTAGAAAGCTTTTCTAATATTAACCCTTTGGTGTCGGCTATCACACTGGCGCGACAAGCTCACTATTCATTATCAGTGCTAAAGAGACTCAAATTACTCTGTTCATTTTCATCTTACACGTAAGTGTTGTACATCTTCAGATCCTGTTAAGTGTCTAGGATACTCACAATGAAAACAAAGTGTTCTGCTTTTTAATTAATAAATAAAAACAAACATGATGCATATTTTGCCTTCTCTCAGTCAGTGAAGTCCATTCAAATGAACTGCAATCAAGTAAATACTTCTTACACAGGCACAAAAGATTTTTTGTTATGAAGCTGAAATTCTCTTATTTTAAATGAAGTCATTTATATAAAAAAACCAAATATTCTTAGTTTATGCAATCTTTATGAAAAAGAGAGATGTCTTTTTCCTTTCAGCTAATTATAGCTTATTAAGTGTTAATGTGATCACGCCCACTGAGAGGCAAGCCATGAAAACTCATATCAGCTGGATAAAACATCCAGTTTAATAAGAATCTTGTACTTTACCTTGTCTTGCTGCGCAGTGAGGAATAAAACTATCGTAATAATCTTGGAAAAGTTACCTCAGAAGTGCTGGTAGTTTCATTTCGAGAAGCGGATTCAGCTGATTGTTATTTATTCTTAAGTTTTTTGTTCTAATCGCGTTATTGAATAGTGTCTGAAAACTGCACAAAGACTGTTTCAATATGAATTGCGTGTCTGTGTGTGGGTGAATGAATGAATGGCACAGACGTGCGCACAATGTTACCTCAGTAGTCACGGCAACAATAATCAGACACACCTGAATTAATCAAGTTTGTCCCAATAATGGCAGACAGGAAACTAATAGCTGGCTGAAGTTCTACTTGTGCAGCTGTGCATAAAGCCAATTCCTCAGAAATTGCTTACTGCACCTTTAACCAATCTCTGAGCATTTAAAATGACAAATACTTCAGTGTGTCTGTCAGGCATTTGTAGCTCTGTGCAATTTAGAAAAGATGCATTTTGATCAAACTTTTTTTTTTTAATTAGCAAGCTGAATGAGAAGAGAGAGCAAGTCAAAGAAGACCTCAAAGGTCTGGAAGAGACTGTGGTAAGATTTAAATACCCAGCATTCCCTGAGTTTGTCTGTCCAAGTAGTTTACTTGCACAGCTGTTTTTCTTATATTGAGTTGTTGTTTAGATCACTATTCATCCTGTCCTCTCTTCCACAAGGTCAAAGAGCTCCAGACTCTCCAAAACCTGCGTAAGCTGTTTATCCAGGACATCAATAGTCGCATTGGACGAGTGAGTATCTGAACTATTCAATCCAAATATTGTTCCCTTCATTTATGAATTTTCTTTTTTCATCCTGACTTTGTGATAGTATTCTCTGACCAACAGTTGCAACTGTTTTTTATTAATGATATAAAACTAGACAATATTAAGGAAAAACATTGAGGCAAGGTACTACACGCAAAATCATTGTTTTTTATGCACTGGCCAATTTTGAGATTTTGCTTCCAAAATATGTTCTTTCAGACTTAAAATACATTTAATAATAATAATAATAAACATTTAAACATAACCTTTCAGAAAATTTTCAATACAAAGCCCTTGTATTGCAACACAAAGCTTTTCTTAATGTACTGTACTGTGGTTTAATCAACTTGGGAAGTATCTACAGTATTAGTTAAAATGTTTAACTGTGGTTCAAATGAATAAAGTGTAACTGGCAAGTGCCTCAAAAAAAAACAAAACTTTTTTTGTAGAGTATGGAGTTGGATGCTGATGAATCTGGGGGAAGTCTGGCACAAAAACAAAAAATAATTTTCCTGGAGAACAACCTGGAACAGCTCACTAAAGTCCACAAGCAGGTATATTGAAATGTAAAATAATATAATATAAATAGTAGTTCTGTATATAGTTTTCTATATTCTTTCATTTCTATATATCTGTAGCTGGTACGTGATAATGCAGACTTAAGATGTGAGCTGCCCAAACTGGAGAAACGCCTCCGTGCAACTGCTGAGCGTGTGAAGATCCTGGAGTCTGCTCTGAGAGAGGCCAAAGAAAGTGCCATGAGAGACCGTAAGAAGTACCAGCAGGAGGTGGACCGCATCAAGGAGGTCATCCAAGCCAAGAATCAGGCCAGGAGGAACCACACCGCACAGATCGGTCAGCCCCATTTCTTCTTCAGATTTCAATGTTGCATTATATCCAGTAGAGAGCGCAATAGTACTACAATGTATGGAAGCTTGTTTCCGCCACTGAATAAAAAAATAAAACAAAAAATTGTGACTTTTTATCTCACAATTCTGACTTTTTTTCTCAGAATTGCGAGTTATAAAGTCAGGATTGCGTGTTATAAAGTCAGAATTGCGAGATATAAAGTCAGAATTGCGAGATATAAAGTCAGAATTGCGTGATATAAAGTCGGAATTGCGAGATATAAAGTCAGAATTGCGTGATATAAAGTCGCAATTCTGAGAAAAAAAGACAGAAGTGCGACTTTTTATGTCACAATTCTGACTTTTTTTCTCACAATTGCGAGTTTACATCCCGCAATTCTGACTTTCTAACACATAATTGCGAGTTTATATGTCGAAATTCTGACATCTTTTCTCAGAATTGTGAGATATAAACTCGCAATTGCGACTTATCAGGCCAATTCTAAGGGGAAAAAAATACTAGTTTAAATCTCACAATTCTGACATTATATCTCACAATTCTGACTTTATATCACGCAATTGCGACTTTATATCAAGCAATTCTGACTTTATAACTCGCAATTCTGACATTATAACTCACAATTCTGACTTAATAACACGCAATTGCGACTTTATATCTCGCAATTCTGACTTTTTTTCTCGCAATTGCGACTTTATATCACGCAATTCTGACTTTTTATCTCGCAATTGCGACTTTATATCACGCAATTCTGACTTAATAACTCGCAATTCTGAGAAAAAAAGTCAGAATTGTGAGATAAAAAGTCGCAATTATTTATTTTATTTTTTTATTCAGTGGCGGAAACAAGCTTCCATAACAATGTCTCCTGTTACATGATGACCAAACACTCTTATGCATTGAGGTATATGTCTACCACATATTATGAAGTAAATTCATTCCCTTTTCTTGAGATTTTCAAATTCGTATACTTTTATTTATATCTAAAAGTTAAAAGTATTTTAAATACGTTTGATTTTGAACCACACTTTTTCACTTTTGTAGCTAAGCCTATTCGTGCTGGACATCATCACTCAGTGGCTTCTGCCTCACCGGGCCACAGCGTCAGAGGAGGCGTCCCAAGCCCGCGACGACACCACCAACACCAATCGCAGCACCACCAGCAGCAGCTGCTGCAGTACCATCACAGGAACAAGTGAAAAGCACACCACGTATGTGTGTTTTAAACAGTCTTTTGTTGCTTTTCCTGCTACAATAAGTTTTGCTTCATTTAAGTTATGGAGTCATGTCATGTTCCTTCAGATTAATTCTTTTTCTTCTTAATTTGACTTTGGCACAAGCTGGTGTGATTCTGTTTGGCTTAATGCTGAAATGAAAGGGTCAGTGCTGAAAAAATGCGCTAATTAGGTTTCTGCAGCATGTGATGCATCTGGGAAGCGCTAGTGACTAGTTGAGAAGTTGTGGTGTAACATTAGTTACTGTGCCAACTGTTTGACTAAGATGGAGCGACATGGATATAATAGCTACAAAAGATCTGCGCCAGAATGCTTGGGAAAGTCAGTGAACAGTGGACAGACTCTAGTGCCATCTGGCATTCATTGAAATGTTGTCAGAGTTTATGTATCTATTTCAGGGTAGGTCACTTTCTTACCTATTGATAACTTTCTTCATGTTCTGAGTGGAAAGCTGAAGAAAAGCTGTTTGTTGGCAATATAATGTTTAGGGTGCTGAAATGCTTACTAATATATTTTCCCTGACAGGATTGCTTGCAACATGGTGTGTCTAACTTTTCACACTTCCAACAGGGGACAAAAAAAGACCAGTTGGATACCTGTCTGCACATCTTTTCATTCCGGCTATGTGTGGCAACAATACGTCTTTTTCCAATGCAGTCTTTTCTATTTGCTGAGGGGGGAAAACAACTACTGTCATCTTTTACGAAAACTTTTCAAGTTGACTTACTGTCCTTACCATGACCTCCACGCATTCATCCTGATTAAGTCAACTCACTGCTTTCCTCCATTTATTCATCAGCCCTGAATGGAGATCTGTGGACTCATCTAAAATGAATAAACAAACCCAGACCCACACACTAAGACAAAAGGATACTGTCTTTTAAACAGATATGAAGTGCTATTTCATCGTGACGTTTCCTCTCTTCTTTTGTTATTTTCTGCCCTGAGTCACTTTGTATTTGAAAAAGTCTTCAGTGTTGGAATTACATTCTGATTATAGTAATTCAGCTCATCTTTCATCACAGATGCCAGGATAGTTTCCATAGTAGGAAGACTTGAAAGATGAAAAGTTGTCACAAAAATCGGCATTGGAAGTTTTTACCACCTCAGGAGTAACAGAGCATGTGTGGTTCTTTTAATTGGCACTAATTCTTTCAGTCTTAATGGCCATTGAGAACACGCAGTGACATGACTGGAATGTAGTTTAGGAAGTTGCTTCAAGCTTATATTAATGATTATTACTGGATGTTAATTTTTATATTAATTTATTTTTGTATACATTAAGTATTGGAATTGAGTTTTTTTTATTTGCATATTGTACTTTTTGGATTATTTTAATTTCCTCACTTTAGAGCCAGGTCATTACGTGTACATGTTTTTATACAGATATATCGGTGCTTTGAAAATATTCTTTACTGTAATTTATACCATAAGGTGCTCTGGAGCAAACAACAACTGTTAAATATCAGTAGTAATACCACATTAGTGTTAAAACCAGGAATCATTTGAAGATATCTTTGTTGTTGTAAGTATTATCATTGTTACTTAACCTGACCTGTTTTAAAGGGCATGAAATGCAATCATTTTAAGACAGCCAAAGTCAGAGACATAAGAGCTTAACATATGAAAGATCAGATGTGTTTTAGAAAGAAAATGCAGAAAGATTTTAATGCTTACAAGCATTTAATAAAGCAAATGTGGAGAGATTTTACAGCTGATTTTTAATTAGATATTTATGTGCTCAATTATAATGCATAATTTAATTTTGTTCATTTTTTATATAATTTTATCATTATTTATTGATATCATTAAAATATGATGATGGATTAAAAAAAACACAAATATTGTTTCAACAAATATTAAACCATGTAAACCATGCTATCATGCCATAGCTATTTACAATCCTTTGCTAATATAAAACGTTGCCTACTGTCTGGTGTTAATTGTCTCTGGTAAGATTTTGAGTCGGTGTGCTCTGCTTGGTTTCTTATCACTTGTAACTACATCAGTACATGAAAATGTTAATATGATGAACTCTTGTTCAGTTTACTGTAAAGGCTGACAACTCGATAATAAGTGTTGTGAGTACTTTATTGCACTCTCTTGTGGGATTGTGTAACTGACAATTTAAAACCACATTCACAAATGCATTTCTTAGGTTCCATATGAGGATTTCCCCTGGCAAATGAACTTTGCTCATCATCGAAATAATAGAAGATCTACTAATGTAAAGTAGGCCACTCAAAGCCTATAACTTACAGTAACAAGGTCTAGTGTTTTTGTATGTCCTTGGATGTTGTTTTTCCATGTAGCTATATGGTGGTGAGTACACACAGTGACCTCTTAAAATACTGTTTGTCTTCAGGTTCTTGTTCATAAATGTTTCTAAAGTTTATGAAAAGTGCTATGAACTTTACCTCAGCAGTGTATGGAGCATCTGGAAATGAGATCAGAGGACAATTCAGTTGCATTGAAGGAAGTGCCACAACATGGATATGAAATGGTTGCTAATGGTTGTTCCAAGATATCAAGCTTAAAGTTATGGATAACATAACAGGGTTACACTCATTTATCAGATATTGACGTGGAATCAATAAAAGGTTACTACATGTATATTTCATCAGTTTTGTCTTTTTCTCTTGGCAGACAATTTTATTTTCAGTATAGCTTTTTTTTTGTTTTGTTTTGTTTACAAATATATATATATATATATATATATATATATATATATATATATATATATATATATATATATATATATATATATAAACACTTAGACCAATTTAAAGAATCATTTAGATTGTGAAGCACTGCAACTGATTTATTAAAATATTCGAATCAAAAGGATATGAGGAATACTGACGTAAGCAACCAGTCGACCAACCAAAGTTTGAGAGCGCCCGTCAGAACACCTGTTCAACGCGAATGGGCGCGTTCTAGGCGCTGGGTTCTGAAACTGGTGGTGCTGCTGCGGGTCTGCAGCTGGATATATCTCTGCTGCTGGGGATACAATTCACTCAACGGTAAGGTTGTTTCGACGTTTTCTTTGAGGTTGGACTGTTAAACTTTGGGACAACGCTCGAGGTTTTCTCCTTTACCAACCCCAAACCCATGAACGGAACGCCACAGAGACTGCAAATACAGTTAGTGTGACTTCTTTAGCCTACGTTTAGAAACTTTTAGTGTCAGTTAGGCGACACCTTTTTCCTAATCCTTAGCCCAACCTACCGAGAATAAACTTGAGTTCCCTGTCTTCATCCCACTGAATATAAGTGTTATAAAATAACACCGTTATTGTCTACAAAAGTAATTAAGATTTCGTGATGTTTATATGTTGCCACTGTATGGGGTAAGTTGTCACAATAGGAATCCACGTTTATTTACAGTAATAAAAAAATATTACAATTTTTTTTTATTATTATTATTTAACCAGGTGATCTCATTGGGATTTAAAAGCTCTTTTTTTTCAAGAGAGACCTGGCCACAAGCACATTAACAGTGCAGACAGTTTTACAAATATCAACACCAATATGAATTGCTATCTTAAAAATGTCTAAAAATCTTCGTATTATTCATCTTGAAGAAATAAAAATTAGATATCTAACTTGTAAGACCAGTGGTGAGGCACCTGTCCTGGAAGCAGTTGGTGCGTATAGGCTACTGTGTAGTGATTCTGTTGAATGACTGTTCACAAAACAGGATCAATAAAATATATCTTTAATATACCTCAGGACAAATCTCTTGAGTGAGAATATAAAATCTGCTACACCACAATTAGAAGTTACAGAAGATCCAACTTGTTATTGTGATCAGTGGCTCTCATGTTGCCCTCTGCATATCTTCCTCCATTTGTAATTTGCCATGGGGTTGAGGAGTGATCGAGAACCCCTCCTCTCTTCTTGCCTCGGCTGTCACTCATCTCTGCTCTCATGTAGAACTGGAGGACACTAGCGGATCACAGACAGGATTGTTCTCTTTGATGTGGCCCTCAGCTCCTCTAGATATCATTGAGGCTCCGTCTCTGACTACGAGAAAGCTTCCATTAGTCTGTCAGTGAAAGCTCAGTCGTACCCGGGGATCAGATTCTGCTGTCAGCTGCCATGTATCAGTGCAATCGAGAGTCAGACCGTCATTAAGAGTGTGTTGAGGAGCCCACAAGATAGAGATGAGCTGGTTAAGTCCTGCCATTCAAACCTTATTAGTCTGCTGCTCTACACCTCACTAAACCCAAAGACTGAAGGAGTCTCCCTCACCCTTTTAAACTTTGTAAAACATATCCGATCTGTGCCACATGAGAGGAAAAAAATCTGATTTTGGTCACTTGAACCGTGCAGTGTAAATGGGGTGTGTTTGTTGGTCAAAACTTAGCTTAGGAAGTTCTGCATAAAACGGGTTAGATCAACGCCACATGACTCGGCTGTTTTGGTCCTGATTCAAACCTTTGCAATTACTGTGGAATTTCAAGAGTGGCCATAACACACCAATTACGTTTTTATCACTTGCTTAAAGAGTAAGACCCTTGTTTGCTTGCCCTCTTTGATTCAGAAGGACCGTTGTTGCTGTGGACAGATGAAGGGAGACAGATGGCATGAGGGCTTGATGGTTTTGGAGGTTGCAGCTGCTGTTGACTGATCTAAACAGCACTGTGCTCATTGGCGAAACTACTTGTTCTTTTCATGTTTGCAGAGCATTTCAACTCCCAAATCCTTTGTGTTTATAATCAGGAGGAAGATGTATCCCTTTTTGTTTTGGATGCTCATGTTTTTCCTCATTTTTGAGCAGATTTGTTCTTTTATGAATGACGTGGGGGGATCTTTTTGCTTAATAGGGGTTTGTATGTTTAAACACAGGGTTGTTTTACCCGCTGAAGTGCTGCTTACGATAGCTAAGAGCTCAACTATTTCACAGCACTCTATCATTAGAGTGAGTCATGAGTATCAGCTCTTTACAGATGACCTGAGAGGGAGCTCAGAGCTCACAAGTGGGTCTGCATCAAACCACAATGTACGTACCTATCTTGACTGGTATCACATGACTCTAGTTATGTCATGTTCAACTCAAGGAATGATGTAAAGGTGCCGTTTCCGTTCATGGCAAGGTTCTGACTTGTATTGTTTGTCCCAGTTTTTAAAAACTACCTCGACAGGCTCTGTCTGACTGTGGGCATGTTTAGACTAATGCATTCAGGTTTAAAGAGGCTGTTTGTAGTAGTTGCTATTTTGCAGAATGATTAGATCCTGAAGATACCAAAAAGTAGATATGTGAAGTCGTGTCCCCCTCTAGAATGACGGGATGGTCAAGTGTGGAAATAAGCCTGACCTGAGGCCCTGTGTGTCAGAACTATCACAATGTCACCCAGTAAAATGACAGGTGAGGGTCACCAGCCCTTGCCCTCAAGGTCACGGAAACAATAAAGGTCCCCAGGGTCATTGATAAGAGACCCATTTTTTGTCTCCAAAAGTGAGAGGAAGCAGAGTATCTAATCCACTCTTTATAGAATAGTTGAAGAATAGTTTCTCCCTTACATCTTGGCATCTAGGTGGTTCACGTCATAATGAAAAGGATCAGGTTTCCTTAGGAAAATCATGCCTATTCAAATTTAGAGGGTAATGTTTTTTGAGGCAGATATATTTTGAATGCAACTTTCAAGAAATGTAGTTACTTGTATATGTCATGACATGCACACAAGAAAAGATAAGCTCCAAGTGCAGTTTAATGGGGTAATCCGTACTAACAATCCAGCCAGGCAAAAGGTCAAAATCCATACAAGACGGTCCAAAAACCAAGAAACAACCAGGAGTGGAACAGAGAAGTGCAAAATGACATTAAACAAGGAATCCACAACAATCACAGAAGCAGACAAGGTATAAATAGACCGGTTCAAACAAGTTAAGTGGGAAGTTCAGACAAGGAATTATGGGAAATGCAGTTCAGGATGTGGTGGTGACGGTATGGGTAAGAGGACTCTAGTGGACACCCAGGGACAACAATAGACACTCTGGCAGTGTACATTATTACAATGCTGTGGCTGCAATTCCCATTTTCAAATGTGTGAATTTGGTCCATATTGTTTGGGGTCTATAAGATTTTTTAAATAAATATATTTAGCAAGGATGCATTAAATTCATCAAAAGTAACAGTAAATACATTTTTAATGTTACAAAAGATTTCTAATAAATCATGTTCTTAAACTTCCTATTCATCAAAGAAATTTGAAGAAAAAAATATCATCAGGTTAGAATGAATTCAGAAGGGTCATGTGACACTGAACACTGGAGTATATAAAATATAAAACAGTTTTTTTTTTTAAAAAATGTAATAGTATTTCACAATAGTACTGTTTGCACTTTATTTGATCAAATAAATGCCTTAGTGATTTCTTTGAAAAAACATTTTGTAGTTTGAGCACAAACTGTCATTTATAACAGGATCTCGCTAAGCAAACAGCCGCAATCTGCAGAGCAGCCCAAATTACGTATTGTATTTTCTTTCCACATTTTTCCCATTCTCTTTAGGTAAACTGCACATGACCTCTGCAGTATTATGGCACAGGCTGGATTCCGTCTCAATGCTTTCTTCAATAAGAGCACTGTAATCCTCATGAGATCCTGAGAATGCAGGGAGACTCTCTCACACAGAATAAATGTCCAGGCATCTCTATTCAGTTACCTTGGCCACTGTCCCAGGTGAGACAGCTAAAGGGTCTATTTAATCTTAACTTGAAGAGAGCACTTTGGAAAAGAACCCAATCTCTCATCATCTCGGGAGATTAGATCCGCACACCCACGAATCAGATGTGTCGAAAGCAGTGGCCAGAGTAATAGGCACTTAGGTCTGAGCTTCTGATCCCAGTGTGTCTTTAGATGAAGCACTCTGACCAGTCAATTAAACATGAATATAAATGTTCTAGAAGAGTAATGAGAAGCTTTTGACAAAATTAAATGATTCAGACACATGAATTACTCATTTACAACCAAATAATAGTTCTTCTGTTGAATTTAACTTCTCAGATTATAAGTGCATTTCACAATGTTTGAAGATAGAGTTGTGTAGGTTTATGATAAAAAAAAATGCAAAAAGAAGTACAATAATTAATTTCTTAGTTATTCATTCAAGGAAAGTGAAGTATTATCTGATGGATTCAGGGTTAATAAACATCTTGATGCTTCTCGATCTCGATCTCTTTGACACAGTCTGCCATGAAATACGTATCTCTCGCCTTTTTTGCTATGGGTATCATTGGTTCAGCTCTTTCCTGGCTCATTTCCTACATCAGCCACAGAAACTATTGGGAAATAAATCCATTGCTCTGCTTTCACTGGGTGTTCCCCAAGTTTCAGTTTTTGGTCCATTATTGTTCATCATTTATAGAACCACTTGGTGATATCATATGCATACATGGACTTTAATTTTTAATTGATATGCTAATGACCTTCCCTGTCTGACTCACGTACTGCATGTATCAGGTATATCAAGCATAGGGAGTTTCTGAATTTCCTTGGCCCTGCTACCTCAGTCAAAAGGATGGACCTGACCTTTAATATTGGTGGGGTTCATGTTAAGCCTTCTTCATCTGTCAGTAATCTTGGTGTCTTATTTGACTCAACTCTATCTGTTACCTCTCATATTTTTTCTGTTGTTAAAAACTCTTTTATACATTTTCATAATATTGCAGGTCTTCGATCTTCTCTCACTCTAGCTGATGCTAAAATCTTAAGGCATGTGTTAATCACATCACGTCTGGATTATTGCAATGCTCTAATTCTTGGTCTGCCCAAAAAACTAAATATTGTTTAATGCAAATAGATAGAGCACATCAGATATGATAAACAGAAGCTTGAACATGCTTGCCTGACGCACAAGAACCAATGAGGTTTGTGCGTCAAGCAAGCATATTGATCATAATTGATGGGCTCAATATATGAAGAGTTCAGATGCAAAAGCCTCTAAATGCCATTTGAAATTTTCTTCTAAAATGACCATTTTTATCAAGCTTGTATATTTAAGTTCAGTAATTTCACTTAAATGACAATTAATAGGTAATCTTCATTGCCATTTAAGTGAAATTACTGAACTTAAATATACATGCTTGATAAAAATGATCATTTTAGAAGAAAATTTCAAATGGCACTTAGAGGCTTTTGCATCTGAGCTCTTCATATGTGCATTCATATATTTGTTCTGCTGTAAAAACTCACGGATAACTGCAAGATTTTTATCAAATTATTGATGATTTTTTTAAAGCTCTGTTATTTTTAGGGTACATCAATATCCTGAGAGCCAAACCCGATTATTAGAGAATGCAATTTTAACTGGCTCATGAGCAAAACGTGAAGTAAAGATGTCATCAACTTTAATAATGTTCTTGGCTCTAGAACGCCAAATCATTTGCAGAACATCACAGGACTCCAATCATGATACGAATGCTGGATTTTTCCAGATCTCGTCGAGTTGGATATCAGTTCAGAGTCATATGCTTCACCTGCTGTTAGCGATACCTGAGCCCACGTTTCTCCCAGGGCCCCATTCAGCCCTCGCTGTGGCCTCAGAGGCAAATGGACAAACTCATCTCCATTTCCCAGCCCAGTGAAGCACACAAAGGAAGCCCTTGTTGCAGGGCCCTGATCTCTCTGAACCTGCAGGCCAGAGAACAGGAAGGCTTCTGAGAGTCTGCAGTAGGACTAGGGGAGCAAAAAAGCATATGTGCTGTAATCAGTTGGCCAATTAAACAGACCCTGGTCTCTCACCCCCATGTAATGAGAGAGGCTGACACTCAAGGGTTCCTTTCTCAACATATGAACCCTGGGTAGGAATACTTCTGCTCCGGTATGCATGCACAGATAAGCTGTGCTTGTTAAGCTACCATAACATTGATTTGAAAGTGAGGATTAAAAAAAAGTATGCTAAATTTTGAAGATGGCCCTTCAAAATCTTGAACAATGGTCTAAAAGCTTTTGGGACAGAAGACCAATTTACGACTTTGGACTTTTGAATACAAGCTCCTTCGGTAATTTGAACTCTGGGTTGACAAATGAAGGACTAGGTCTTCTAGAATTGTTTGAGACTCATGTTCTTGGAATTTCTTAAAGGTTTTCTAAGCTGCTTTTAGGTGTTACATACCAAAAAGTAATCAATACATGGGACAGGGCCCTCAAAGAAATCACAAGTGAAATACAAGCCGTAATTTTACCTAAATGGCTGTTACCTAAAAGGAGACGTTCAGGTTCCCTCTCTGAAACCTCTTTTCCCGGTTCAGTGCAGATGCCAAACGGTGTGGCTCACTCCAGTGATCATTTACAGAAAAGGTGTTTTTTGCATTGCCGTTCCAATATGCTCTAATATTCAAAAGTCTGGGGTCAGTAAGATTTTTTTTTTTTTTTTTTTTTTTTTAATGTAAGAAATTATATTTATTCAGCAAGGACATATTAAATTTAGTTAAAATTCATTGTGACATTTGTGACATTAAAGACATTGTTACAAAATGTTTACATTTAAAATAAATTAAACAGAACTTTCTAGAAAAGAAAGAATCCAAAAAAAAAATCAGTTTCCACAAAAATATTAAGCTGCCCAATTGTTTTCAATTGATTTCTGAAGGATCATGTGACACTAAAGACTAAAGTAATGATGCTGAAAATTTAGCTTTACCATCAAATGAATACATTACTTTTAAAAATATATTAAAATTAAAAAAAAAATCTGTTTTAAATATTAATAATATTTCACGAAATCATTCAATATCATATTGTTTTTACTGTATTTTTGATCAGTGTGCATTTCAAAAACATTAAATGTTTAAATCTCATTGATCCCAAACAATTAAATGGTAGTTTATAAACTGTCAGATCCCATAAGCTTTGAATTTGTTTATATAAAAAATAATATATGTCTTGAAAATGTATACTTTCATTTTATGGTAATTTGCCACCTTTTAGAAATGTATGCAGTTTATTAAGTACAATATTTTTGGAGGCAAAAATGAATGAATGGTTATTTTCAGATTTTTCATTTTGTGGATTCATTCATTGTTTTACTGTTTACATTTTCCCCTTGGCAAGTATCAGTAGAAATGTTCAATGGCTTTTTGTTGTCAATATATTAAGGTATGGGTCTACGGAATTTGAATCAGAAATCTTGACTACATTTGATAACTAGTCCCAGTCTTCCCTATGCTCTCAGTTCTGAAATGCCATGACACAAGTGAAAATGATCCACTGCAAGCTGTTTTTTTTTTATCCTAACTCACCGTGACCTTCGTCTTAACATACACATAAATACACACCTCAGGGATTTTCCGCACAAATCTCATTTAGGCACGACTAGACCTGATCGGGTAACAGAAAGGCATTATACTGAATTTATTACTGTACGTCACCTCCGTTATCCACATGACAGCCTGAAGGATATAATGGAATCTTTATATGGCAGTTTTATATAATAATGAACAATTGCCAGTCTGATGTTTATCTGTGAATGGAAAAGATTATGTAAGTCAGTAATAGATTTACAGAATGAACAGCTTTAAGCTTAGCCTACATCCTTCCCTGATAACTCATTCGATAAGTAAATAATAATAATAATAATAATAATAATTATCATGATCTGCTCGTTTTCTTTCTTTCTTAGTGCTAATTATTTTAGAAGACCTTTATTTGTTTTGAATTGTAATTGTGAGATTTAGAATATTTTTAAATATTTAAAAAATATCACACAATAAAATACAGTAAGTTACCTTCAAATATAAATATCAAATTCCATGAAGTATATGGTTTGTAACCCTGAAATTCCATGACAGTACTAAAAGCCCCTCTCTCAGTTGTATATTGTCCTCGGGGCTTTTTTGTTTTACAACCTACGTGTCTGTGTGCTGACTTGGTCAGCATTGATAAAAGAGCTGGAAAGATACCCATCACAAATGAGCAATAAAAAGAGTCACACAAAGCCCCCCTGAGTTTATATCCTTGACCTGGTGTGTTTATGACGGCCTGTCTTCCTGTGAAGGTGGACTCACATACCTAACCAGTCAGTGACAAATGTAAGACAAAGGAGATCTAAATGTGCTGAGATTGTGTAGGAAAATTCCTGGACTCTTTCAGTTCAACAAGGAAATGAAGATGTTTGTTCAGTAATCAGCCCCTGGATGCATTTTATTTGAGTGGTTACTGCACCATTTTTTTTTTCTTTTTTATCAGCTGTCTCTTAAGGACAAAAGTGGTTTAAGAGAGGAAGTTTTTTACCCTTTTAAGGATCTCAACAGGAAATCTCAGGTAACATTTGAATGTTTGTATTGTTGAACCACTGTTGCTATGCTGTGGTGATTCATGTCTTGGTAAATATGCACACACTCGAGTGTAGCGCACTTGAAATCATGCCAGTGTTACAGTACTGAAACATGGAGGTCTGATAAATATTGCTTTGATGTCACTTTCTACCCACATGCCAACAGAAATTTGATTCCTCAAATCTTTCATTTGATGAAAGTGTCTTGGAACCAGGGCATTTAGGTCTTTAGAGCTTATTTTTCTAATTCACGCTAAGCTTTCAGTGCTGACATATTTCAAGAGACACGACATGTGGGTTTAAGTGTTTTTCACTTGAATGGTCAGGATCTGGGTCGTACCTATGCAGGTGCATATAGTCAACTGTGGGAATGTTTTCTTCTGGTTCTCTTCATGTTCAGACAAATTGCTAGACTTAGGATCACCATATACATGAAAAGGTTGTTGAGGAGCGTTAAAGCATGCCATTCGTTAAACAAAAAGCTACTAAATGATTTCTGAGATGGTACATCTGCTGATTAGTCTTTCAGATTTGATTTCATATTGACATGAAGTGTACTTTTGGCCTCTTTTTTCCTCCCCAGAGCACATTTCTTCACATTCCTCTTTTTTTTCAATAATAGAGCACTGCATAATATGATGAAATGGATCCACTGGCCCTCAGGCCGTCAGAAAAGGCCTCCGGCTTTTGAGAAGGGCGGGACCATCACCTATAGTCACGTCATGTGTTCAGTTTTTTCTGTGTCAAAAGACGATCTGCCGGTTTCAAAACAAAGTAGTAAATCTATCAACAATGTCTTCCAGTAAAATTGCTGACAGAGCAATATACTATTCCTGGACGTATCTTGTTTTTGAATTAATGTGAGTGAAGATCATGCAATAATTGAAGCTCCTTTGATTATAAACTCAGTCTGACTTTAATCCGACCTAACTAACAAAGGACAAAACATAAATTAATCGTATGACTGTAAGTGAGTCTTAAGAAATATAGAGTCTGTTTCTCTAAAAAGCCTTGAGCACAGCCTCTGAAAATGATCATCACCAGCGACTGGTAGTTTGACTATTATTGGGCATGTTTACACCTGGTAGCCTATTAAGCATTTTTGTCAATCCGATCAGGAAGTGGACAACACTAAATACATGTGCAAACGGGGTCTAAAATGTTTTGAGCTTGTCCGCTCTCAACGACTTTCAGAGATACGAACACACTCCGAACGCATTCGACCTGATTGATTTCATAGTGTAGAGGCTCATATGATCGAATGTGTTAATTCCAGTTGTAAACGGGGCTTTGTCTCATTTAGTGTATTAAGATAATATACATCTCCATTCAAAGCAAATTATTTACTTTTATAAACATTATTAATACATATTTTTGGCTCATGAGTAGTGAATGGGCTCTATGCACAACTGCACTACTTCCTGATCTTCAGCCAGCTCCTTGTTTCCTGTATACCATTATTGGACAATTTGATTAATTCAGGTGTGCTTGACCTCAGTAGTCACGGCAACAATAATCAAACACACCTGAATTAATCAATGTGTCCAATAATGCCAGACAGGTAACAAGAAGCTGGCTGAAGTTCAGGAAGTAGTGGAGCTGTGCATAGAGCCAATTGACTTGTTCTAAGACTATAGCTGAATAAAGTTACAATTTGTCCCTGATCCGTTCCTGGAAAAGATCGTTTCCCTGGAGACGAGACAGAGGTCAGTTTGCGTTCTCAACCTAAATGTGCTTTAAAGAGTTTTCCATTTTTTTTTCATGCATGATAGAAAGAATACCATGACAAAAAGCACAAAATCTTCACTGAAGGACATAAAAACTTTTCATTTCCAAAAGGCTGTTGTAAAATATTGAGGAATGTGTTTGAGACTATCACAAGAGTTTTATTTGGATATTCAAAGGATGATCCACCTTTAATTTGAGGAATTTTTTAAAGCTTTGGTTAGTCTGGGAACATTCCTGTAATCCTAACCCTGTCAGCACATCAGGCGTATATAGAGCTCAAAGGATGCACTAAAACTCACTGTGGTGTGATATTTACACAAGACTTGAAGATTTCACAGCTGTATATTTACTGTGACAGCCGTGAGGGACAGCTAGAACTCAAGATATCAAATGAGGAAAACTGTATCATATTTCATCTATATTTCACGTGCAGCTCTTTTATGGGGGCTGGCAGACAGCCATAATATATTTTTTTTACAAAGAAAAGTCTATCTGAATTTACCGGTCATATTTTCTTTTTACTCAGCATTTTGCACAAGAGAATCAGTGGTGACATACTGTATGAAGCCGAGATACTCTCAGCTGTCTTTTCCTCATTTCTCTGACTGCTTCAATGCCGCTCTTCAAATACCACACACTGCTAACTTTTGGTGCTGCTATCAGTTATATAGGTCAGATTGTAGATTCAGTTATGTTGCAAACATAATTAGATTGGGATGCATTGCATATTAAATCTTTTTTGCAACTTAACTGTATATAATTCAATCAAATGTTTATAGGTAAATCCCCCTTGAGGTTTAAAAAAGACAAAAAGAGACCGATATAATTGGTGATCACTGCTCATTTCCACGTAATAGCAGTCCTGGATTAAATGCAACCATTTATCCTCCCCACCTAACCCTGTGCATGACAGAAGGTTTAAACATGGTGATACTTGTATTGGACACGAAATAAACAGCTTTATTCATGATATGATAAATGACTGCCTAAGTAGGCGGCATATAATGCAAGTACAAAAGTTTGGGACACATTCAATTAATCAAAAGTGACATTAAAAACATTTATAAGTTGTCTCTTTTAAATAAAAGCTGTTCTTTTTTAAGTTTCTATATTCACTAAACAAGTAAAAAAAAGCATCACAGTTTTCACTAAAATATAAAGCAGCACAACCAAACATTGATAATAATTATAAATGTTTCTTAAGCACCAAATCAGCATGTTAGAATGAACCCCTCCCCCCACCCTGCTCCTAATATCTTTAGTGATATTAATATTAATCTCTGCAGCTTAAGCAAAAATCAATGCACTCATTCACTCATGAAGTGTATTGAGGAAAGTACAGTCGTGTTTTGTCATGTTTTTTTTTTGTTGAGGCTCTTGGTCTTCCAGAGGTTACGAGGATCGGGTTTGTGTGAATGCTAATTACATGGGCTAGACTGGCTTGACACTACACTGTTGATTTCACACAATGGCTTCAGGCCCCGCCCCCACAATGCACCTGCTGTCCAATCAGAAGTGGGGGTTGTCAGGAGGTTGGGGTTGGTGGGCTCTTTTCTGTTGTTGTGTGTGAGAGAGCTGAAATGGCAAATGACTTCTAAGCTTTCTCTTTCCTTTTCCTTTTGAAAGTCTCAGTCAAGACAGCAGTCTCCGCACAATGACTCAGGGAATCTGTCTGCCTGCCATGTAACGTTGTATATAAGCTTTCCACTTCACAGACAAAAGGTAAGCCTAAAATGTCATGTTTTGTGTGACTGTATTTTGCTTGCATTATATTTGTATTGGATACAAATTTGGTCTAATTAACAAGTGAGTTTTTAGTTAGCATCAGTCACTGTAAATTAAATATTAATCAGCAGTTCTCTCACAAATGTGAGAGAAGTTACTATGTTAAAAGTTGTGATTATTCAGGCATCTTCACAGATCACTGAAGCAAACAACAGGCCTCTGAGGTTCTGCAGTCTAGAGCTCATTTACATCCCATTCACTTCAAGACATTTACTTTCAAGGAACAAGTTTAAATATCAAAGTAGACAAAAGTTTTGATCTAAAACACAGAATGCAATCTTTGCCTATATAAAACTACTGTGTGTTTGTGTGGGTTTATTTTCGGCATAAATATGCCAACATAAAGATGCATGCAAATGACCATTTTACGCTCTTCACTCTTAATGAACTGCTTTTAAGTCCCTACATGTCCGCTGGTTGGTCTATGACCTAAGAGCACGTACATCGGGAGCTAAAAGGCTTCAGACCGCAGGTCCCTTTGTGTGTTTTAACCTCTGGGTCAGTATAGCTGATTGCTGTTGTGCTGTCAGTCATTATATATGTGTGATCTCTCTTTACTCTGCTAGAGACCCTCAGGAGTAGATTGTCACTGCCACAAGATTAATGACACTCATCTGTTTGCTTTAAAACCATATGCTGTCTAGAGATGAAATAGAGCCTGTGGATTTCTGTGTAAGATGTGTGATTTAATGCGGAGAACTTAAGTTAAGTCACGTTAGATAAGAAATTTCAACTTCATTTAACAGACTAAAATGCAAGTTTGAGCTGTCAGAAAGCAACTTGCACTGACATATCAGCTCAAATATTAAAATATGTAAGTACCACTGTTTTGTCTCAAGATCCACACCAGATTTTTAAAGGTTAATTGTAAAAGCTAGTAGCTACTTAAATGTGCTAATTTTACTAAAGCCTAATCCTGGTTTAATCTAAACCTTGTCTGTGAAACCAGGCCTTCATATTCCAGATTGTAATCCTATTTAAAGAACTTGTTTACTGCATGTTTCACACATTAAGTGTCATGTTAATTCAGACTGGAAATAAGTTACTTGTGAAAACACTAGTCTAATGTCCGTCGCAGAATGAAATTGTCAATGCTACGTAACTAAACACTGATGGAAACAAGCACTAGAGCATGTTAATGTCCTCAGAGAATGTGTTCAGCCTTAATGATTAACCTTTGAGGTCAATGTGTCTCACTGCTTCTTAAAATGCCTATAGGGCAAGTGCAATATATTTCAAAAATGTGGGCGACATTAGACTTTACTCGCTAGTCATCAGTTATAAGGCCTTCTGCTTGATTTTGGATTGTAATTTTTTTTTTTAAATGTAGGTACTTGCAACTGAAGCCAGAGGGCTTTATGCAAATGGATATATTAGTGACTCTGGTGCATTCAGTAAACTGAATAATGCATGAAATAAATGCGTTTGGATGATTAGAATTCATACAGTAGGTTGTAGTTCCCCATAATATGAGCCTTTGCTATAATTAATGGGCTAATGTGTTAAACCATCCATCACCCACAATTCTGTCCTGTTGGTTTGGCGTTTGTGCTTTGTCATTATTTTGTTAAAAAAAAAATATGATTAATATGACTGAATTTGTGGGTTATCTCATAGCTGTAGGCATCAATCTTAGATCTTTTTATAAATTACTTTTTGAACAAAACAAGATTATCAATCTACATGCATAATCAGTGTCCTCATTCATTGGCCTCTTGCGATGGAGATATGGTTTCTCTTTATCATGCTTAAACTCTAGATCCTAATGCGTATTTGCCCAATCCATGCTAATAGTTATAATATTGAGGTGCTTAACAAATATAAATGAGGACAATTACAGGAAGTCAAATGTTCGGAGACTTTACCATATCTTTTACTGTTTATTTTAGGTGTCACTATCAGTGTTTCAAACATGGCGGCAGATCTGGCTCACTGTTCTTGTTCAGCTTCTTGTTGATTTGGTGGCAAGTGACAACATTGACTTCTACAATCTCATGCCTGCTGTAGAAGGTGAGTGTGCCTGTTCAAAAGTTTGGGATGAGTACGAAGTAGTAAGAATTTAACACATTAAATATATCAAGTGACTGTAAAGACATTTATAATATTTAGCTTTTCTTTTGAACTTCTATTTATCAAAGAACCCTGAGTATCAGTTTCCACAAAATGATTAAGCAGCACAACTATTTTTAACATTCTTAAGCAGCAAATCAGAATATTAGAATGATTTCTGATGGATCATGTGACACTCAAGACTGGAGTAATGATGCTGAAAATTCAGCTTTGACATCACAAGAATAAATGGCATATTAAAATAGAAAATAGTTTCATCTTAAATCAGTTATCTATTGTGATCAATAATTCACAATATTACTGTTTTACTGTATTTTTGATCAAATAAATGCAGCCTTGGTGAGCATAAGAGACTTCTTTTTTAAAAAAAAAAATAAAATCTTAGCGTCCCCAAACATTAACAGTGACCTAACAGTGACCTGTTAAGCAATAATATACTCGTCTGTTGACATGAATGTTATCACAAGATAAAGCATTACCATAAATGTGACTTCATACAATAGTGCAGTGTTCATGTCTGCACAGCCACCCCGTTTCCCAAGAGTTTCAAGTGCTTCACCTGTGAACAGGCCTCAGACAACTACAGCTGTAACCGCTGGGCAGAAGATGTGTGGTGTCCTCAAAGTGAGTTTACAAAACACAAACCCAACGCTCTCAGACCGTGTCTCTTGATAAAGATTATTCCTGATATCCCGTTCCTTCATTTATAGATACCCAGTACTGTATGACGGTACATCACTTCTACCATCATGGGAAGACAAAATTTGTTACCAAACGATGTGCAATGCACGAAGAATGCCAGTTAGCCGGCTGTAGACATCACAAAAATACACACCATGTGAGTATCCACATATCCACTCTTCATTGTACTTGAATACATGGCAACATATTACATACATACAGTAATCTCTTATACAAAAATTGGATTCACTTGTGACTGTGTTGCAGGAGTGTGTATCTTGCTGTGAAGGGATGGTTTGTAACGTAGAGCTGCCGACCAATCACAGTAATGCTGTGTTTTCTCCGAGACAGACCCACAGCTCAGCAGCACCAACTTTCAGGAACTGGGATACTGTGATCCTGCTTATCCCGGCTCTCACTGGACTGTTACCGTTGTGATCCTCAGTCATGAGAACTTGTTTGGTGATGAACAACACTACAAGTGAAAGAAGCCAAAAAGACATCATCCACACTGGAATATTAATACAGTCAGATGGATGTTTTCATTAAGTTCACAGTAATATCATGTTGGAGAAAGCTATCTGTTGGCATTCCCATCCATCTCAATGGCAGGATGTTGCAGGACTCCCTGGAAGAACATGATTTGAGATCCATGACTCGTCTGCCTGTAGTGGTACCACAAGAAGAAGATGAGCACTAGTGACTGTTTGGAGTCCATTTTTATGCTTTCTGACATTGATAAATCTATTATAATATAATTAAATATTTGTGACTTATATGTTGCTCGTAAACATTTTTAGTCTGTCAGAAAACACAAATACATTTGAATCTTAAAGCGGATGCATTTTGCAGTCATATGTTGGTTACAGCCATAGTTACAGCATCAACCAGTAGGGGTTAACTAGCTGGAAAGTGCTAAACAACAAAACCTAACTCTTTAATGGATTCAGTGAGAAAAAAAGCAAGATGTGTCCAGAAGAGCTGTCAATGGAGTACTAGTACGGCTTGTGACGGCTGCTACTAATGATGTGCTAAATCGGACCGAAAAAACAGACGGCTATGGCAAAGTAGCATTTAGCAGCTAAAGCAGTGGGTTACACTCATGCTGCCTCGCTGGATTTGTATTGAGCAAATTGAGGCTCATTCTGAGCATTGGATATCTCTATGTGGGATGGTCCTGTGGCTCTGTTCCCAGATTCTGTCACACAGGCCAAGCACAGCAATGAGAGGACGCTGGACGTGTTGTTCTAGTTTTCTAAACAATGCCAATGTCTCTAAAAGAGATTTTGATTGCTTTGAGAACATTCACCTGCATCACATACAGTAAGCACTAATTAATTAACTACATTTTGGGTTATTCGGATTTGACTATTGCAAACTCTGTCACCATTTTTCTTAGCATTTTTTTGTCCCAAAAACCTTAAATGAATAAAAATGTGACCTTACTCGATTTTCCAGTGAAATGCCAGGCTTCTCTCCGGTGACATATGCCGTAATTCTCCAATCATTTAGTCCACTTAAACCTTTTATACGATCAACTGCAAGCTCACATTCAGACCTCCCACCATTCAATTAACAACCGTTAGATATGTAGAACCAAATCCTGCTGTAAATTTCTTTTTTCGATAATCTGTTTCACTGTCACAATATGGAGGATAAATTTGTTGCGACTTCTGTTTATTTCATTTGGACTAAAAATGAGCTGAAATGTCCAATAAAAATACATTTATATTAAGAAATGAATACAAACTAGAGCTAGAGACTTGTAAAACCTTACCGTGAGACCGTGTTGCTTTCCATGACCGTGGAAGTTATGATAAATAGTCTTGTTTACTTTCATTGGATTGATTGAGTGTGTAAACGGCTCCTCGTTTCTTTAATCTATAATATACCGCTGTGCTTTTTGTATGAGAGCAGCAGGGCTACGTTTTTAAAATTCTTTCAACGGTGATCTGAGAACAGTTCTGTCTTTTTACATGAGACGGCCCAGGTTTCAATGCAGAGGAGCGAGCTGAACCTCGAACAGTACAAAAGAGCAACCCCCCCAAAGAGCTCTGAGAACAATAAAAACATTCCCAAGAGGATCTCAGTGTGGGACACAAAGCCGTGGACCATTAATATCATTGCTGTCCGGAATAATGAGGGGTTTTCATTCTCCAAACCAAACATGACATATGGCTTTTCCTCTAAAATGGTTGCAGAGGAAATGAGATTTGGTTTCTGTGTAGCTGCTTCACTGACTTATGAAGTTAAAGTGTGCGAGTGTGTGTGTGTGTGTTCCTGCTCTGCTGACTGTCTCGCCGTGTGTGCTGTTTGCTCTGGCTGCTGGCTGTCTTTGTTCTGGTTTTATTAGGCGTAGAGTTGGAGTCTGTCACTTTCCGGCTTTGAAGAGTCATTGATCTCCCATTGAGAAAAACAGTATCAGTGCTGCTGCTCTCATCTGTGTCCTTAGTATTCAGAACTCAATCTGTGAAAACAAGGCGGCGCTGAGTTTATGGCTCTTATCCATCCAGATGCATTACTATGAGCATGTTTGTAAAAATATAGTAGCATAGCTACTTTATTATGCAGTGGTTTATTATGCAAAGGTTATTGGAAATCTTTTCAAAATCAAGCATGCAAATTATGATGTAATTGTTCAAATGCAATCCCCAAAAATTAGAATTATTTGAATGAAAATGATTTAGAAGTATTTAAAATGTTATACAGGTCATTAAGCCAATAAGTTTGTAACCTACTTTGTTGATCTTCTTGCTTCCAAAATTTCATGCTGGAGAACATGATCGTCAGGTTTTTAGAATAATATGAAAACAAATTAATATATATGTTCACTTTTGGTGCTGATAATCTCATTTATACTAAAAAAAATAGACATCATTGCAGAACATTGTGTTTCCTATATTTTCCCTGCAATAAAATGTCACTAGATTGTAAAGGAAGACATTTGGAACTCATTGGAAAGTCCCCGCATACATTGTTATTAATCAAAAAGAAAATTGACGTGATTTGATTAATGAATTATTGGATTATCCAGTGATGCGTTTAGTCATAAGGGTGGCTGTAAAATTGTACGTCATAAAAGTAAAAGTAGTACAAAAACAACATTCATTTACTGAATGGCATTTGATACGCTCAAACAATGAACAACCGTCATTCCTGCTCTTGTTTTTTATGGTGGCGCCACATAAATGTGTGTTCTATTGAAGTCTGGGGATTGATGATGTCTCCTCACAGGCATCTTCAATAATCGTGTTCTAAGTTAAGGAAGTCGACTCGTGATTGGCTGTAATGTACACATCTTGAGAAAACAAAAAAAAAAAAACAATCAATAAAACCTCATCTTAAAATAAGAACATAGAGCTTTAATAATCATTATGTATATATATATACTTTAAATCTGGAATAAATCTGGAAGTATTGCTCTGATATTACAAGTGTCCGGCCATTACCACTTGGCAGCTGCTCTACGTCTTTAGTTGCTGAGAATGAAATGAAAATGCAATGAGAAAAGGCTTCTCTACTGCAAGGACTCTTGACAAACCAGAAAGTTCCATTGAACACAAATTCCCTCATTGGACAACCCTTCTGTGGTAATCCCAAAACAACACTGGCTGCATTTGATCATAGGACCTGTCCTGTAATCCGAATGAGCCAGTCGGCAGTATTGTCCTCTTGTGTATATGCTATGTGACGGCCAGCGGAGCTTAACATTCCACTTCAGGGGCAGAGATCACTGCACTAATTGGCAGCCGACAGTGTTTCCAGAGAGATTTTGTTCTCCATTAGGGATCTGACCTCTCAGAAACTTGGTTGAACCAGACCTCAGACAGCCCTATGTATACCCTCGGTGGCACTTAGTCATGGGAGGATAAAAATACCAATGGCCGAGAAGTTATTTTGATGGAATGCAGAGCAGTGGCCCTCAATAGTGTTTTAAATGAACACTAAGAAAGTCTGAAACTGAAGTAACAAACAATTGCTTTCTTCCAAAATTTAGGGAGCTGCTTGCAGAGGTAGCATTTTTGGTCATCAAGGCACATTCCTGATTTGAAGATTGTTACAGAAGGTAGGCCACATCAATAAATTGTCTTTTAAATTGTTGTCACATTTACCGATTTGTCTAGCCAATTTCATTAGGAATCCTAGCGATCTGCAGATTTTGCAATGATTAAGTTGGTCTTGCAGGTTGACAGTGCTGACCAGAAGAAAGCTGTTTAGTTTGAAAGCGACTTCTGTGTGAATGGTGCTACAATACTGACGTGCAGCTGACAAAGTAGGGCAGGTGTTCTTTCTCTGTGATCTTTAAACACATGTGAAGAGCAGTTTCTGTAAAGTCTGACGACTTGCTGAGATCTAACACCCCCTGCATTGCCAACAAACCTTTCAACATGTAGAAAAAATAACTTAGGGCTGATGGAAAGTACATACTTGGCCCCTTCTGACCCTCTCTCACCAACTTTTAAAGACTGACCAGGAGTACAATTTGAATGCAGATTGTTGCTGCGTGACATAATGGACTTTTAACGTGTTCAACAACTAATCTCAAATTCATTTTTGAGCAGGAAAAATGCTGAAAAAATGGGCAGAACCCAGCGGAGATAGAAGGGACGAGATGAGGGCGGGGCTTAGTGGGGTGGTGTGCACCTGAGAGCCGCTGTCAGACTCTAAAATGGAGAGTGACAGGAGTGACGCAAGTAGCTTTGCAACAGAGCAGTCATTTTAAGTCAAGGACTTTTCTTTCCCCTTCACTTGAATGTATGCCGTTTATGGGGGTATGGACGGCGCCATCTTGGAAAATCTTGGTTAATCCTAACCCCGCCAATTCATATGAGCAAAAGGGCGGGCTTTGTGTGAGATTGAGCCGGACGGTGGACGCTCCTCTTTAGCCAAGCAAAATGCACCGGCGTGTTTGTCGACCCCAGAGGATTAACTTTAGCCTAACCATAAATTGTGATTAAAATATACATGATCACTCACATTAAGATGCCACTGCGGTGGTGGAGTCCTCGCAGGAGGAGCAGCGTTTGGCACTACGTTGCTTTTCAGCGCAAGCTTTGTGGATAAGCCCATTTCTACCGTTACCATGACCACTGTAACGTTACTAAACATAGATACATCTACACTAATTTGATCCTGATGTAGTACAATGCAACTAACTTGGCTACACAAAATAATTTAAATAACTATATATAAATGCTATGCTAAATAGATGCTAAAATCTATACTGATCATTTTCAATACTAATAATTCCAACTCTTGAGAAGTGATTTTGACAAAACAGGATGGTTTTTATCCTGCCAAGGCCATGGTGAGCTCGTACCAAGGATGTGGTGAGCTGGAAGCACGTCACCTACAACCCGTTTTGTCAAGTACCACCGCAAACATCCAATAGGAAAATTTAACTGCAGTAGCCACTGTTCAACCTGAAGAGGGCAGCACTTTTCGTGTCTTTTTGACGTTTTTACACCATATATTGTAGAATTAAAACACTTTATACCCAAATGTCAAAAAAGTTACTCGAACCAATGATCAGCACTAATAAAGCCGCATTTGTACAGATCATCAACTAAAAAAAGTTACCCTTTAAGCATTCATTTCAGCTAAAGCCTAAGAACTTAAAATTCAGCTAAATGTTTAATTGTCCCTCCCACATTCAATTTGTTAAAGACTTTTGATTCTCCAAAATTCCAGAAATGAAACCTTGTTGGTTCTCGTGATCAAGCAAGCGATTTGAGCGTCCGCTATTTTATGTGTTCAATTGCATTGATCAATGTTTCTATATGAATAAAAGCACGTGGATTAAACCACAAAATACACATGAAAATATGTTCATTACAAAAACTTTCCCTTGATGATCAAAAAGAGAGAATATTAAAAAATATTAAAGGAAAAAAAAGTCTAGACTGGGATTACATGAGGCTGAGTAAATGACTGACATTACAATGTAATGTGACTTTTCATGACCCCAAAACAACAAAAATCACCTAAAGCAAATGTCAGATGAAAGCAGGGGGAAAGGACTTGGCATTAGATGTTAGAATTAGAAGTATAGGAATGCAGAATTGCTAGCGTTTCATGGCTAAATCCTCTTTTACAGATGGGCATTTGTCTCATTCGGTAGAAATGATTGATGTGTTGAGGAAGGATGGTTGCTCCTTGAAGAGACCAGCGTGAATGATTGAAGCATGCCGGAGGCACTAATGCCTTCACCACTGTCCCAATAGTACACATCATCAAAGCCAATTCGTTCATTCAGTTTGAGATGATTATGTGCCTCTCGCATGCCAACCGACTCAACTAGACGTCTGGTGACAGGTAAGAGGACATACCAGGTGTGTTATTCCCCTCTGGAGGTAAATAGTATTAGCTATGATGAGTAATAATGACTTGTCAGCTCTTCAATGCTTGAATGTCATGATTCTTTTTTTTTTTTTCTTGGAAAAGGAGAAAGTAAATTTTAGAGTAGAATAAATCTTCAATTGGAATCATCTCCATCACGAATCTCAACACAAATTCCTTATATTGTTCCTAAGAGAGCGTTCAGGGCTATAATGACTACCGGTGTTGGTTTGCAGCTGTACAGCCCGAGGCACAAATAACAATGGCTGTTTAATCTGTTTGTTACCTTCTCCGGTGTGTTTATAGCAGCTCTATTTTCAGACGAGCTTGAGGAATGTAGAAGTTCTAGAGCAGATCCTAGGTTTATTTACAGTATGTGGTCTTTCTAAAGAGAGCTAGCAAATCTTTTCGAGACCACACGTTCATTATTCGCTTAAAATTTTCACAGCTGCTGTAAAACGATTATAGAAACTTTTGTCTAAACAAGAAAAGGTCGGTGCATTACAGAAAGTGTTCCTCGTTCCTTTAAATGCTATTTTTGTAAATATGTAATGATGCCAAAAGCGTGCAAGTAATTGAGATGGAAATATTTGCCTTCCCGGTTTCTCCAGTGTCTTTGTGAACTCCTCTTTCTCTGCTACTCGCTGTTCATTTCAACCTGTAGTAAAATTATCCTTATCTCGTGGCTCTGCATACCAGCGAGGCTCTGCACCTCCATTACATGAAATCTGACCCTACAGGAGGAGGTTGTAATTATGTCTGAACTGCTGATTTTAGATTTAAACTTCAAGCGGAATCTAGCCATGCGCAAAATTTGTACATAGTGCTGATGCTCTTTTCTCCTAATGTCAGGCTGTTCCACTGATATATCTGACATGTGGACACTATCTCAGCCTCCCCTGTCAGAAAACAAATTCATGTAACGAGTCGTACATGCTACTTTTGCAGAAGCAAAGTATACTAAGCAAACTTTGCCTGTCTTTTTAGCCAGCTAATTCGATTTTTGTATTGTGTCCTATGGTACTTCCATTCAAAATGAGAGATGTATAGTGAGTAAACTACTATGAAAACACTATAGTATTAACATAGCTGATCTCACCTCATGATCTACTCCTGGCATCAATCTCTCTGCACTTCCCTAAAACGACAGAGGCTTCCCTCACTGCTGTCGAAATCCGCTCACTACAAATCAAACTCTCATCCTGTGCAAAGGCTCCTGGCTTTGAAGTTGATCTTTAGACACAGGCTTTTAAGTAGCTATGATGGATTTATTCACACTTTTATGTTAATGATTTTAGGGCCCAATAGATTTTCCAGAGGACGTCAGTTGTCTTCAAAACACCAAATCTTTAATTGCATATTTAATCATCAATATTTTGCAGGCTACACACATACAAAGAGAGCCAACTGCTGACAAATCCTTTACCTATTTCATTTATTTATATTATAATTTATTTATATTACTTAAAATAAAAAATAAAAATATTCAAAGTTATTTAAAACTATAATTTAATTTATTATCAATACTTACGATATATTAAAAAAAAAATCGTCAACAGCTTGTCTTGCTGCATGCCACACATGTCACATTTCATCAGGCTCTCTTTCTTTGAGTTCGTAATTGTTGCCCTTGGGGAAACATTTTGGATTTTTGTGGCATGAAGTATATTACAACCGATTCATGACATCAGTGACTATAATATTTGGAGGTTTAGCACACAATTAGTTAATAACAAGTTAAGCACGGCATATTTACTGCGAGCATACTTAGTGTGTGAGGTTGATGCTTTAATCAAAGTGATCACTGTGCACAAATTACAGAGACAGTCCTCTTGAAGCTACTTGCAGGGTTTAGGGCCTTGCTCAAAGGCACAACTGTGACAACAGGGGGGGTCTGTGATGGATTCCTGGTTTACGGTTCGACCCCCCTCAGCCCCATAGAGTCCTCACAAAAAAAAATGTACTTGCAGATTTACGTGACCTACTTGAACACCAAATAAGTCCTTCAGAACCGATCTGGTTGGCATATGCTTAGTTAGTTTCTCTTTTTACTTTGAATATATATCATAATGGCTGTAAATGTGAATTATCTTGTCACAGATCGGTTATCTTAGGGTACTTTTGCTCTAAAAATCTTTCTTGGTTTTTGTTTAATAGCTATTTGGTTGTGGCTCACAGAGAGGAAGTTTTCGATTGGACATTTACTGTGTTTTAATCACCAGCAGAGGGCCAACTAAAAATATTGTTTTAAAAGCTAGTGAACTGCCAATCTAGACAGCATTTTTGTCCATAATAAATGCACACAGCGTTTTTGCCACCAGATGCGATTGAAGTCAATTCACGCGTCCATTATGCACAAAAAGACTTTTAAAACATAATTATCGATTGAACGTTTGTCTGATAGATCAAATGTGGATGTACACTAAAGTAGCATACAATAAAAAATATATTGATACAGTGGACACGTGCTTATAGTTATCTGCAATACCAGATTTTTAGCCATGGCTTTTGGCAGGTAGCGTGTATAAAACTCAGGCTACTGTGTGTGTGCGTGTGTGTGTGTGTGTGTGGATCCATCGGGACGCGCCTCCTCTCGACCTCTGATAGGCGCAGCCGAGCGTCTCATCCGCCTTTTAGGAACCGAGTTCACAGAGATTCAGCTCGGACGTGTCATGAGTACAGACAACTGAAAGGACACTATTGATATACATGACTTTCTTCGAATCTTGCCATACAAGGATAATTCTGCCGTGATAAAAGTTTGACTACGGTCGTTTGAATCATTTTCGGTAGGTAACCTTTTTATTTGACCTGCTGGGATTGGATTAATGACATAGCACACCCAAATGACCTGTTTTTATCCATGAAAGAGTGCTTTTTTACCTTTTTTGGTGTGAAATGCTTTTAATTTACTGTACCTCTCTGATCCAAACCACATTCGAAAGATAATCAACATTAATTAATAACAGCCGCAGACTGTTGACAGCGTTGCGTCAACCACGTTTGCATTATAATCAATTATAGCATAGCCTACTGAAACGCACTCACGAGCTAAACGGTTCCAGTGGTTACAGTGAAGAAGGCTACACAATGATAGAAGAATGAAAAAAAAGGCTAGTCATAGGCTACCTATTTATGAATTATACGACAAAATCATGTTTTAAAATGTGTAATTTTACTGTACAAATATTTTATAAGTAAAAATGCATGGGTATTTAAAATGATATTTTTATTATTTTTTTTAATATGCTTTTTATTAGTTAGTTTTAATTAGTTTATTATTTATGGGGGTGAGACATCCCCATGATTGTTTAGATTGTTTATTTTTTAAGTTAGCTGCTTCTTATTTATGTAATCCTTTATGTAGGCTACATTATATTGTAGATTTTATGTTGGGTTGTTTTAGGTTATTTAGTTGTTTTATGTTTTAGGTTATTTAAACATTATTGCATTATTGAAGTGTTGTATTATAGCCTGATGTTTGTGTCTTTGTGTGGGTAACCAACACTGCTATGTATTCATATTACTATTGACTACTGTTGCTGAAGAGGCATTTTGGTTAACTGTAAATTATCATACGGGCTTTTATTATATTAGCTTTCTGTATTATCAGTGCATTTTACATGGACAAACAGACAAGCTAAATATGTGTGTGTATTTACATTATATATTTTAGTGAACAAACATGAACTATAAATTATAGGCTTACAGTAAGCAAAATACTATGGCATCTGTATTTTTTTTTTTTACAAAAGAGTTCTGGGTTTTTATTATTTAAAGTTTTACTTTTTAAATAAATGTTTTTGACTAATAATGTACATATATTGTTAACCTATAGACAATGCCATTTCAAAGGTTAAACAAATGGCCGTCCTGTCAAACAGTTGCACATTTTTAATAATATTTTACACTATGCAATAAAACATACAAATTTATCTCTGTAAATTACACTGTACTTGTCTTAAACACAGTGCTGGGCAAATAAGCGGGTTATCTTCCATGCTCGTTAAATGTATGTATTTTGACGTTCTGTCAAATGCTAGTGGTGACCTGTCACGCACATGAAAGGTCAGGAATTACCTTCCCTGCCCACACTGTTCAGTGTCGTGTAGCCTATTTGTATTGTATTATATGGAACTAATCAGGATTAAAGCACTTTTGCATCCACTAGTGTGAATATATGCACAGCAATGGATCTATTATATTTCAGATTAAAATATGCAGCAGGTGCGGATACAGCAGAGCATGTGCAGTGATTTTATGAATTTGATATGATCCCCTGCCTTGATAGCTTTGTGTGCTGCTTTGTGTTTGCCGTGCTTGTAGGAGTGGTTCATTCATGGTGTGCAGATACATTAGTTATTTCCATTTGTTCTCTGGCAATCTTAATATAGCTTTGTATTAGATATGCAATACAGTATGTAGGTCACTGCAATCCTTGATAGTATTATGCAGGGTGTAATGTAAAAATGTTTGTTTATTGTTTTTTGGCTTACAGTCAATGACTAATGTTGCCTGACTAGGCAAATCACGTCTTCTCATTCCAATGACCTTTTTTATGAAAATGTAGCCCAGACTGCAGTTTTTCTTTTTATAGGGAAGATGCTTCATCTGACATAGCTGTAATGCACCTGCGGTGTGGTGGAGAAGACAAATTACTCCATGCTCATTTCCACAGTCAGTTTTTTTGTTGTTGTTTTTTGTGCAAAAGATTGTGTGAAACGCATTTTATCTGTGAGTACAGACTCAACACAGGCAGCCAAGGACACAAGTGCGAAATATTCTTAGCAGTGAAAGGAAATCAGTTGGGTTACTTATGAGCCGAGCTTCCTTTGATATCAGAAAACATTTCCACTGACGTGGAAAAAGCGCTATCTTGGGAAAGCCCTGATGACATCACAACGACTGAGACCATTTCAGACAAAGCAAAGTGAAAGAAAATTGACTCATATTGTCATTTTCTTCATATATCATGGGAATGCTTTGCAGTAATATTAGCATTTGTTGATGCATAGGTAACATGAAGTAATAATGAACAATATTTATAGCATTTATTAATCTATAGGTGTAAACGTTTATTTAATCACGTTTATTATCGTTGTTTATACTACAACTACCACTAATTATTATTATTTATATTATTATGTATAATTTACTTATTTTTACCATTGATAGCTAATATTGATATTATATCGTAATGCTTGAAATAATATTAACATTTTTAATTTAAATGTGTAATAATACAGTAAAGAATAAATAAATAAATTGATGATTGCTTAAAGTTAATGTAGATAAAGTGTTCAAAAATATTGGTTCAAATTCATATTGGTTCATTTGTAAAGCAATTTTCAGTGTTAAATGACAGTAAAGCCCATAGTCTCGTCCAGTCTGGGTCAAAGGCAGGGCATTGTCTTCTGCAAACATGCATAGGAAGAATGGAATTATACAGTGATGTGTGTCTAAAGCCCATCTGTAGACGGTCTGATTTTGTGGTGGGGCTGCAGTCTTGGTTGAAGGGACACGGTCAGAACAATGAATTCAAGAAGAAAATGTTTAAGAGATGAAAGGGTCCTCACCAGCGTGAAAAATGCATTTGTCTTAGTTTTTTTAAATCGTAGTACCCACGCACAAGATTTATCGTCCATTAGGTCTTGGGTTCACTTTATCTGAGTGGGCGCAGAAAGGCTTATATTTTATTTTCTACCTCTAAACTGAAGAGATTTGCATTTCGAGCTGTTTGTAAAACAAAGGGGTAAGTCTTAGTGAATGTGATCAGGGGTTATAGTAGATTTTGTTGTTCAAACTTGATTTTATTTTCATCAGTTAAATTTTTTAAAAGTGCTACCTAATAAAAAATCACTGTGTGCAAGACTTTACAGAAACATTTACAGCGCCATAGTGACTGACCCAAGAGTACTTATAGAGTCATTGTTTGCTAAAGAGTCATTATACTGAGTCATTGTTGGCAGTTTCACAAAATACATTATTATTATTATTATTATTTTACGTGCCCTTTTAATTTTTTCGTTTTTTGATTGTTGTTTTGACATTCAGTATCTCTATGAGTCAATATATAATTTATATGTTTTAAAAATGCTTTATAATAAAATATTTTAAATATGTGATGTAATTATATTATAAATAAATATAAACAAAAATTCGCCCTGCTAATACCTCTGCTTTGTTTGTGTGGAGGAAACCGACATCCTTTTAGGATTTGATGGATTAGCTTCACCAGACAACGGCTTTGAGTGGATACTTACCTTTAAAGAAACTTGTGACAGGAAGGCCCCGCATATTTACATATCCTCTGACCCCAAGAAACAGTTGAACACCTCTATGAGCACATGCTGGAGCTGGGGCAGGTGTTTCTCCAGATGGGTCAGCCAATAAACCAAAAGGTGTTATTTAAGCCCTTCTAATGACAAGGGCATGTAGGCATTTAGAGTTATATGGGTCATTATTGCTGACATACAGTATGATGAGGGTCATTATCTGACGTTATGATGCTGGCTGAAGTAATGTCACGGGAATGTTAGATATTGTCTCTCTTGTGTGTGTGCTTTGAATCTACATGTAATGTTACTGTGTTGTTTCTGGATTTCTCTTTTTTGTTTATTCTGTGGTACCTTTAAAATCTTGCTATATTATTGACTTTTGTCTTGAAATAACACTGCAATACCCACAATGTAATCTGTGGTTTACATGGAACATGCCACCTTTTTGCCATTGCGTGACCATCAGTGGTCTTCTAAAGCATCCCGTGTCGTAGTGGGGGAGGGGGTGCAGTGCTCCATGTGCTGATCAGACTCTCCATTACCCAGAGTGCTTTCTCAAATGGGACGGTGAGGCAGAAGACAGAGCGATGGCTTCATCTGACCCCTTTGTTTCCCCTCACCATGTCCAGGAACTTGACAAAGGCTGATGGTCTTTGGATAATGACACTTCTCATTGGACTGAGCACATAACAAACGCTGTGCATCGGAGCGTATGAGAGGATCCCTCAACGCTGTGCATTACTTATGCTCTTTTTGAATTATTTAGCAAAGTTTGTTTTGCGTTAACTGCTTGAGTGACCAGGCAAAGATCACTGTCACTGGGTCAGTGCTAGTCCGCCTGAGGCGTCCAGCGCTATTAATGCGTCTGTTATTTTTGCACGTTACGCCCCATTATTCCAATATTTTAGCTTTACAACATGATATACTATTTATTTTTTTTATATGTAGCCTACATGGTTCATTATGGATAGGATTTTGCTCAGATATAGGCCTGTGTAAATCTGTGTGAATGGTGTTAGGAAGCTTTTGGCAGATTTTGATGCTAATTAGCTGCTCTTGCACCCCATTTGAATGCGTTACTGAACAGATGTATCCGATTTGTCTTACGGGGGCCTTTTTGCACCCTGAAGTGAAACTGCTGAATCCTTTGTCAGTGTATAAAAATGTATGAGTCTGCTAATATACCATGAACCAGAGGATTTTAAAGGTTTATTCACCTCAGCCACTGTTGTTCAGTATCATTGTAATAATATATATTATATAATTTTATTCAGCATTTCATTCATTGATTACTCTGCAATGACTGAAGTATTTCAATTTTCTTTCTTTTTTTTAATGTCTATTCATCAAAAAACCTGAAAAAAATATATTATGGTTTCCAGAAAAATAATAAGCAACACAACAGTTTTTTGTCATTGATAATGGTAAAAAAAAAAATTGTTAGCAGCAAATCAGAATATTAGAATCATTTCTGAAGGATCATGTAACGACTGGAGTCATGGCAAAGCTGAATTTTCAGAAGCCATGACAGGGATAAATTATGTATTTTTAAATACATTATATAAAGCAGGGATTTTAAATTGTTATTATATTTCACAACATTATTTTTTGCTGTATTCTTTTTTATCTAATAAATATAGCCTTGGTGAGGGTTCTTTCATAAAGGCTGAAAAATCTTACCGACCCCAAAACTTTTAAGAAAAATGTGAGTTTCTTGATTATGCTTTTAACGTTTATTTTCAGGTTTTAAAGATTTTCAAACAACCTATAGATAAAATAAATATGTTATTTGTACTGTTTGGTTTTTGAACCTTTTAATGTATTCACTGTTTATTTAATTTTTTTTTCTTATTTATGCATCAAGTGTAATGTTTAATATAAAAAGCCCAGGTGTTGCGAATTAGCCTTGGCTATAGCTAAACACTATTGTACCAACATGTGATTACTTCGAGAAGATAATCTATGTTCACTGTATCTGTCCCAACCAAAATAAACTATAAATAAACAAAGACATGATTTTAGATTTAGACAGGAAAGAATTTTTTTTTACTTCCTTACAAAGTAGCTAATAGTTCTTTTTCTTAGGGAATCTTACCTCCCTGACGCCTGTATATGTATCATCCCAGCAAACAAATTTAGGTTCTGGGAACGTTAGTTTTTGGTTCCCAGAACGTTCCTAGAACTTTCCCTTAAGGTTAGGGGAACGTTCCTGGAACGTTATAAAAATGGAACCTAAAAATAACCTACATGGAATGTTCCTATAACATTTTTGTTTGGTTCCCAAAGTAAATAACCTAATGGGACCATTCGGGAACGTTAGGGGAACGTTCTGTGTTTGCTGGGATGCCCTTATTTGTGATTTAGTGGGGGGAAAAAACAAAGGCATAAAATCCACATGCCTGGACTGTTCTTTTTGCCATTCTGCTTTGAACCCCATATGTATGCAGTCAATCTTGCTGTTGTGAAGTGCAGTACGTGTCTCCCTCCTCAGCATCAGTAGCAGATACACTACTTCAGCCTCTAGAGGCTTTTCATTTCCTTTGAACTTTTTCATTCCACGGGAATGCTTGAATGGATTCTTCGGGATAATTCACATTGCATATCCTGCGCTTTTAACCTGCTTGCTTTTTGACCGGACCGTTGAATAGTTTTCTTGGAAAAAAGTTGATTTGTATATGCTGTATATTTATTACAGAATGACAATCTGAAAGCTGAGGTGAAATATTTTCCAACATTTGGGTGGTCTGTGAGACACTAAGATTGACGCAAATGTCCTTATCGCTGTTCCTTGTTGTCCCACGTTCATTGCTTTAAATCCCCATGCCTAATTGTAGTGGATTTTCACTGGCATGTTTTTGATGAACTGTCGTCTTTAATGGTTCATGTTTACAAAATTAAATTAAGTAGGAATATTTTGTCTTCACCGCTGGAGGCTTTCCATAAGTTGACTGTTTTGCAAAAAAATATTTTTTTTATGTTTTATTTTATTTAAATGATGACATTTTATTCACAATCATTCTCACATTCAGACCTTGAACAGACAGTGCTCTTATGTTTAGGGAATTTTGCTAATAACGATGTTCTTTGACATGGTATGTTGACAAAATCACAAGCTCCTCCAGTGTCAGGTGATCTTTAAAAATACCCACGATGTCTGAACTGCAGATGTTTACATGTAAATATGAACAAAAGCCTCATAGTTCAGAGAGTGGGGTGTGTGTTTTCCCCCATCTGATTACACTCAGTCACACTCTGTCCATCATCACCGAGTGTAAATTGTTGGGAGAATGTGAGGTTTTGCCATCTGAGCCCCAAAGACAAAAGAGGGAGCAAATCCTTTCATGAACATTCCTAATTATCCCTTTTTGCCGCTTTATCCTGTTATGGTTCTGCTGGCCCAAAGTTCAAGGGAATCAAACTTACCCTATACCCCACCCACTTAGTGTTCTACAGCTGCCACACAGATATTTTATCCCTCCTCGGTTTGACCCACCCCACACGCTCAGACATTTTATGGTTGGACAGATTCAATAGAGCCCATAAGTCTTTCCCATATAGTTTCAAGAAGTGGGATCACCAAACAAGAGGGACAGAAGAGATGCTATTGCAGAGGTCATTATGATCTAGCTTAATCAGTTAAACCCAATTCTACAGTAGATCAAAAATAAAAATTCTGTTATTATTTACTCCGGATGTAATTTAAAACCTGTTTTGTGTTATTTGTGCATTTCAAAAAGAAAACATTTGGGGGAAAGTATATATAATCAGCATTAAATTATCCCCATAAAGTTTTTTTTGTTTTTTTGTTTTTTTTTACTGCATGTTTCTGTTACATCAGGACAGTTGTTTTATAACCCTAACATTTTTACTTTATCCTCAACCCCCCAAAAAATTAATTAAAGCAATTAATCAATCAAAATATCAATATTTTCCCTCCAAATTTATTCATGTAGCACATGGCGAATTGTATCATTAATATTGTTCCAACAGAGCTCTTTTAAGGCAGAGAATCTTTTCTGCATTATCTGGAGCATTTGAAGTTTATTTTTCATTGTGTTATTCTGAGCTACATGACTGATTCCTTGGATCTTTGGATGTGTCAAGAGTCTGAAGAGGGGATTAAAAATTATGCAGCTGAATCGGACCACTTCAAACGAATAGTGCCGGATTAGTGTGTGTGTGTGTGCACGTAGGATTTCAATTAGCTGGTCTGTGATTCTGATCCAACGTGACTCCTTTAGTCTTGACCTGGTGCACTATAGGGCAGAGGCATTGCTCGATGCCATTTGACTTGTGATAACAGGCAGGGCTCTGTTGTGCCCTCTCTCTCAATTTGCATTATTGTCCATTCTGTATTGAGGCTTTCCAGGGAATTTTGCTTTACGGTTTTTAAGGGGTTGTGCTATATTTTAGTTTAACTCTATTCATGGACTATGAAGAGAATTTATGTGCTATTGTTATACTGTAACTAATAACAGCCTCTTGTTTTGTGCAGTTTCTAGTGTAATGTTTTACTTCTTTACGAAATGCTGATATTCAGGTGTTTGTGACGGACTGGAAAAGAGCCACAACTTGCAGTTTGTGGCTTCCTTGCCACTCTTCTCTTTTAATTTCTCAAACCTGTGCAAAATCTGGTCCAACAAGTTTTGGAAGTCACAGGAGAGGATTTGCATTTCTTTCCCTCCATTAATGGGAGCGACTGCCATTCACAGGCCAATTCACAACCCAGAATATCGTGTTTCTGACCTGAGTTAGTCTTTTTCTCCTGGCACTGGCTCAGGCAGGAACTCCAGAGCTCTTGACCTGCGGGGAGACTCAATCCTCACCAAGCTGTCTCTCGCCTCCACCCTGCTGGGTCTGAGTCAGCCAGTGACCTGCAGGAATGAGATGACATGAGTGTGACTGGATGCATCATGCTGTACAGAGAGGAAGTCAGGCTTCTAGAGCTCCCCCAGTCATTCTTACACGTGCAAAAAAAAAAAAAAACTGTTTTGTTTTAAAAGCTGTGTCACTCATGCAGTCAAATGACTAATGCTTCTCTTTTTCTTTCTTTCATTTCCAATGTTGTTGTTTTTCATGTTTGTATCATGTTTTTCAATACAAACTCAAAAATTTCTTATAAAATTCTTCCAAGACCGAATGATTTAAATATCTACATTAGATATATATTATACTATATACTTATACCAGTTTACAGTTTAATATCTACTACTTACTTACTTCTAAAAGTCAGTAAGATTTTGTTTCAAATTATTTTTATTTAGCTTTTTTTATTATTATTTAGCTTTTTTTTGTTTCATAAAGGAAAACAAAAAGGTATATGCATTTCCACAAAAATTAGAAGCAGTACAACTGTTTTCAACATTGATGATAATAAGAAAGGTTTCTTGTCATGTGACACTGATGAAAATTCTGCTTTGCCATAAATTTAATTTTAAAATATCTTGATATATACACATTTTATTGTATATTTGATCAATTAATTGCAGCCTTGGTGATAATAGACTACCAACCCCAACACTTTTTATATTTTCTAAAGAAGAGTGCCTTGGATTTCCTTTTCTCTATGACTTTGAATGGTTCCTTTTGAATATTTGTATTCACTTTTGGCAGTAACATCGGAGACAAACAACATAAAGCACACAAGTTTAATACAAAGTTAATGCGACTGAAAATTGATACTTAAACTGTTCCCTGCTGGTGAAATGACCTGCCTAACTTCTTTAGCCATTTCTTTAATTACTATGTAATGTCCTAACTAATGGACTTGTCACAGTACTTGCATTAGGTGGTGACACTGTTGTTGGTTTGATTGCTTGCATTGTTCTCCTCATTTGTAGTTCGCTTTGAATAAAAGTGCCTGCTAAATTATTAAAATGTACAGTAAATGTAAATAAAGTGTAACCGAGAATTCTTTTTTTATAAATCAATGTAGTACATCAGTGTACAGATGTGATGTGTTAATTAGAAATTGAAGACATGGTTTATGTGCAATTTTATGTTTAATCTTATTGAAAGACGTTTAAATGTACCAGTGGTTTTATATAGACATATAGTCATCCCTCCTTAACTTGCCTCAAAAGCATCACAAGGCTCAGAGACAGCATAAAAGCTGTACAGATGTACAATCAACCGAGTGCAAAAGGTCGTTTTGTTTCTGAGCCAGGTTCATGTTGTGCTAAAGTGTTTGCTCTCCAGCTATGCTTTAATGCATCGTGATCCACTTCAACACTCTCCAAACAACAGAATAGCCTGCTTAAACAAACCAACAACCGCAGTTTCCATTTTCCAGAGTGACTTGCAGGGGTGTAGGCTTTGATGACAGGTATTGCTCATGGCAGGCACCTGGCACAGCTTTAGAGGAGATCGGGCACTGAAGTTCAACCTGAGGCACTTCCTGATTGGTCTGGAAGGTTGCCTTTGAATGTCAGAGTAATTATTATGTGCCTTGTTTGGAAAGTATTTAAATTAAAAATTTTCCCTTGTTTGACCGCATGAGTTACAGTCATCATTATTATGATTAGAATGTCAACACTTAAAGTGAAATTGTTCATACAGTTATTAAGAACAGGTTTGCTGGCATTAGTGCCACTCATATGTTGTTGGTTTTTTTTTGCTCAACAAGGCTGCATTGATTTGAACAAACAATACAGTAAAAATAGTTATATTGTGAAATATTACTACAGCTTAAAATAACTATTTTCCATCGTAATATATTTAAAAATGTAATTTATTCCTGTGATGCAAAGCTAGATTTTCAGCATCATTACTCCAGAGTTCAGTGTCACATGATCCTTCAGAAATCATTCTAACCTGATGATTTGCTGCTCAAGAAACATTCGTGCTCATTAATAATTTGGTAGAAATCATGATTATTTTTTTTTTGTTTGTTTGTTTTCTTCAGGATGCTTTGATAAATAGAAAGTTCACAAGAACAGCATTTATTTGAATGACGCCAAACATTGAAATGGTAGTGTGTGTTAGCATGTACAGTGCAGTGCTTAGCATAAGTGAACACACCCATGCTAAAGTTGACTAAAAAATGAAATAAAAAAAAAAATCATCTTTTCAAAATTGATCTTAATGCCTTAATTAAAAAATGAGGAAAAATCCAACCTTTAAGGACACCAATTGTCTTTGTGAATTGTGAAATGTTCTTCATTAAAATACAGAGTGCGTAAGTCAGGACACCCCTATGTCAAATTCCCAAAGAGGCAGGCAGATTTTTATTTTAAAAGGCCAGTTATTTAAAGGATCCAGGATATGCATCCTGATTAGGTTATCTTGGCCTTTAGAATTAAAATAGCCCCACATCATCACACACCCTTCACTATAACTCAAGATTGGCATGTTTTTTTTTTTTTTTTTTTGGTTATAGCTGGTTTGATATGCATTGAGAGATGGTCTTATGGAAAGTACCCCATGCCAATGGTGAAGGGTATGTGATGATGCTTATGCTACACAGTGTAGTTGTTATGTCTCTGCATTTCATTATTTTTGAAGACCTCTTATCATCCATGTTCTCAAAGTTGTGGCCTGGGCAGCTGGTGTTTGATGGTCTAGGGCATGAGACTCTCCAATGACAGATAAAGCTGAATAAGATGCCTCGGTTTGAGGACACCTGTGTTGAAACTGAATCCATGTTTGCTTATCAGTAGGATGTATTTTTGTTACACAAGGCTTTCCTTACTTAACTCATTCCCTCTTCATGTCACAGTCTCATACAAAGGGTGGCTTTTATCTGAACTCATTTCACTGTAAGTAATCTAGTTTAAGAATTGTCTTCTACTGAAGATAGAAAATCATACAAAACAAGGGCAAATAAATGATGACAGAATTTCCATTTTTGGGTGAACTATCCCTTTAATGTTTTCTCTTGTCAAATCTATGATGGCAGAAATATACGTCATGAACTAAATAACTTAATTCATCTCTTTCATTGTAGAACTTTCCGCTTCTCTCTGTATCTGTTCAGCATCCACATGAAACGCATATACGGGTTAAATTCTTACTAATAATGCTGAAAGCCCAAGGGGAAAATCTAATTCATTACCTCCAGACTTAACGCATTATAGAGGTCAGTGCATTTATCAAAGGGGTGTCAAAACATACTTAAATTGTTTGTTGACATTCCCAGTCGAGGAGCAGCTTGTGGGACCAATCAGCTACAAACGAAAACTGATATGTACTTCTCTGCTCCTTTTCAATGGCACCTTAGACCTTCAGTGGAGAAAAGGATTGCTTTGAGGAAACCTGATGCTCTGTAACACGGCTGTGCTGTGCCACTCTACATTGTCTGAGAGGTCAGGAGCTTACACAGCAGCAGGAGCTCAGGGTCGCCCGGTGTCGGCCTATTTAATCATTTTTTTCTGAGAGTAGCACGGCTAACACATTAACAGGAGGAAATCTATTTTACATCCTCAGACGGGAAAGCCATTATAATCATATCGGTCATGCATAACTTTAAGGGTTCTTATTGTTTTTAAATGTATAAAAAGATGAATAAATAAAATGATCATTGATGATTTTGTTTCCTTCCAGGTTAAGATTGTAAATGAACCGATGGAGAAGAAAAAATACACAATGCAGCTAATTTTGACTTACCATCTCAAAATCAAAACTTGTTTGTTGCCATCATTAAATAATAGAGTTGAAAATTAGCTGTTTTGATTTAATATGCTGTAAATAAAGCAAATATCTCATACCTAATGACTGAAATATACTCAAACATTGCAAAAATGGTATACATTTCAAATTGTGTTTTTGTAAAAGGTTTAAGGCAACCTGGATGTTGCTCTGTTATATTTATTTGCTCTCTCTTATTATGAGTCAGCTTTTTGTTGAGGGGAATTTAATTTGAGAGTTGTAAACAAAGTAAGAGCAATTGATTCACCAAAATGAATGGATTGATTTCTGGCTGGCCCTCCATCTGACTCGCCGAAGAAAGCACACAAAGCAGTTTAGTCAAGCACTTCTGAAAAATGTGTAATCTGCCCCAGCTTTCGTTTCAGTAATGTAAACCGCAGAGCTCTGTGTTTAAGCCATGTGCTTTTCTCCAGGCTTATTTTTGTCTTTCAGGGGGATTTTTTTGTTGAACAAGTATATCGCACCAAAAAAAAAAAAAAAACAGCACAGATCCTTCTCATTTTTCAAACATTGTTATGCTTTTTAATTAGATTTAGTTTAAAGTAAATCATTTTACTTTTATATTGTTAATAGAATCCTATCAACAACAACAAAAAGTTGTTCCATTCAATCTGATCCTGTTTCGTGGACTGTAAATATACAAGTATTCATTACTTTGATGGTGTTGTTCATCAAGGATGTTGCATTGTGAGCATTCAGTAATTGAAAACTATAGATGGGTGTTTGTTCTGCTGCCGACAACCAAAGCAAACAGCTAAGAGTTTGTCACTGTCGCTGAGGGTCAGGACATTGGCAGACTAACATTGTCATTGATATAATGAAGCACTTTGCTGGAATAACAAGCATGCCTCTTTGTGTCCGGTGTTTTGGAGAGGGATAACACTGCTTTGAACCGCTTTAATCCTATAGAGTTCCTGTCGTTCTTCAGCAGATGTTTCTGTAATCCCTTGTTAAACTTAATTCATTTGGCGCCTAATATTTAAGTAGTTTTGTGTGACCATGGCTGTGTTGTTTAACAGGTGCCGTGTTGGATCAGGGTACCTGCTCATGTGAGTTTTCCTCCAGCTATGGGACCCTGGCCTATCATGGCCTGGGGCTTAATGCTGACCGCCATCACCGGCTGGATCAAAGCGGTTCAATCTAGGGAATTCACAGAAAAAGACATTGTTTTTCTCCACCCCTCAAGTAAGTATTTCTTCTTTAGCCTTCTTTCTTCTTAGATTCTGCCAAAGCTTTGAAAATGAAACTGATATAATCCTTGAGTTCCTGGGTCATCTCATCTGGAAGAACAAAAGAGTCAGACATCAATTGTCAATCCAGGCTTCTGGTAGGGAGCTGTTAGACCTTCAGGCTCTGAATGCAAATTCATTCCAAATATGGGGTTCTAGATTTTAAACTGTGACTTTATAATTGGCCTTCCAGGCTGTATCAGTGGTTGAACTAAACTCAGGGTCTCAGCAGCTGTGTTAAGACCCCCCACCCTAAAACTCAGGCTGCCTGCTAGGCCTGCTGATGTGAAATCAATTGTTCAGAGCATGTGGCAATGGCGCTATAGGTCAGTGTAGCCTTTTCTGACAGAGTCTTTTTCTTCTTTAATCCCTATTTGATTTGCATCTGAAATTCTTTATGGGAAAATGGCTTTTACATTTGTCACATACGTATATTCATCAACAAACACAATTACATTATATAATTTTTAAGAATATGGTTTGTTAATATTCATTCAGACAAATACTTACACTATAGTTTGGGGTAGGTAAGATTTGTTTAATGTTTTTGAAAGAAGTGTCATGCACACCAAGCATTTATTTGATCGAAAATACAGTAATATGATGAAATATTAGTGCATTTCTATTTTATTTTTGTAATGTATTCAGCCATTACTCAAGTCTTCAGTGTCACATGATCCTTTAGGAATTATTCTAATATGCTGTTTTGTTGCTCAAGAAACAATTATTGATATTATTAATGTTGAAAACAATTGTGCTGCTTAATATTTCTGTGAAAATCGTAATAAATTTTTTTTTTCAAGATTCTTTAATGAATAGTAAGTTAAAAAGAACAGCCTTTATTTGAAATATAAATCTTTTGTAACATTAATTTATAAATGCCTTTAATCTCACTTTTTATCAATTATATATATATATATATATATAATGTTTTTATTAGAATGTCCTTTAGTGAAAGCTATTCCAAACATTTTCCATTCAGAAATGGAACCAGAATTGTTAAATTCCTTATGTTGCGCATTCCTATTTTTCCTATTTATTGATATTTGAATGTTGTTCAATGACTTACCGTACAAGTTTTGATCGCTTCACTTGTTGCCAATACTATTAATGTTTTTGATATGTAAATATCTCAGTGAATTGGTTACATGTGGCAAGTATCCATAATGAAAGAGACTAGATGTTGGTTTCAGGTCTGTTGAGAGTATTAATCTGTGAAATCCCAAACTCTTTCATCACAGTGAGCAGGACCTCCCAAAATCCTTAGCTGTGTGGTAACTCTCCGGTGTACAGCTGGAGATATCCGTATCTGCTCAATGGCCCAGCGGGGATTGTGTGTGTGTGTGAGAGAGAGAGAGAGCTTAAAACAAATCAATTCTTATGAGATCTCAAAATAGTTTGTGTACCACCACCATATTTGTGACCTTCTGATATCCGGCTGTTGCACTTTGATGTAGAGGATTTACTGTGATAATGGAGTTGATTTGATTTCATCCCTCCAGATGGCAAGTGTGGATTTACAATCCCATGAGATCATTCAGAAAACAAACACACTCCATGTATTTAGCATACTTAGAACTACACAATGAGTGTGTTTACATGTACAACAAAATGTTGGTGCCTATCAAAAATCTGCTCATTATAAAAACTCAAAGCATGTTTACATTGAATTATATTACAAATTGTTCTGTGTTCTCCTTTTTTGACATTGGATATTAAACAGATATCCACACAAGACATGGACATTGAATTAGAACTGAAGGAAAGGAAGAAAATGTATAATGTTGACAGACACACAAGGGTCATAAATGTGCCTCAGACTTCATATTTTGCTGTTGTAAGAACTCTGTTTCTCTCATCTCTTTGAGTCTGTGCTGTAAATATATAAGAGAGGTTAGAGTCAGTTGTATTAATAATTTAGTGACCACCTTCTCATAAGGAGGCTCACAGGAATCTGACTGAAGTCATAAATGAACTTCTAACTAAGCTCTGTTTGTATACAGAGCTATTTAGGGATCTCAGAATGAAGAGCGAGCACATTGGGCTGTTTGGATGAATGAATGGCCTGTTTAAAATGGTCACTTGATCAGATTCTTGAAGGATTTGCTGGATGAGTTCAACAAGAGTTGTTTTTCTCTTTAAAACTTTATAACAAAAACGAGGCCGACGTTTATGTTCTATGTGAGACGTGTAATCTGATTGTGGAGCTTCGGGAAGAGAAAAAGCACACTGTTTTCCCAAGTACTTTTTTCACGTAAGGATTAACAGCAAAGAGCACTTGAATAGACGGTGTCTCAGCCTTTCACAAGTGCCTCTATTGTTTAGGAAATTGATACAGGCAATTTATTTGAAAATGAAATGAGTGTCTGGCATGTTATCGATTCTGTAAACACTGTGTGTAAATCATAATGTCCGAAATGTTAACTTGGTTTACAGGAGATTTTTATTTTTTTTGGAGAAAAAGAAATTGATTACCATTCAGAGTTAGTATGAGGGGAAATAACTGTGGTATGATGACAACACAATCATTTATTTCTATTTACCACATTTATAACATGCTCAAAATGTAACGTTTGATGCAGATGAAAGAGAAAGAAAAGGTTTTCTTTTTACATTGTTGTTATCCTTACATAATTGTTCTATTGAACTTTCTGTTCATCAAAGAATCCTGAAAAAAATATATCATGGTTTCCTCAAAAATTTTATGCAGCACTACTGTTTTCTACATTGATAATAATAAGAAATGTTTCTTGTGCACAAAATCATGTTAGAAGGATTTCTGAAGGATCCTGTGACACTGAAGACTGTGAGGGCTGAAAATTCAGCACAAAAACCAATTACATTTTAAATATATTAAAATAGAAAACAACTATTTTAAATTGTAATGATAGTTCACAATATTACTGTTTTTACTGTCATATTTAAAATGATTTATTTAATTAATAATACAATCTTAGGGAGCATATTAGATCGTATTGGCAGATAAGATGTTATATGTATGTACAATATCATCATACAGTATACTATTTATATCTGATGATTCCCATCCTTTTGTTCAACATTTCACCAAAAGATTTACAATCACTAAATGATGATCTAAATCATTCCATTTACATTTATTATTTTTTTGTTCTTTGTTTTCCCAGCAACTCCATATCCAGGAGGATTTAAATGTTTTACCTGTGAAGATGCACCTGACAACTATGAATGCAATCGCTGGGCTCCAGATCTCTACTGTCCACGAGGTGCCAACATCTCCGTAACCTCTCTCTTATTACACAGCAGTTTGAAGCAGGGTGCCTATTAAAACTAAAGTACAGTATTTATGTCGTCCTGTCGCGCAATTTATAATGAATCCAATTTATATACGAAGGAGGTGTTTTGGCTGAAAAGAATAACAATGACTTCATTTAAATGGTCACAGCCCAATGCTATTTAATTGTGAATTCGGGGTTCCCAAAACGACCAACCTTTTACATTGCTTGTAAATCTTTCATTATGCAATATTATCACCAAATGTCAGATTGCATCTTTTTGTCTACTGGTTTTCATTCAGTTAACACAGGTTTTGTATGTCTTTTTGGAGCGGATTGATGGGATAGGCCTAATTGATCTGAGCTTATTCCCTTCAGTTTATGTGTGAAAATACTTCAATCAAGCTTATTCAACAAAAAAACAAAAAAACAAAAAAAAAAAACAAAAAAAAATGAGGCCTAGTGGCCTATGATCAATCAGTTCATAAAATATATACAAAACATTCCCCAAAAGGAAACATGATTAAAATCCTTGTTTCATAACATGAGATTTATAAGCTATTTTTTGAGGGTTAATTGTTCATTTTTGACTGTGTAACCATGTGGAAAATAACCCCCAAAAAAGAACAAAAGTGAGCAAAGGCAGTAAATTAGCAACAATAGCTAGCATTTTTGGGGAAAAGAAGATCCTCTCTGGGTCAAAATGCAATACAACACGAGCGAATGCTTTTTGAATAAGAATAACTTATTATTCTTATTCAAAAATTAAAAAAAGTCTTAAGAATAAGACTTTTTGCTTTTTGAATAAGAATAACATTTAGCGAATGCTTAGTGAATAAGATGCCGGTTCAGTATTTTTCAGGCCCTGCTTTGCCTTTGAGTTGTTTAAGATATGTATTCAGTACATGTTTTTGCCATGAATAGCCTCCCATATAAGGAGGCTGGTGCTGTGTTGGGTCTGATTTACAGCTCTGTGTTAATGACTCAAGAACTGTAACCTCTTACAGACACTCATTCCTTCAGGAAGCACATGCTGCTACAGATCATCTGCAGTTTTGCAGGGAATGTATACATTTCCTGGATTTTTTAGAAATGGTTGTGTTGTGTGTGTGTTCCATGAAGTTCTTGTGCAATATTTTGCTACTCATATTTCATGGGCACTTATTAAAGATCCGGCTGAGGACGAGTACTGCAATATCTGTAGAAAATCCCTGGAGGAATATTTCATTAGTCAAATCCTAATGTTGTCTTTAGGGATGTATAGACCATTTCACAAGATGTAAACAACACTGGCCCAGAAGCACTTCCTGTTTCAGTTTGTAACCGTTTTCTTTATTTCACATGTAAAGAAAACATCTTAAAGATGTTTGTTTAACTCTTTGATTCAGTTTGTTCAGATGTTCTGTTGGTTGTATTTTATCCCAGCTTTTATGTAGTGTTAAAAAACTGAAACAGGAAGTGCTTCTGGGCCAGTGTTGTTTACATCTTGTGAAATGGTCTATACAGTGTGCCCTTGAGAAAACTAAGTGAAGTTTCCTTGTAACTTCTAGAGAGCAGATATTGCTACACACGTCATAAGATGAACTGGAGTGGAGACACGGTGTCGGTAAAAAAGCGCTGCGTGTCGCTGGAAGATTGTCTTGAAACAGGGTGCTCGGACATGGACCATGAAGGAAACAGGGTGAGAGCAACTAAATACAATTTGTATATCAAGTAACTTATGCATCGAGTTTGTGTCATGCTTGTCCTAATGAAATCCATCTCAACTCACTTTACACAGTCCACTTGAAGCTTGAAGTGGTCTTAAACATGTTGAGTGCATGATGCACATTTCTGCTGTTTAGGATATGGCTCAGTCAGCAACACTAAACTCTGCTCTTAAGTTAATCCATTTATCCTTTCAAGTGATTTCACTGCAGATGAGATAAAGTTGTGAGTTATGCTGCCGTCTCTCAGTAATCCTTCTCTGAGTAATCCTTGGTGAAAGGTGAGCCTGGTCACTCCCTGAACTCTTCTTAACTCACCTTTTACCTCTAGTACAGGACAGGAGTTATGCAGAGGGCAGGGGCAGATGTGAGAAGGCCAGATTGAGAGATAAATGCGGTGTAAAGATGCCACAGCAACAATAAAAGGGAAAATTTAGAAGTTCATTCTAAGGTTAAAAAATAGCTTAACTAGAAGAAGAAAAAACAGTTCAGACAGTTCAGACAAAACAGTGCATTCTGGCCTAATCCCAAGTCGGCTTTGAAACTTCGGCACTTAATTAAGCCCTAAACAATTTAAAGTTGGCAAGAAACGGTGGTGTTTCTTCCCTGTGGTGACGTATATCCGAATGAAACAGTTTCAAACACGTAATTATGTATGGCCGGAGTTGATTTTGTCAATGAGGAATTGATTAGATGGTTGTTGTTGTTTGCAGTGCACAGATCATTCATAGTTATTTATAATAAATACAGCAATATTCCATAAAAAAATAATAATTTTAGTTGTTTTTTTTTTAGTTTATGTTGAATTTAACACAAACTTTCTTTTCTGTGCTGTTCATTATAAGCCTTGTATAAAAAAAATGTTTGTTTTTTTTGACATTCGCTTTTTTAAAGGTGAAACAAGTGAAAAATGTCACTTTTGGTCGAATTTGAGATTTTCACAAAAAGGAGTTCATTAAGCCCTAGTCTAGCGATCTAGCAATCCCGATGCTCCAAATAGCAATTAAACATATAAAAGTATCTTTTTTGTGCGTTTTCTGAGAGGAAGGACCTTTCCTTTGTCCATGAAAAAAGAAATTCTCTGCTCCATTCTCGACGACTGCACGAGTTTGGTATCGTTTTAAAGCGCAGCATTCCAACTTTTAGAATATTCAGTGAATTCTCGGTGGCATGAGTCTGAACTAATAAAATGTATTTTTCAAATTCTATGAAAATTGCTAATATAAACAAAAGAACACATCTGATGTCTAACATTATATTAGATCGGTGCAGTACAGTAGGTCTTGTCTTAGGCTGTCTCATTAATGTTAATCAAGCAATTGTATTTTCCTCTGGATATGGGTTTTGACTTGGTGCCAAATTTGCTTGTATTACCATGGGATTTTAAGTTATGGTTGCTTGCTAGGTGATTTTTTTTTTGGGGGGAAATTTCCGATTTGATTGGAAATTGATTGATTGATGAACTTGATTTTTCTCAAAATTGACTTTGCTGATTCTATTTCAAACAAGTGTAGCTCACATGTTTTGTCTGATTTCAACAAATCAACTTTTTGATAGAAAATGTAAAAATAACAGTTACTCATTTTTGAAAATTTGCTCATTGCGACTCATTTTGCCAGCACGGGTCACAAATTAAGATTAAAGTTTGATTAAAGTTTGCATTGACAGAATGGTCAGCATTCAGAATGTAAAATCAGTTACATCATCATAACATGTGCTGGAATTCTTATGTCTATTTGCATATTGAACTGCTGTTATCCTTACATAATTTAATCTTCTTCAACTGTTTAAGAGCAGCTTCCCAGTGCTCTTTCTTTAAGATTCTGTGTTAATGTAAGTTTTAAAATAGGCAGGGCAGGATAAGCATCACAAGTGTGTGTTTATAGTAGTGTATCAGTGTATCATTTATCAACAAAATCTCAGAGGAAGTGCTTATTATACTGTCTGGCAAGACATGAGGAAGAAACAATATATATCGTGGCCACAAATTAAGAATTTGTTTCCACAAGTTATCGGACTTGGTTTAGGTTCAAATTTGTGGGCACATAATATTTGTCCCCTTTATTTGATTTACTTGAATTGTGGCAAGATTAAGTTGTGGGAATTCTTAACTTGTGGGCACAATATCTTGATTTTGTTTTTCACCACATGTCAAGCTCAGTAGCTTTGTAGCCAAGGTGATTGTTTTATATATATATATATATATATATATATATATATATATATATATATATATATATAAACAGTAGCTTGTAAATATGCAGTTTACCATTTTCTGTTTGTTTATTTTAGTTGTTAGAAGGATGTCTCATGAAAGCGTTTCTTACTGTGCTGTGTGGTCTTGCCTTTCAAGCACTGGCATTACTTAGATTTACTAGAAAGTGTAAATCTTTTTTGTTTTTTCTATGCAGGAGTGTACAGCCTGTTGCGAGGGGAACATCTGTAACATGTCTCTCCCACGAAACGAGACTGATGCTATCTTTGCCACCACTTCTCCCATTAACGAGAGCATGCAACCAGCACAGAGTCCCACACTGCTGCTTTCTGTCAGTATTGTCGGCCTGATGCTCCACTGTATTAACTGAGAGTAGAATTAACCTTTATGGCAATAACTAAACTATTGACACGTGCCAGTCAGCTGTGGCATTACCTTCCTCAAAATGAAGTGTTAGTTGTTGGACTTCTTTCTTATGAATACATTTTTATGAATCCTATACTAATATTCTCAAAAAACAAAAAAACAAAAAAAATACTGAGTGGTTTCCCTCCAGCTGAGTTTTCCATGATGTACAGTACCAGTCAAACATTTGGAAACATTACTATTTTTAATGTTTTTAAAAGAAGTCTCATTAAGCCTGCTTTTATTTGATCAAAAATACAGAAAATAAAAACAGTACTATTGTGAAATGGTATTAAAATTTAAAATAATGTTTTTCTAATTGAATATACTTTATAATATAATTTATTTATGTGATGCAAAGTTGATTTTTTTATCAGCCATTACTCCAGTCTTTTCGGGATTATTTGATGAATAAAAAGTTTAAATTGGAAAAAGAACAGCATTTAATTAAAATCGTTTGTTACAATATACACCAAAATTCAAAAGTCTGGGGTTAGTAATATTTTTTCGTTCTTTTTTTATGAAGTAATTAATAGTTTTATTCAGCAAGGATGTGTTAAATTGATCAAAAATGATTTATATAGAATAGATTTATATATAGATTTATATAGAATTCTGAATAAATGCTGTTCTTTTAACATTTTATTCATCAATGAATCTTGAAAAAATATCACAGTTTTAAAAACCATTATTTTAAATTGTAATAATATTTTACAATAGTACTGTTTTTTCTGCAAGTTTGATCAAAATAAATGCAGGCTTGATGAACATAAGAGACTGTTTATATATATATATACATATAAAAAAGTAATGTTTACAAACTTTTAAACGGTACTGTACATGGGAAGAAGATATTTATAGCAAAACTCACATAAACCTGCACATTTTTTGTCTTGAATTAATAAGTTGTGTTTTATACATTTATTTGTATAGATATATTTATTTTTGTATCCATTTTTATAGGAGGTTGAACTGTGTGCTGTTGCCTGTAGGCATGAGCATAACTTTAGGGGTCAAATGGGTCATGAATTTTCCACCCACCCCTCTTTAATCATTTTGTCATCATGGAAAAGGGCTTGAAACCAAGAAAAAAAGTTCAACATGTCATCCAGCAACTTTGCCAATCCTATAAAAAGAACATTTTGTTTTTGTTTTGCACTGTGTATTTGTGTCATAATGCGACATGTATTCGTAAAGCACTTGTGTACAGATTGTCATGTGAAAGCATTGTGATTGAACGTCCATATAGCCTACAGTGAAAGGCTTTATTATTATTATATACGTATATGTTTTCCTATACATTCGTCAGTCCATTGTTGTGTACTGTAATATTAATCATGATTCCTGGCTGACTGTGCGATCAGCTAAAAATGTTGAGTCTGCGGCGACAGTGTTATTTGTTCAGGAGGCTTTATGATTTGTTTAGGCGATTTGTAAATGAAGCTATTTCCTGTCTTTTGTCGAGTTATGAAAAGTAATTTTAACATTCACTAAAATCAGTTTGTTCACTTCAGTACAATGTAAAGGGCATGGTGATCACAGAAGGGCTCAAACCATTTACTCAGGTAATTATGGAGCAGTTAGTGCCAGTTTGGTGATGTACAAAACACCTTTAGCCTGAGTGGACCCAGCTTAACTATCTGAGGGTCATGTGCAGTCTCTGAATGTCCTGATATAAATCAGCTCTGATTTATAACACTGTGTACGCACATAAAAAGGTCTTTCATCAGTTTCTTCTCTCATCTTAACTATAATACAAAAATACAGATTTGTAATAGGGTTGCATGATCTTTTTATACTTACAAAATTGTGAATGCTGCATGCCATCGTGTGCCAAGGCTTGTTATAAATGTAGATATTTTTTTTCTACACTGGTTTGTAATATTCCTGTATATTATTGTGTACATATGTTTTTAAATCATGCCTTTTGAGTACATTGTAACACTTCTGTGGTATCTTGTGTTGTGATGTATTAAATTCACATCAGAATGTTTTCTGATGTTTTGTTTTCTGTTAATAAAATTAATATTCTAAGAATTAAGTTTGCTTCGGCTAAATTACGGACAGCATAATTCAGCATGAAAATCAGATGAGTTTGTGAATGTTCTCTTCAAATGAGGCTTACTGGCTGTTCTCTCAAAATATATTTCTGGTTTGTTCCATTTTCCACTCAACCCTTACTCCCCCCTTCCTTAATTTCATATGGTCAACAATTTTAAATGTATAACTGCTAACAGTGTTAAAACTGCTAACACTGCTAAAACTAATCAGGGTGCTGCAGGTGTAAAAACTGCAAATGCCAAAAAAACATGTGCATGTTAAGACAAACCATGTGCAAATTATTTTCTAAACACCATTGCTGAATATATCTGTGATGCACGTTCGTGACTCTCCTGTTCGAAGTCGTTCATCAAAATGAACAAATCTTTTTCAGAGTCAATTCGTTCGTTTCGTTCGTTGAATGAACCAAATGACTCAGAACAAGATTTCTTCATTTTGATAAACAAGTTCAAACAGGAGAGTCACAAGCGTGCGTCACAGAACAGAGAAAGGTGAGCATTTGAGCTTATAAAACTTAAACTTCGTTATTTATTTATTAAATAAGTGATTGTTTCGCTAGATAAGACCCTTATTTACCGTCTGGAATTGTTTAAAGCCCTTTGAACAGTTTGCAGTTTGTACTGAAAGTGTCTTTTGGACCTTGAACCGTTTGGTTCCCACTGAAGTGCATTATATGGAGAAAAATGCTGGAAAATTTCTTGGATGAGATGGGGGTGAGCAAATTATCAACAAAAGTTTTTTTCAAAAGTTTTTTTCACTCCTTTAAGACTCTTGAATGCCGAACGAGAAAAAATCGTGTGTTTATAGCAGCAAATTATTATTAGCCGTTTGATAACTTAGTCGAGCAAAAGGTTAATCATTTTAATTACCTATGTGTTTGACGTTGTAAAGAAAGAGCGATACCATTGAGCAGCTTCAGTAACTTGAATGAAAGTTGACCAAGCGTTTCTCTGTCTGAGCTGGCATGAACGAGTGGAGGCAGGGCTAATTTCCATATTCCAAGCTAGAGTGTATAGACCATTTCAAAAGATGTAAACAACACTGGCCCAGAAGCACTTCCTGTTTCAGTTTTTTAACACTACATAAAAGCTGGGATAAAATACAACCAACAGAACATTTAAAACTGAATCAAAAGGTTAAACAAACATCTTTAAGAAGTTTTCTTTACATGTGAAATAAAGAAAACAGTTACAAACTGAAACAGGAAGTGCTTCTGGACCAGTGTTGTTTACATCTTTTGAAATGGTCTATAGTTACGTTTAACCTATTTTAAGACATGAAGAAGTTTTGTACAGGAAGAAAAAACTTTTAGATTAGTAATTTTGGTCATCAAATGAGTTCCCTTTCAATGGAACCTCGAGCTACGTTAGAACGGGGTGGGAACGCGCTGCGTGATTACGTCGTGAAGCACATAAAATCAGTCCAATGGAAGCCCGAAATGTCAAGGCGTGTGACGTCATAGACCAGGAAACTATAAAGCACCCCTGAAGTCAGACCGCGCCAGCTTCTGTAGTGTGTACCTTCAGCAAGCGCTTTCTGTGAAATCTGTCCTTGTCTATTTATTGTTGTTTGTCAAAGTCCAATATATATATCACTATCTATCTTTATGGCTAGCAAGCAAGTTTATAGACGTTGTGTTGTTCCCTGTCCTCGTTACTTCACGGGTGGGGACACACATCAGCTATTATGTTGCTGTTTGGGAGTGGAGCATGCCAGCAGTCAGTTCTCGAGGGAGCTGACTGTGAGCATTGCGAGAAGCTGTCCGTGAGGACGCTCCGCTCCCGCCGGGTGTTCTGACGGTTCGGTTCGCGTTCCCCGCGCGGGTCTCTTTTGCCGAGCGGGGGTTGAGACGGGCTCTGCCCTTTCTCAGCTTTCACGTCCCAGACCTAGCGATTTCCAGTTCTGATGAATTGGTATCCTATCGTTAGTGTTTTGTTTAAAAGAAAAGAGTAAAAAAAAAAAAAAAGAAAAATTAAGAGAAAGACAGATGTTTGAGTTTTCAATGAATAAATAAATAAGTCAGCTCATATCTCTGCTGAATAAAGAGGAGCTTTTTTAAAAGGAGGTTTTATCTGTACTGTTGCCAGTTAAATATTTACTGTCGAGCTGAACATAATGAGATTTGAAATAGGCTAAAGAAGAGTTTTTTAGATGAATTCATGTATCTTAAAATAATAATAAAAAAAACTCTTTATCTCAGCCTCCTCATCAGGGACTGCGGTTTTTTCCTTATCTCCACACTGAGGTGTCGAGATTGTGGAATAAACCGGTTTGTATTTTATGTGTTTAATCCCCAGATGTCTAACTATAGTAGGCCTAATGTTTGGGTATTGAGTATCATAGTATGACAGTGCATCGGGTTAAAGAGACGCTTGCGAGCTTTTGCTCTCCCGAGTCGGTCTCATCGTTATTAACCCCGACGTTACCCACCAGCCATCATAAATAATGAATACATTTTTATTAGGCAGCCCTGGTGGGTAAAGTATATAAGGACATGGAAGAATGTGAGGGCCGACTCTCTGAGTAGGGTCGCAACTCTGCCAGTTAAGTTGTTTCCCCCTGGTGGCCACAGAACTATATAGCTGTTTATATATTTATATGTTTTTCTGATATAAAAATAAAGATATAAATATGTCTGTTCTTCTGGACGCTCCGCTTTCAAAAAGACTAAGAAATAAGCCATTCAGAGGCGTTCCAGAGGTTTTTTCCTCAACAATCTAATGTTCCTGAGACTGTTGGGCGGGAGCAGTCTCGGGCCTATTAAGCTCCTCGCAGCATAAGTGCAAAACAGAGGCGGTCAGGCTTCTAAGGGAGGTCCCCTCTGGGGTAGGGACGGTTTTGATCGTTCTCCTCAGCGTCCTTTGGGGTGTTATTCTCTGAGGAGGGTCGCAAGCACTGCCAGTTCGGTATCCCTGCCAGTTCACCGTTTCAGGGCACCAAGGTGTCAGTGTCCCCAAACGAGCCTTTAAAAAAAATAAAAAGAAGAAGAGCAGTCAGTTCGGTTTCCCTGCCGAATCGCCGTTTCAAGGCGCCGAGGTGCCTGCTTTTTCCAACAATCCTCCGAGGGGAGTCATAGGAACTAAGTTAGTTAGAGGTAGACAAGATCTGAGGACTGTCATCATCTCTAATAAAGCTTAGACAAGAAGTCCTGTCACAAAAAAAAAAAAAAAAAAAAAAACGAGGCTATTAGGCTTTTGAGGGCTCCTCCGGGGTTGGGACGGTTTTGAGAAATCGTTTTTCCTCGGCGACCTCTGGGGTGTGACTCTCTGAGGAGGGTCGCAGCGCTGCCAGTTCGGTTGATCCCTGCCGGTTCGCCGTTCTAGGCACCGAGGTGTCAGCATCCCCATACGATCCTCTGAGGAGGGTCGTATAACGATCAGTTCGGTTGTTCCCTGACGGTTCGTCGCTTCAGGGCACCGTAGTGACTGTGCAACCAAAGTATGGTTTTGAGAAATCGTTTTTTCCTCTGGGGTGTGACTCACTGAGGGGAGTAGGGTTGGGTATCGAGAATCGAGTATCGATTGGAATCGGGACTAACTTTTCGTTTTTCCCGGAATCGTTCAAAAGTTAAAATTTCGATTCCTAGTTTCGATATTCACAGTACGCCGTGTGGATTCACTTTTCTAAAAATAACAAAATCTCGGCAAAATGCAAAATTTGTGACAAAAGGAGTATTTGTGACCGAAGGAGTATTTCCTTCAGAAAGACCGTTGGTTAGCAAGGTTAGCTAAACTTTTTTGTCCCTGCCTCTTAAAAGAATCGGAATCGAGAATCGTTTGGAACCGGAATTGAAAAAAGGAATCGAAATCGGAATCAGAATCATTCAAATTCAAACGATACACAACCCTAGAGGGGAGTTCTTTTAGGAGAGATCCTCTTATTACTCGTTTTCTCCGTGGTACACTGAGGTTTAGACCTGCACTGGTTGGGGGCCCTATAGTGCTGCACTCATTTTATCCTCCACCTTTTAATACCCCAGATCAGGCACAACTGAACCTGTTATGTCCACTTCGGGCATTAGATGCCTACTTTCACAGAGCTGCCCTGTGGCGTAAGTCTGAACAATTATTTGTCTACTTTGGGTCACTCAAGAGAGGGTGCCCTGCATCTAAACAGGTTATGAGCAAATGGATAGTCGCGGCTATATCATTGGCTTATGAAGTGGCCGGACAGCCTTCACCTATGGAAATTATTGAAACTTCCTGCCTGCCCTGATCGACTTGCTTCAGGTTTTTTCAGAAGCTGGCGCGGTCTGACTTCAGGGGTGCTTTATAGTCCCGCCTTGATGTTTCAGGCTTCCATTGGACTGATTTTACATGTGCTTCATGACGTAATCACACAGAGCGTTCCCACCGCGTTCTAACGCAGCTCTCGTTCCCTCTCAGGGAACCAGGGTTATACACATAACCTGAGACGTTTTTAAGGGATAAAATGATGGACTACATGCCATGGTGACAATAAGTATTTTTTTTTTTTTGATTATCTAAATATTCCTGTGAAGAAATTCTTCTTCTTTTTTTAAATATATTAAAGTTCATAGTAAAGTTAAGTTAGCCACATTGAATTTGATATATTCTTAAAACAGGAAAAGCGTTGTGCTTTTAAAGAGCCCATTGAGTATAGATGCACCAGAGAAACGTGGGTGCTGTCATCTTTAGAATATTGTCTTTGAACTTCTGGTTTCGCGGTCACTCTGTATATTTCTATGGCATCGCTGTCGAGGCGTAATTAGCTGCTGAAGTGGATTTACTTATTGTGGAGTTAACAAAAGTTATCTTAAGCATTGTAAAGCAGATGTCTTAACAAATGTCGACCGGGAATTTTTTTTTTTTTTTTTTTTTTTTTTTTTACGAGCAGTTCATTCATACCTATGCAAGATCGCTGTCAAAATACAGACCGGAAGTCAAAAGACAACGAGCGCAGCACTGAAAAGGGGCAGGGCTACATAAGGTCTATACATGCCTCAGTTTGAGATGACGTATTTGTAACATTAACTGGTTCCGATGGTTTTTATTACTCAAATTTCAACTTAATTTATCTAGACAGGTTTAGGTCTTATTTTATTGGTTCTTCAAATTTATGGTAGCAGAGAAGAGGAAACACAACTCTCATTAAGCCCAACACAAGAGGTCAAAGGTGAACACCCAGTGACCCTTTGGTTACTTCTCGTTTAACAAATGGACTAGGCCTGCTGCAGGTTAAATATGAAGTTTGCTTTGCTCATAGTGACATTTAGTTACAATCTGCTGTTGTGACAGTAGAAAAATAAATATTGTTTAAGAGAAAATGTTTGTACCTGCAAGTACAGTAGCTGAGTCTCAAATAAAGAAATTTAAAAAATAGGTATTTTGAGAAACATTCAAACAAAAGCTCCCTTCATCTTCTTACTTTAGTAATCCAGTTTCTCGGCTAATTCCCTGCCGATACAAGTCAAATATCCGCTCTAGAGCTGACTTTCCAGATGAGCAGGAACATGTTTTTAATGATCAAGAGCTGTTGCAGGCTGGGTTTCAGGTACCTGGTCTGGAGTCCAAAGAATGACCCTCATTGTTGGAGGGCATGGCTGCATATCCTGTTCAGTACGGCCATGCTGAGATTTTAATTACTCTGCCGTGAAGCTCTGGGATAGATTGAGCAGCAATGGAAACAAATGCAGCCCTTCTTTACTGTGGGAAAATGCCAAGTGTCTGCGTTCAGCATGACTGAGCCATGAGTAAAATATAGGTTTAATATTGTACAAGATAATAAAGTAAGTGTTTATAGTGATTTTAGTAGGACTACTGCTCATAACAATAATAACAGTTATTAAATGTATGTGCCATCAAACTTTCATGTATTCACTTTTCTTTTCTTTTTTAAATTATTTTTTGTTTCTGTGACTGAGTAAATATGTATAGGCCTACTGGACAAAATGTAGCGGCTTTTAAATCAGTTTTCAGGACAGGGTGGAGACAACAACAGATAGTGATGTAAGTGTGAAATCTGTCTTCAGAGGAAGACGGAGACTGTGGGAAAATCTCACCGGACAGACTGGAAGTCTGCTGCAGTGTGATGGAAAGACTTGAGGAAGGACTGGAATGAGAGAAGTGCACCATCACAGCTTCAGCGTTATGATGACTGAATTACATGATGATGGCAGATCATGAAGGCAGGATACACCAAAATATGAATGATGAATCCTAAAAAAATAGCATCTGATGTTCTGAAATTTAAACAAAAACCTGAATTTGAACAGCAGGCAGTAAAAAGAATGAGCAAAACAACAGATCTAAACATTACAGAATATTGAAAATATAATAAAGGGGGAAATTGCATTAGCATATGAGCCATTCAACACCATCTGTTTTCTGAGTCAAAAAAGTTGTTTCTGAAGATCCAGATCTTATGTGTCTATCTGCAGTTTTCTAATTCAAGTCTACTCTACTCTAATCTAAGTCTAATGCAATGAAAATCCATCAGAAATCCTAAAATGACTACCAGAACACACAAAGCTGAATGAACAAGCACACCGATCATAATGTGTATTACACCGGCTGCTGTTCAGATCATGATCACCATGAGTCCAAATACACAGACTCTGAGCTTTTGCAGCAGTCAACAGAACTTGATCCTGGCAACACAAAAAGAAACATGGCATCACAACAGAAGTTAAAAACACAAATCTAAAGGGTTTCCTATTAGGTCAACTTGAATGACCACCGGGAATTCTGTCCTTAATTTAACCCTAAAATACCTTCAATTTATTTTTTGCCCAGTGCAGAGAAAAATCATCAACGTAGAGCGGAGGTTTGGTTCTCCACATGCCCTAGCCAATGTAAATCTTAGCTTAGCTGCTGAAAAACAGGAAAGTGTTGGCAGATAACGAGTGGGAACGTTCCATTGTCAGAACAGACCTCTGACTCCAGGTTTTCCTTTCTCTGCAGACCTGGCGTTGCCTGCTGTCACTATACTAACAGGAGACAGAAGCAGTCTCCTGCTTCTGAAACAGTATATATATATATATATATATATATATATATATATATATATATATATAAATCATTACAGTTATTTGACATTCCTAGGTCCATTAATCTGACTATTATTATTATTATTATTTATTATTTAATCACAAATGTATGTAGGCTGATTATTTACCAAAAATCCATGTAAACATTTCTTAAAAATCTACTTTTAGCAAATAGTCTACTACACATATCTACATACCTAAAGTTGCATCCAAAAGTCCTAAAAAAAAAACAAAAAAACAACAACATTAATACAAAAACGTTCTTAGAGGACGTAGGGTTGTGAGGGTGGGGATTTGTTTGAATAATTCATTTCTCATGATCAACAAGATGGCTGTCTGACCTAGATATCTAACCCCAATTAAAAATTTATGATTCTGTCATTTTCATGTGATTTGAATTATTCCACCATTGCAAATGGTGCTTTAGTCAAAAATAAAATTGATATATATATATATATATATATATATATATATATATATATATATATATATATATATATATATATATATATATATTCATGCAACAAAAACATAATTATTTGGGATAGCATACGTAATTAGGCAAGTACAGACGACAACAATTAAAATACTGTATTATGCATGCCAGGCCAGTAATTGGTGATGTCACAAAAGAAACACTACGTGCCTATTGCGCACATAACACGTCACCGTTTTCATGAATTCACATTTTTGTTGTTTGTACTGTACACGGATATGATAATGGTATTGTTTCAAACAACTTGCATTTTGAAAACTGTTCTGAAAAGTTTGCGTTTCCAGGGCCCCAAAATGCAGTTGTTTTGTAAATAAATGAGCAAAAAGCATTTTAAAATCTGTTTTTAGATGAAAAAGGTGTTGTGTAAACAGCCCCTTATTCTACCCTTTGCTTTTAAAAAAAGGTTTTGTAAAAGTGTGCATGTAGCTTATTAGGTTTTTTCTCATGAAAATTCCTCATGACAAAATTGTTCCCACAACAACTAACTGAAGACTAGTTACACAAAGGTCATTTTTAAATTTAGGCTAAACACTGTGTTACTTTAGGATGATAAAAGGACCAGATGACATTATAATCATATTGGTGATGAGTTATCCAGTAAACAGTTAGTGAACTTTCCAATGAACAAAGGGTAGGAACCAAGTATTAGCAGGACAATTACATCTAATTGATAGCCATGTCAATCGTGGGGCGATAATGACTGGAGTTCTAAAAATCACACAGTCTGTCTTTGATCAACCACACACTTTGATTTCACCACACATCATGACTGATTTTTTTTTTTGTGTTAAATACCTTTAATGAAATCTTCAGATACTTGTTACAGAAGAAGCAGACCATAAGATCCAATGCACTCACCATAAAATGATTTGCTTTGTAATTTTCTACGAAGGACTGAAAACAATGTAAGCAAATTATCATATCTGATATAATAAAGCAAAATATTAAGATAAATAAAATAATAATAAAAAGCTCCAAAGGTGAATTAACATTTGCATTTTAATTATAGAATAAATTAAATTGTTACACTTAAATCTATGACCATATATGACCTTGAAAGTATTTATATAAACCTTATGTTATCCACATGATTTAAACATTTTAATGGTGTTAGAGTTTAAAGAAGAATGATTATAGTCCATCTGTTGTGCTTCTGAATGAAATCGAATGACACCATTGAGACACTGACCTCAGCAGCTGCTGGCTATGATCGCTTCAAGCAAATCAATTATCAATAGCAAACATCTCTCCTTATATTTACACTGCACATACTCTACAGTTCAAAAGTTCAGGGTCAGTATGATTTTTTTCTAGGATGTATTTAATTGATCAAAGGGGACAGTAAAGCCATGTATAGAGTTACAAAGGATTTGTATCATGGTCTTCTCAAAAATATTAAGCAGCACAACTGTTTTCAACATTGATAATAATAAGAAATGTGTCAAACACCAAAGTGTGATATTAGAATGATCTCTGAAGGATCATGTGACACTGAGGAATGGCGTAATATGAGTAATGATGCTGGAAATTCAGCTTTGCATCACAGGAATAAATTACATTTTAAAATATTTTGCTATAGAGAACATTTTAAAATATTTTAAATTGTAAGATTTTACAATTTTTTTTTTATTTTTCTTTCAAATCTTACTGATCCTAAATTTTACATTTTTGAACCATAGTGTACATATACAGTCAGTGTATACAGTGTGTGTATATATATTGCTTATTAATTTTCAACAATGTTTTGGGCTCTGCTTAAATATTAATCTCAAAATACTAATAGTTCATGACAGAGAATGATTAGCTGTTACACAAAAAGTGAACAATTTATCCATAATATACAGTAACAAGTTAATGACTTGACCTGTGAACACACTTTTCAACTGCATACAAAGTCACGTAATGGTTTTGCTGAGTGTTCAGAGTCTAAAATAAGCCATTTACGAAAACCACCTGATATTTAATCAATTCATTCTAACTGTAATTACAATTTACCAAGTCTATTTACTTAAAAGGCATCAAAATAACACAAAAATGTCAACATTATAGCCAGTGATACTCATTTATTATTATTTATTGTGCCTGTTATGGAGCTATGACTAAATCTTACAATGCCGAATTAAACGGATTACTGCTTGATCACTACCCAAACCTTTTATGTATAATGTATGGCACAAAATTAACTACCATCAACAAAAAAATAACTTTTGTAGAAATTACCAAATGTAGAATCAGATTGAGCAATGGTGAAGAAACAAGTTCAGCTCTACAACGTAGTCTGTACCACAAGAAAGGCAGCATAGAGAAAGAGATATGTTAGACATTTGACACAGAACTACCTCTGTAAAACAAATATCCAAAATAAAAGTTACACCAAAAGTGCTCTTTGTTCTACAAAAATAAATACAGATTTCCAGCAAAAAGTCATTGCGAAGTTTCGCTCAAGTTTCTTATGGGATGTAAGTGTATTTTTGATATTGATAAGTGTTCACATGGCGACACACACAGCATCTTCAACGAATTAACTTTGTTCCCCTTGTAGCTTCTTCATGATCCGGCTGTCGGGTGGCGCTGTGGTGAAAAGTGTGCCCACAAAAGCGTGCGTCCCCCACATTACGTGCCGAATCACTTTACAACAGCCCAGGTCTTCAATCTGAAAACCTAAATGCCGATACCTTTCATCTGTTTCAAAGAGTGAGTTGTTTGTGTACGGACCAAAGAACTGAGGACAGAGAAGATTATTGTTAAATTTTAAACTGCAGCTTTTGCGGTCCGTATCAAAAGTTCTGTACACGTTTAAATGACTTACTGCAAGTCCAGATGACGGGTCTATGAAATCGGCCCAGAATCCTTCAGTTCGGAGAGCATTACATATCTCTGTGGCACCTGAAATGAACTGCATAGAACACAATTATCAACATTGATTCAACTCTAATGAATTGCTTTAACCGTGGAGCTTCCATTTTGGCACACTTTCAGTAAGAAATCTTTCCTTTGAATAAAGCTGCTCATAAACAATCAACAGCATGAAAATAATACAGTCCCTGCAGCATTCCTACAGCATGGCCCCACAGTGATGAGAACCAGACAATAACAGTAAATAACACAGCCTGCCAAAGCTCTCCATCTCAGACACACACGTTCTTGTAATAAAGCCAAATAACTTTTACTCAAGGACAATACAAAGTCACAGAGAGGGGCTAAAATATGATACCTGAATCATGAGCAACTCTGATATGAAGTGACAGCATCTTCAGTTAGGTATTATGTGTGTACAGTAATAATATAATATTCAATATTATATATAATGTAAATGTATAATATTAATATATAATATGATACACATAAATATATATTACATACTTATTTACAGTTAAAGTAAATAAATATATATCTATCTATATTTAGAGTATAGATGTATAGATAGACTATCTATCTATCGATCTATCTATTGCAATGATGAGTTCTTAATATCTCTGGAACATCTCTTTAGGATGTTGAAATATGTATCTTGTTAATTGCAAATAACATGATTTATGCACTTGCAGATATGTATGTGTGTGTGTAATGGCATGTTAATCATATCAAGCAACTTGATCGACTCACTTTAGCCAGCAGCTCTTCCCTTTCTTTGTCCACTTGCTCAGTCCAGGCCGTCATGTCGTTCTGTGTCTTTTGAGTCACAGTGACCACCATCAAGCCAGTTGACGGCGCCTCAGGGAACATGGACTCAAAATCTGAATTAGATAATAAATAGGGTACACGCATATAAATAAACATTAAACCACACGAAGGCGACCAAATGTCTGTACGGTAATTGCATACAAAACACTTCCATTTTGAGAATTAGAACCACAAAATGTAATGCCTAAAATAGATATGGAAATGCTACCCTCTTGTGGTCATATTTTACATTTACACCATTCAAACCGAGCCCACCTCTACTGCCAACAATCTCATCAGAAAGTCACAGAGCAATATAACAAGTCCATGCTAAATCTGATGAAATAAAATACTCTAAAACAGCAGCATACTGACCTTTCTTTAACAATTCCGGGCAAGACTGAATGACACACTCCACACTGGAATTATCAAAAAACTGCTCTACTTTATCTATGTTCTGCGCTGAAGAAGTTTGATCAATTTCCTAAAAAACAAAACAAATACATGTATATGTACATATATACACAGTATTGTATTTTCTTTCTCTCTATCTCTCTGAATATATAAAAATTTGAAAAGTTTGGTATCAAGATCTTTTTAAAGAAAATAATACGTTTACTCAGCAAAGATGCATCAAATTGATCAAAAGTCACAGTAAAGATTTACAGTATTTTGATCAAATACATGAATCCTTGGTGAGCAGAAAAGACCAGTAATAATGTTATTTTTACTAGTTATTTGTATATTATGTCATTCCAAATACAGATCTTTTTTTCTGAAAGCATCATACATGTAGCTCATTGATGAAATGGGCCAGGATGAAGTTGTGCCTCTCGCTGCTGGACTGAGCAGTGAGCAAGTCCGGCATCACACTGTGGATCGGTGTGTTCCTCTGCTCCGCTGGACCCTCCAAATGACAGTCAAAGCCCACGTTGCCTGGCAACTGGAAGCGCTTATCCTGAGGCCCAAATGGGCCCATGTTCTCATCTGGCCACACTGTCCTGGGTGCTATTCACAGGTAATAACCAACACAAACCATTAGAATCACACTTTAAAAGTTATATCACATCAAACTAATGATACCACAGAAAATGCTGTCATTACTCTGTATGTTAAATAATTTGTATTAGAGTAAGTCTACCTGAAAAGGCAATTACTAATTCTGTTTTATTGGACAACTGTTTTATATATATATTCTAGAGAGGAATACACTCATTTACCAACGTTAGGGGTTGTGTTGTTAAAGTGTGGCTCATCTGAGCCGGACGCCCCAGAGAAAGTTCTGGCTCCAACAACACGATGAACTAGAACATGAAGCCCTGGCAGGTAAGTCACCAGTCGAGCTCTGCTGCAGAGCACCTGAGAAAACACAGCAAGCAGTTATATAGCGCTTATAAACATCTCTACCATAGCTGAACCATGACAAACATGTAGTCATGATGTTAAATTTTGTGTGTGTGTGTGTGTGTGTGTGTGTGTGTTTACTTGGATCCACCTTGCAAAGACTAGGGTTCATAGTAGTACACTTACACTGGTCATCCTGTTGGGCTTCTCTTGTTTACAGTTCACCTGTGGGTGGGAAGAAAAATATATTGTCACACAACAATACTTATTAAAATAAAACGCACACACACACAACAACAACAACAACAAATGTAGCTCTTCATTATAGGTACCTGACAAAACAATAATTATTTTGGATGAGAGCAGTGGGTCCATAATTTCTTAATTTACAGATGAGCTGTACAGCCGAGTATAGCAAAGAACTAAACTAATTTTGTTAAAATCACCCTGAGTTGCAATGTTTCCTCTTATATCTAAGAACTAAGCAATAATAATCTTCAAAATGTAAAAAAAGCTGCTGTCTGTTGTGCAACTAATAGAGGTCATAAAGAAGCAATAAAGAAAAGAAGAAAGAAAAAAACACAACTTAACTGTTACCACTATAAAAAACTAAAATATTCAGGCTTCAACCAGTTCTCACAAATGTAATAACAGATGAACTACAAGTAAACAGTTAATGACACATTAGTCTCTTTAGCCCACTGGCTAAACTATGTTGTAGGCCTAAGTTAAATTGAATAACAATCACTCCAATAATAACGAAACATATCCTGTGTTCTGTATTATTTGGTACTCTCTTTGTAGATGCGCAATAACAATATTCAAATGGAGCAAATGTATGTTCTTACCTGAATTGTGTGTGATGTATGTTAGCTGTTAGCTTGCTAACGGCTCCTCTGTTTAACCTTATGATTACGTAACAACGGAATCCTCTAAAGGACAAACATAAGAACGTCCCTGAAATTTCTTACAGCTCCACTAGATGTCCGCAGAACTTAATAGAAAATGTTTCTCTTGCTCGTTCTTGAGACTCAGACTTTGGTTCTATTCAGTAGTTGACATTCTCAACTACTGTGATAGTTCCCACTCTTCAACAATATGCTAATTAATACAAAATAAAATAGTGTCTTCTCATAGGACATGCAGAATTTCACCTCTTTAACTTGCCCACTAACTCCTTATGGAGTCAGAAGTTGTTCCTGCAAAGGCTTTGTGGAGGGAGAATGGAGAGGGAGATTTGTGGCCCACAAATCCTCTGCAGATTAGAAGGAATCTAATTCATGATAATCATTCATTTGTATTTTACCTAGTTAAAATGTAATTGTTTATATCAAGAATTCCAGGGAATGAATAAAAGTCAAAACGTCTTGCCACTCTACTATGTAGGCCTATATGCGGTGCTGTTCTGGTGATGGAATCACCTTCACATTAAATAAAAGCATCAATGTTATCCTACAACAATTTATGTTAATTTCTGCACCAGAACGGGTACAAACCTTATTAATTTCAGCCATGAAGAAAACTTGACATTTGAAAACCAAACAAATGTATATGGATTTTTCCATTTCAAGCGTGTAATAGCAGCCAGAGAATGTGATTTATATAGTCTATTAAAAATTGTCTTGGCATTTCTTCCTTTATTCTAGCCAGTTTAAAATACATAAAAGCAATATGTGGCTTTCACTGTATTTTTAGCAAATGTAAGTTGCACCAAATGCTTTTGACATTAATAAAAGGCAAATAAATTAAAGAATCCTCAAAAGCTCAATAATGTATTCTATTAACAACAAACATTGTTTGTATTTATTGTTTTATTAATAACAAATAACAAAGGAACAAATTATTCTGTTAAATAATAAGAATATACTGACAGACAAATGTATTTACTCTATAGTAAAAACAAAATGATCAACACATCTGAAGCACTGCATTACACGAGTTTATGATTAGTGTTACACTATGAAAAATATAATGCATATACAAACATAATAGTGTCCACTGGCAGGGTATTTTGTTCTCTCTCTCTTCTTTTGTTTGGCCTATTTTTTCTAAGTTTGATATGCACCAATACTAAAAACAGCAACAGAGCCCATTTCTATAAAGGATGGAAGGCTTTTGTCGGGTCCTATTAAGGCTTTCACTGCCTTGCATGCTCTTCTGCAACTCGGAGGACATTCCAGGTCACCCTGAAGCATTGAATTGCATTACCAGGCGCTGTTTGTCAGTCCTATCAATGAGCATGTGGCAACTCAATATCTAAAAGCTGTACCAAAGCCAAAGGGTTTCTCCTAGACAAAGGCACAGTTAAAAACTACAGCCCTGCACTTACTCAGATGAAGCGTAATGGAATTAAGTAGCTTCAGGTTTTCCCCTAGTGTTCTTTTAGTGGCCCTATAGTCACTTGGCTGCCTTATTTTTCTCATAATGAAAAAAAAACAAAAAAACTCACAAAAGATGCCCTAAGATGTCTTGTTCTTTCATTGTCAAATGTGTGTACTGATGAAATGATGTAAATGAATATTATATAATACAGAAATAAATCTGTATAAATGAATTAGTTCATGATACCTAAAGCTTGTTAGAAATTGTTTCTTACTGTTAAAATATCCATAATCATGGTCATGCTCAATACCTCCATATCTATTTCTCATAACTAAAAAACACAGGCTCCATGCCCTTGTGTGCAGTGGTGTACTTATGTAAAACTACAGTCCTGAATCAGTCTGTTTATGAGTTTTTCAATTGGTCTACTTCAAAATTGGATTGGAGTGACAAGTGTTTGTGTAGATTTCAAATGAGAAATAGACAGACCATTCTGCACAGTGGCAGAATTTCCAGTGATCATCTTTTTTTATAAGTGTGTTGGCAAAGCCCCTTGATTCAAAGACCATTCTTATCTTCATGCACAGTACAGTGACACTAGAGATCTAGAGAACTGATTGAGTTCAAACTTTTTGCAAAAGTTTGGGGAGTTGGAGGGCCCTTTCTAATTCCAGCATGACAATGGGTCTCATTCACAAATAACTGTGTGGATTAATTACAGTACGCACAGGAAAACTTCTAATGGAAAATATGCTGCCTGATAAGATGAGGCAATAAGATGTGTTTAGTGGAACTTACTCACTGGATGAATTTCAGTTGTGTTTGATCAAGTAATCATCAAGTTGCTGTTCCCAATGAAGAATGTGTAACTGAAGGACTGGAATGCCTGAGATTCCAGAATGATGCCACTGCAGGATTACTAAATACATTGAGCCATTCAAACATTTACTCTTTTTATGCAGGAAAAACTGGGACAAGTAGGAAAGACAGGATCAACAGGTATAAATAATGAGAACGTGTTCCTCTCTGGGGTTTCAAAGACAAAACATCCTGACTCTGAGTTAAGACAAGCCACCACATGCTGTGGTTTCCCATAGCACCAGATGAACCAGTCGAATCAGAGATACCTGCTTTCTGTGCATTGCAACACATTTACTATAAATTGAAACAGTTGCTTGTTATGGTGTAAGTTTGATATGGCTTGTTTTTTTGATATGCGAGACAGATCAGAATATTTTCAGTGTTTCCATTCAACCCCCTGCTTGTTATAATAACCAATGGTTACAGTACCTTAATGAAAATTTGATACTTTGTAATTGAGATTAAATTCATTTTTGAAAATATTTTTAAATATATATTTATATATATGAAGACCTCCAATGAAAAAGCCTCTAAAAGCCTCCAATGACAAGAATGAGATAATATTGAGTGAATGCTCTCTGTACAGTTTACGTTCATCAAATACTAAATCCCAGCCTCAATCCCTTCAGAAATGTCAGTACTTTGGTAGAAACCTATAGGAGCCTGATAAAAATGTTAATATTAAACAAAAACTTTACGACGGACTTATAGACTTTTGGATCTGAAGTCTTCATATATGCGTCACAGCATGTTTTTAATATTCATTCTGTCTTTGGTAATTGTATGATATCCCCTTGCTTGCTAAAAGAAACTTTTACATAGGCTTACATAAATTATTATTTTGTTTAGTACTGGAAGTGTACTTTTTTTTAATCTTTGGTCATGTTTTCTTCCCTTTCGCACAAACCTGAGACAGCCACTGGTCCACCCTAAAAGAAAAAAGAAAAGCCTTCATGGTGACCCTGGGTTTGCCACAAACTTTCAATCACTCATATGCTCTCATGAAATTGACACAATATAAATATCCTCCCCTCCTTCTAGACTGTCCTTGCACTTAGTATGCTGTAGTTATTTTAGTTTGTTTCGTCTTGTTGTTGGAACAACAGATTCTGGCAAATTGCCTCCAACTCAGAGTCTTCCTCATGGTTCAATCTAAAATCAGAGAGCTCTTTTATCAGGTGAGAAGCTGCCTTGTAACAGAAGAGGCCCATGTCTGTTTAACTTTCACATTCCACAGACTCACACAGTTTGTTATTCTATGGTGGTCCAGCGGGGGTTGTGAATATCGTTTTCAAAAATTGTGTTATCAGATCCATATGTTTCCACACACAACGAGTGACCGCCACCTCTCAAATGGTTGAGTTCTGCATGGAGCACATGTGGTATTTCTGCTCACTCAGCACAAAGCTACACTGAAGCCAACATGGTTTCTAGGGACAGAAAAGGAAATGACACAAACACGCAGTGATGGTGAGGATTAGTATAGACGTGGTTAGTACATTTGAAAAAAGTTGGAAATCCAGCTCCAGTATAAACCAGCATGAATTCCATGTATAGAGCTGGTATAGAGCTCTGGACCATCATGTGAAGTTTTCAAGCAAAACTTAGCTGGTCGATCACCACTCCTGTTTCCCATGCTGGTGTTGAACAGCAAACCAGCAACTGACATCCCATGCAAAACAAACCATATGCTGGTGACCAGAAATGCTGATTTTTTTGGCAGGAAAACTTAATTGTTTCCATGTGTGATCAGTATTCTTAAAAGCATTTCTATCATGTTTTGTAAATGACCCAGGATGGAGACAGTTCTTGTTGGTTGACTGTGAAGATGTGGTATTCATTCAGTCATGGAGCAGCTTCTTGCTCTGGCTGTTCTCCAGTTCTGAGAACATTCCTGCTCTGGGTTGTGCTCTTAAAGTGCTGCCGACACAGGAGGGCGTTCACGAATATTTTCAGCGTAAAAATATGGTTTAATCAATTTTTTGCAGCATATCAGATTACACAAAATTTGATCAAATTATTACTGAAATATTTTGTTTACAAAAGAACGGTATATACTAATGTCTGTTAAAAGGACATATGGTTTCATTTTTACTGCTTATAATGATCATGCACTGTAAAAAATTTCTTGTCAAATTAACAGTAACTTACTGGCAACAATTATCCAGTACTTGCTGTATTTCATTTAACAGTAAAATCACTGTAACACTAACTACAGTACTGTTAAGCATACTGTAAATTAAATAACATTATTTTACTGTAATTTCTTACCATATTAAAATACAGTATTACACTGGTAATTTTTAATAATACTGTATACTACGAAATTTTATTGTATTTATTTTATAGTGCTACTGTGTAACCTGTAGAAAATCCGTAGAAATATTATTTTAACTGTTAATGGGAAATAGAAAAAAGAACAATTGAAGCTTTAACTGCACAAGGTTTATTGTGTATTTTCAAACACATTAGTACATTTACATAATATACATTTAAATACATTAATACAATTAAATACATTAATAATAAAAATGTAATATAATACATTAAAAATCATGCATGACAATCATGAATAATTATGCATAAATACATGCAAAAAATTATCATGAACAGGTAAAATAGAAAAGATTAAAGGGGTGCTATCTGATCAATCTATTAGAAAGATAGTTCATAACAACTCATCCACCCACTCCTTGCTGGGGTAAAACAGCTTAAACTAGTCTAAGATGGTCTATTGGTTTGAGATAGACTGTCTAACTGGTCAGTTGCTGATTTTTAAGGGTTTTTGGCTGCTTTCTATCTAGAGGAACAGATTTGCAAGACTGGGAGACATATACTGTATAAACTAGCTTTGATGAGTAAACCACCAATCCAGATGACTATTACAAAATGACAAGTTATCCAGTGTCCTTTAAAAAAAAACTAAACACAAAACAACTTTCTCATGCACATGTGCCATGAAAAACTTGCATTACGGTATTAATAATCATTTATATGCAGACTTATGTTTTAACTTTTGCAATAGGAAGTTTTCTATCCAAGCTTTTATGCAATTGAACCTTAAACTGTACAACAACGTTTAGTGTGTGTTTTTTACACAACAATTCTTAACAACTTGATAGACAAAATTCACAGATGGATAATAATCTGTTTAAAATGTTCTCAGTGGGTCAGTACTGGACCAAGGTATAGTGGTAGTAGTTAGTAGTAGAATAATTAAATTAGATTTACAATTCATCGGTTGTCAAGATGAAGGGTCTTCTTAACATGCACAGCTCACACCTGTGGAAAAGGAGAAAGACAAGACAGTTAAAATACAGTACGTTTTTGTTGTTGTTGTTTTGGCTAAACAGCAAAAACAGACAAAATGATGTCTAAAGTGTAATTCACTTAATACTAAAATCTTGTTTGTTGGACTGTTGTTAAAATCAATTCATTTACGATCACGTGAAAACAGGCTAGATTTTGCTTGTGTGATACTAAGTTACATGAATTAAAAAAAGCTTGACAGCAATGTACATTATGAGTCAATACTTACCGATATTGCTCCAATAATACTGCTCTTTGTCCCGCTTAAAATCATTGTCAACGCGATTTGTTTGGAACTATTGAGAGCTACATGAATAACGTGACCGGGCGGCGGCGAGATCACTGTCACAACCATCTATGTACGCAACTCTCATATTAAACGGCTCTGGTTTGCGCTTAGTAGATAAAGCCAAGGCAAGTTCAAAACAAAGCGCGTGCGCTGTACTGTGATTGGTGGCTCGTTTGACCAGTTACGTTTTTATCCACTCATAAATAAAAAAAGGAACGACCGATTTTGAAAATGTAGTAGAGTAAAAAGTAAGATATTTGACTTTGAAATGTAGTGGAGTTAAAGTAAAAGTCTCCCAAAATTTAAATACTCGAGTAAAGTACAGATACGCAAAAAAGCTACTTAAGTACAGTAACGAATTACATTTACTTCGTTACTGTCCACCACTGCTATAAATTTACGTTAAAATGTATATGTCACAGGGAACATGCTGCCCTTGATGTTCATGAGCCACCTAAAGCACAAGAAGACTCTGAAATCGGTGACAAGGTATGTTTTTATTGTCTCAAACGGGCACATGAAAGAGCATAATTTCAAAACATTATCATTTACATGCACTTTACGTCCATCCTGATTAAACCACGATGTATTGTTGAGGACACTTACGGACAACAGATGGAAATTAGCTAGCAGCCAAATGTGGTGAATCTCTTCTCTTGTAAGAATAATTATTTTAAGTGAATTAATTATTTCATTCCTTATTTGTACACTCCTCTCATGAAGGAACCACAGATGGTCAAAGACCTCAGGACCGCAGTTGGATGGCTGCGGAACAACTGCCACTCCTTCAGAGGTTTTGTGCAAGAGCCGTCATATCTGGGCCTAGAGAAGGAAGACCAGGAAGAGGCCCTTCTTAATCTTGATCAGGCAGAAGGAAAAGATGCTCTGGAATGGGCCAAAGAGCCTTTCATGTTTCGGTTCCAGTTTCAAGAGGACATGGAAGTTTTTCTTTCCAAATGTCATGACGAAAGGCACCTCAGAATAAACTCCATGTGTAAGGAGTTTTAATTTATTTATTTTACTCTTGAGAATTATTGTTTTCAAATTTGTGCCTGTATAACTTTTATAAGATTTATTGTCTTTGGTTTAATTTTGTTTATATAATTTATTTATTTATTTAGTTTAGTTTTGTAATTTTATTTAATTAGAAAACAGTCCAGTGTGTGATTTATTTTTATATTTCAGTGGAAAAAGCTCATTTTATTTAAATTATTATTCTTTGTGTTTTCAGTCCATCATTTTATTGTGTATGGTGGTCTTTGTTGGTTGAGTATTTAAGTATTAAGTATTTTCAATTGAATAAAATGTTCAAACTCTCAAGCTTTGTTTTCATTGTATTATTTATTTTACATTTTATGCTTTGTTTATATGTATAATATTGTTAATCAATCTTTAATAAACATTTTCAAAGAAATCGATAAAGACAAAGTTTTTAAAAGAAAGTTGTTATAAACTTTCCAAAACACGAAAGTAGCGTAATGCCTTGCCGCGCCCACTTCCGCCGTCAGACTGTCGGGCTGGCGCTGTCGTCCTCAGACTGTTATGACGTAATGGTTCTGCAGTCAGACCTATCTCCAAGAAGGGTCTACAGCCTCAATTTTTGCACCCAGGTCCATGTCTCGTGGCCCTCTATCAGAATCCAGAGTTTTGAGAAGATTGGAGAAACTTAATTTTTCACCCCCCGAAAAAAAAACATAAGGGGTAACACTGTCATTTTTTTTTCTGGTCAAAATTTTGAGTTTCAATATCTCAGCTCTGGAAGGGTCTAGAGCCTCAATTTTTGCACCCAGGTCCATGTCTCATGGCCCTCTATCAGAATCCAGAGTTTTGAGAAGATTGGAGAAACTTAATTTTTCACTCCCCGAAAAAAAAAACATAAGGGGTAACACTGTCATTTTTTTTCTGGTCAAAATTTTGAGTTTCAATATCTCAGCTCTGGAAGGGTCTAGAGCCTCAATTTTTGCACCCAGGTCCATGTCTCGTGGCCCTCTATCAGAATCCAGAGTTTTGAGAAGATTGGAGAAACTTAATTTTTCACACACCCCCCCCCCCCCCCCCCCAAAAAAAAAAAAACATAAGGGGTAACACTGTCATTTTTTTTCTGGTCAAAATTTTGAGTTTCAATATCTCAGCTCTGGAAGGGTCTAGAGCCTCAATTTTTGCACCCAGGTCCATGTCTCGTGGCCCTCTATCAGAATCAAGAGTTTTGAGAAGATTGGAGAAACTTAATTTTTCACCCCCCGAAAAAAAAACATAAGGGGTAACACTGACATTTTTTTTTCTGGTCAAAATTTTGAGTTTCAATATCTCAGCTCTGGAAGGGTCTAGAGCCTCAATTTTTGCACCCAGGTCCATGTCTCGTGGCCCTCTATCAGAATCCAGAGTTTTGAGAAGATTGGAGAAACTTAATTTTTCACCCCTCGAAAAAAAACATAAGGGGTAACACTGTCATTTTTTTTCTGGTCAAAATTTTGAGTTTCAATATCTCAGCTCTGGAACGGTCTAGAGCCTCAATTTTTGCACCCAAGTCCATGTCTCGTGGCCCTCTATCAGAATCCAGAGTTTTGAGAAGATTGGAGAAACTTAATTTTTCACCCCCCGAAAAAAAACATAAGGGGTAACACTGTCATTTTTTTTTTCTGGTCAAAATTTTGAGTTTCAATATCTCAGCTCTGGAAGGGCCTAGAGCCTCGATTTTTGCACCCAGGTCCATGTCTCGTGGCCCTCTATCAGAATCCAGAGTTTTGAGAAGATTGGAGAAACTTAATTTTTCACCCCCCCCCCAAAAGAACATAAGGGGTAACACTGTCTTTTCTGGTCAAAATTTTGAGTTTCAATATCTCAGCTCTGGAAGGGTCTAGAGCCTCAATTTTTGCACCCAGGTCCATGTCTCGTGGCCCTCTATCAGAATCCAGAGTTTTGAGAAGATTGGAGAAACTTAATTTTTCACCCCCCGAAAAAAAACATAAGGGCTAATACTGTCATTTTTTTTCTGGTCAAAATTTTGAGTTTCAATATCTCAGCTCTGGAAGGGTCTAGAGCCTCAATTTTTGCACCCAGGTCCATGTCTCGTGGCCCTCTATCAGAATCCAGAGTTTTGAGAAGATTGGAGAAACTTAATTTTTCACCCCCCGAAAAAAAAAACATAAGGGGTAACAATGTCTTTTCTGGTCAAAATTTTGAGTTTCAATATCTCAGCTCTGGAAGGGTCTAGAGCCTCAATTTTTGCACCCAGGTCCATGTCTCGTGGCCCTCTATCAGAATCCAGAGTTTTGAGAAGATTGGAGAAACTTAATTTTTCACCCCCCGAAAAAAACATAAGGGGTAACACTGTCATTTTTTTTCTGGTCAAAATTTTGAGTTTCAATATCTCAGCTCTGGAAGGGTCTAGAGCCTCAATTTTTGCACCCAGGTCCATGTCTCGTGGCCCTCTATCAGAATCCAGAGTTTTGAGAAGATTGGAGAAACTTAATTTTTCACCCCCCCGAAAAAAAAAACATAAGGGGTAACACTGACATTTTTTTTTCTGGTCAAAATTTTGAGTTTCAATATCTCAGCTCTGGAAGGGTCTAGAGCCTCAATTTTTGCACCCAGGTCCATGTCTCGTGGCCCTCTATCAGAATCCAGAGTTTTGAGAAGATTGGAGAAACTTAATTTTTCACCCCCCGAAAAAAAACATAAGGGGTAACACTCTCATTTTTTTTTCTGGTCAAAATTTTGAGCTTCAATATCTCAGCTCTGGAAGGGTCTAGAGCCTCAATTTTTGCACCCAGGTCCATGTCTCGTGGCCCTCTATCAGAATCCAGAGTTTTGAGAAGATTGGAGAAACTTAATTTTTCACCCCCCGAAAAAAAAAAAAACATAAGGGGTAACACTGTCATTTTTTTTCTGGTCAAAATTTTGAGTTTCAATATCTCAGCTCTGGAACGGTCTAGAGCCTCAATTTTTGCACCCAAGTCCATGTCTCGTGGCCCTCTATCAGAATCCAGAGTTTTGAGAAGATTGGAGAAACTTAATTTTTCACCCCCCGAAAAAAAACATAAGGGGTAACACTGTCATTTTTTTTTTCTGGTCAAAATTTTGAGTTTCAATATCTCAGCTCTGGGAGGGCCTAGAGCCTCGATTTTTGCACCCAGGTCCATGTCTCGTGGCCCTCTATCAGAATCCAGAGTTTTGAGAAGATTGGAGAAACTTAATTTTTCACCCCCCGAAAAAAAACATAAGAGGTAACACTCTCATTTTTTTTTCTGGTCAAAATTTTGAGCTTCAATATCACCGCTCTGGAAGGGTCTAGAGCCTCAATTTTTGCACCCAGGTCCATGTCTCGTGGCCCTCTATCAGAATCCAGAGTTTTGAGAAGATTGGAGAAACTTAATTTTTCACCCCCCGAAAAAAAAAAACATAAGGGGTAACACTGTCATTTTTTTTCTGGTCAAAATTTTGAGTTTCAATATCTCAGCTCTGGAACGGTCTAGAGCCTCAATTTTTGCACCCAAGTCCATGTCTCGTGGCCCTCTATCAGAATCCAGAGTTTTGAGAAGATTGGAGAAACTTAATTTTTCAGCCCCCGAAAAAAAAATAAGGGGTAACACTATCATTTTTTTTTCTGGTCAAAATTTTGAGTTTCAATATCTCAGCTCTGGAAGGGCCTAGAGCCTCGATTTTTGCACCCAGGTCCATGTCTCGTGGCCCTCTATCAGAATCCAGAGTTTTGAGAAGATTGGAGAAACTTAATTTTTCACCCCCCCCAAAAAAAACATAAGGGGTAACACTGTCTTTTCTGGTCAAAATTTTGAGTTTCAATATCTCAGCTCTGGAAGGGTCTAGAGCCTCAATTTTTGCACCCAGGTCCATGTCTCGTGGCCCTCTATCAGAATCCAGAGTTTTGAGAAGATTGGAGAAACTTAATTTTTCACCCCCCGAAAAAAACATAAGGGGTAACACTGTCATTTTTTTTCTGGTCAAAATTTTGAGTTTCAATATCTCAGCTCTGGAAGGGTCTAGAGCCTCAATTTTTGCACCCAGGTCCATGTCTCGTGGCCCTCTATCAGAATCCAGAGTTTTGAGAAGATTGGAGAAACTTAATTTTTCACCCCCCGAAAAAAAACATAAGGGGTAATACTGTCATTTTTTTTTCTGGTCAAAATTTTGAGTTTCAATATCTCAGCTCTGGAAGGGTCTAGAACCTCAATTTTTGCACCCAGGTCCATGTCTCGTGGCCCTCTATCAGAATCCAGAGTTTTGAGAAGATTGGAGAAACTTAATTTTTCACCCCCCGAAAAAAAAAAAAACATAAGGGGTAACACTGTCATTTTTTTTTTCTGGTCAAAATTTTGAGTTTCAATATCTCAGCTCTGGAAGGGTCTACAACCTCAATTTTTGCACCCAGGTCCATGTCTCGTGGCCCTCTATCAGAATCCAGAGTTTTGAGAAGATTGGAGAAACTTAATTTTTCACCCCCCGAAAAAAAACATAAGGGGTAACACTGTCATTTTTTTTTCTGGTCAAAATTTTGAGTTTCAATATCTTAGCTCTGGAAGGGTCTAGAACCTCAATTTTTGCACCCAGGTCCATGTCTCGTGGCCCTCTATCAGAATCCAGAGTTTTGAGAAGATTGGAGAAACTTAATTTTTCACCCCCCGAAAAAAAACATAAGGGGTAACACTGTCATTTTTTTTTCTGGTCAAAATTTGAGTTTCAATATCTCAGCTCTGGAAGGGTCTAGAACCTCAATTTTTGCACCCAGGTCCATGTCTCGTGGCCCTCTATCAGAATCCAGAGTTTTGAGAAGATTGGAGAAACTTAATTTTTCACCCCCCGAAAAAAAACATAAGGGGTAACACTGTCATTTTTTTTTTCTGGTCAAAATTTTGAGTTTCAATATCTTAGCTCTGGAAGGGTCTAGAACCTCAATTTTTGCACCCAGGTCCATGTCTCGTGGCCCTCTATCAGAATCCAGAGTTTTGAGAAGATTGGAGAAACTTAATTTTTCACCCCCCGAAAAAAAACATAAGGGGTAACACTGTCATTTTTTTTTTCTGGTCAAAATTTGAGTTTCAATATCTCAGCTCTGGAAGGGTCTAGAACCTAGATTTTTGCACCCAGGTCCATGTCTCGTGGCCCTCTATCAGAATCCAGAGTTTTGAGAAGATTGGAGAAACTTAATTTTTCACCCCCCGAAAAAAAACATAAGGGGTAACACTGTCATTTTTTTTTCTGGTCAAAATTTTGAGTTTCAATATCTCAGCTCTGGAAGGGTCAAGAACCTCAATTTTTGCACCCAGGTCCAGGTCTCGTGGCCCTCTATCAGAATCCAGAGTTTTGAGAAGATTGGAGAAACTTATTTTTTCACCCACCGAAAAAAAAACATAAGGGGTAACACTGTCATTTTTTTTCTGATCAAAATTTTGAGTTTCAATATATCAGCTCTGGAAGGGTCTAGAACCTCAATTTTTGCACCCAGGTCCATGTCTCGTGGCCCTCTATCAGAATCCAGAGTTTTGAGAAGATTGGAGAAACTTAATTTTTCACCCCCCGAAAAAAAACATAAGGGGTAACACTGTCATTTTTTTTTTCTGGTCAAAATTTGAGTTTCAATATCTCAGCTTTGGAAGGGTCTAGAACCTCAATTTTTGCACCCAGGTCCATGTCTCGTGGCCCTCTATCAGAATCCAGAGTTTTGAGAAGATTGGAGAAACTTAATTTTTCACCCCCCGAAAAAAAACACATAAGGGGTAACAATGTCATTTTTTTTTCTGGTCAAAATTTTGAGTTTCAATATCTCAGCTCTGGAAGGGTCTAGAGCCTCAATTTTTGCACCCAGGTCCATGTCTCGTGACCCTCTATCAGAATCCAGAGTTTCAAGAAGATCGGAGGGGGTCAATATTTCGGCCAAAAACGACAGTGTTACCCCTTATGTTTTTTTTTTTCAGGTCAAAACTTTGACATCCGATATCTCGGCTCTGGAAGGGTCTAGAGCCTCCATTTTTGCGCGCTGGTCGAAGTCTCGTGGCCCTCTATCAGAATCCAGAGTTTCAAGAAGATCGGAGGGGGTCAAAATTTCGGCCAAAAACGACAGTGTTACCCCTTATGTTTTTTTTTTCGGGTCAAAACTTTGACATCCGATGTCTCGGCTCTGGAAGGGTCTAGAGCCTCCATTTTTGCGCGCTGGTCGAAGTCTCGTGGCCCTCTGTCAGAATCCAGAGTTTCAAGAAGATCGGAGGGGGTCAAAATTTCGGCCAAAAACGACAGTGTTACCCCTTATGTTTTTTTTTTCAGGTCAAAACTTTGACATCCAATATCTCGGCTCTGGAAGGGTCTAGAGCCTCCATTTTTTGCGCGCTGGTCGAAGTCTCGTGGCCCTCTGTCAGAATCCAGAGTTTCAAGAAGATCGGAGGGGGTCAAAATTTCGGCCAAAAACAACAGTGTTACCCCTTATGTTTTTTTTTTCAGGTCAAAACTTTGACATCCGATATCTCGGCTCTGGAAGGGTCTAGAGCCTCCATTTTTGCGCGCTGGTCGAAGTCTCGTGGCCCTCTGTCAGAATCCAGAGTTTCAAGAAGATCGGAGGGGGTCAAAATTTCGGCGAAAAACGACAGTGTTACCCCTTATGTTTTTTTTTCGGGTCAAAACTTTGACATCCGATATCTCGGCTCTGGAAGGGTCTAGAGCCTCCATTTTTGCGCGCTGGTCGAAGTCTTGTGGCCCTCTGTCAGAATCCAGAGTTTCAAGAAGATCGGAGGGGGTCAAAATTTCGGCCAAAAACGACAGTGTTACCCCTTATGTTTTTTTTTCGGGTCAAAACTTTGACATCCGATATCTCGGCTCTGGAAGGGTCTAGAGCCTCCATTTTTGCGCGCTGGTCGAAGTCTCGTGGCCCTCTGTCAGAATCCAGAGTTTCAAGAAGATCGGAGGGGGTCAAAATTTTGGCCAAAAACGACAGTGTTACCCCTTATGTTTTTTTTCGGGGGGGTGAAAAATTAAGTTTCTCCAATCTTCTCAAAACTCTGGATTCTGATAGAGGGCCACAAGACATCGACCTGGGTGCAAAAATGAGGCTCTAGACCCTTCCAGAGCTGAGATATTGAAACCCAAAATTTTGACCAGAAAAAAAAATGACAGTGTTACCCCTTATGTTTTTTTTCGGGGGGTGAAAAATTAAGTTTCTCCAATCTTCTCAAAACTCTGGATTCTGATAGAGGGCCACGAGACATGCACCTGGGTGCAAAAATTGAGGCTCTAGACCCTTCCAGAGCTGAGATATTGGAACTCAAAAATTTGACCTGAAAAAAAAATGACAGTGTTACCCCTTATGTTTTTTTTTCGGGGGGTGAAAAATTAAGTTTCTCCAATCTTCTCAAAACTCTGGATTCTGATAGAGGGCCACAAGACATCGACCTGGGTGCAAAAATTGAGGCTCTAGACCCTTCCAGAGCTGAGATATTGAAACCCAAAATTTTGACCAGAAAAAAAAATGACAGTGTTACCCCTTATGTTTTTTTTTTCAGGTCAAAACTTTGACATCCGATATCTCGGCTCTGGAAGGGTCTAGAGCCTCCATTTTTGCGCGCTGGTCGAAGTCTCGTGGCCCTCTGTCAGAATCCAGAGTTTCGAGAAGATCGGAGGGGGTCAAAATTTCGGCCAAAAACGACAGTGTTACCCCTTATGTTTTTTTTTCAGGTCAAAACTTTGACATCCGATATCTCGGCTCTGGAAGGGTCTAGAGCCTCCATTTTTGCGCGCTGGTCGAAGTCTCGTGGCCCTCTGTCAGGATCCAGAGTTTCGAGAAGATCGGAGGGGGTCAAAATTTCGGCCAAAAACGACAGTGTTACCCCTTATGTTTTTTTTTCAGGTCAAAACTTTGACATCCGATATCTCGGCTCTGGAAGGGTCTAGAGCCTCCATTTTCGCGCGCTGGTCGAAGTCTCGTGGCCCTCTGTCAGAATCCAGAGTTTCAAGAAGATCGGAGGGGTCAAAATTTCGGCCAAAAACAACAGTTATACCCCTTATGTTTTTTTTTTCAGGTCAAAACTTTGACATCCGATATCTCGGCTCTGGAAGGGTCTAGAGCCTCCATTTTTGCGCGCTGGTCGAAGTCTCGTGGCCCTCTGTCAGAATCCAGAGTTTCAAGAAGATCGGAGGGGGTCAAAATTTCGGCCAAAAACGACAGTGTTACCCCTTATGTTTTTTTTTTTCAGGTCAAAACTTTGACATCCGATATCTCGGCTCTGGAAGGGTCTAGAGCCTCCATTTTTGCGCGCTGGTCGAAGTCTCGTGGCCCTCTGTCAGAATCCAGAGTTTCGAGAAGATCGGAGGGGGTCAAAATTTCGGCCAAAAACGACAGTGTTACCCCTTATGTTTTTTTTCAGGTCAAAACTTTGACATCCGATATCTCGGCTCTGGAAGGGTCTAGAGCCTCCATTTTTGCGCGCTGGTCGAAGTCTCGTGGCCCTCTGTCAGAATCCAGAGTTTCGAGAAGATCGGAGGGGGTCAAAATTTCGGCCAAAAACGACAGTGTTACCCCTTATGTTTTTTTTTCAGGTCAAAACTTTGACGTCCGATATCTCGGCTCTGGAAGGGTCTAGAGCCTCCATTTTTGCGCGCTGGTCGAAGTCTTGTGGCCCTCTGTCAGAATCCAGAGTTTCAAGAAGATCGGAGGGGGTCAAAATTTCGGCCAAAAACGACAGTGTTACCCCTTATGTTTTTTTTTCGGGTCAAAACTTTGACATCCGATATCTCGGCTCTGGAAGGGTCTAGAGCCTCCATTTTTGCGCGCTGGTCGAAGTCTCGTGGCCCTCTGTCAGAATCCAGAGTTTCAAGAAGATCGGAGGGGGTCAACATTTTGGCCAAAAACGACAGTGTTACCCCTTATGTTTTTTTTTCAGGTCAAAACTTTGACATCCGATATCTCGGCTCTGGAAGGGTCTAGAGCCTCCATTTTTGCGCGCTGGTCGAAGTCTCGTGGCCCTCTGTCAGAATCCAGAGTTTCGAGAAGATCGGAGGGGGTCAAAATTTCGGCCAAAAACGACAGTGTTACCCCTTATGTTTTTTTTTTTCAGGTCAAAACTTTGACATCCGATATCTCGGCTCTGGAAGGGTCTAGAGCCTCCATTTTTGCGCGCTGGTCGAAGTCTCGTGGCCCTCCGTCAGAATCCAGAGTTTCGAGAAGATCGGAGGGGGTCAAAATTTCGGCCAAAAACGACAGTGTTACCCCTTATGTTTTTTTTCAGGTCAAAACTTTGACATCCGATATCTCGGCTCTGGAAGGGTGTAGAGCCTCCATTTTTGCGCGCTGGTCGAAGTCTCGTGGCCCTCTGTCAGAATCCAGAGTTTCAAGAAGATCGGAGGGGGTCAAAATTTCTGCCAAAAACGACAGTGTTACCCCTTATGTTTTTTTTTCAGGTCAAAACTTTGACATCCGATATCTCGGCTCTGGAAGGGTGTAGAGCCTCCATTTTTGCGCGCTAGTCGAAGTCTCGTGGCCCTCTGTCAGAATCCAGAGTTTCAAGAAGATCGGAGGGGGTCAAAATTTCGGCCAAAAACGACAGTGTTACCCCTTATGTTTTTTTTTTCAGGTCAAAACTTTGACATCCGATATCTCGGCTCTGGAAGGGTCTAGAGCCTCCATTTTTGCGCGCTGGTCGAAGTCTCGTGGCCCTCTGTCAGAATCCAGAGTTTCAAGAAGATCGGAGGAGGTCAAAATTTCGGCCAAAAACGACAGTGTTACCCCTTATGTTTTTTTTTTCGGGTCAAAACTTTGACGTCCGATATCTCGGCTCTGGAAGGGTCTAGAGCCTCCATTTTTGCGCGCTGGTCGAAGTCTTGTGGCCCTCTGTCAGAATCCAGAGTTTCAAGAAGATTGGAGGGGGTCAAAATTTCGGCCAAAAACGACAGTGTTACCCCTTATGTTTTTTTTTTCGGGTCAAAACTTTGACATCCGATATCTCGGCTCTGGAAGGGTCTAGAGCCTCCATTTTTGCGCGCTGGTCGAAGTCTCGTGGCCCTCTGTCAGAATCCAGAGTTTCAAGAAGATCGGAGGGGTCAACATTTTGGCCAAAAACGACAGTGTTACCCCTTATGTTTTTTTTTTCAGGTCAAAACTTTGACATCCGATATCTCGGCTCTGGAAGGGTCTAGAGCCTCCATTTTTGCGTGCTGGTCGAAGTCTCGTGGCCCTCTGTCAGAATCCAGAGTTTCGAGAAGATCGGAGGGGGTCAAAATTTCGGCCAAAAACGACAGTGTTACCCCTTATGTTTTTTTTTTCAGGTCAAAACTTTGACATCCGATATCTCGGCTCTGGAAGGGTCTAGAGCCTCCATTTTTGCGCGCTGGTCGAAGTCTCGTGGCCCTCCGTCAGAATCCAGAGTTTCGAGAAGATCGGAGGGGGTCAAAATTTCGGCCAAAAACGACAGTGTTACCCCTTATGTTTTTTTTCAGGTCAAAACTTTGACATCCGATATCTCGGCTCTGGAAGGGTGTAGAGCCTCCATTTTTGCGCGCTGGTCGAAGTCTCGTGGCCCTCTGTCAGAATCCAGAGTTTCAAGAAGATCGGAGGGGGTCAAAATTTCGGCCAAAAACGACAGTGTTACCCCTTATGTTTTTTTTTCAGGTCAAAACTTTGACATCCGATATCTCGGCTCTGGAAGGGTCTAGAGCCTCCATTTTTGCGCGCTGGTCGAAGTCTCGTGGCCCTCTGTCAGAATCCAGAGTTTCAAGAAGATCGGAGGAGGTCAAAATTTCGGCCAAAAACGACAGTGTTACCCCTTATGTTTTTATTCGGGTCAAAACTTTGACGTCCGATATCTCGGCTCTGGAAGGGTCTAGAGCCTCCATTTTTGCGCGCTGGTCGAAGTCTCGTGGCCCTCTGTCAGAATCCAGAGTTTCAAGAAGATCGGAGGGGGTCAAAATTTCAGCGAAAAACGACAGTGTTACCCCTTATGTTTTTTTTTTCGGGTCAAAACTTTGACATCCGATATCTCGGCTCTGGAAGGGTCTAGAGCCTCCATTTTTGCGCGCTGGTCGAAGTCTTGTGGCCCTCTGTCAGAATCCAGAGTTTCAAGAAGATCGGAGGGGGTCAAAATTTCGGCCAAAAACGACAGTGTTACCCCTTATGTTTTTTTTTCGGGTCAAAACTTTGACATCCGATATCTCGGCTCTGGAAGGGTCTAGAGCCTCCATTTTTGATCGGAGGGGGTCAAAATTTTGGCCAAAAACGACAGTGTTACCCCTTATGTTTTTTTTCGGGGGGGTGAAAAATTAAGTTTCTCCAATCTTCTCAAAACTCTGGATTCTGATAGAGGGCCACAAGACATCGACCTGGGTGCAAAAAATGAGGCTCTAGACCCTTCCAGAGCTGAGATATTGAAACCCAAAATTTTGACCAGAAAAAAAAATGACAGTGTTACCCCTTATGTTTTTTTTCGGGGGGTGAAAAATTAAGTTTCTCCAATCTTCTCAAAACTCTGGATTCTGATAGAGGGCCACGAGACATGCACCTGGGTGCAAAAATTGAGGCTCTAGACCCTTCCAGAGCTGAGATATTGAAACTCAAAAATTTGACCAGAAAAAAAAATGACAGTGTTACCCCTTATGTTTTTTTTCGGGGGGTGAAAAATTAAGTTTCTCCAATCTTCTCAAAACTCTGGATTCTGATAGAGGGCCACAAGACATCGACCTGGGTGCAAAAATTGAGGCTCTAGACCCTTCCAGAGCTGAGATATTGAAACCCAAAATTTTGACCAGAAAAAAAAATGACAGTGTTACCCCTTATGTTTTTTTTTCAGGTCAACACTTTGACATCCGATATCTCGGCTCTGGAAGGGTCTAGAGCGTCCATTTTCGCGCGCTGGTCGAAGTCTCGTGGCCCTCTGTCAGAATCCAGAGTTTCAAGAAGATCGGAGGGGTCAAAATTTCGGCCAAAAACGACAGTGTTACCCCTTATGTTTTTTTTTCAGGTCAAAACTTTGACATCCGATATCTCGGCTCTGGAAGGGTCTAGAGCCTCCATTTTTGCGCGCTGGTCGAAGTCTCGTGGCCCTCTGTCAGAATCCAGAGTTTCAAGAAGATCGGAGGGGGTCAAAATTTCGGCCAAAAACGACAATGTTACCCCTTATGTTTTTTTTTTCAGGTCAAAACTTTGACATCCGATATCTCGGCTCTGGAAGGGTCTAGAGCCTCCATTTTTGCGCGCTGGTCGAAGTCTCGTGGCCCTCTGTCAGAATCCAGAGTTTCGAGAAGATCGGAGGGGGTCAAAATTTCGGCCAAAAATGACAGTGTTACCCCTTATGTTTTTTTTCAGGTCAAAACTTTGACATCCGATATCTCGGCTCTGGAAGGGTCTAGAGCCTCCATTTTTGCGCGCTGGTCGAAGTCTCGTGGCCCTCTGTCAGAATCCAGAGTTTCGAGAAGATCGGAGGGGGTCAAAAATTCGGCCAAAAACGACAGTGTTACCCCTTATGTTTTTTTTTTCAGGTCAAAACTTTGACATCCGATATCTCGGCTCTGGAAGGGTGTAGAGCCTCCATTTTTGCGCGCTGGTCGAAGTCTCGTGGCCCTCTGTCAGAATCCAGAGTTTCAAGAAGATCGGAGGGGGTCAAAATTTCGGCCAAAAACGACAGTGTTACCCCTTATGTTTTTTTTTCAGGTCAAAACTTTGACATCCGATATCTCGGCTCTGGAAGGGTCTAGAGCCTCCATTTTTGCGCGCTGGTCGAAGTCTCGTGGCCCTCTGTCAGAATCCAGAGTTTCAAGAAGATCGGAGGAGGTCAAAATTTCGGCCAAAAACGACAGTGTTACCCCTTATGTTTTTTTTTCGGGTCAAAACTTTGACGTCCGATATCTCGGCTCTGGAAGGGTCTAGAGCCTCCATTTTTGCGCGCTGGTCGAAGTCTCGTGGCCCTCTATCAGAATCCAGAGTTTCAAGAAGATCGGAGGGGGTCAAAATTTCGGCGAAAAACGACAGTGTTACCCCTTATGTTTTTTTTTTTCGGGTCAAAACTTTGACATCCGATATCTCGGCTCTGGAAGGGTCTAGAGCCTCCATTTTTGCGCGCTGGTCGAAGTCTTGTGGCCCTCTGTCAGAATCCAGAGTTTCAAGAAGATCGGAGGGGGTCAAAATTTCGGCCAAAAACGACAGTGTTACCCCTTATGTTTTTTTTTCGGGTCAAAACTTTGACATCCGATATCTCGGCTCTGGAAGGGTCTAGAGCCTCCATTTTTGCGCGCTGGTCGAAGTCTCGTGGCCCTCTGTCAGAATCCAGAGTTTCAAGAAGATCGGAGGGGGTCAACATTTTGGCCAAAAACGACAGTGTTACCCCTTATGTTTTTTTTTTCAGGTCAAAACTTTGACATCCGATATCTCGGCTCTGGAAGGGTCTAGAGCCTCCATTTTTGCGCGCTGGTCGAAGTCTCGTGGCCCTCTGTCAGAATCCAGAGTTTCGAGAAGATCGGAGGGGGTCAAAATTTCGGCCAAAAACGACAGTGTTACCCCTTATGTTTTTTATTCAGGTCAAAACTTTGACATCCGATATCTCGGCTCTGGAAGGGTCTAGAGCCTCCATTTTTGCGCGCTGGTCGAAGTCTCGTGGCCCTCTGTCAGAATCCAGAGTTTCGAGAAGATCGGAGGGGGTCAAAATTTCGGCCAAAAACGACAGTGTTACCCCTTATGTTTTTTTTTCAGGTCAAAACTTTGACGTCCGATATCTCGGCTCTGGAAGGGTCTAGAGCCTCCATTTTTGCGCGCTGGTCGAAGTCTCGTGGCCCTCTGTCAGAATCCAGAGTTTCAAGAAGATCGGAAGGGGTCAAAATTTCGGCGAAAAACGACAGTGTTACCCCTTATGTTTTTTTTTCGGGTCAAAACTTTGACATCCGATATCTCGGCTCTGGAAGGGTCTAGAGCCTCCATTTTTGCGCGCTGGTCGAAGTCTTGTGGCCCTCTGTCAGAATCCAGAGTTTCAAGAAGATCGGAGGGGGTCAAAATTTCGGCCAAAAACGACAGTGTTACCCCTTATGTTTTTTTTTCGGGTCAAAACTTTGACATCCGATATCTCGGCTCTGGAAGGGTCTAGAGCCTCCATTTTTGCGCGCTGGTCGAAGTCTCGTGGCCCTCTGTCAGAATCCAGAGTTTCAAGAAGATCGGAGGGGGTCAACATTTTGGCCAAAAACGACAGTGTTACCCCTTATGTTTTTTTTTTTCAGGTCAAAACTTTGACATCCGATATCTCGGCTCTGGAAGGGTCTAGAGCCTCCATTTTTGCGCGCTGGTCGAAGTCTCGTGGCCCTCTGTCAGAATCCAGAGTTTCGAGAAGATCGGAGGGGGTCAAAATTTCGGCCAAAAACGACAGTGTTACCCCTTATGTTTTTTTTTCAGGTCAAAACTTTGACATCCGATATCTCGGCTCTGGAAGGGTCTAGAGCCTCCATTTTTGCGCGCTGGTCGAAGTCTCGTGGTCCTCTGTCAGAATCCAGAGTTTCGAGAAGATCGGAGGGGGTCAAAATTTCGGCCAAAAACGACAGTGTTACCCCTTATGTTTTTTTTTCAGGTCAAAACTTTGACGTCCGATATCTCGGCTCTGGAAGGGTCTAGAGCCTCCATTTTTGCGCGCTGGTCGAAGTCTCGTGGCCCTCTGTCAGAATCCAGAGTTTCAAGAAGATCGGAGGGGGTCAAAATTTCGGCGAAAAACGACAGTGTTACCCCTTATGTTTTTTTTTCGGGTCAAAACTTTGACATCCGATATCTCGGCTCTGGAAGGGTCTAGAGCCTCCATTTTTGCGCGCTGGTCGAAGTCTTGTGGCCCTCTGTCAGAATCCAGAGTTTCAAGAAGATCGGAGGGGGTCAAAATTTCGGCCAAAAACGACAGTGTTACCCCTTATGTTTTTTTTTCGGGTCAAAACTTTGACATCCGATATCTCGGCTCTGGAAGGGTCTAGAGCCTCCATTTTTGCGCGCTGGTCGAAGTCTCGTGGCCCTCTGTCAGAATCCAGAGTTTCAAGAAGATCGGAGGGGGTCAACATTTTGGCCAAAAACGACAGTGTTACCCCTTATGTTTTTTTTTTCAGGTCAAAACTTTGACATCCGATATCTCGGCTCTGGAAGGGTCTAGAGCCTCCATTTTTGCGCGCTGGTCGAAGTCTCGTGGCCCTCTGTCAGAATCCAGAGTTTCGAGAAGATCGGAGGGGGTCAAAATTTCGGCCAAAAACGACAGTGTTACCCCTTATGTTTTTTTTTTCAGGTCAAAACTTTGACATCCGATATCTCGGCTCTGGAAGGGTCTAGAGCCTCCATTTTTGCGCGCTGGTCGAAGTCTCGTGGCCCTCTGTCAGAATCCAGAGTTTTGAGAAGATCGGAGGGGGTCAAAATTTCGGCCAAAAACGACAGTGTTACCCCTTATGTTTTTTTTCAGGTCAAAACTTTGACATCCGATATCTCGGCTCTGGAAGGGTGTAGAGCCTCCATTTTTGCGCGCTGGTCGAAGTCTCGTGGCCCTCTGTCAGAATCCAGAGTTTCAAGAAGATCGGAGGGGGTCAAAATTTCGGCCAAAAACGACAGTGTTACCCCTTATGTTTTTTTTTTCAGGTCAAAACTTTGACATCCGATATCTCGGCTCTGGAAGGGTCTAGAGCCTCCATTTTTGCGCGCTGGTCGAAGTCTCGTGGCCCTCTGTCAGAATCCAGAGTTTCAAGAAGATCGGAGGAGGTCAAAATTTCGGCCAAAAACGACAGTGTTACCCCTTATGTTTTTTTTCGGGTCAAAACTTTGACGTCCGATATCTCGGCTCTGGAAGGGTCTAGAGCCTCCATTTTTGCGCGCTGGTCGAAGTCTCGTGGCCCTCTGTCAGAATCCAGAGTTTCAAGAAGATCGGAGGGGGTCAAAATTTCGGCGAAAAACGACAGTGTTACCCCTTATGTTTTTTTTTCGGGTCAAAACTTTGACATCCGATATCTCGGCTCTGGAAGGGTCTAGAGCCTCCATTTTTGCGCGCTGGTCGAAGTCTTGTGGCCCTCTGTCAGAATCCAGAGTTTCAAGAAGATCGGAGGGGGTCAAAATTTCGGCCAAAAACGACAGTGTTACCCTTTATGTTTTTTTTTCGGGTCAAAACTTTGACATCCGATATCTCGGCTCTGGAAGGGTCTAGAGCCTCCATTTTTGCGCGCTGGTCGAAGTCTCGTGGCCCTCTGTCAGAATCCAGAGTTTCAAGAAGATCGGAGGGGGTCAACATTTTGGCCAAAAACGACAGTGTTACCCCTTATGTTTTTTTTTTCAGGTCAAAACTTTGACATCCGATATCTCGGCTCTGGAAGGGTCTAGAGCCTCCATTTTTGCGCGCTGGTCGAAGTCTCGTGGCCCTCTGTCAGAATCCAGAGTTTCGAGAAGATCGGAGGGGGTCAAAATTTCGGCCAAAAACGACAGTGTTACCCCTTATGTTTTTTTTTCAGGTCAAAACTTTGACATCCGATATCTCGGCTCTGGAAGGGTCTAGAGCCTCCATTTTTGCGCGCTGGTCGAAGTCTCGTGGCCCTCTGTCAGAATCCAGAGTTTCGAGAAGATCGGAGGGGGTCAAAATTTCGGCCAAAAACGACAGTGTTACCCCTTATGTTTTTTTTTCAGGTCAAAACTTTGACGTCCGATATCTCGGCTCTGGAAGGGTCTAGAGCCTCCATTTTTGCGCGCTGGTCGAAGTCTCGTGGCCCTCTGTCAGAATCCAGAGTTTCAAGAAGATCGGAAGGGGTCAAAATTTCGGCGAAAAACGACAGTGTTACCCCTTATGTTTTTTTTTCGGGTCAAAACTTTGACATCCGATATCTCGGCTCTGGAAGGGTCTAGAGCCTCCATTTTTGCGCGCTGGTCGAAGTCTTGTGGCCCTCTGTCAGAATCCAGAGTTTCAAGAAGATCGGAGGGGGTCAAAATTTCGGCCAAAAACGACAGTGTTACCCCTTATGTTTTTTTTTCGGGTCAAAACTTTGACATCCGATATCTCGGCTCTGGAAGGGTCTAGAGCCTCCATTTTTGCGCGCTGGTCGAAGTCTCGTGGCCCTCTGTCAGAATCCAGAGTTTCAAGAAGATCGGAGGGGGTCAACATTTTGGCCAAAAACGACAGTGTTACCCCTTATGTTTTTTTTTTTCAGGTCAAAACTTTGACATCCGATATCTCGGCTCTGGAAGGGTCTAGAGCCTCCATTTTTGCGCGCTGGTCGAAGTCTCGTGGCCCTCTGTCAGAATCCAGAGTTTCGAGAAGATCGGAGGGGGTCAAAATTTCGGCCAAAAACGACAGTGTTACCCCTTATGTTTTTTTTTCAGGTCAAAACTTTGACATCCGATATCTCGGCTCTGGAAGGGTCTAGAGCCTCCATTTTTGCGCGCTGGTCGAAGTCTCGTGGCCCTCTGTCAGAATCCAGAGTTTCGAGAAGATCGGAGGGGGTCAAAATTTCGGCCAAAAACGACAGTGTTACCCCTTATGTTTTTTTTTCAGGTCAAAACTTTGACGTCCGATATCTCGGCTCTGGAAGGGTCTAGAGCCTCCATTTTTGCGCGCTGGTCGAAGTCTCGTGGCCCTCTGTCAGAATCCAGAGTTTCAAGAAGATCGGAGGGGGTCAAAATTTCGGCGAAAAACGACAGTGTTACCCCTTATGGTTTTTTTTTCGGGTCAAAACTTTGACATCCGATATCTCGGCTCTGGAAGGGTCTAGAGCCTCCATTTTTGCGCGCTGGTCGAAGTCTTGTGGCCCTCTGTCAGAATCCAGAGTTTCAAGAAGATCGGAGGGGGTCAAAATTTCGGCCAAAAACGACAGTGTTACCCCTTATGTTTTTTTTTCGGGTCAAAACTTTGACATCCGATATCTCGGCTCTGGAAGGGTCTAGAGCCTCCATTTTTGCGCGCTGGTCGAAGTCTCGTGGCCCTCTGTCAGAATCCAGAGTTTCAAGAAGATCGGAGGGGGTCAACATTTTGGCCAAAAACGACAGTGTTACCCCTTATGTTTTTTTTTTCAGGTCAAAACTTTGACATCCGATATCTCGGCTCTGGAAGGGTCTAGAGCCTCCATTTTTGCGCGCTGGTCGAAGTCTCGTGGCCCTCTGTCAGAATCCAGAGTTTCGAGAAGATCGGAGGGGGTCAAAATTTCGGCCAAAAACGACAGTGTTACCCCTTATGTTTTTTTTTTTCAGGTCAAAACTTTGACATCCGATATCTCGGCTCTGGAAGGGTCTAGAGCCTCCATTTTTGCGCGCTGGTCGAAGTCTCGTGGCCCTCTGTCAGAATCCAGAGTTTCGAGAAGATCGGAGGGGGTCAAAATTTCGGCCAAAAACGACAGTGTTACCCCTTATGTTTTTTTTCAGGTCAAAACTTTGACATCCGATATCTCGGCTCTGGAAGGGTGTAGAGCCTCCATTTTTGCGCGCTGGTCGAAGTCTCGTGGCCCTCTGTCAGAATCCAGAGTTTCAAGAAGATCGGAGGGGGTCAAAATTTCGGCCAAAAACGACAGTGTTACCCCTTATGTTTTTTTTTCAGGTCAAAACTTTGACATCCGATATCTCGGCTCTGGAAGGGTCTAGAGCCTCCATTTTTGCGCGCTGGTCGAAGTCTCGTGGCCCTCTGTCAGAATCCAGAGTTTCAAGAAGATCGGAGGAGGTCAAAATTTCGGCCAAAAACGACAGTGTTACCCCTTATGTTTTTTTTCGGGTCAAAACTTTGACGTCCGATATCTCGGCTCTGGAAGGGTCTAGAGCCTCCATTTTTGCGCGCTGGTCGAAGTCTCGTGGCCCTCTGTCAGAATCCAGAGTTTCAAGAAGATCGGAGGGGGTCAAAATTTCGGCGAAAAACGACAGTGTTACCCCTTATGTTTTTTTTTCGGGTCAAAACTTTGACATCCGATATCTCGGCTCTGGAAGGGTCTAGAGCCTCCATTTTTGCGCGCTGGTCGAAGTCTTGTGGCCCTCTGTCAGAATCCAGAGTTTCAAGAAGATCGGAGGGGGTCAAAATTTCGGCCAAAAACGACAGTGTTACCCCTTATGTTTTTTTTTCGGGTCAAAACTTTGACATCCGATATCTCGGCTCTGGAAGGGTCTAGAGCCTCCATTTTTGCGCGCTGGTCGAAGTCTCGTGGCCCTCTGTCAGAATCCAGAGTTTCAAGAAGATCGGAGGGGGTCAAAATTTTGGCCAACAACGACAGTTTTACCCCTTATGTTTTTTTTTCGGGGGGGTGAAAAATTAAGTTTCTCCAATCTTCTCAAAACTCTGGATTCTGATAGAGGGCCACAAGACATCGACCTGGGTGCAAAAAATGAGGCTCTAGACCCTTCCAGAGCTGAGATATTGAAACCCAAAATTTTGACCAGAAAAAAAAATGACAGTGTTACCCCTTATGTTTTTTTTCGGGGGGTGAAAAATTAAGTTTCTCCAATCTTCTCAAAACTCTGGATTCTGATAGAGGGCCACGAGACATGCACCTGGGTGCAAAAATTGAGGCTCTAGACCCTTCCAGAGCTGAGATATTGAAACTCAAAAATTTGACCAGAAAAAAAAAATGACAGTGTTACCCCTTATGTTTTTTTTCGGGGGGTGAAAAATTAAGTTTCTCCAATCTTCTCAAAACTCTGGATTCTGATAGAGGGCCACAAGACATCGACCTGGGTGCAAAAATTGAGGCTCTAGACCCTTCCAGAGCTGAGATATTGAAACCCAAAATTTTGACCAGAAAAAAAAATGACAGTGTTACCCCTTATGTTTTTTTTTCAGGTCAAAACTTTGACATCCGATATCTCGGCTCTGGAAGGGTCTAGAGCCTCCATTTTTGCGCGCTGGTCGAAGTCTCGTGGCCCTCTGTCAGAATCCAGAGTTTCGAGAAGATCGGAGGGGGTCAAAATTTCGGCCAAAAACGACAGTGTTACCCCTTATGTTTTTTTTTCAGGTCAAAACTTTGACATCCGATATCTCGGCTCTGGAAGGGTCTAGAGCCTCCATTTTTGCGCGCTGGTCGAAGTCTCGTGGCCCTCTGTCAGAATCCAGAGTTTCGAGAAGATCGGAGGGGGTCAAAATTTCGGCCAAAAACGACAGTGTTACCCCTTATGTTTTTTTTTTCAGGTCAAAACTTTGACATCCGATATCTCGGCTCTGGAAGGGTCTAGAGCCTCCATTTTCGCGCGCTGGTCGAAGTCTCGTGGCCCTCTGTCAGAATCCAGAGTTTCAAGAAGATCGGAGGGGGTCAAAATTTCGGCCAAAAACGACAATGTTACCCCTTATGATTTTTTTCCGGTCAAAACTTTGACATCCGATATCTCGGCTCTGGAAGGGTCTAGAGCCTCCATTTTTGCGCGCTGGTCGAAGTCTCGTGGCCCTCTGTCAGAATCCAGAGTTTCGAGAAGATCGGAGGGGGTCAAAATTTCGGCCAAAAACGACAGTGTTACCCCTTATGTTTTTTTTCAGGTCAAAACTTTGACATCCGATATCTCGGCTCTGGAAGGGTATAGAGCCTCCATTTTTGCGCGCTGGTCGAAGTCTCGTGGCCCTCTGTCAGAATCCAGAGTTTCGAGAAGATCGGAGGGGGTCAAAATTTCGGCCAAAAACGACAGTGTTACCCCTTATGTTTTTTTTTCAGGTCAAAACTTTGACATCCGATATCTCGGCTCTGGAAGGGTGTAGAGCCTCCATTTTTGCGCGCTGGTCGAAGTCTCGTGGCCCTCTGTCAGAATCCAGAGTTTCAAGAAGATCGGAGGGGGTCAAAATTTCGGCCAAAAACGACAGTGTTACCCCTTATGTTTTTTTTTTCAGGTCAAAACTTTGACATCCGATATCTCGGCTCTGGAAGGGTCTAGAGCCTCCATTTTTGCGCGCTGGTCGAAGTCTCGTGGCCCTCTGTCAGAATCCAGAGTTTCAAGAAGATCGGAGGGGGTCAAAATTTCGGCCAAAAACGACAGTGTTACCCCTTATGTTTTTTTTCGGGGGGGTGAAAAATTAAGTTTCTCCAATCTTCTCAAAACTCTGGATTCTGATAGAGGGCCACGAAACATGGACCTGGGTGCAAAAATTGAGGCTGTAGACCCTTCCAGAGCTGAGATATTGAAACTCAAAATTTTGACCAGAAAAAAAAATGACAGTGTTACCCCTTATGTTTTTTTTCAGGGGGTGAAAAATTAAGTTTCTCCAATCTTCTCAAAACTCTGGATTCTGATAGAGGGCCACGACACATGGACCTGGGTGCAAAAATTATTTGTCCAAATAAAAAAGACATGGCTGCAAAATAAATTGAAAGAGTGGAAGCTTGAGTGGCTCAGTGGTTAGAGTGTTCCTCTGTCATGTTGAGGATTTGGGTCCAAGTCCAACTCTTTGCATTAAAATGCTTTATTTTGAATGGTTTTGTCCAAATAAAAAAGACATGGCTGCAAAATATAGTGAAAGTCTGGAAGCTTGAATGGATCAGTGGTTAGAGTGTTACTCTATCATGTTGAGGATTTGAGTTCAAGTCCTGCTCTTAGCATAAAAATTCTTTATTTTGAAGGGTTTTGTCCAAATAAAAAAGAAATGCCTGCAAAATGAATTGAAAGAGTGGAAGCTTGAATGGCTCAGTGGTTAGAGTGTTACTCTATCATGTTGAGCATTTGGGTTCAAGTCTGCTCTTAGCATTGAAATTCTTTATTTTGAAGGGTTTTGTCCAAATAAAAAAGAAATGCCTGCAAAATAAACTGAAAGAGTGGAAGCTTGAATGGCTCAGTGGTAAGAGTGTTCCTCTATCATGTTGAGGATTTGGGTTCAAGTCCTGCTCTTAGCATTAAAATGCTTTATTTTGAAGGGTTTTGTCCAAATTAAAAAGACATGCCTGCAAAATAAAGTCAAAGAGTTGAAGCTTGAATGGCTCAGTGGTTGGAGTGTTCCTCTATCATGTTGAGGATATGGGATCAAGTCCCACTCTTTGCATTAAAATGCTTTATTTTGAAGGGTTTTGTCCAAATAAAAAAGACATGCCTGCAAAAGAAAGTGAAAGAGTGGAAGCTTGAATGGCTCAGTGGTGTGAGTGTCAATCTCTCGTGTGGAGAATCCATGTTTGAGTCTCTTGATGGTTAACATTTTTAGTTTGATTGGTTTGGTCCAAATAAAAAGACCAATCTTCAAAAAGGACATCCAACTGTAAGTGGTTCGGTGGTAAAAGCGTTGCTGTTCTGTGTTGACAACCCTGATTCAAATCTCACTTTTGCGGTTGAAATTACTTTAGTGTGATTTTTTGAGACAAACAGAAACATTGAAATGAAGAAGCTCCTGTGGCTCAGTGGTCTGAGTGTTGTGATTCTATGTGGGAAACCCAGGTTCAAATCACACTCTTGTGATGCTTTAGTTTCACTGGATTGTCGAAGTAAGACATGCTCCCCAAAAAAGAAGAGTGAGTGTGCAAGCTCCAGTGGCTCAGTGGTCTGAGTGTTATGGTTCCATGTGGGAAACCAGGGTTTGAGCCTCACTCTTATGATGCTTTATTTTCAATGGGTTTGTCCAAGAGAGAGAAAGACATGCTCCCAAAAAATTAAGTATGAGCGTGTATGGTCCAGTGGCTCAGTGGTGTGAGTGTTGCGCTCTTGTGTGGAGAATCCTGGTTCGAGTCTCTTGTTGGTAAAACTCTTCTTTCACCGGTTTGGTCCAAATAAAGAAGACATGCTCCCAAAAAAAAGAAGTTTGAGTGTGGATGGTCCAGTGGCTCCGTGGATGAGCTCTCACTCCCGAATCGGGAGGTTGGGATGTGCCTGGTTCAAGACCGGGACCGCTGGACCGTGAAGCATGGTTGCGTTGACAAACATCCTCCAGATCTGCAGCTCGGGGACGAGAGACGGTCAGGACACGAAGGGGGGAGGAAATAACCTAACTCCTCCCCCTGGGGATTTCTGGGACGATATCCAGCAGCGGTGTTGCTGCAGAGAGAGGCATTTTTTTGTTGGACTTAACCAAAATTTTAATTTTGGAATACATGAAATGTACGCTACATTAGCATGCACCAAAAAATATTTTATTTCTTACCTCATACACACTATTATCTATAGTTCTCATCCTAGATACTCCTCCACAATCCTCCATCCTCCTAAATCCTCCATCTCCATCCTGCAACCATCACTTGCTTCAGTGTCCAACCTAGTCTTGAACCAGGAACCTCCCAACTGGGGAGTGAGAGCTCACCCACTGAGCCACTGGACCATCCACACACATACTTAATTTTTTTGGGAGCAAGTCTTTTTCTCTCTTGGACAAACCCCTTGAAACTAAAGCATGGTAAGAGTGAGGCTCAAACCCTGGTTTCCCACATGGAACCATAACACTCAGACCACTGAGCCACTGGAGCTTGCACACTCACTCTCCTATTTTTGGGAGCATGTGGACGAGTTGGGAGCATGTCGACTTCGACAATCCAGTGAAACTAAAGCATCACAAAAGTGTGATTCGAATCCAGGTTTCCCACATGGAATCACAAGACTCAGACCACTGAGCCACTGGACCACACACGCTCACACTTCCTTTTTGGGAACATGTCTTTCTTGGACAAAGCCAGTGAAACTAAAGCATGGTAAGAGTGAGGCTCAAACCCTGGTTTTCCACATGGAACCATAACACTCAGACCACTGAGCCACTGTAGCTTGCACACTCACTCTTCTTTTTTTGGGAACATGTCTTACTTCGACAATCCAGTGAAACTAAAGCGTTACAAGAGTGTGATTTGAACCCAGGTTTCCCACATGGAATCACAACACTCAGACCAGCTCTGGAAGGGTCTACAGCCTCAATTTTTGCACCCAGGTCCATATCTCGTGGCCCTCTATCAGAATCCAGAGTTTTGAAAAGATTGGAGAAACTTAATTTTTCACCCCACGAAAAAAAAACATAAGGGGTAACACTGTCATTTTTTTTTCTGGTCAAAATTTTGAGTTTCAATATCTCAGCTCTGGAAGGGTCTACAGCCTCAATTTTTGCACCCAGGTCCATGTCTCGTGGTCCTCTATCAGAATCCAGAGTTTTGAGAAGATTGGAGAAACTTAATTTTTCATCCCCCGAAAAAAAACATAAGGGGTAACACTGTCATTTTTTTTTTCTGGTCAAAATTTTGAGTTTCAATATCTCAGCTCTGGAAGGGTCTAGAGCCTCAATTTTTGCACCCAGGTCCATGTCTCGTGGCCCTCTATCAGAATCCAGAGTTTTGAAAAGATTGGAGAAACTTAATTTTTCACCCCCCGAAAAAAAAACATAAGGGGTAACACTGTCATTTTTTTTTTTCTGGTCAAAATTTTGAGTTTCAATATCTCAGCTCTGGAAGGGTCTACAGCCTCAATTTTTGCACCCAGGTCCATGTCTCGTGGTCCTCTATCAGAATCCAGAGTTTTGAGAAGATTGGAGAAACTTAATTTTTCACCCCCCGAAAAAAAACATAAGGGGTAACACTGTCATTTTTTTTTTCTGGTCAAAATTTTGAGTTTCAATATCTCAGCTCTGGAAGGGTCTAGAGCCTCCATTTTTGCGCGCTGGTCGAAGTCTCGTGGCCCTCTGTCAGAATCCAGAGTTTCAAGAAGATCGGAGGGGGTCAAAATTTCGGCCAAAAACGACAGTGTTACCCCTTATGTTTTTTTTTTTTCAGGTCAAAACTTTGACATCCGATATCTCGGCTCTGGAAGGGTCTAGAGCCTCCATTTTTGCGCACTGGTCGAAGTCTCCTGGCCCTCTGTCAGAATCCAGAGTTTCAAGAAGATCGGAGGGGGTCAAAATTTCGGCCAAAAAAAAAAAAAACCACAGTGTTACCCCTTATGTTTTTTTTTTCAGGTCAAAACTTTGACATCCGATATCTCGGCTCTGGAAGGGTCTAGAGCCTCCATTTTTGCGCGCTGGTCGAAGTCTCGTGGCCCTCTGTCAGAATCCAGAGTTTCAAGAAGATCGGAGGGGGTCAACATTTCGGCCAAAAACGACAGTGTTACCCCTTATGTTTTTTTTTTCAGGTCAAAACTTTGACATCCGATATCTCGGCTCTGGAAGGGTCTAGAGCCTCCATTTTTGCGCACTGGTCGAAGTCTCGTGGCCCTCTGTCAGAATCCAGAGTTTCAAGAAGATCGGAGGGGGTCAAAATTTCGGCCAAAAACGACAGTGTTACCCCTTATGTTTTTTTTTTCAGGTCAAAACTTTGACATCCGATATCTCGGCTCTGGAAGGGTCTAGAGCCTCCATTTTTGCGCGCTGGTCGAAGTCTCGTGGCCCTCTGTCAGAATCTAGAGTTTCAAAAAGATCGGAGGGGGTCAAAATTTCGGCCGAAAAAAAAAATGACAGTGTTACCCCTTATGTTTTTTTTTCAGGTCCAAATTTTGACCTTCGATATCTCGGTTCTGGAAGGGTCTAGAGCCTCCATTTTTGCGCGCTGGTCGAAGTCTCGTGGCCCTCTGTCAGAACTCCAGAGTTTCAAGAAGATCGGAGGGGGTCAAAATTTCGGCCAAAAACGACAGTGTTACCCCTTATGTTTTTTTTTCAGGTCAAAACTTTGACATCCGATATCTCGGCTCTGGAAGGGTCTAGAGCCTCCATTTTTGTGCGCTGGTCAAAGTCTCGTGGCCCTCTGTCAGAATCCAGAGTTTCAAGAAGATCGGAGGGGGTCAAAATTTCGGCCAAAAACGACAGTGTTACCCCTTATGTTTTTTTTTCAGGTCAAAACTTTGACATCCGATATCTCGGCTCTGGAAGGGTCTGGAGCCTCCATTTTTGCGCGCTGGTCGAAGTCTCGTGGCCCTCTGTCAGAATCCAGAGTTTCAAGAAGATCGGAGGGGGTCAAAATTTCGGCCAAAAACGACAGTGTTACCCCTTATGTTTTTTTTTTTCAGGTCCAAAACTTTGACATCCGATATCTCGGCTCTGGAAGGGTCTAGAGCCTCCATTTTTGCGCGCTGGTCGAAGTCTCGTGGCCCTCTGTCAGAATCCAGAGTTTCAAGAAGATCGAGGGGGTCAAAATTTCGGCCAAAAAAAAAAACCACAGTGTTACCCCTTATGTTTTTTTTTTCAGGTCAAAACTTTGACATCCGATATCTCGGCTCTGGAAGGGTCTAGAGCCTCCATTTTTGCGCGCTGGTCGAAGTCTCGTGGCCCTCTGTCAGAATCCAGAGTTTCAAGAAGATCAGAGGGGGTCAACATTTCGGCAAAAACGACAGTGTTACCCCTTATGTTTTTTTTTTCAGGTCAAAACTTTGACATCCGATATCTCGGCTCTGGAAGGGTCTAGAGCCTCCATTTTTGCGCACTGGTCGAAGTCTCGTGGCCCTCTGTCAGAATCCAGAGTTTCAAGAAGATCGGAGGGGGTCAAAATTTCGGCCAAAAACGACAGTGTTACCCCTTATGTTTTTTTTTTCAGGTCAAAAACTTTGACATCCGATATCTCGGCTCTGGAAGGGTCTAGAGCCTCCATTTTTGCGCGCTGGTCGAAGTCTCGTGGCCCTCTGTCAGAATCTAGAGTTTCAAAAAGATCGGAGGGGGTCAAAATTTCGGCCGAAAAAAAAAATGACAGTGTTACCCCTTATGTTTTTTTTTCAGGTCCAAATTTTGACCTTCGATATCTCGGTTCTGGAAGGGTCTAGAGCCTCCATTTTTGCGCGCTGGTCGAAGTCTCGTGGCCCTCTGTCAGAATCCAGAGTTTCAAGAAGATCGGAGGGGGTCAAAATTTCGGCCAAAACGACAGTGTTACCCCTTATGTTTTTTTTTCAGGTCAAAACTTTGACATCCGATATCTCGGCTCTGGAAGGGTCTAGAGCCTCCATTTTTTGTGCGCTGGTCAAAGTCTCGTGGCCCTCTGTCAGAATCCAGAGTTTCAAGAAGATCGGAGGGGGTCCAAAATTTCGGCCAAAAACGACAGTGTTACCCCTTATGTTTTTTTTTCAGGTCAAAACTTTGACATCCGATATCTCGCTCTGGAAGGGTCTGGAGCCTCCATTTTTGCGCGCTGGTCGAAGTCTCGTGGCCCTCTGTCAGAATCCAGAGTTTCAAGAAGATCGGAGGGGTCAAAATTTCGGGCCAAAAACGACAGTGTTACCCCTTATGTTTTTTTTTTTCAGGTCCAAAACTTTGACATCCGATATCTCGGCTCTGGAAGGGTCTAGAGCCTCCATTTTTGCGCGCTGGTCGAAGTCTCGTGGCCCTCTGTCAGAATCCAGAGTTTCAAGAAGATCGGAGGGGGTCAAAATTTCGGCCAAAAACGACAGTGTTACCCCTTATGTTTTTTTTTCAGGTCAAAACTTTGACATCCGATATCTCGGCTCTGGAAGGGTCTAGAGCCTCCATTTTTGCGCGCTGGTCGAAGTCTCGTGGCCCTCTGTCAGAATCCAGAGTTTCAAGAAGATCGGAGGGGGTCAAAATTTCGAACAAAAACGACAGTGTTACCCCTTATGTTTTTTTTTCAGGTCAAAACTTTGACATCCGATATCTCGGCTCTGGAAGGGTCTAGAGCCTCCATTTTTGCTGCGCTGGTCGAAGTCTCGTGGCCCTCTGTCAGAATCCAGAGTTTCAAGAAGATCGGAGGGGGTCAAAATTTCGGCCAAAACGACAGTGTTACCCCTTATGTTTTTTTTCAGGTCAAAACTTTGACATCCGATATCTCGGCTCTGGAAGGGTCTAGAGCCTCCATTTTTGCGCGCTGGTCGAAGTCTCGTGGCCCTCTGTCAGAATCCAGAGTTTCAAGAAGATCGGAGGGGGTCAAAATTTCGGGCCAAAAACGACAGTGTTACCCCTTATGTTTTTTTTTTTCAGGTCAAAACTTTCACATCCGATGTCTCGGCTCTGGAAGGGTCTAGAGCCTCCATTTTTGCGCGCTGGTCGAAGTCTCGTGGCCCTCTGTCAGAATCCAGAGTTTCAAGAAGATCGGAGGGGGTCAAAATTTCGGCCAAAAACGACAGTGTTACCCCTTATGTTTTTTTTTTCAGGTCAAAACTTTGACATCCGATATCTCGGCTCTGGAAGGGTCTAGAGCCTCCATTTTTGCGCGCTGGTCGAAGTCTCGTGGCCCTCTGTCAGAATCCAGAGTTTCAAGAAGATCGGAGGGGGTCAAAATTTCGGCTAAAAACGACAGTGTTACCCCTTATGTTTTTTTTTTCGGGTCAAAACTTTGACATCCGATATCTCGGCTCTGGAAGGGTCTAGAGCCTCCATTTTTGCGCGCTGGTCGAAGTCTCGTGGCCCTCTGTCAGAATCCAGAGTTTCAAGAAGATCGGAGGGGGTCAAAATTTCGGCCAAAAACGACAGTGTTACCCCTTATGTTTTTTTTTCAGGTCAAAACTTTGACATCCGATATCTCGGCTCTGGAAGGGTCTGGAGCCTCCATTTTTGCGCGCTGGTCGAAGTCTCGTGGCCCTCTGTCAGAATCCAGAGTTTCAAGAAGATCGGAGGGGGTCAAAATTTTGGCCAAAAACGACAGTGTTACCCCTTATGTTTTTTTTTTCAGGTCCAAAACTTTGACATCCGATATCTCGGCTCTGGAAGGGTCTAGAGCATCCATTTTTGCGCGCTGGTCGAAGTCTCGTGGCCCTCTGTCAGAATCCAGAGTTTCAAGAAGATCGGAGGGGGTCAAAATTTCGGCCAAAAACGACAGTGTTACCCCTTATGTTTTTTTTTTTCAGGTCCAAAACTTTGACATCCGATATCTCGGCTCTGGAAGGGTCTAGAGCCTCCATTTTTGCGCGCTGGTCGAAGTCTCGTGGCCCTCTGTCAGAATCCAGAGTTTCAAGAAGATCGGAGGGGGTCAAAATTTCGGCCAAAAACGACAGTGTTACCCCTTATGTTTTTTTTTTCAGGTCAAAACTTTGACATCCGATATCTCGGCTCTGGAAGGGTCTAGAGCCTCCATTTTTGCGCGCTGGTCGAAGTCTCGTGGCCCTCTGTCAGAATCCAGAGTTTCAAGAAGATCGGAGGGGGTCAAAATTTCGAACAAAAATGACAGTGTTACCCCTTATGTTTTTTTTTCAGGTCAAAACTTTGACATCCGATATCTCGGCTCTGGAAGGGTCTAGAGCCTCCATTTTTGCGCGCTGGTCGAAGTCTCGTGGCCCTCTGTCAGAATCCAGAGTTTCAAGAAGATCGGAGGGGGTCAAAATTTCGGCCAAAAACGACAGTGTTACCCCTTATGTTTTTTTTTTCAGGTCAAAACTTTGACATCCGATATCTCGGCTCTGGAAGGGTCTAGAGCCTCCATTTTTGCGCGCTGGTCGAAGTCTCGTGGCCCTCTGTCAGAATCCAGAGTTTCAAGAAGATCGGAGGGGTCAAAATTTCGGCCAAAAACGACAGTGTTACCCCTTATGTTTTTTTTTCAGGTCAAAACTTTGACATCCGATATCTCGGCTCTGGAAGGGTCTAGAGCCTCCATTTTTGCGCGCTGGTCGAAGTCTCGTGGCCCTCTGTCAGAATCCAGAGTTTCAAGAAGATCGGAGGGGGTCAAAATTTCGGCCAAAAACGACAGTGTTACCCCTTATGTTTTTTTTTTCGGGTCAAAACTTTGACATCCGATATCTCGGCTCTGGAAGGGTCTAGAGCCTCCATTTTTGCGCGCTGGTCGAAGTCTCGTGGCCCTCTGTCAGAATCCAGAGTTTCAAGAAGATCGGAGGGGGTCAAAATTTCGGCCAAAAACGACAGTGTTACCCCTTATGTTTTTTTTTCAGGTCAAAACTTTGACATCCGATATCTCGGCTCTGGAAGGGTCTGGAGCCTCCATTTTTGCGCGCTGGTCGAAGTCTCGTGGCCCTCTGTCAGAATCTAGAGTTTCAAGAAGATCGGAGGGGGTCAAAATTTCGGCCAAAAACGACAGTGTTACCCCTTATGTTTTTTTTTTTCAGGTCAAAACTTTGACATCCGATATCTCGGCTCTGGAAGGGTCTAGAGCCTCCATTTTTGCGCGCTGGTCGAAGTCTCGTGGCCCTCTGTCAGAATCCAGAGTTTCAAGAAGATCGGAGGGGGTCAAAATTTCGGCCAAAAACAACAGTGTTACCCCTTATGTTTTTTTTTTCAGGTCAAAACTTTGACATCCGATATCTCGGCTCTGGAAGGGTCTAGAGCCTCCATTTTTGCGCGCTGGTCGAAGTCTCGTGGCCCTCTGTCAGAATCCAGAGTTTCAAGAAGATCGGAGGGGGTCAAAATTTCGGCCAAAAACGACAGTGTTACCCCTTATGTTTTTTTTTCAGGTCAAAACTTTGACATCCGATCTTCTTGAAACTCTGGATTCTGACAGAGGGCCATGAGACTTCGACCAGCGCGCAAAAATGGAGGCTCTAGACCCTTCCAGGGCCGAGATATCGGACGTCAAAGTTTTGACCCGAAAAAAAAAACATAAGGGGTAACACTGTCATTTTTGGCCGAAATTTTGACCCCCTCCGATCTTCTTGAAACTCTGGATTCTGACAGAGGGCCACGAGACTTCGACCAGCGCGCAAAAATGGAGGCTCTAGACCCTTCCAGAGCCGAGATATCGGATGTCAAAGTTTTGACCCGAAAAAAAAACATAAGGGGTAACACTGTCGTTTTTGGCCGAAATTTTGACCCCCTCCGATCTTCTTGAAACTCTGGATTCTGACAGAGGGCCATGAGACTTCAACCAGCGCGCAAAAATGGAGGCTCTAGACCCTTCCAGGGCCGAGATATCGGACGTCAAAGTTTTGACCCGAAAAAAAAAAACATAAGGGGTAACACTGTCATTTTTGGCCGAAATTTTGACCCCCTCCGATCTTCTTGAAACTCTGGATTCTGACAGAGGGCCACGAGACTTCGACCAGCGCGCAAAAATGGAGGCTCTAGACCCTTCCAGAGCCGAGATATCAGATGTCAAAGTTTTGACCCGAAAAAAAAAACATAAGGGGTAACACTGTCGTTTTTGGCCAAAATTTTGACCCCCTCCGATCTTCTTGAAACTCAGGATTCTGACAGAGGGCCACGAGACTTCGACCAGCGCGCAAAAATGGAGGCTCTAGACCCTTCCAGAGCCGAGATATCGGATGTCAAAGTTTTGACCCGAAAAAAAAACATAAGGGGTAACACTGTCGTTTTTGGCCGAAATTTTGACCCCCTCCGATCTTCTTGAAACTCTGGATTCTGACAGAGGGCCATGAGACTTCAACCAGCGCGCAAAAATGGAGGCTCTAGACCCTTCCAGGGCCGAGATATCGGACGTCAAAGTTTTGACCCGAAAAAAAAAAACATAAGGGGTAACACTGTCATTTTTGGCCGAAATTTTGACCCCCTCCGATCTTCTTGAAACTCTGGATTCTGACAGAGGGCCACGAGACTTCGACCAGCGCGCAAAAATGGAGGCTCTAGACCCTTCCAGAGCCGAGATATCAGATGTCAAAGTTTTGACCCGAAAAAAAAAACATAAGGGGTAACACTGTCGTTTTTGGCCAAAATTTTGACCCCCTCCGATCTTCTTGAAACTCAGGATTCTGACAGAGGGCCACGAGACTTCGACCAGCGCGCAAAAATGGAGGCTCTAGACCCTTCCAGAACCGAGATATCGAAGGTCAAAATTTGGACCTGAAAAAAAAACATAAGGGGTAACACTGTCATTTTTTTTTTCGGCCGAAATTTTGACCCCCTCCGATCTTTTTGAAACTCTAGATTCTGACAGAGGGCCACGAGACTTCGACCAGCGCGCAAAAATGGAGGCTCTAGACCCTTCCAGAGCCGAGATATCGGATGTCAAAGTTTTGACCTGAAAAAAAAAACATAAGGGGTAACACTGTCGTTTTTGGCCGAAATTTTGACCCCCTCCGATCTTCTTGAAACTCTGGATTCTGACAGAGGGCCACGAGACTTCGACCAGCGCGCAAAAATGGAGGCTCTAGACCCTTCCAGAGCCGAGATATCGGATGTCAAAGTTTTGACCTGAAAAAAAAAACATAAGGGGTAACACTGTCGTTTTTGGCCGAAATTTTGACCCCCTCCGATCTTCTTGAAACTCTGGATTCTGACAGAGGGCCACGAGACTTCGACCAGCGCGCAAAAATGGAGGCTCTAGACCCTTCCAGAGCCGAGATATCGGATGTCAAAGTTTTGACCTGAAAAAAAAAACATAAGGGGTAACACTGTCGTTTTTGGCCGAAATTTTGACCCCCTCCGATCTTCTTGAAACTCTGGATTCTGACAGAGGGCCACGAGACTTCGACCAGCGCGCAAAAATGGAGGCTCTAGACCCTTCCAGAGCCGAGATATCGGATGTCAAAGTTTTGACCTGAAAAAAAAACATAAGGGGTAACACTGTGGTTTTTTTTTTTGGCCGAAATTTTGACCCCCTCCGATCTTCTTGAAACTCTGGATTCTGACAGAGGGCCACGAGACTTCGACCAGCGCGCAAAAATGGAGGCTCTAGACCCTTCCAGAGCCGAGATATCGGATGTCAAAGTTTTGACCTGAAAAAAAAAACATAAGGGGTAACACTGTCGTTTTTGGCCGAAATTTTGACCCCCTCCGATCTTCTTGAAACTCTGGATTCTGACAGAGGGCCACGAGACTTCGACCAGCGCGCAAAAATGGAGGCTCTAGACCCTTCCAGAGCCGAGATATCGGATGTCAAAGTTTTGACCTGAAAAAAAAACATAAGGGGTAACACTGTCGTTTTTGGCCGAAATTTTGACCCCCTCCGATCTTCTTGAAACTCTGGATTCTGACAGAGGGCCACGAGACTTCGACCAGCGCGCAAAAATGGAGGCTCTAGACCCTTCCAGAGCCGAGACATCGGATGTGAAAGTTTTGACCTGAAAAAAAAAACATAAGGGGTAACACTGTCGTTTTTGGCCGAAATTTTGACCCCCTCCGATCTTCTTGAAACTCTGGATTCTGACAGAGGGCCACGAGACTTCGACCAGCGCGCAAAAATGGAGGCTCTAGACCCTTCCAGAGCCGAGATATCGGATGTCAAAGTTTTGACCTGAAAAAAAAACATAAGGGGTAACACTGTCGTTTTTGGCCGAAATTTTGACCCCCTCCGATCTTCTTGAAACTCTGGATTCTGACAGAGGGCCACGAGACTTCGACCAGCGCGCAAAAATGGAGGCTCTAGACCCTTCCAGAGCCGAGATATCGGATGTCAAAGTTTTGACCTGAAAAAAAAACATAAGGGGTAACACTGTCGTTTTTGGCCGAAATTTTGACCCCCTCCGATCTTCTTGAAACTCTGGATTCTGACAGAGGGCCACGAGACTTCGACCAGCGCGCAAAAATGGAGGCTCTAGACCCTTCCAGAGCCGAGATATCGTATGTCAAAGTTTTGACCTGAAAAAAAAAAACATAAGGGGTAACACTCGTTTTTGGCCGAAATTTTGACCCCCTCCGATCTTCTTGAAACTCTGGATTCTGACAGAGGGCCACGAGACTTCGACCAGCGCGCAAAAATGGAGGCTCTAGACCCTTCCAGAGCCGAGATATCGGATGTCAAACTTTTGGACCTGAAAAAAAAAACATAAGGGGTAACACTGTCGTTTTTGGCCGAAATTTTGACCCCCTCCGATCTTCTTGAAACTCTGGATTCTGACAGAGGGCCACGAGACTTCGACCAGCGCGCAAAAATGGAGGCTCCAGACCCTTCCAGAGCCGAGATATCGGATGTCAAAGTTTTGACCTGAAAAAAAAAACATAAGGGGTAACACTGTCGTTTTTGGCCGAAATTTTGACCCCCTCCGATCTTCTTGAAACTCTGGATTCTGACAGAGGGCCACGAGACTTCGACCAGCGCGCAAAAATGGAGGCTCTAGACCCTTCCAGAGCCGAGATATCGGATGTCAAAGTTTTGACCCGAAAAAAAAAACATAAGGGGTAACACTGTCGTTTTTGGCCGCAATTTTGACCCCCTCCGATCTTCTTGAAACTCTGGATTCTGACAGAGGGCCACGAGACTTCGACCAGCGCGCAAAAATGGAGGCTCTAGACCCTTCCAGAGCCGAGATATCGGATGTCAAAGTTTTGACCTGAAAAAAAAAACATAAGGGGTAACACTGTCGTTTTTGGCCGAAATTTTGACCCCCTCCGATCTTCTTGAAACTCTGGATTCTGACAGAGGGCCACGAGACTTCGACCAGCGCGCAAAAATGGAGGCTCTAGACCCTTCCAGAGCCGAGATATCGGATGTCAAAGTTTTGACCTGAAAAAAAAAACATAAGGGGTAACATTGTCGTTTTTGGCCGAAATTTTGACCCCCTCCGATCTTCTTGAAACTCTGGATTCTGACAGAGGGCCACGAGACTTCGACCAGCGCGCAAAAATGGAGGCTCTAGACCCTTCCAGAGCCGAGATATCGGATGTCAAAGTTTTGACCTGAAAAAAAAACATAAGGGGTAACACTGTCGTTTTTGGCCGAAATTTTGACCCCTCCGATCTTCTTGAAACTCTGGATTCTGACAGAGGGCCACGAGACTTCGACCAGCGCGCGAAAATGGAGGCTCTAGACCCTTCCAGAGCCGAGATATCGGATGTCAAAGTTTTGACCTGAAAAAAAACATAAGGGGTAACACTGTCGTTTTTGGCCGAAATTTTGACCCCCTCCGATCTTCTTGAAACTCTGGATTCTGACAGAGGGCCACGAGACTTCGACCAGCGCGCAAAAATGGAGGCTCTAGACCCTTCCAGAGCCGAGATATCGGATGTCAAAGTTTTGACCTGAAAAAAAAACATAAGGGGTAACACTGTGGTTTTTTTTTTTGGCCGAAATTTTGACCCCCTCCGATCTTCTCGAAACTCTGGATTCTGACAGAGGGCCACGAGACTTCGACCAGCGCGCAAAAATGGAGGCTCTAGACCCTTCCAGAGCCGAGATATCGGATGTCAAAGTTTTGACCTGAAAAAAAAAACATAAGGGGTAACACTGTCGTTTTTGGCCGAAATTTTGACCCCCTCCGATCTTCTTGAAACTCTGGATTCTGACAGAGGGCCACGAGACTTCGACCAGCGCGCAAAAATGGAGGCTCTAGACCCTTCCAGAGCCGAGATATCGGATGTCAAAGTTTTGACCTGAAAAAAAAACATAAGGGGTAACACTGTCGTTTTTGGCCGAAATTTTGACCCCCTCCGATCTTCTTGAAACTCTGGATTCTGACAGAGGGCCACGAGACTTCGACCAGCGCGCAAAAATGGAGGCTCTAGACCCTTCCAGAGCCGAGACATCGGATGTGAAAGTTTTGACCTGAAAAAAAAAACATAAGGGGTAACACTGTCGTTTTTGGCCGAAATTTTGACCCCCTCCGATCTTCTTGAAACTCTGGATTCTGACAGAGGGCCACGAGACTTCGACCAGCGCGCAAAAATGGAGGCTCTAGACCCTTCCAGAGCCGAGATATCGGATGTCAAAGTTTTGACCTGAAAAAAAAACATAAGGGGTAACACTGTCGTTTTTGGCCGAAATTTTGACCCCCTCCGATCTTCTTGAAACTCTGGATTCTGACAGAGGGCCACGAGACTTCGACCAGCGCGCAAAAATGGAGGCTCTAGACCCTTCCAGAGCCGAGATATCGGATGTCAAAGTTTTGACCTGAAAAAAAAACATAAGGGGTAACACTGTCGTTTTTGGCCGAAATTTTGACCCCCTCCGATCTTCTTGAAACTCTGGATTCTGACAGAGGGCCACGAGACTTCGACCAGCGCGCAAAAATGGAGGCTCTAGACCCTTCCAGAGCCGAGATATCGTATGTCAAAGTTTTGACCTGAAAAAAAAAAACATAAGGGGTAACACTCGTTTTTGGCCGAAATTTTGACCCCCTCCGATCTTCTTGAAACTCTGGATTCTGACAGAGGGCCACGAGACTTCGACCAGCGCGCAAAAATGGAGGCTCTAGACCCTTCCAGAGCCGAGATATCGGATGTCAAACTTTTGGACCTGAAAAAAAAAACATAAGGGGTAACACTGTCGTTTTTGGCCGAAATTTTGACCCCCTCCGATCTTCTTGAAACTCTGGATTCTGACAGAGGGCCACGAGACTTCGACCAGCGCGCAAAAATGGAGGCTCCAGACCCTTCCAGAGCCGAGATATCGGATGTCAAAGTTTTGACCTGAAAAAAAAAACATAAGGGGTAACACTGTCGTTTTTGGCCGAAATTTTGACCCCCTCCGATCTTCTTGAAACTCTGGATTCTGACAGAGGGCCACGAGACTTCGACCAGCGCGCAAAAATGGAGGCTCTAGACCCTTCCAGAGCCGAGATATCGGATGTCAAAGTTTTGACCCGAAAAAAAAAAACATAAGGGGTAACACTGTCGTTTTTGGCCGCAATTTTGACCCCCTCCGATCTTCTTGAAACTCTGGATTCTGACAGAGGGCCACGAGACTTCGACCAGCGCGCAAAAATGGAGGCTCTAGACCCTTCCAGAGCCGAGATATCGGATGTCAAAGTTTTGACCTGAAAAAAAAAACATAAGGGGTAACACTGTCGTTTTTGGCCGAAATTTTGACCCCCTCCGATCTTCTTGAAACTCTGGATTCTGACAGAGGGCCACGAGACTTCGACCAGCGCGCAAAAATGGAGGCTCTAGACCCTTCCAGAGCCGAGATATCGGATGTCAAAGTTTTGACCTGAAAAAAAAAACATAAGGGGTAACACTGTCGTTTTTGGCCGAAATTTTGACCCCCTCCGATCTTCTTGAAACTCTGGATTCTGACAGAGGGCCACGAGACTTCGACCAGCGCGCAAAAATGGAGGCTCTAGACCCTTCCAGAGCCGAGATATCGGATGTCAAAGTTTTGACCTGAAAAAAAAACATAAGGGGTAACACTGTGGTTTTTTTTTTTGGCCGAAATTTTGACCCCCTCCGATCTTCTTGAAACTCTGGATTCTGACAGAGGGCCACGAGACTTCGACCAGCGCGCAAAAATGGAGGCTCTAGACCCTTCCAGAGCCGAGATATCGGATGTCAAAGTTTTGACCTGAAAAAAAAAACATAAGGGGTAACACTGTCGTTTTTGGCCGAAATTTTGACCCCCTCCGATCTTCTTGAAACTCTGGATTCTGACAGAGGGCCACGAGACTTCGACCAGCGCGCAAAAATGGAGGCTCTAGACCCTTCCAGAGCCGAGATATCGGATGTCAAAGTTTTGACCTGAAAAAAAAACATAAGGGGTAACACTGTCGTTTTTGGCCGAAATTTTGACCCCCTCCGATCTTCTTGAAACTCTGGATTCTGACAGAGGGCCACGAGACTTCGACCAGCGCGCAAAAATGGAGGCTCTAGACCCTTCCAGAGCCGAGACATCGGATGTGAAAGTTTTGACCTGAAAAAAAAAAACATAAGGGGTAACACTGTCGTTTTTGGCCGAAATTTTGACCCCCTCCGATCTTCTTGAAACTCTGGATTCTGACAGAGGGCCACGAGACTTCGACCAGCGCGCAAAAATGGAGGCTCTAGACCCTTCCAGAGCCGAGATATCGGATGTCAAAGTTTTGACCTGAAAAAAAAACATAAGGGGTAACACTGTCGTTTTTGGCCGAAATTTTGACCCCCTCCGATCTTCTTGAAACTCTGGATTCTGACAGAGGGCCACGAGACTTCGACCAGCGCGCAAAAATGGAGGCTCTAGACCCTTCCAGAGCCGAGATATCGGATGTCAAAGTTTTGACCTGAAAAAAAAACATAAGGGGTAACACTGTCGTTTTTGGCCGAAATTTTGACCCCCTCCGATCTTCTTGAAACTCTGGATTCTGACAGAGGGCCACGAGACTTCGACCAGCGCGCAAAAATGGAGGCTCTAGACCCTTCCAGAGCCGAGATATCGTATGTCAAAGTTTTGACCTGAAAAAAAAAAACATAAGGGGTAACACTCGTTTTTGGCCGAAATTTTGACCCCCTCCGATCTTCTTGAAACTCTGGATTCTGACAGAGGGCCACGAGACTTCGACCAGCGCGCAAAAATGGAGGCTCTAGACCCTTCCAGAGCCGAGATATCGGATGTCAAACTTTTGGACCTGAAAAAAAAAACATAAGGGGTAACACTGTCGTTTTTGGCCGAAATTTTGACCCCCTCCGATCTTCTTGAAACTCTGGATTCTGACAGAGGGCCACGAGACTTCGACCAGCGCGCAAAAATGGAGGCTCCAGACCCTTCCAGAGCCGAGATATCGGATGTCAAAGTTTTGACCTGAAAAAAAAAACATAAGGGGTAACACTGTCGTTTTTGGCCGAAATTTTGACCCCCTCCGATCTTCTTGAAACTCTGGATTCTGACAGAGGGCCACGAGACTTCGACCAGCGCGCAAAAATGGAGGCTCTAGACCCTTCCAGAGCCGAGATATCGGATGTCAAAGTTTTGACCCGAAAAAAAAAACATAAGGGGTAACACTGTCGTTTTTGGCCGCAATTTTGACCCCCTCCGATCTTCTTGAAACTCTGGATTCTGACAGAGGGCCACGAGACTTCGACCAGCGCGCAAAAATGGAGGCTCTAGACCCTTCCAGAGCCGAGATATCGGATGTCAAAGTTTTGACCTGAAAAAAAAAACATAAGGGGTAACACTGTCGTTTTTGGCCGAAATTTTGACCCCCTCCGATCTTCTTGAAACTCTGGATTCTGACAGAGGGCCACGAGACTTCGACCAGCGCGCAAAAATGGAGGCTCTAGACCCTTCCAGAGCCGAGATATCGGATGTCAAAGTTTTGACCTGAAAAAAAAAACATAAGGGGTAACATTGTCGTTTTTGGCCGAAATTTTGACCCCCTCCGATCTTCTTGAAACTCTGGATTCTGACAGAGGGCCACGAGACTTCGACCAGCGCGCAAAAATGGAGGCTCTAGACCCTTCCAGAGCCGAGATATCGGATGTCAAAGTTTTGACCTGAAAAAAAAACATAAGGGGTAACACTGTCGTTTTTGGCCGAAATTTTGACCCCTCCGATCTTCTTGAAACTCTGGATTCTGACAGAGGGCCACGAGACTTCGACCAGCGCGCGAAAATGGAGGCTCTAGACCCTTCCAGAGCCGAGATATCGGATGTCAAAGTTTTGACCTGAAAAAAAACATAAGGGGTAACACTGTCGTTTTTGGCCGAAATTTTGACCCCCTCCGATCTTCTTGAAACTCTGGATTCTGACAGAGGGCCACGAGACTTCGACCAGCGCGCAAAAATGGAGGCTCTAGACCCTTCCAGAGCCGAGATATCGGATGTCAAAGTTTTGACCTGAAAAAAAAACATAAGGGGTAACACTGTGGTTTTTTTTTTTTGGCCGAAATTTTGACCCCCTCCGATCTTCTCGAAACTCTGGATTCTGACAGAGGGCCACGAGACTTCGACCAGCGCGCAAAAATGGAGGCTCTAGACCCTTCCAGAGCCGAGATATCGGATGTCAAAGTTTTGACCTGAAAAAAAAAACATAAGGGGTAACACTGTCGTTTTTGGCCGAAATTTTGACCCCCTCCGATCTTCTTGAAACTCTGGATTCTGACAGAGGGCCACGAGACTTCGACCAGCGCGCAAAAATGGAGGCTCTAGACCCTTCCAGAGCCGAGATATCGGATGTCAAAGTTTTGACCTGAAAAAAAAACATAAGGGGTAACACTGTCGTTTTTGGCCGAAATTTTGACCCCCTCCGATCTTCTTGAAACTCTGGATTCTGACAGAGGGCCACGAGACTTCGACCAGCGCGCAAAAATGGAGGCTCTAGACCCTTCCAGAGCCGAGACATCGGATGTGAAAGTTTTGACCTGAAAAAAAAAACATAAGGGGTAACACTGTCGTTTTTGGCCGAAATTTTGACCCCCTCCGATCTTCTTGAAACTCTGGATTCTGACAGAGGGCCACGAGACTTCGACCAGCGCGCAAAAATGGAGGCTCTAGACCCTTCCAGAGCCGAGATATCGGATGTCAAAGTTTTGACCTGAAAAAAAAACATAAGGGGTAACACTGTCGTTTTTGGCCGAAATTTTGACCCCCTCCGATCTTCTTGAAACTCTGGATTCTGACAGAGGGCCACGAGACTTCGACCAGCGCGCAAAAATGGAGGCTCTAGACCCTTCCAGAGCCGAGATATCGGATGTCAAAGTTTTGACCTGAAAAAAAAACATAAGGGGTAACACTGTCGTTTTTGGCCGAAATTTTGACCCCCTCCGATCTTCTTGAAACTCTGGATTCTGACAGAGGGCCACGAGACTTCGACCAGCGCGCAAAAATGGAGGCTCTAGACCCTTCCAGAGCCGAGATATCGTATGTCAAAGTTTTGACCTGAAAAAAAAAAACATAAGGGGTAACACTCGTTTTTGGCCGAAATTTTGACCCCCTCCGATCTTCTTGAAACTCTGGATTCTGACAGAGGGCCACGAGACTTCGACCAGCGCGCAAAAATGGAGGCTCTAGACCCTTCCAGAGCCGAGATATCGGATGTCAAACTTTTGGACCTGAAAAAAAAAAACATAAGGGGTAACACTGTCGTTTTTGGCCGAAATTTTGACCCCCTCCGATCTTCTTGAAACTCTGGATTCTGACAGAGGGCCACGAGACTTCGACCAGCGCGCAAAAATGGAGGCTCCAGACCCTTCCAGAGCCGAGATATCGGATGTCAAAGTTTTGACCTGAAAAAAAAAACATAAGGGGTAACACTGTCGTTTTTGGCCGAAATTTTGACCCCCTCCGATCTTCTTGAAACTCTGGATTCTGACAGAGGGCCACGAGACTTCGACCAGCGCGCAAAAATGGAGGCTCTAGACCCTTCCAGAGCCGAGATATCGGATGTCAAAGTTTTGACCCGAAAAAAAAAAACATAAGGGGTAACACTGTCGTTTTTGGCCGCAATTTTGACCCCCTCCGATCTTCTTGAAACTCTGGATTCTGACAGAGGGCCACGAGACTTCGACCAGCGCGCAAAAATGGAGGCTCTAGACCCTTCCAGAGCCGAGATATCGGATGTCAAAGTTTTGACCTGAAAAAAAAAACATAAGGGGTAACACTGTCGTTTTTGGCCGAAATTTTGACCCCCTCCGATCTTCTTGAAACTCTGGATTCTGACAGAGGGCCACGAGACTTCGACCAGCGCGCAAAAATGGAGGCTCTAGACCCTTCCAGAGCCGAGATATCGGATGTCAAAGTTTTGACCTGAAAAAAAAAACATAAGGGGTAACATTGTCGTTTTTGGCCGAAATTTTGACCCCCTCCGATCTTCTTGAAACTCTGGATTCTGACAGAGGGCCACGAGACTTCGACCAGCGCGCAAAAATGGAGGCTCTAGACCCTTCCAGAGCCGAGATATCGGATGTCAAAGTTTTGACCTGAAAAAAAAACATAAGGGGTAACACTGTCGTTTTTGGCCGAAATTTTGACCCCTCCGATCTTCTTGAAACTCTGGATTCTGACAGAGGGCCACGAGACTTCGACCAGCGCGCGAAAATGGAGGCTCTAGACCCTTCCAGAGCCGAGATATCGGATGTCAAAGTTTTGACCTGAAAAAAAACATAAGGGGTAACACTGTCGTTTTTGGCCGAAATTTTGACCCCCTCCGATCTTCTCGAAACTCTGGATTCTGACAGAGGGCCACGAGACTTCGACCAGCGCGCAAAAATGGAGGCTCTAGACCCTTCCAGAGCCGAGATATCGGATGTCAAAGTTTTGACCTGAAAAAAAAAACATAAGGGGTAACACTGTCGTTTTTGGCCGAAATTTTGACCCCCTCCGATCTTCTCGAAACTCTGGATTCTGACAGAGGGCCACGAGACTTCGACCAGCGCGCAAAAATGGAGGCTCTAGACCCTTCCAGAGCCGAGATATCGGATGTCAAAGTTTTGACCTGAAAAAAAAACATAAGGGGTAACACTGTCATTTTTTTTTTCTGGTCAAAATTTTGGGTTTCAATATCTCAGCTCTGGAAGGGTCTAGAGCCTCAATTTTTGCACCCAGGTCGATGTCTTGTGGCCCTCTATCAGAATCCAGAGTTTTGAGAAGATTGGAGAAACTTAATTTTTCACCCCCCGAAAAAAAACATAAGGGGTAACACTGTCATTTTTTTTCTGGTCAAATTTTTGAGTTTCAATATCTCAGCTCTGGAAGGGTCTAGAGCCTCAATTTTTGCACCCAGGTGCATGTCTCGTGGCCCTCTATCAGAATCCAGAGTTTTGAGAAGATTGGAGAAACTTAATTTTTCACCCCCCGAAAAAAAACATAAGGGGTAACACTGTCATTTTTTTTTTTCTGGTCAAAATTTTGGGTTTCAATATCTCAGCTCTGGAAGGGTCTAGAGCCTCATTTTTTGCACCCAGGTCGATGTCTTGTGGCCCTCTATCAGAATCCAGAGTTTTGAGAAGATTGGAGAAACTTAATTTTTCACCCCCCCGAAAAAAAACATAAGGGGTAACACTGTCGTTTTTGGCCGAAATTTTGACCCCCTCCAATCTTCTTGAAACTCTGGATTCTGACAGAGGGCCACAGGACTTCGACCAGCGCGCAAAAATGGAGGCTCTAGACCCTTCCAGAGCCGAGATATCGGATGTCAAAGTTTTGACCCGAAAAAAAAACATAAGGGGTAACACTGTCGTTTTTCGCCGAAATTTTGACCCCCTCCGATCTTCTTGAAACTCTGGATTCTGACAGAGGGCCACGAGACTTCGACCAGCGCGCAAAAATGGAGGCTCTAGACCCTTCCAGAGCCGAGATATCGGACGTCAAAGTTTTGACCCGAAAAAAAACATAAGGGGTAACACTGTCGTTTTTGGCCGAAATTTTGACCCCCTCCGATCTTCTTGAAACTCTGGATTCTGACAGAGGGCCACGAGACTTCGACCAGCGCGCAAAAATGGAGGCTCTACACCCTTCCAGAGCCGAGATATCGGATGTCAAAGTTTTGACCTGAAAAAAAACATAAGGGGTAACACTGTCGTTTTTGGCCGAAATTTTGACCCCCTCCGATCTTCTCGAAACTCTGGATTCTGACAGAGGGCCACGAGACTTCGACCAGCGCGCAAAAATGGAGGCTCTAGACCCTTCCAGAGCCGAGATATCGGATGTCAAAGTTTTGACCTGAAAAAAAAAACATAAGGGGTAACACTGTCGTTTTTGGCCGAAATTTTGACCCCCTCCGATCTTCTCGAAACTCTGGATTCTGACAGAGGGCCACGAGACTTCGACCAGCGCGCAAAAATGGAGGCTCTAGACCCTTCCAGAGCCGAGATATCGGATGTCAAAGTTTTGACCTGAAAAAAAAAACATAAGGGGTAACACTGTCGTTTTTGGCCAAAATGTTGACCCCCTCCGATCTTCTTGAAACTCTGGATTCTGACAGAGGGCCACGAGACTTCGACCAGCGCGCAAAAATGGAGGCTCTAGACCCTTCCAGAGCCGAGATATCGGATGTCAAAGTTTTGACCCGAAAAAAAACATAAGGGGTAACACTGTCGTTTTTGGCCGAAATTTTGACCCCCTCCGATCTTCTTGAAACTCTGGATTCTGACAGAGGGCCACAAGACTTCGACCAGCGCGCAAAAATGGAGGCTCTAGACCCTTCCAGAGCCGAGATATCGGATGTTAAAGTTTTGACCCGAAAAAAAAAACATAAGGGGTAACACTGTCATTTTTCGCCGAAATTTTGACCCCCTCCGATCTTCTTGAAACTCTGGATTCTGACAGAGGGCCACGAGACTTCGACCAGCGCGCAAAAATGGAGGCTCTAGACCCTTCCAGAGCCGAGATATCGGACGTCAAAGTTTTGACCTGAAAAAAAAACATAAGGGGTAACACTGTCGTTTTTGGCCGAAATTTTTACCCCCTCCGATCTTCTCGAAACTCTGGATTCTGACAGAGGGCCACGAGACTTCGACCAGCGCGCAAAAATGGAGGCTCTAGACCCTTCCAGAGCCGAGATATCGGATGTCAAAGTTTTGACCTGAAAAAAAAACATAAGGGGTAACACTGTCGTTTTTGGCCGAAATTTTGACCCCCTCCGATCTTCTCGAAACTCTGGATTCTGACAGAGGGCCACGAGACTTCGACCAGCGCGCAAAAATGGAGGCTCTAGACCCTTCCAGAGCCGAGATATCGGATGTCAAAGTTTTGACCTGAAAAAAAAACATAAGGGGTAACACTGTCGTTTTTGGCCAAAATTTTGACCCCCTCCGATCTTCTTGAAACTCTGGATTCTGACAGAGGGCCACAAGACTTCGACCAGCGCGCAAAAATGGAGGCTCTAGACCCTTCCAGAGCCGAGATATCGGATGTCAAAGTTTTGACCCGAAAAAAAAAAACATAAGGGGTAACACTGTCGTTTTTCGCCGAAATTTTGACCCCCTCCGATCTTCTTGAAACTCTGGATTCTGATAGAGGGCCACGAGACTTCGACCAGCGCGCAAAAATGGAGGCTCTAGACCCTTCCAGAGCCGAGATATCGGACGTCAAAGTTTTGACCCGAAAAAAAAAACATAAGGGGTAACACTGTCGTTTTTGGCCGAAATTTTGACCTCCTCCGATCTTCTTGAAACTCTGGATTCTGACAGAGGGCCACGAGACTTCGACCAGCGCGCAAAAATGGAGGCTCTAGACACTTCCAGAGCCGAGATATCGGATGTCAAAGTTTTGACCTGAAAAAAAACATAAGGGGTAACACTGTCGTTTTTGGCCGAAATTTTGACCCCCTCCGATCTTCTCGAAACTCTGGATTCTGACAGAGGGCCACGAGACTTCGACCAGCGCGCAAAAATGGAGGCTCTAGACCCTTCCAGAGCCGAGATATCGGATGTCAAAGTTTTGACCTGAAAAAAAAAACATAAGGGGTAACATTGTCGTTTTTGGCCGAAATTTTGACCCCCTCCGATCTTCTTGAAACTCTGGATTCTGACAGAGGGCCACGAGACTTCGACCAGCGCGCAAAAATGGAGGCTCTAGACCCTTCCAGAGCCGAGATATCGGATGTCAAAGTTTTGACCTGAAAAAAAAAACATAAGGGGTAACACTGTCGTTTTTGGCCGAAATTTTGACCCCTCCGATCTTCTTGAAACTCTGGATTCTGACAGAGGGCCACGAGACTTCGACCAGCGCGCGAAAATGGACGCTCTAGACCCTTCCAGAGCCGAGATATCGGATGTCAAAGTGTTGACCTGAAAAAAAAAACATAAGGGGTAACACTGTCGTTTTTCGCCGAAATTTTGACCCCCTCCGATCTTCTCGAAACTCTGGATTCTGACAGAGGGCCACGAGACTTCGACCAGCGCGCAAAAATGGAGGCTCTAGACCCTTCCAGAGCCGAGATATCGGATGTCAAAGTTTTGACCTGAAAAAAAAACATAAGGGGTAACACTGTCGTTTTTGGCCGAAATTTTGACCCCCTCCGATCTTCTCGAAACTCTGGATTCTGACAGAGGGCCACGAGACTTCGACCAGCGCGCAAAAATGGAGGCTCTAGACCCTTCCAGAGCCGAGATATCGGATGTCAAAGTTTTGACCTGAAAAAAAAACATAAGGGGTAACACTGTCATTTTTTTTTCTGGTCAAAATTTTGGGTTTCAATATCTCAGCTCTGGAAGGGTCTAGAGCCTCAATTTTTGCACCCAGGTCGATGTCTTGTGGCCCTCTATCAGAATCCAGAGTTTTGAGAAGATTGGAGAAACTTAATTTTTCACCCCCCGAAAAAAAACATAAGGGGTAACACTGTCATTTTTTTTTCTGGTCAAATTTTTGAGTTTCAATATCTCAGCTCTGGAAGGGTCTAGAGCCTCAATTTTTGCACCCAGGTGCATGTCTCGTGGCCTTCTATCAGAATCCAGAGTTTTGAGAAGATTGGAGAAACTTAATTTTTCACCCCCCGAAAAAAAACATAAGGGGTAACACTGTCATTTTTTTTTCTGGTCAAAATTTTGGGTTTCAATATCTCAGCTCTGGAAGGGTCTAGAGCCTCATTTTTTGCACCCAGGTCGATGTCTTGTGGCCCTCTATCAGAGTCCAGAGTTTTGAGAAGATTGGAGAAACTTAATTTTTCACCCCCCCGAAAAAAAAACATAAGGGGTAACACTGTCGTTTTTGGCCAAAATTTTGACCCCCTCCGATCAAAAATGGAGGCTCTAGACCCTTCCAGAGCCGAGATATCGGATGTCAAAGTTTTGACCCGAAAAAAAAAACATAAGGGGTAACACTGTCGTTTTTGGCCGAAATTTTGACCCCCTCCGATCTTCTTGAAACTCTGGATTCTGACAGAGGGCCACAACACTTCGACCAGCGCGCAAAAATGGAGGCTCTAGACTCTTCCAGAGCCGAGATATCGGATGTCAAAGTTTTGACCCGAAAAAAAAACATAAGGGGTAACACTGTCGTTTTTCGCCGAAATTTTGACCCCCTCCGATCTTCTTGAAACTCTGGATTCTGACAGAGGGCCACGAGACTTCGACCAGCGCGCAAAAATGGAGGCTCTAGACCCTTCCAGAGCCGAGATATCGGACGTCAAAGTTTTGACCCGAAAAAAAACATAAGGGGTAACACTGTCGTTTTTGGCCGAAATTTTGACCTCCTCCGATCTTCTTGAAACTCTGGATTCTGACAGAGGGCCACGAGACTTCGACCAGCGCGCAAAAATGGAGGCTCTAGACCCTTCCAGAGCCGAGATATCGGATGTCAAAGTTTTGACCTGAAAAAAAAACATAAGGGGTAACACTGTCGTTTTTGGCCGAAATTTTGACCCCCTCCGATCTTCTTGAAACTCTGGATTCTGACAGAGGGCCACGAGACTTCGACCAGCGCGCAAAAATGGAGGCTCTACATCCTTCCAGAGCCGAGATATCGGATGTCAAAGTTTTGACCTGAAAAAAAACATAAGGGGTAACACTGTCGTTTTTGGCCGAAATTTTGACCCCCTCCGATCTTCTCGAAACTCTGGATTCTGACAGAGGGCCACGAGACTTCGACCAGCGCGCAAAAATGGAGGCTCTAGACCCTTCCAGAGCCGAGATATCGGATGTCAAAGTTTTGACCTGAAAAAAAAAAACATAAGGGGTAACACTGTCGTTTTTGGCCGAAATTTTGACCCCCTCCGATCTTCTCGAAACTCTGGATTCTGACAGAGGGCCACGAGACTTCGACCAGCGCGCAAAAATGGAGGCTCTAGACCCTTCCAGAGCCGAGATATCGGATGTCAAAGTTTTGACCTGAAAAAAAAAACATAAGGGGTAACACTGTCGTTTTTGGCCAAAATGTTGACCCCCTCCGATCTTCTTGAAACTCTGGATTCTGACAGAGGGCCACGAGACTTCGACCAGCGCGCAAAAATGGAGGCTCTAGACCCTTCCAGAGCCGAGATATCGGATGTCAAAGTTTTGACCCGAAAAAAAAACATAAGGGGTAACACTGTCGTTTTTGGCCGAAATTTTGACCCCCTCCGATCTTCTTGAAACTCTGGATTCTGACAGAGGGCCACAAGACTTCGACCAGCGCGCAAAAATGGAGGCTCTAGACCCTTCCAGAGCCGAGATATCGGATGTCAAAGTTTTGACCCGGAAAAAAACATAAGGGGTAACACTGTCGTTTTTCGCCGAAATTTTGACCCCCTCCGATCTTCTTGAAACTCTGGATTCTGACAGAGGGCCACGAGACTTCGACCAGCGCGCAAAAATGGAGGCTCTAGACCCTTCCAGAGCCGAGATATCGGACGTCAAAGTTTTGACCTGAAAAAAAAACATAAGGGGTAACACTGTCGTTTTTGGCCGAAATTTTGACCCCCTCCGATCTTCTCGAAACTCTGGATTCTGACAGAGGGCCACGAGACTTCGACCAGCGCGCAAAAATGGAGGCTCTAGACCCTTCCAGAGCCGAGATATCGGATGTCAAAGTTTTGACCTGAAAAAAAAAAACATAAGGGGTAACACTGTCGTTTTTGGCCGAAATTTTGACCCCCTCCGATCTTCTCGAAACTCTGGATTCTGACAGAGGGCCACGAGACTTCGACCAGCGCGCAAAAATGGAGGCTCTAGACCCTTCCAGAGCCGAGATATCGGATGTCAAAGTTTTGACCTGAAAAAAAAAAACATAAGGGGTAACACTGTCGTTTTTGGCCAAAATTTTGACCCCCTCCGATCTTCTTGAAACTCTGGATTCTGACAGAGGGCCACGAGACTTCGACCAGCGCGCAAAAATGGAGGCTCTAGACCCTTCCAGAGCCGAGATATCGGATGTCAAAGTTTTGACCCGAAAAAAAAACATAAGGGGTAACACTGTCGTTTTTGGCCGAAATTTTGACCCCCTCCGATCTTCTTGAAACTCTGGATTCTGACAGAGGGCCACGAGACTTCGACCAGCGCGCAAAAATGGAGGCTCTAGACCCTTCCAGAGCCGAGATATCGGATGTCAAAGTTTTGACCCGAAAAAAAAAAACATAAGGGGTAACACTGTCGTTTTTCGCCGAAATTTTGACCCCCTCCGATCTTCTTGAAACTCTGGATTCTGATAGAGGGCCACGAGACTTCGACCAGCGCGCAAAAATGGAGGCTCTAGACCCTTCCAGAGCCGAGATATCGGACGTCAAAGTTTTGACCCGAAAAAAAAACATAAGGGGTAACACTGTCGTTTTTGGCCGAAATTTTGACCTCCTCCGATCTTCTTGAAACTCTGGATTCTGACAGAGGGCCACGAGACTTCGACCAGCGCGCAAAAATGGAGGCTCTAGACCCTTCCAGAGCCGAGATATCGGATGTCAAAGTTTTGACCTGAAAAAAAAACATAAGGGGTAACACTGTCGTTTTTGGCCGAAATTTTGACCCCCTCCGATCTTCTTGAAACTCTGGATTCTGACAGAGGGCCACGAGACTTCGACCAGCGCGCAAAAATGGAGGCTCTACACCCTTCCAGAGCCGAGATATCGGATGTCAAAGTTTTGACCTGAAAAAAAAAAACATAAGGGGTAACACTGTCGTTTTTGGCCGAAATTTTGACCCCCTCCGATCTTCTCGAAACTCTGGATTCTGACAGAGGGCCACGAGACTTCGACCAGCGCGCAAAAATGGAGGCTCTAGACCCTTCCAGAGCCGAGATATCGGATGTCAAAGTTTTGACCTGAAAAAAACATAAGGGGTAACACTGTCATTTTTGGCCGAAATTTTGACCCCCTCCGATCTTCTCGAAACTCTGGATTCTGACAGAGGGCCACGAGACTTCGACCAGCGCGCAAAAATGGAGGCTCTAGACCCTTCCAGAGCCGAGATATCGGATGTCAAAGTTTTGACCTGAAAAAAAAAAACATAAGGGGTAACATTGTCGTTTTTGGCCGAAATTTTGACCCCCTCCGATCTTCTTGAAACTCTGGATTCTGACAGAGGGCCACGAGACTTCGACCAGCGCGCAAAAATGGAGGCTCTAGACCCTTCCAGAGCCGAGATATCGGATGTCAAAGTTTTGACCTGAAAAAAAAACATAAGGGGTAACACTGTCGTTTTTGGCCGAAATTTTGACCCCTCCGATCTTCTTGAAACTCTGGATTCTGACAGAGGGCCACGAGACTTCGACCAGCGCGCGAAAATGGAGGCTCTAGACCCTTCCAGAGCCGAGATATCGGATGTCAAAGTTTTGACCTGAAAAAAAAACATAAGGGGTAACACTGTCGTTTTTGGCCGAAATTTTGACCCCCTCCGATCTTCTCGAAACTCTGGATTCTGACAGAGGGCCACGAGACTTCGACCAGCGCGCAAAAATGGAGGCTCTAGACCCTTCCAGAGCCGAGATATCGGATGTCAAAGTTTTGACCTGAAAAAAAAACATAAGGGGTAACACTGTCGTTTTTGGCCGAAATTTTGACCACCTCCGATCTTCTCGAAACTCTGGATTCTGACAGAGGGCCACGAGACTTCGACCAGCGCGCAAAAATGGAGGCTCTAGACCCTTCCAGAGCCGAGATATCGGATGTCAAAGTTTTGACCTGAAAAAAAAACATAAGGGGTAACACTGTCATTTTTTTTTCTGGTCAAAATTTTGGGTTTCAATATCTCAGCTCTGGAAGGGTCTAGAGCCTCAATTTTTGCACCCAGGTCGATGTCTTGTGGCCCTCTATCAGAATCCAGAGTTTTGAGAAGATTGGAGAAACTTAATTTTTCACCCCCCGAAAAAAAACATAAGGGGTAACACTGTCATTTTTTTTTCTGGTCAAATTTTTGAGTTTCAATATCTCAGCTCTGGAAGGGTCTAGAGCCTCAATTTTTGCACCCAGGTGCATGTCTCGTGGCCCTCTATCAGAATCCAGAGTTTTGAGAAGATTGGAGAAACTTAATTTTTCACCCCCCGAAAAAAAACATAAGGGGTAATACTGTCATTTTTTTTTTCTGGTCAAAATTTTGGGTTTCAATATCTCAGCTCTGGAAGGGTCTAGAGCCTCATTTTTTGCACCCAGGTCGATGTCTTGTGGCCCTCTATCAGAATCCAGAGTTTTGAGAAGATTGGAGAAACTTAATTTTTCACCCCCCCGAAAAAAAACATAAGGGGTAACACTGTCGTTTTTGGCCAAAATTTTGACCCCCTCCGATCAAAAATGGAGGCTCTAGACCCTTCCAGAGCCGAGATATCGGATGTCAAAGTTTTGACCCGAAAAAAAAAAAACATAAGGGGTAACACTGTCGTTTTTGGCCGAAATTTTGACCCCCTCCGATCTTCTTGAAACTCTGGATTCTGACAGAGGGCCACAAGACTTCGACCAGCGCGCAAAAATGGAGGCTCTAGACCCTTCCAGAGCCGAGATATCGGATGTCAAAGTTTTGACCCGAAAAAAAAAACATAAGGGGTAACACTGTCGTTTTTCGCCGAAATTTTGACCCCCTCCGATCTTCTTGAAACTCTGGATTCTGACAGAGGGCCACGAGACTTCGACCAGCGCGCAAAAATGCTGGCTCTAGACCCTTCCAGAGCCGAGATATCGGACGTCAAAGTTTTGACCCGAAAAAAAAAACATAAGGGGTAACACTGTCGTTTTTGGCCGAAATTTTGACCTCCTCCGATCTTCTTGAAACTCTGGATTCTGACAGAGGGCCACGAGACTTCGACCAGCGCGCAAAAATGGAGGCTCTAGACCCTTCCAGAGCCGAGATATCGGATGTCAAAGTTTTGACCTGAAAAAAAACATAAGGGGTAACACTGTCGTTTTTGGCCGAAATTTTGACCCCCTCCGATCTTCTTGAAACTCTGGATTCTGACAGAGGGCCACGAGACTTCGACCAGCGCGCAAAAATGGAGGCTCTAGACCCTTCCAGAGCCGAGATATCGGATGTCAAAGTTTTGACCTGAAAAAAAACATAAGGGGTAACACTGTCGTTTTTGGCCGAAATTTTGACCCCCTCCGATCTTCTCGAAACTCTGGATTCTGACGGAGGGCCACGAGACTTCGACCAGCGCGCAAAAATGGAGGCTCTAGACCCTTCCAGAGCCGAGATATCGGATGTCAAAGTTTTGACCTGAAAAAAAAAAACATAAGGGGTAACACTGTCGTTTTTGGCCGAAATTTTGACCCCCTCCGATCTTCTCGAAACTCTGGATTCTGACAGAGGGCCACGAGACTTCGACCAGCGCGCAAAAATGGAGGCTCTAGACCCTTCCAGAGCCGAGATATCGGATGTCAAAGTTTTGACCTGAAAAAAAAACATAAGGGGTAACACTGTCGTTTTTGGCCAAAATGTTGACCCCCTCCGATCTTCTTGAAACTCTGGATTCTGACAGAGGGCCACAAGACTTCGACCAGCGCGCAAAAATGGAGGCTCTAGACCCTTCCAGAGCCGAGATATCGGACGTCAAAGTTTTGACCCGAAAAAAAAAACATAAGGGGTAACACTGTCGTTTTTGGCCGAAATTTTGACCTCCTCCGATCTTCTTGAAACTCTGGATTCTGACAGAGGGCCACGAGACTTCGACCAGCGCGCAAAAATGGAGGCTCTACACCCTTCCAGAGCCGAGATATCGGACGTCAAAGTTTTGACCTGAAAAAAAAACATAAGGGGTAACACTGTCGTTTTTGGCCGAAATTTTGACCCCCTCCGATCTTCTCGAAACTCTGGATTCTGACAGAGGGCCACGAGACTTCGACCAGCGCGCAAAAATGGAGGCTCTAGACCCTTCCAGAGCCGAGATATCGGATGTCAAAGTTTTGACCTGAAAAAAAAAAACATAAGGGGTAACACTGTCGTTTTTGGCCGAAATTTTGACCCCCTCCGATCTTCTCGAAACTCTGGATTCTGACAGAGGGCCACGAGACTTCGACCAGCGCGCAAAAATGGAGGCTCTAGACCCTTCCAGAGCCGAGATATCGGATGTCAAAGTTTTGACCTGAAAAAAAAAACATAAGGGGTAACACTGTCGTTTTTGGCCAAAATTTTGACCCCCTCCGATCTTCTTGAAACTCTGGATTCTGACAGAGGGCCACGAGACTTCGACCAGCGCGCAAAAATGGAGGCTCTAGACCCTTCCAGAGCCGAGATATCGGATGTCAAAGTTTTGACCCGAAAAAAAAACATAAGGGGTAACACTGTCGTTTTTGGCCGAAATTTTGACCCCCTCCGATCTTCTTGAAACTCTGGATTCTGACAGAGGGCCACGAGACTTCGACCAGCGCGCAAAAATGGAGGCTCTAGACCCTTCCAGAGCCGAGATATCGGATGTCAAAGTTTTGACCCGAAAAAAAAAAACATAAGGGGTAACACTGTCGTTTTTCGCCGAAATTTTGACCCCCTCCGATCTTCTTGAAACTCTGGATTCTGATAGAGGGCCACGAGACTTCGACCAGCGCGCAAAAATGGAGGCTCTAGACCCTTCCAGAGCCGAGATATCGGACGTCAAAGTTTTGACCCGAAAAAAAAACATAAGGGGTAACACTGTCGTTTTTGGCCGAAATTTTGACCTCCTCCGATCTTCTTGAAACTCTGGATTCTGACAGAGGGCCACGAGACTTCGACCAGCGCGCAAAAATGGAGGCTCTAGACCCTTCCAGAGCCGAGATATCGGATGTCAAAGTTTTGACCTGAAAAAAAACATAAGGGGTAACACTGTCATTTTTGGCCGAAATTTTGACCCCCTCCGATCTTCTCGAAACTCTGGATTCTGACAGAGGGCCACGAGACTTCGACCAGCGCGCAAAAATGGAGGCTCTAGACCCTTCCAGAGCCGAGATATCGGATGTCAAAGTTTTGACCTGAAAAAAAAAAACATAAGGGGTAACATTGTCGTTTTTGGCCGAAATTTTGACCCCCTCCGATCTTCTTGAAACTCTGGATTCTGACAGAGGGCCACGAGACTTCGACCAGCGCGCAAAAATGGAGGCTCTAGACCCTTCCAGAGCCGAGATATCGGATGTCAAAGTTTTGACCTGAAAAAAAAACATAAGGGGTAACACTGTCGTTTTTGGCCGAAATTTTGACCCCTCCGATCTTCTTGAAACTCTGGATTCTGACAGAGGGCCACGAGACTTCGACCAGCGCGCGAAAATGGAGGCTCTAGACCCTTCCAGAGCCGAGATATCGGATGTCAAAGTTTTGACCTGAAAAAAAAACATAAGGGGTAACACTGTCGTTTTTGGCCGAAATTTTGACCCCCTCCGATCTTCTCGAAACTCTGGATTCTGACAGAGGGCCACGAGACTTCGACCAGCGCGCAAAAATGGAGGCTCTAGACCCTTCCAGAGCCGAGATATCGGATCTCAAAGTTTTGACCTGAAAAAAAAAACATAAGGGGTAACACTGTCGTTTTTGGCCGAAATTTTGACCCCCTCCGATCTTCTCGAAACTCTGGATTCTGACAGAGGGCCACGAGACTTCGACCAGCGCGCAAAAATGGAGGCTCTAGACCCTTCCAGAGCCGAGATATCGGATGTCAAAGTTTTGACCTGAAAAAAAAACATAAGGGGTAACACTGTCATTTTTTTTTCTGGTCAAAATTTTGGGTTTCAATATCTCAGCTCTGGAAGGGTCTAGAGCCTCAATTTTTGCACCCAGGTCGATGTCTTGTGGCCCTCTATCAGAATCCAGAGTTTTGAGAAGATTGGAGAAACTTAATTTTTCACCCCCCGAAAAAAAACATAAGGGGTAACACTGTCATTTTTTTTTCTGGTCAAATTTTTGAGTTTCAATATCTCAGCTCTGGAAGGGTCTAGAGCCTCAATTTTTGCACCCAGGTGCATGTCTCGTGGCCCTCTATCAGAATCCAGAGTTTTGAGAAGATTGGAGAAACTTAATTTTTCACCCCCCGAAAAAAAACATAAGGGGTAACACTGTCATTTTTTTTTCTGGTCAAAATTTTGGGTTTCAATATCTCAGCTCTGGAAGGGTCTAGAACCTCATTTTTTGCACCCAGGTCGATGTCTTGTGGCCCTCTATCAGAATCCAGAGTTTTGAGAAGATTGGAGAAACTTAATTTTTCACCCCCCCGAAAAAAAACATAAGGGGTAACACTGTCGTTTTTGGCCAAAATTTTGACCCCCTCCGATCAAAAATGGAGGCTCTAGACCCTTCCAGAGCCGAGATATCGGATGTCAAAGTTTTGACCCGAAAAAAAAAAACATAAGGGGTAACACTGTCGTTTTTGGCCGAAATTTTGACCCCCTCCGATCTTCTTGAAACTCTGGATTCTGACAGAGGGCCACAAGACTTCGACCAGCGCGCAAAAATGGAGGCTCTAGACCCTTCCAGAGCCGAGATATCGGATGTCAAAGTTTTGACCCGAAAAAAAAAAACATAAGGGGTAACACTGTCGTTTTTCGCCGAAATTTTGACCCCCTCCGATCTTCTTGAAACTCTGGATTCTGACAGAGGGCCACGAGACTTCGACCAGCGCGCAAAAATGCTGGCTCTAGACCCTTCCAGAGCCGAGATATCGGACGTCAAAGTTTTGACCCGAAAAAAAAAACATAAGGGGTAACACTGTCGTTTTTGGCCGAAATTTTGACCTCCTCCGATCTTCTTGAAACTCTGGATTCTGACAGAGGGCCACGAGACTTCGACCAGCGCGCAAAAATGGAGGCTCTAGACCCTTCCAGAGCCGAGATATCGGATGTCAAAGTTTTGACCTGAAAAAAAACATAAGGGGTAACACTGTCGTTTTTGGCCGAAATTTTGACCCCCTCCGATCTTCTTGAAACTCTGGATTCTGACAGAGGGCCACGAGACTTCGACCAGCGCGCAAAAATGGAGGCTCTAGACCCTTCCAGAGCCGAGATATCGGATGTCAAAGTTTTGACCTGAAAAAAAACATAAGGGGTAACACTGTCGTTTTTGGCCGAAATTTTGACCCCCTCCGATCTTCTCGAAACTCTGGATTCTGACGGAGGGCCACGAGACTTCGACCAGCGCGCAAAAATGGAGGCTCTAGACCCTTCCAGAGCCGAGATATCGGATGTCAAAGTTTTGACCTGAAAAAAAAAACATAAGGGGTAACACTGTCGTTTTTGGCCGAAATTTTGACCCCCTCCGATCTTCTCGAAACTCTGGATTCTGACAGAGGGCCACGAGACTTCGACCAGCGCGCAAAAATGGAGGCTCTAGACCCTTCCAGAGCCGAGATATCGGATGTCAAAGTTTTGACCTGAAAAAAAAACATAAGGGGTAACACTGTCGTTTTTGGCCAAAATGTTGACCCCCTCCGATCTTCTTGAAACTCTGGATTCTGACAGAGGGCCACAAGACTTCGACCAGCGCGCAAAAATGGAGGCTCTAGACCCTTCCAGAGCCGAGATATCGGACGTCAAAGTTTTGACCCGAAAAAAAAAACATAAGGGGTAACACTGTCGTTTTTGGCCGAAATTTTGACCTCCTCCGATCTTCTTGAAACTCTGGATTCTGACAGAGGGCCACGAGACTTCGACCAGCGCGCAAAAATGGAGGCTCTACACCCTTCCAGAGCCGAGATATCGGATGTCAAAGTTTTGACCTGAAAAAAAAACATAAGGGGTAACACTGTCGTTTTTGGCCGAAATTTTGACCCCCTCCGATCTTCTTGAAACTCTGGATTCTGACAGAGGGCCACGAGACTTCGACCAGCGCGCAAAAATGGAGGCTCTACACCCTTCCAGAGCCGAGATATCGGATGTCAAAGTTTTGACCTGAAAAAAAAACATAAGGGGTAACACTGTCGTTTTTGGCCGAAATTTTGACCCCCTCCGATCTTCTCGAAAGTCTGGATTCTGACAGAGGGCCACGAGACTTCGACCAGCGCGCAAAAATGGAGGCTCTAGACCCTTCCAGAGCCGAGATATCGGATGTCAAAGTTTTGACCTGAAAAAAAACATAAGGGGTAACACTGTCGTTTTTGGCCGAAATTTTGACCCCCTCCGATCTTCTCGAAACTCTGGATTCTGACAGAGGGCCACGAGACTTCGACCAGCGCGCAAAAATGGAGGCTCTAGACCCTTCCAGAGCCGAGATATCGGATGTCAAAGTTTTGACCTGAAAAAAAAAAAACATAAGGGGTAACACTGTCGTTTTTGGCCGAAATTTTGACCCCCTCCGATCTTCTTAAACTCTGGATTCTGACAGAGGGCCACGAGACTTCGACCAGCGCGCAAAAATGGAGGCTCTAGACCCTTCCAGAGCCGAGATATCGGATGTCAAAGTTTTGACCTGAAAAAAAAAACATAAGGGGTATAACTGTCGTTTTTGGCCGAAATTTTGACCCCTCCGATCTTCTTGAAACTCTGGATTCTGACAGAGGGCCACGAGACTTCGACCAGCGCGCGAAAATGGAGGCTCTAGACCCTTCCAGAGCCGAGATATCGGATGTCAAAGTTTTGACCTGAAAAAAAACCATAAGGGGTAACACTGTCGTTTTTGGCTGAAATTTTGACCCCCTCCGATCTTCTCGAAACTCTGGATCCTGACAGAGGGCCACGAGACTTCGACCAGCGCGCAAAAATGGAGGCTCTAGACCCTTCCAGAGCCGAGATATCGGATGTCAAAGTTTTGACCTGAAAAAAAAACATAAGGGGTAACACTGTCGTTTTTGGCCGAAATTTTGACCCCCTCCGATCTTCTCGAAACTCTGGATTCTGACAGAGGGCCACGAGACTTCGACCAGCGCGCAAAAATGGAGGCTCTAGACCCTTCCAGAGCCGAGATATCGGATGTCAAAGTTTTGACCTGAAAAAAAAAACATAAGGGGTAACACTGTCATTTTTTTTTCTGGTCAAAATTTTGGGTTTCAATATCTCAGCTCTGGAAGGGTCTAGAGCCTCAATTTTTGCACCCAGGTCGATGTCTTGTGGCCCTCTATCAGAATCCAGAGTTTTGAGAAGATTGGAGAAACTTAATTTTTCACCCCCCGAAAAAAAACATAAGGGGTAACACTGTCATTTTTTTTTCTGGTCAAATTTTTAATTTTCAATATCTCAGCTCTGGAAGGGTCTAGAGCCACAATTTTTGCACCCAGGTGCATGTCTCGTGGCCCTCTATCAGAATCCAGAGTTTTGAGAAGATTGGAGAAACTTAATTTTTCACCCCCCGAAAAAAAACATAAGGGGTAACACTGTCATTTTTTTTTCTGGTCAAAATTTTGGGTTTCAATATCTCAGCTCTGGAAGGGTCTAGAGCCTCATTTTTTGCACCCAGGTCGATGTCTTGTGGCCCTCTATCAGAATCCAGAGTTTTGAGAAGATTGGAGAAACTTAATTTTTCACCCCCCCGAAAAAAAACATAAGGGGTAACACTGTCGTTTTTGGCCAAAATTTTGACCCCCTCCGATCTTCTTGAAACTCTGGATTCTGACAGAGGGCCACGAGACTTCGACCAGCGCGCAAAAATGGAGGCTCTAGACCCTTCCAGAGCCGAGATATCGGATGTCAAAGTTTTGACCCGAAAAAAAAACATAAGGGGTAACACTGTCGTTTTTGGCCGAAATTTTGACCCCCTCCGATCTTCTTGAAACTCTGGATTCTGACAGAGGGCCACAAGACTTCGACCAGCGCGCAAAAATGGAGGCTCTAGACCCTTCCAGAGCCGAGATATCGGATGTCAAAGTTTTGACCCGAAAAAAAACATAAGGGGTAACACTGTCGTTTTTCGCCGAAATTTTGACCCCCTCCGATCTTCTTGAAACTCTGGATTCTGACAGAGGGCCACGAGACTTCGACCAGCGCGCAAAAATGGAGGCTCTAGACCCTTCCAGAGCCGAGATATCGGACGTCAAAGTTTTGACCCGAAAAAAAACATAAGGGGTAACACTGTCATTTTTTTTTCTGGTCAAAATTTTGGGTTTCAATATCTCAGCTCTGGAAGGGTCTAGAGCCTCATTTTTTGCACCCAGGTCGATGTCTTGTGGCCCTCTATCAGAATCCAGAGTTTTGAGAAGATTGGAGAAACTTAATTTTTCACCCCCCCGAAAAAAAACATAAGGGGTAACACTGTCGTTTTTGGCCAAAATTATGACCCCCTCCGATCAAAAATGGAGGCTCTAGACCCTTCCAGAGCCGAGATATCGGATGTCAAAGTTTTGACCCGAAAAAAAAAAACATAAGGGGTAACACTGTCGTTTTTGGCCGAAATTTTGACCCCCTCCGATCTTCTTGAAACTCTGGATTCTGACAGAGGGCCACAAGACTTCGACCAGCGCGCAAAAATGGAGGCTCTAGACCCTTCCAGAGCCGAGATATCGGATGTCAAAGTTTTGACCCGAAAAAAAAAAAACATAAGGGGTAACACTGTCGTTTTTCGCCGAAATTTTGACCCCCTCCGATCTTCTTGAAACTCTGGATTCTGACAGAGGGCCACGAGACTTCGACCAGCGCGCAAAAATGGAGGCTCTAGACCCTTCCAGAGCCGAGATATCGGATGTCAAAGTTTTGACCTGAAAAAAACATAAGGGGTAACACTGTCGTTTTTGGCCGAAATTTTGACCCCCTCCGATCTTCTTGAAACTCTGGATTCTGACAGAGGGCCACGAGACTTCGACCAGCGCGCAAAAATGGAGGCTCTACACCCTTCCAGAGCCGAGATATCGGATGTCAAAGTTTTGACCTGAAAAAAAAACATAAGGGGTAACACTGTCGTTTTTGGCCGAAATTTTGACCCCCTCCGATCTTCTCGAAACTCTGGATTCTGACGGAGGGCCACGAGACTTCGACCAGCGCGCAAAAATGGAGGCTCTAGACCCTTCCAGAGCCGAGATATCGGATGTCAAAGTTTTGACCTGAAAAAAAAAACATAAGGGGTAACACTGTCGTTTTTGGCCGAAATTTTGACCCCCTCCGATCTTCTCGAAACTCTGGATTCTGACAGAGGGCCACGAGACTTCGACCAGCGCGCAAAAATGGAGGCTCTAGACCCTTCCAGAGCCGAGATATCGGATGTCAAAGTTTTGACCTGAAAAAAAAACATAAGGGGTAACACTGTCGTTTTTGGCCAAAATTATGACCCCCTCCGATCTTCTTGAAACTCTGGATTCTGACAGAGGGCCACGAGACTTCGACCAGCGCGCAAAAATGGAGGCTCTAGACCCTTCCAGAGCCGAGATATCGGATGTCAAAGTTTTGACCCGAAAAAAAAACATAAGGGGTAACACTGTCGTTTTTGGCCGAAATTTTGACCCCCTCCGATCTTCTTGAAACTCTGGATTCTGACAGAGGGCCACAAGACTTCGACCAGCGCGCAAAAATGGAGGCTCTAGACCCTTCCAGAGCCGAGATATCGGACGTCAAAGTTTTGACCCGAAAAAAAAAACATAAGGGGTAACACTGTCGTTTTTGGCCGAAATTTTGACCTCCTCCGATCTTCTTGAAACTCTGGATTCTGACAGAGGGCCACGAGACTTCGACCAGCGCGCAAAAATGGAGGCTCTAGACCCTTCCAGAGCCGAGATATCGGATGTCAAAGTTTTGACCTGAAAAAAAAAACATAAGGGGTAACAGTGTCGTTTTTGGCCGAAATTTTGACCCCCTCCGATCTTCTTGAAACTCTGGATTCTGACAGAGGGCCACGAGACTTCGACCAGCGCGCAAAAATGGAGGCTCTACACCCTTCCAGAGCCGAGATATCGGATGTCAAAGTTTTGACCTGAAAAAAAAACATAAGGGGTAACACTGTCGTTTTTGGCCGAAATTTTGACCCCCTCCGATCTTCTCGAAACTCTGGATTCTGACAGAGGGCCACGAGACTTCGACCAGCGCGCAAAAATGGAGGCTCTAGACCCTTCCAGAGCCGAGATATCGGATGTCAAAGTTTTGACCTGAAAAAAAACATAAGGGGTAACACTGTCGTTTTTGGCCGAAATTTTGACCCCCTCCGATCTTCTCGAAACTCTGGATTCTGACAGAGGGCCACGAGACTTCGACCAGCGCGCAAAAATGGAGGCTCTAGACCCTTCCAGAGCCGAGATATCGGATGTCAAAGTTTTGACCTGAAAAAAAAAAACATAAGGGGTAACACTGTCGTTTTTGGCCGAAATTTTGACCCCCTCCGATCTTCTTGAAACTCTGGATTCTGACAGAGGGCCACGAGACTTCGACCAGCGCGCAAAAATGGAGGCTCTAGACCCTTCCAGAGCCGAGATATCGGATGTCAAAGTTTTGACCTGAAAAAAAAAAACATAAGGGGTATAACTGTCGTTTTTGGCCGAAATTTTGACCCCTCCGATCTTCTTGAAACTCTGGATTCTGACAGAGGGCCACGAGACTTCGACCAGCGCGCGAAAATGGAGGCTCTAGACCCTTCCAGAGCCGAGATATCGGATGTCAAAGTTTTGACCTGAAAAAAAAACATAAGGGGTAACACTGTCGTTTTTGGCCGAAATTTTGACCCCCTCCGATCTTCTCGAAACTCTGGATCCTGACAGAGGGCCACGAGACTTCGACCAGCGCGCAAAAATGGAGGCTCTAGACCCTTCCAGAGCCGAGATATCGGATGTCAAAGTTTTGACCTGAAAAAAAAACATAAGGGGTAACACTGTCGTTTTTGGCCGAAATTTTGACCCCCTCCGATCTTCTCGAAACTCTGGATTCTGACAGAGGGCCACGAGACTTCGACCAGCGCGCAAAAATGGAGGCTCTAGACCCTTCCAGAGCCGAGATATCGGATGTCAAAGTTTTGACCTGAAAAAAAAACATAAGGGGTAACACTGTCATTTTTTTTTCTGGTCAAAATTTTGGGTTTCAATATCTCAGCTCTGGAAGGGTCTAGAGCCTCAATTTTTGCACCCAGGTCGATGTCTTGTGGCCCTCTATCAGAATCCAGAGTTTTGAGAAGATTGGAGAAACTTAATTTTTCACCCCCCGAAAAAAAACATAAGGGGTAACACTGTCATTTTTTTTCTGGTCAAAATTTTGGGTTTCAATATCTCAGCTCTGGAAGGGTCTAGAGCCTCAATTTTTGCACCCAGGTCGATGTCTTGTGGCCCTCTATCAGAATCCAGAGTTTTGAGAAGATTGGAGAAACTTAATTTTTCACCCCCCGAAAAAAAACATAAGGGGTAACACTGTCATTTTTTTTTCTGGTCAAAATTTTGAGTTTCAATATCTCAGCTCTGGAAGGGTCTAGAGCCTCAATTTTTGCACCCAGGTCGTCTCGTGACAAGGCATCGTTCTCTTCAAATGAGTACATGTCAGTTAGTAAAAAAAAAAATGATATTATAGCAGACAATACTGTACATGTAACATGTCACACATAGCTTTGTATTTTGGACAAAAATGCACCTTGGGCGCTTTCCGCGGTCCATCAGTAAGTTAATCACTGAGGTAACGTTAACGTTAAATGGCAGAACGCCAGGTCAGGATTTACACGAAAATAAGCGTGAAAAAATCAATAAGAGAAATCGACACTTTAATTTTATAACAATAAATCCGAATCCTAACCTTTGATATCCGATTTCAGGATCGATTTTCAATTCCTAACCCTATAAGTTATAAAATAATGAACGTGCAGGCGCTTCCACCGACTTAACGTGGTAAATAACAAAATGATTAGACCATTTTGACCTTATAAGAGGTTACATATGAAATGTATGTTAATAAAATCACATTAATCAGCTAAGTTAGCCAGGCTATCAACAATCCGCGTCTGCTTATACAGACGTTATAGAACAATTCCGCGGCCAGTTCTTTCTAACGTATCTGTTAACGCAATAACTGATATGGTTTGCATAAAAATATGAATTACTAACCAGATATGTATGGCGAAAACGTCGACAGCAACGCGATGCACTGCCTTCGCGTTCTTACAGAGGGAAGAGAACTGAAGAGTTCTTCATAAAACGGCAGCTTGTTGTTATTTTTCGCGGTCATTTCGTACTAATGTATTTGAATTTACAGTAACATGTCCCAAATGGCTACATTGAAGAGTAGCCATATCATATACATATTATATTAAAATGTCTAGAATAGATAGAAATCGTGGTCAGGTATTCTAAATAACTTGAAAGTTATTTGCTAGAATCCGTATGCATACATATAAGAATTATTACTCACCAGATGAAGAAGTTCCAGGTCGGCAGACGTCGACAGCAGCACCACTGACACGACAGAAACTCTTCCAAAGTCAAATGCTCTCATGTCTACACCCCACTGACATAAATTATGTCATAAAATATGACTGTTAATGGTCAACCAGTGCTACATTTTTATTTTAAATGTAAGAATAACATTAGTAGGCTAGCAATTTTTCCCGTGGAACTGGGTGTGGTGATTTTCGCGGTCAATTTGCACTGCTGTATTTAGATTAACAGTAACTGATAATTTCCCAGAATGCATTGAAATTCAACAGTAACATACTGTCAACTGTGTGCACAGTACATAACTGTTGGAAAAACAGTTTAATACTGTGAAAACAACTAAATCTACTGTAACTTACTGTACATAGATTATACAGTAAGAAACTGTTGAGAAAAACAGTATAATCCTGTGAAAACAACAGAAATCGTTTACAGTGTGTTTTACACCCTCGGAGTGAAAAGCAAAACATATGATTCATGTGATTTTTGTGTTAAGACACAGGCGTGTGGAGCCAGCAATATTGCGAAACTGTTGAGAAAAGAGGAAAAACCAACCACAGGACATTCTTTTCACATTTCATCAAAAGCTAGCCCTCCCTATAAGGTTGAAAAGTCCCTTCATGGCTGTTTTCTCTTAAAATATCTTGTATATTGACCTCACAGTAAGTGCTCTTTTGGACAAATGACACTGTCGGACAAATGATATACTCAAAAACACAAGATCAGGACATTCAACCCATTTTAAACTTATAGTGCATTGTTGCAAATAATAGCTGGACTGAGGCTTTTTTATTATCTTTGAGATAAAATCCACATGGAAACACATATGACGGGGATTTACATCCTGGAGCTGGGAACTCGATATTGTGACAGAAACTTGTGACTCTCTCTTTTCAAGCACTTTAGACACAGTTGCTCCTTTGCCCTTAAAGACGATTAAAGAACGTTCCAATATTAGGAATAATATAAAAATATAATATTCCAAAGACGTTGTACAACGAGCACACTCAGGCTTTTAAGAGAATAGCCAGAAAAATAGATAGCAACTGAAAGAAAACAAAACTAGAGTTGTTTTGCATTTCATGGAAAGAGAGCACAATTGAGTTCAGAAAGGCTTTAAAAGCTTTTGTAGCAGTAAATAGAGAGAGGTCTTATCGATCTAAAGTTCAGTATGGCGTACCACAAGGCTCGGAACTAACTGTTGCTGTTCACTCTGTACATGCTACCCTTAGGAGATAGCAAGCATGGCTCGTTTTCACTGCTGATGATGCTCAGCTCTATATTTCTTTACACCCTGACGAAACTTACCAATTCACAAAATCAACAGAATGCAGAGCTGATATAAAACACTGGATGACTAGTAATTTGTCAACAAAACCGGAAGGTTGGTGGTTCAATCCACAGGTCCAACTGATCAAGTGTTGAGGTGTCCATGTGCAAGACACCTAACCCCAACTGCGACTGACAAACTGGATGGTGCCTTGCATGGCTGACACTGTCATCGGTGAGTGAATGAATGGGTGAACAGTCTTCCTAACTTTGTCTGGGAAGCAGACACACTCAGTCAGTTCAAATCTGGACTAAAAAGACATCTCTTTGACTTAGCATACACATAACACATTATAGACTCCTAAAATTCAATGTTAGGTTGCATAGATCGCCCAAAACCGGGAACACTTCCCATAAATCCTGATGTGGTTGTTATTACATATACGCTAACATTAGTCTCTCTATCCCTTGATTTACCACCGGATCCAGATCTGATGATGGACCTGCGCCTGGATACGACGACAACACAGTCCTGAAGTGTCATCTAGTCTCTTCCCTGTGTAGGCCTCCTTCCCTTCCCTTTAACTCTGTACAGATAAAGCATTGTCTGGATAATTCCGGTTCACAAGGCTGTGGGGAAGGGATACATTTTTTAAAGGCTTGTACCTTGGAACCTATTTTAATTTAGAAAGCTAGTCAGAGAAATTATGAAGTCTTATTTGTAAAAAAAAAAAAAAAAAAAAAACCCACAAAAAATCCCCAAAACAAATAAGATGTAATATTGCCTATAACTCACTATCATTTGTAAGTTTGTGGCCAAGATTTTTTATTTGCATGATTAAACGTGGCATTTATAGGCTAATATACAATTTCTATTTCAAATGAAAGCTGTCCTTTTGAACTTTCTCTTCTTCAAATAATTTTCCTCTAAACTATTAATCAGCATAACTGTTTTTAATATTGACAATAATAAGGAATGTTTCTTGGACACTAAAAGAACACTAAAAATCAGCATATTAGAATGATTTCTGAAGGATCATGTGACAACGAAGACAGGAGAAATTGCTGCAGAAATTTAGAAAGGAATACATTAGACTTTAAAATATATTAGCCAACAATAGATAGTTCTCAATGGCCTACTGTTTTCACTTTATTTCTGTTAAAATAAATGCAGCCTATGAGCCTAACAAATGGCAGTGTTAGTGAAAAGAGTTCCATGTTACAAACAGACTGTTTAATTTATCACATCACAGTTCTGGGATTTGACTACATTTGCGTTTCTTTAGGCTTTGCAGAAAATCCTGTTTCCTTAGCAGCATTTGTGTCTTAGGAGCGCGCGGCGCGCCCTCCCTCGCGCGCTGGAATGCGAGCTGATGCTCGGGGCGGTCTCGCGTTGCGCTCATCACACAAGTATGTAGATGTTTCACAGACTCCAAAGAGAGACGGTTCAAGCGGTTTATTCCTCAGCGCAGCGTACAGAGGATGCGGCTCTCGCCTTCAGCTTAACAAATAACTCATTATTATCACAACCTTGGGAGCACCGAAGAGAACTTAAACACTTTGCACAGAGAACTGGAATCTTTCTCTCTTACTGTAACATCATGGACAGACTGCAGTCTCGAGGTCACCCGTTTGATGTTCAGCGACGGTGAATGAAGATGAGGTTCAGTTAACGTTAGTCCATGATGGATCACCATCACGATATGAAATGTAAAATAGTTGTGGTCGGGGACACTCAGTGTGGGAAGACGTCTTTGTTAAATGTTTTTGCTAAAGACTCCTTTCCAGAGGTTTGTTGAGAAAAGTCGCCAATAAACATGAATGTTAATTTGATCTTTAATGCTATTTGTGTCATGAGTGCAACATTTATTGAACGTTTTAGCCACGAGTTGGTCATTTTGTTTGGTTAAACTTTAAACTTTGGACCTTTCTCTTGCAGAACTATGTTCCTACAGTGTTTGAGAACTACACAGCCAGTTTTGAGGTGGACACTTTGAGAGTTGAGCTCAGTCTTTGGGATACTTCAGGTAAGAGAAGGAAAAGCAAAGCAATTTGATGTTGTTTTTAGCCAAGCCCCGATACACACACATGCACATAGCCTATGGTTGTATTGGTCTCCATAGAAGCTGTAATGCAATTTTTGAGATTTTGGGCGTTGTGGGATATGTGATGTAGTTTTCTAAATGCCATGTCCCCATAAACCTCCCTCTATTTATGGTGGACGGGAGACTGCATGAGGACCACAGATATTCTTGTCGGACTGATGATTCATCAATATATTATTCATTAATGCAAATCTTGAGTACAGTATGTGATGATGAGGTTGAAGAAGAAAAGTGAGTGCTATGAGCACTTTTATATTTTATTAATGCACACTTTTAGGTTTTGGTTTCGGATTTGGTACAGGTTTTTCTTATTAAAAACAATGTTTGATATGTTGTGTTATGCAATAAGTTCTTCATGTTGCACTGTCAGCATATTAGATTCTCTCTTAAGAGCCATGGTTTTCTGAAGAAACGAACTTAAAGGTTCTTCAATGGAATCAAGCTGTAAAACTGTGTTTGGTTTTAAGTGGAAGCTTTATTTTTAAGAGTGTTAACTAGCCCAAACCACCAAAGATTGCCCATGATGTTCTCACAGCCGACTCACTCTTGTCTCCCACACTTCTAGAATGACTCAGATGAAAGTTGTTAATGTTAGGTAATACTATCTCAAAATAAACTACACATATGTGATAGTATTTTTCATAGCCTAGTTTGTTTGCAAATGATGCTTTCTTTAAACAGTAGTTTATATATTTATCAAATCTGAACTGACTGACGGTTATCATCTTTTCCTTCCTCATGTTTTTGCGAGCAACCCATGACTCGCCATGGACTGACATTTCAAAATGAGACCTTTAAATATTTCAGTAATGATGGCTAATGTTCTGAAGTTTGAACTCATTTCAAGCCCTACAAACTTTCTAGAGCAGATTCAACACTCACCTCCCAGAATAGCACTAACCTAATTTGCTGAGCTTGAAACATGGATACATGTGCTGTCTTGAGAGGGACAGCGACTTGCACAGGAACCCCCATAAAATATCAACCAGTATCAGTCCAACCAGTTCAGAATGTCCTGAGAAGACTTTACTCAAAGCGACACTGAATAAATAAATGGATATTATTTGCATTGAATTGAATTATATTCTTTTTTACTGTTCAATGACAGTAATATAGTGTTTGTAGTTTATGGGGATGTTGTTCTATTCAAACTAGATGCTATAAATTAATATATATATATATATATATATATATGAAGAGTTCAGATGCAAAAGCCTCTAAATGCCATTTGAAATTTTCTTCTAAAATGACCATTTTTATCAAGCTTATATATTCAAGTCCAGTAATTTCACTTAAATGACAATTAATAGGTAATCTTCATTGCAATTTAAGTGAAATTATTGAACTTAAATATACAAGCTTGATAAAAATGATCATTTTAGAAGAAAATTTCAAATGGCACTTAGAGGCTTTTGCATCTGAACTCTTTTATATATATATATATATATATATATATATATATATATATATATATATATATATATATATATATATATAAAAATTATGTTTTTCTAGGACAGGTTTCTGACACTGCAATGTAAAGAGAGAAAAATTAATTTAAACAAAAAATGAGAAATGTTGTCTTTGGCAACTAACTGAAAATGACTAAAACTGAAATAAAAATAAATTAAAGCTAAATAAAAATATTTTAACTACTAACTCTTTAATAATTTAACTAACAAACATGAAAAAACATAACATTACTACAACTACAAATACTATAATAGTATCATACTAAAATAACACTGATGTGTATAGTGTTGAACTTTGAAAGTGAATATAAAAATAACATACATATGGAGTAAATCTAATAGAAATATACCACCTTAAAACAATTTCAGAAGCATAAATATCATGCTAACATGCTGTGAACTTACTAGTTTTTCCATTGCATTGTTATGTTATGACTTATTCATTTATGTTATGATAAGTAAAAATGTATTTAGTACAGTGTTTTGGTTTCTATTTGCAGGGTCTCCGTACTATGACAACGTGCGCCCCCTTTCTTATCCGGACGCTGATGCAGTTCTCATCTGTTTTGATATCGGTCGACCAGAGACTCTGGAGAATGTGCTTAGGAAGGTATGATTTTCAAGACATTTGTGCATCGTTGCGGATTGTTTATAAACTGTTGTAGCTCTCCTGAACTGTTTTGGGGATATTCTCACAATCCCTGTCTTTGTGGTGATGAGAACTAAAGTCCAGACATCTGAGACGAGAGTCCAGTGAATGAGAGAAGGAATGTGTGGGAGGGCTTTGATCCTTTGACTATAACATGAAGAACCAATAAGAGTTGTTTACGTTGGGCCTCAGAATCAGAGAGCCTTTGTGCCACAGAATGCCTTGTAACCTCTGATGTCATTGGGAGACAAGAGGTTTTAAGAGAGCAAGAATTAGCCACCCGTTTTGGGCCGCTTCGGTCTTCATTGGTGCTCCCAATGAGGTGGTCTGTGCAACTCTACACTGATGTCATCGGATTATTCTAGGTGAACTACTAGAGAACATTACGCTCTAGACAAATGGCCACTTCAACCATGTCGGGGTCCTCTACTGACTAAGTAAGGATGATTCTTAAAACGAAAGTGTTTTAATAACTGGGTCATGAAGATCATAGATTTTTAGACATCCTGGGATAACAAACATGGTCTAGAATTGCTGGATGTTTTATAAACAATGTGGAAAGGAATTTGTGGGACTCTCATTTTCAAAATAAACAACCAAATCGCATTAGACCGATAAAAGATTACCTAAAATTATTATTATATTCTTGTCTTTCAAATGAATTTTAGGTTTTGTTTTCTTAGTTTTTATAACCTTAGTTTTTGTAGTTTTACTGATATTATGATAATTTTATAAAGCATATTACTGTAAATTTTAGTCAGTTTGTTATGTGCTTTTATTTATTTATTTCAGTTTTAGTGCTTTTAGTAATTCAACTTCAAATTGAAGTTAGTTGCCAACATTTCTAATTTTCGTTTAGGTTTTTCATTGAAGATTTATATGATTTGATTTATGTTTGTCGACAGTCTAACACCGTGTTTTTTAAATCCTTTAGTGGAAAGGGGAAATTGAGGAGTTCTGTCCCAATACTAAAGTTCTTTTGGTTGGATGCAAGTCTGATCTACGTGCAGATCTGGCCACATTTGTGCAGCTGTCCAATGACATTCCTTCATCGTATGACCAGGTGAGTTTTTAAAAGATGTTATAGCTGATAAAAAAGAACAGATGTAAGTTAACATACAATTTCAAAAGCTTGTACCACAAAATAATGCAATTAGGTATCTTCAACCAAAGGTGTACTAGGTGGTGGATAGTGAAACATATAACATGCATACAGTTCCATTTTAGTGTATTTACAGATGTTGTTATGATGCTTAATGTAGCTTGCAAAACCATGAAAATAATCATTATTGAGGCCCATATTACCCTTGAAACATTGACAATGCTACATTTGGCTAAAATGTAACTTTAACTTTTATTGTATTTCTAAAATACATGTTCTTATCTTATATGAGCATTAAATCTAACATTAATTAGCAGCCCTCATCTAATACCACCATATACCCCTAGGTGTCCTCCTATTGAAGACCCCCAATTAGAAGATCAGAAATTATTATTATTATTTTGTCTATTATTTGAGATATTTTAGGCTGGCTGAGCACGTTTTTGATTTCTTGTGTCTTTTAGGGTTCAAACATGGCCAAGCAGATCTCGGCCCCTTACATCGAGTGCTCAGCCCAGCAGTCTGAGAACAGCGTGAGGGACATTTTTCACATAGCCACACTGGCCTGCATCAGTAAAAGCAACAAGAATGTGAAGCGCATGAAGTCCAGCAGAGCCACCAAGAGGACCTCACACGTATCTAGGCCTGAGCTGGGATCAGTGTCATGTCTACACAAGACCAAGACAAAAACCTGCACAGTCATGTGATTTCAGAAGTCATTTCATCTGCACGCATTCATTCTCTTATCAGGATTCTCTTATCAGAAGTCCATTGGGGAATTAATGGGCATTGAACTGAAGGGAGATATTTTGCACTTCACTTGTATTCACAATATGTACCAGTGAACTGAGTGAGTGATATGTATTGATGATGATGATGCATTATTCTCCCCTATTTAAAAGCACCTCGGAACATTTTAACCATTATAAAAAAAAAAAAAACTAAAACAGGGAAAACATCTGTTCCTATGTACTGCCAAATGAGCACTTATAACTTTGTAGAAGCCATCCAAAGAAGAATTTTGTTGTGTCGTAATTTTTCATTGCAATAACCCCCTGTTTATGTGCGTAACTAACTTGTTGGATTAACATGTGTTCAGTGCTGCTAACCTCAGTCCAGCCCTATTAGATCTGACTTCACCAAAAAGTGTAAAATAATGTCACAGATATACATTGTAGGTATTTTTTTTTCTTATTTGAAATAAATGAGGCAATAAATTAAGCATACCTGCCGCAAACAGTTGTGTCATTATATGCAAACACATTCCAAACACAATATTAAAAAGCATAAAAACTTTTCTAAAGTCCTTTATGTATTCAGATTTTAAGGTTTGCCTGTATTCTTTCTTTAAAAGAGCTTGCATGACAACCATTAAAATATTTTATATCATGACTTTACCAGTGTTGTTGAATGTCACTTTCCAATCAAGTGGCGTGTTATCTTTATACATTTTCAGCTATCCGCGTGTATGTACACGCTGTTAAAGCAAAATGTAGATCTACAACTGGGGAGCGATATTTTTTTCCCTAGGAGGGAAGACTATAAATGCTATTAACCCCAGTGACGGGTAGTTTATAGGGACGGGGTTGGGGTAGGTCATATATTTATATATACAGTTGAATATTTATATATACCTGTTGAAACTACCAGGAACACATTCTACAATAAAAGCAGTGATAGAATTTCTTAAAAAAAAACAAACAAACAAAAAAGAACCACACACACACACAGAGTTAGCAAGAAGAATTTAGTCTCGTTTTTTATTTTAGTTTTATTCTATTGTCTATGGAGGTTGAAGCCTTTTTTTTCTCCCAATGTGATCACACCTATTCCAGTAGATGGCGGTAATGCACATAGCTTCCAAATTGCCAATAAAAATCACAGAAGAAGAAGTTCAAGTTGAGTTACAACGTGATTCGCATCTCCCGTGGGTGATCACAGAACGGTGAAATAATCACTGCTCTCTGCTACTGCAAAGCCGGGTAAGTCTTCATTGATCATTGTTCTTTATTTATTGAAAATGAAATGAAAAAACTTTTTATCAGGCCCCTCTTCTTTAAATCCTCCTCCAAACGTGCAAAACAATCAAATTACAGGTATCTAGCGGTGTTTCTTGCAACACGATTCCCATTATGCAACGCGACAAACATAAAAAATGACGTCACAAAAGATCCGCCCATACTGGACACCCTCACATGGATCCAGTTGAGAATGCAGATTAATGAGTCCAAATGCAAATCATCTAGAATATAATTTTAGCAAGGAACGGAAATGCAACAGGATGATTGTTCAGTGCTTGCAAATTAGCTTTGTGATAAATTTATTTGATAGAAAAGGAAAACATGTTAAAAATCATAATCATTGAATTCAAACTCACTCTTACACATTCCTTTTGAACTCTCTTCCAGATGGTTTGCGTTAACTTTATCAGCTCTTAGACATGCACTGTGAAGGTCTGAAGCTTTTTTTACAGTCTATGGTCTGAAGTGTCCAACTAAACTTGAAAATCTAGTTTTATTTGTTGAGATAAAAGTGGAACAGAAAATGACAAATATGTTTCAGTTTAGGGCATCAGTGAATTCTCCTTTCATATCTAAGTAGACTAAAGGGTGGTCCCAAACTTAAAGATTTTTATTTAAAAATTCAGATTTTCAAAAAGTAAGATACCACAAACTAAACATGATTGTAAATTAACGTAAGCCTGGCCTCGTCTGAAATGTATGCGAGAGTAGGCGGCTGCAGTGAGGGGAGGATTGAAAAAGTGCAAGCAATGGTTGTGATGGGTAGGTTTAGGGATTGGTGTTTGGTGTAAGCTATCAGTACTGTGATTGACACGACTAATAAATCTTAAGATTCGACTGCAGTAAAGTCGCGCTAATGTAATGAGAATGTGACGTATTTGGATATGGGTGTTGCTTCAGAAATCACAATTGGATGTGGGCTGGGTTGGATGTCCACTGCAGACTGTAAAATAATCTGTACCATAAAGATATTCAGGATTTTACCTGGGATTGTTGGAAGGTAAGAATTAGGCTCAAAATCAGCCCGATTATCTTGTAGTGTGTGGAGGCCTTGACAGCAAGAGAAGGATTTCATGCAAAAAGTGGACAAGGGTTGCAACATACGTTTAATATGAATATTATTCTTATCAGCAAATGTAATCCGAAATTAGATGTTAAACTGTGATATTATTTTCCTCGAAAATTAAAAAAAATATAATTGCAAAGATTAAGGTGTATTCTCAAATAAACAAAACAAGACATAATTTGTAAAAAATCTCCACATACAATTCTATTTAAACAAAACTATGTATACAATGTAATGTCAAAAATTATATTTACAGTACATACGTATTTATAACATTAAAATAAGTTTTTGTTAATTATAAATAAGAAGTCCTGAAAAAGGCAACAGTAAAGCCATTTAATTTAGTCAGCACTACGTATTGTAGTTACATTTTGCAATTATACGTGTCATATCAAATTTGTAAACATCATCATCTAGAAGCACACTGCTTTGAGAAGAGCACAGTTCTTTTTATAAAAGCATTCTGCTTTGACTCTGATTGATTCTGCTTTCTGCTTTGACTGGTTCCTCTTGCTCTTTTTACCTGTCAATAAACTGAAGGTCCATAGATGTAGCAGGGACCAGCAGAGTTCGTGTGATCGGCTTCACAGTCTTTCCTGAAGGGTCTGGGCGCACTTCGTAGTGTTTAATTAACTGCAAAAACAAGAAACACAAATAAATAAAAGCATATTGACCTGGATAGTTCATTGAAGTTTAGAGAAGTCTTAGTTACTCATTGACAAGCAGAATTATCTCTGTAATACCAGAGAAGGTTGAATCAAAGGTTCAGACTAGTCAAAGATCTTAAACTAACACACTAATATGATCAGCTAAACTGGGTCAGGACAATCATTGTTGATAAGGCTGGGTTAAAAATTCACGGAATGACTTAAACTGCATTTCTTTGATTTCTGGATAATGGCAAAAATGTGAATATGAGCAAGAAGGTGGCTGGGGGCACTCTGAATTCAGTTCAGGCTACAGAAGTTTATTAAAACATTTTTATTATTATCTGGATTGCAAAGTGGATAAAAAACAACTGAACAGGAGCAAACGTTTCAGCACATTGCTATCTTTCAGCACATTGCTGTGTTCACAGTCTTCACATTATTCCAAAAATGTGAATATGCCATCAGTTTGAATCACTGATTTTTCTACTAATATAATAACACTAACATCTGCACAGCTATGGAAGTGTGCAGACAGTGACTGTGCTGACAGATATGCACTCTTACCCGGGACAAAAGGAGGTACATCTCCAGTTCAGCCACTCTGCGGCCAAGGCAGGCGCGAATGCCGAAGCCAAAAGGCACAGACCCAAAGGGGTGATGGTTTAAATGCTTCTGTCCCCGGATCCATCGCTGAGGCAGAAAAGCAGATGGATTGGGGAACACCTTCTCGTCATAGGACACCGCAAAGTGGCAGAGGTGAAACAGCGTCTGGAAAACACCGAATACACAGCGCCGATTAGTTTAGACGTCCATTTACAGGTGTGTTTATGCAATGGAGGTCTGTAATTCCGCTTACGTTTTTAGGGAACAGGTGGTCACCAACCACTATTTCACTTTCAGCAACGACACGAGCATTTCCAGGAACCACTGGATACAACCTGAGAATGTAGGATTCATTTAGCAGGCTAACACAACACCTGAAATCGCATAGTGTATCGATATGGTACTACATTAGGTTTGCCTTGTTTTGTAAACGTTTATATTCTATATAGTATGAATGTGTGTAGTATGAATGAAATTTGGATGTATCCGGCGTGTGGTCATTATCATGTTGACCCACTGACATTCTTTGACGCCGAACTAATACATTAGACAGCTCTTTTTGCTCTTATTAAATGTTTCTGAGAGTATAATGGAGAGATACAGTATATGCTGTACCGAAGAGTCTCTCTAACGATGGCCTTTAGCAATGGCATGCTGGTGATGTCATCACTGGAGGGCACCTTGTCCCCCGGACAGACCCTGATCACCTCCTCATGCAGCTTCTGCTGGATCTCTGGCTCCCGTGCCAAGTGATACAGAGCCCAGGAAATAGTGTTTGAAGTCTAAATTGAGCACACATTGAAAACTCTCAATTGAAAACACTTTACAAATACCAGTGACACCGTTTTCTTTTGTTTTAAATGTAAATGTTGCAAATTGTGATGTTGTATAAAATGAAACAACACACAAACACAGTAAAAAAAAAATTGCAGTGCATTGCCTCTGTATAGAGTGAAGACACTTACAGTGTCGACTCCAGCTAGCAGAAGCTCCGTTATGCTTCCTAAAACCTCAGTGAAGGACATCTGTTCACTGGTCAGGAGGTGTGTGAGATACTCGCCCTCCACTGGCTGACCATGTTTCACCATTTCCTCAATCTCTGTCATCTTCTTATGCACCAGTTCTTCCGCTGTGGAAAAAACAGCATGTTAAAGGATGACTGCCAGGCTGACAACTCATTATGTATATAGTTTGAATATAGGTGCTCTACTACACCACCATTGAAAGTTTGGAGTTTTTGAAAGAAGTATCTTATTCTCACCAAGGCTTTTATTCGATCTGTAAAACTATTCAAACAGGAATATTGTGAAATATTATAATTTGGTACTCTGTTGTAATATATTTTAAAATGTCACATGATCCTTCAGAAATTCTAATATGCTGACTTTGCTGCTCAAAAAAAAAGTTTTTTGGAAACTAGTACAGGATTTTTTTGTAATAGAAATCTTTTGTTTCGTTTAATTAATCACTAAATAATACCATTAATTTACTTTATTTTTAAATTGGTTACACTTTATTTTACAGTGTTATTGTTACATATTTTACATGTAGTTTCTATAATGACAATAAATTGTGCAAAATTACATGCAACAAACCCTAAACCAACCCAAACTCTAATCCTGACCTTATAGTAAGCACATGTAGTTCATTACTACTACTTCATTACTCAGTACTTAAATGTATAATTACACTTTAACAAGGAAATCTTACCAACCTCAAACATTTGAACAGTAGTGTATATATAATCAAAATGTGTTATTCTTAATAAAAATTATATTAATTTGAATATTTTTTTTAAACAGGACATTAATAATAATAAAAAAAAACAGACTAACCAACTTTGAACAAATGGTCCCAAACAGCCACAAAATGCTTCCAAAAAGGCATGTAGGGCCAGAGAGATTTGGGAAACAGAATCACGATGGGAGAAAGACGGAACATCTCCCCCACAGAGAAGATAAACTTCTGCGTTTCTTCAGGAACCACATCATTAAGACACCCCATACGCGTTTCAAATAACACTGAGCAAATTCCTGATGAGAAAGAGAATAACAACATTACTGTGATGGACAAAGTGCTTGTTACCAAATATATATTATAACACAGTTCAACAAAACAATGAATCTAAAACAATACTAGCATTTGAGTTTAACTTTAAGATATTTGAGAGCACAATTGCTTTCAAGGTCTTCTTTTGACACTGATCTGTTTGAAAAGTGGAGAAATTAAGATATAGTCTGCTTCACATGACTAGGAGCAATGATAACCAGTGGCCTTTGCTATCTCATGTGTCGGATTGACCCTTTGTACTCACATGATTCACTCCTGTAAATCAGCAATCTGCTAATATAAATGCCTGAGAATGTCTTTATGGCACAGGCTAATTATCTTGACCTTGAAATTGCTCAGTATTATTTACCTTCAAAAGCGAACTTGTACAATTCTCCTGCCAAGTCATACACCATAACGTCATTGCCTTTTGTTGTCTTAAGCTTAGCCACCTTCTCAATAAAGTCGCTCACCACGCTATTAATGGCATTAGTGTAGGAGGACACATGTTTGGGCTTCAGCATGCGAGGATTCAGTATGCTTCTTATGTGCTGCCACTCCGCTCCCATTCTGTAATAGGACAACACATATATTATGAGTAGTACTGCCATTTCTGTAAGCATAATGACTGACACACATGATAATTTATAATGATATAGCATTTTATATTTAAAATAAGCTCAGAATAATAAGCTCATTTTCCTCACTAAAAAAGAGTTATGAAACATACAGATTACAAAAACTGTTTTGATTTACTTGTTTGATGCACAGCGCCCTCAGGCATGTTTCCATTTTGTAGATCAACTGCAAGCTGCTATTCAATGCATGTTTAGACATGCACAGTGTATTTGTGGCTTCATAATATCTGCAGGTGTCTTTATACCTTTGCAGAGCTCACAGCTTTATGGCTTTACATTAACTTTGCAATGGATGCATTAGTGACAGATAAATGCTTGTGATAGTTGTGTTACTTACTCTGTAAGGGGTCCATAGGCATGATTCCGGAGTTTCCGGTAGCCTCTCCAGTGGGGCATGTCAGTGCGGATGGGATGGCGACCCTCTTGCCGCAAAACCTGTTCTATGAGGTCTGCACTGGCCACATTAACAATAACCAGTGGTCCATATTTTGACTTCCAAAGTGGGCCGTAGATTTTGCTGTGCTCTATCTGCATTAATTACAAGGTTTAAAGTAAATAAACCAAAAAAGATTCAGTAAAACATTTTGATTTCACATGACCAACATTTAAAAAAAATCTAAAAGCATAGAAGGTAGGCTACTAAGTTTCTTATCGTCATTAGTTTTCATGTTTATAGGCGAGTGGAGAGAGTTGAGTGTCAGATTCAAAGTCGCCCAACAGCAATGTGACAGACTGACCAAGACGCATGAAAGCTGTGACTGAAATTGGTTTCTGAACCCCTATTGTTAAAACTTCTGTTGTTTAAAAATGAATACAGAATTGTTTTCTTTGCATTATTCGAGGTCTGAAAACATGACTTTTTTTCAAATGACACAAATACAGTAGACTGTGCAAAAGTCTTAGGCACGTTATATTTTAACCTCGCTTATCTTAAGTTTGAAGTGAAAGTATTTGATGAACGTATTCTATGTGCGGAGAGCGTTCACTTATCTCATTTTTGACATCGGACTCGGAGGTCTTCACTATTATCTAGTCTATCTATAACTTCATAAACATAAATATACATAGGGGTGTATGAGAGCTATTCCTAGATTGTTGATATTTTCATGGAAAATACCATATTAATTAAAAAGTGGTAACGCTAACGTTAAAAAACATGAAACAAACATGACGATTTTGAGTTTAAACTAACAAAACTAAACCCAATAGACTACGTTTTTATGAGTCTTTACCTGCATTTGATGTGTCGTTTGAAAATAACCTTTTCCAAAAAGCCAGTATAATGATGTCAGTAAGCTAGGACCATCCAAGTCGTCCATGGTTTTTTGTTTATCACCACCTATCAGTGTACTGGCTGTCCGAGTCCCAACGCTGAGGATCGATGGCAAGCATTTTATACCACTGCTGTCCTGCTTACATAAAAATAATCCAGTTCTAAGAAAGGAATTGAAAAACATATCTAATCCCGTAGAGTTCACAGCACAGTGGGGTATAAGAGTCCTGCTTCAGCAGTGGTCTGCCCTGTAATGGCAGTCTGTGCCAGCGCAGGTCTTCTTCCCCTGCGCATGAACTCGAGGAAATTCGCTTGTCATCGTTGTGATTCTGTAGAAGCCGCCAGTGTTGCGGTATTACTCCACGGAAACCGTTGTTTCCGACAAAATACTCGGTTGCTTAATTTCAACGTAATTCGCCTACTTTGAAAGAGTGTCATTCACACTGATTTACTGCCGTTATAATGACAGTAAATCAGTAATATTGCAAAATAATATAATTAAAACAGCATTCTATTTTATTGTCTAAATTTGTATGTATTTCTGTTATGGCAAAGCTGAAAATGTACAATGTTTTACTGTCACTTTTAATTAATTGAACGCATCTTTGCTGAATACAAGTGTCCTTTTGTTTTTGCTACAATTATTTGTCTGTCTACATTACACTACTACATGATAAAAGTTATCATATTAATCCTATAACAGTAATAGCCATAAATTGTAAAGCACTGAAAATAAAATAAACTTTATTATTAGTTCTCATACGAGAGGTTCTCTCGTATTGCGTAAACTAGCTTACGCTACGGCTACGGGAAAGATGCATCTTTTCTGAGAAGTTGAAGCCAAAAAATTATCCTATAATTTGTATCCATTGTCAACGCTGTTCAACTGCAGCAGACCATGAGCGGGCTAGCTAGCAGCTCATAGGTTCGCTCACAGAGAAATGCTACAGCCTATGGGAGAACTCGGCTGAACTCGCCACCAATGAGAAGGCTGACACGCTCTCAATGAGTCAAAGCCCGCCAAAATGGGCGTGGCTCGAGAGTATAAATCCGCCAGTCTCCAGCTGTAATGTACAATAATTTCCATCGCTTCAGCGAGGCACCTTCCTTTGTTTCGGACCTGAGGGGCGAGTTCGCGCTACTACAGCCGTCGTTGAAGCCCTAGTAGGGATAGAGATGCATGGCTGTCTTGTGTGTGTCAGATAGACATCCGTAGCTCATACTCGTCGACATATGTGATTCTGAACGCGCCCGTGCCATTAACGCACCACTTTCTCCTAACGGCTGCCTCTTCGGATTTGCTGTTACTGGGATCGTCGACCGGTTTTCCGAAGTTTAGAAAGCCTCCCTCCCAGGCCATGAATATTGTTCTGCCCTGCCGCGCTAGTTCTTCTGTAAGCCGTTCACGCGAGCCCCCTGCACGAGCCCCACCTCAGCGCCCAGCTCAGCAGGCTCAGTCTTCCACAGACGGGTGTTGGTGAACGGCGTGTGCATTATCTGCTTTGCCGATTGCTAGACGTGATTGGCAGACGGTTTGTCAGAATATACCCTGACCGCGGCCGCTCTCGCACTGACAGCCGCCCCGCCGTCAAAGCTTCGCCCTCTGTCAGTCCCCTCTCATCAGGCTTCTGCAGCATTGTACACCGCCACAAACAAGCCGGTCTCTCTTCTCGCTTGTGAGCGCTAAAACGCCGTTTCCCGGCGACTCAGAGAAATCTCAAAAAGAGCAATAAAGCCTCTTGAGTAGTAAATGTGCTCACGATCCTGTGTTAAATCATACACAAAAGCACCGCATGTCCCATGTATCTCTCAGAGTTCACCCCCATAAAGCGGTAACAGCCCGCTCTAGTGTCAGAGTGCATAAGCGCGCCCACGAGCCTGTTTTCGCGTCCTCCCTCTGCCCGCTCTGTTACACGGCCCATAAAACTCCTCTCTGAGTTTATGTCCCGTTGCCACAAACACTCTAAGCGCACCCACACACTGTGTCCAAGCCGCTACGTGCAGCAATCAGGGCGATATGGCCATTCACCCGCGTCGCGCTTCAAAGCGTGGGAAGCTATTCCGGGAATCTCCCCATGACTGTTAAGCACAATAACGGCTGTCTGTCTGTTACAGTTCCGCCGCCGCCCTCCACGCTTTCGAGCGCGGCTCGAAACTTCAGTGAGTTCAGAAGCAGCTAAACACGCTTCGCACCGAGATAGCAAAGTTTTTGTGCTAAAGGGCCATAGAGAGAGTACCGCCTTCTATGAGCGAGTCGGGGTTTTACGGCCGTTATTTTCTTGTCCCCAAGAAAGACGGCGGCCTCAGACCGATCTTAGATCTCAGATTTTGATCAAAGCGCTCATGAGGATACCGTTCAAAATGCTTACAGTCAAGAAACTCCTCGCGCATGTGGACCAGGGGGACTGATTCACTTATGTCAGCTCAGAAGCTGAACAGTGTTCTATTAAAAAAAAAAAAAAAATCAACAAATAATCATTGTGAAAGCAAGTCTTTATTTGTCTATACACAATTTTAATGATCAAACACCTCCCACAGAACTACATTTACCACATCAGTCAACCTTACTATAATACATAAGATAGCACATCATATTTTGCAATTAGTGCTCAAGAAGAGCTGGATAAAGAGTAAAGAGTGTTCCTTTTGGGCCTGCCAGAGGCGTACAGTAAGACATATGACACATAGGCTTCAACATCTAAATGGAGATTACACCTTAAGGAATCCAAGCAGGAGTTTAAAACTATGGGTAAACTTTAATGCAAGAGAATGGGATGGATATTCAAAATACACCTTACAAGGCACAGTTTGTTGTGAACAAATGTCTCTGAATCATCAAAGAAAAGAAATTCAAGTATTGCAGGTCGTGTTATGTGTATCTGAGATTTCTGACTGAGACTGAGCTTGGCACATTAATGTACTCATGCTCCCTAAGATTCCTAATAATATTCTGCTGATTCACATGTGCTTGAGAACGTTAAGCTTCAAAAAATTATATATTATAACATGACCACGGTGATCTTTCTAAACAGTTATCTCAGTGATAGATATATTTCTATAACCTTTTAGGAAGCATCTATAGGACATTGCTATAAAACTAACATCTATGCAATAGCATTCTTAACAAAATAAATACTTTTTCTTAATTTACTAATAAAGCAAACCCGCCAGCTTTGTGTCCAATGACAGCTTGTGCTGACGCAAGTATTACTAAGAAACTAGGGAAAATAAAATTTTATTTTATAATAAGATGAAGTTGATAGGGATAGTGATTTGGATTCAGGTTTCACACAAAATTTTAACTAGTGAACAGATACTGTGTTTCCTGAAAACATGACACTCGTTCAGCGTCAGATGTCCGACACGTCTTTGCAATCAGTCATCGTCACTTTCACTCCCAGACTCACTCAACTGGAGATCATTTTCTGGAATAAATCAAATATTAGCATATTAGACACAAAAGATAACATTAGACCAACTAAAATCCCCCAGCAGCCCTGAAACTCACTGAGCGTGTTCATGAAATGCCCACTGCTCTCTTCCACGCGGCTTTGAGATGTGTTGAGGGCAGAGGTGCTCTGTGGGGGAGCTGGGGGCGCATTATGCGGAGGGCGACTCTCGTCCTCAGAGTCGCTGCTGGAACTGTCTCCACTACTGGATGAGGAGGAACTATGGGAATCTGAAGAGCTGTCTCCACTGCTCATCTGCTCCAAGTCACGCACCTCGGCCATGAGCTCTGCACAAACACATGAAAACTAGAATTCGCAAAAAAATTCAAGTCCTATTCAACAATTCTTTTACAATAGCAATTACACTAAAGTTTAGTGTCGGTTTTGAACATATTACAATTTGTTATAACCATTTAAAATGACTGTTTCTATAGCCGAGTTAACAACGTGCGATTTTGGCCACAACTTGGCCGTCGGAGACATACCGGTATTTTGTGAATCCTAAATAATTCCTCTGATCCTAAGCCAAAAGTTTGACATATTCACTAACACAGCAGAGTAATGACCAAGACCAAATCTTAACTCCAAGAAAATTTTGGCAGTTTTTAGAAATTTGATGCACAGTCCTGTATTGTGGCTCTAAATACTAACTGAACTAGTCAAAAACCTTGTTTGCTAATTTTTCCTTCCAGCTTTTAACAAGACACACACATTACCTCGCTCAATATCATCCATAGGAGATGATGGAGACATTTTCTCCTTAGGAGGAGAGCTCTTGGTGCTGGAGGGAGCCTTGCTTCCACTGCCTGTCTTTATCTGCTGACTGAGCCTGCTGGTTTGCTGCTCCAGCCGTGACTGAACCTTACTGCTTCCCTCAGCCCTGCAAAAAAAAGCAGGATTTAACAGTTAATATACTTAATACAATCTTTAAAGAAGTATATCATTAAATAAAATATAAATCAATATGGATTGGCACACAAAAGCTATATTACCTGGTCTTCTTGACCGCAATGTTACTGCTGAGTTTCTCCAGACGATACTCTCCTGTGTCATGGTTAACAATGAGAATACATTCTTTCATATAAGGCCTTTTGGAACCTTTAAACACAGTAACAGGTGCTGTGGATCCCTGTGAAGGTTGAGGGATGAGAAAAAGATTCAGCTGATTTATCTGTGCTACATAAAATAACCGTTTTGTAGAATAAGTTTATCAATCTTACCTCCAAGTTTGGTAGTGTGATTGTAACTTGCTCTCCTTTGCCCACTTCCAGATCCCCCTCACATGTTGTATCTATGGAGGCTGGTTTAAAATCATCTATGAACAGGAAGAAAACATTCATATATTTCATAATCAGATGAGCAATTGCTGACAGTAGTCTAGTACTCATGTAAAACCTACAGAGGGCGCACATGTCCAATTATAAAATTTAGTCATTAATTCCTCGTGAATTTAATGTTGCTCATTAATGCCGAATAATTTATTTTAAACACAAATCGTATAGGATGTTTCCATTATAAGCAGAAAGACAGATGATATAATTATAATTTCCAAACAACATAACAAATCTGATCTTTATCCAGGAGGGTGGAAAAGCCCATCACAGTTAGCTGCCTTCTCATATGCCTGTGCGTTTTGTTTGAAAACAACGCATGGTTTCAGTATCAACGTGCAAAACGGATCCTTTTCTTTTTCAAAATATGTTTTCTATTAATGAGTTTATATGACTATTCTAATATACATATAATAATGTAAAATATACCACTTACATCGTACCGTGTGAAATGCACTTTTAGGTTGTTTCTCAAAGGTTTCGCCTAGTTTGAGAACGTGCTCTTGATTGTCAAAGTTTGAATATGCTGTTCCATTCATTCTAATCACAATTTTCAACCATATATTAGCAGTTTTCAACTTTCTACTTGATTCGATACCATCTACGGCAGAAATAGACACCTCACTTCTGGACCCGTTGCTTGCTCTTGCTACGCTGTGATTGGCTGCGTTTGTGCTCTTGGTTACGCCTCATTGGAGCTTAACGTCAATGTAATTGGTGAAGAAAACTGTCAGTCAACTCTCACGCAACGTCAAGCGGAAGTGTGCTTTTTCTTTACCCCACCGCATGGGTGCCCTCTTGTGCTCTATAAGAGATTTGTCTTTTTTTTTGTCAGATATTCAGAATAGAAAATTTGCAGGAGTAAAAAAGATTTACATGAATAAGTATAACATTAACCCGTAGTTTAATTCCAAAATAAATATTTTAACGTATTTATATAATATAAACATAAATAATTAATGTCATTAGAAATACGTTTCTAATGACATTAATTTTATTTATTTTGCATTTGCCTATATTAAATAATAATTGTATGACTACAGAATTGACTACAGAATAGACTTCCCTTTGTTCATGCAGCATAAAGGTGCGCTTTAATATTTGTGTAATTTTATTTCCGTTTACACACAGAGAACATGGGGTCGTAGTTTATTTTGGAGGTCTTTTTCCAACAGTATAATGTAAGTAGCTTATGAACATCCATTGATCTGTCGTTAAGTTGTGAATATGACTAACGGCAGTAAAAAAAATATATATATATATATATATATATATATATATATATATATATATCTGAGAGTGCACTACACATTAATTTAACTATAGTTTGATGATCCAAAAGCTCAAGAACACATTAAGAACACACTGACACATTCAAAACACATCATCAGTTAAGCGCTTATATTGTTATGGTCAATAATTTTGGCCCTCCTAAACTATTTTGGCCAAATGTCTATTTTCTGCTATATCGATTGAATATTTTCAGTTGCTGAAATTTTGGGGCAAGGTTAAAAAGATTGTTTGGTTGTGTCAGTATACATCATTTGGCTTTAAACAAAAATCCCAGCTCCCCCAAATGAGGGTAGAAAGACAAATAAGATCCAAATAATAATGAAAGCACATTTACCTATTTCAGTTTTGTATATAAAGTGTGTTTAGCTAAAACACACATGAAAGGACCTTGACATGTATCATGTTCACTGGCAGAAAACTTGGCAGGAGAGCTGCAAGGCTAGATGAGCTCAGAACAGTGTGAGTCACTCAGAGCTCATTTGCATATCTCCAGTAGATTACATATACTTTGAGTGTTTTATTGAAACAAACTCTTAATGTTCCATAATTGAACATGGCTAGATGCAAATGACATTTTATAGCTATAGTTTGTTTTGCCTAAACTCAAGTGCGGATCTCCTCTGGAAGATTTACCGCTGCCGAAAGTACAATATCATATCATTCTGGCCTTGCCCTTGATACAAGGCATGTTGCTTTATCGAGACAGAATAACATAAATGCTCCTCAACAGTTTCACATCTAGAATACCACATGACTTTGTCATGTTATGATGATGATGGATTTTATGAAGAGCATGCTGATGATTAAAGCATAATTAGTTTTACAGTTTTTAATCTTAAGCTCATGACAACTGAGTCAAGTTTGCTATAAAGCAAAAGAACAAAATGTGCCAATTTGCTACTGCTCTTGTGCTGTATATAGCTCTGACACAACACATATCAATGTGCAGCTCTATTATGAATGTCCCCTTTGGTGTGTTTGGATCGTTTTGTTAAAGTAGGTCACCTTATCACATGGACCAATATGTGTCGGGTGGATAAAGATGTTTTATTTGATTTTGGAATTTCTTGTAATTAAAAAATTGAATGACCTTGAGGCAAAATTTAATTTTAAATTCAAAATGTAAGAAAGGTTGTAATAGGCTCTATTCACTATTGAGTCTTGACTAAAGTACATTACGCACAGAATATCTGCTCAGAATATATAGTTTTATGATAATATCAGCATTTAAGAGGTGCCTGCTTTTACTGTACATAGCTGATGTTAAAGTTGATGAAACAGAAGTAGTCTAATCTTTCTTCCATATTGCAAAATAAAATAAAAAACATGTAACTTAGTTCTATGCATCGGTTGTCAATTGGATTTTGAGAAGCGAGCGTGGCATTCAGAAATGGAGGCAGATGACCACCATGAAGTTTGGAGAGAAGTTATGACTTTTAATGAGAAATGACAATTTTTTTCTTTGGTTTTTCTTTCAAAAATCACACAATAAGATCAAAATCATGATTTTAATAGAATATACTGTGAAACCTTTCATATTATGCATGTTTAGCGGAGCCATCAATGCATACACTTAATTTAGACAGACCTTTTAGTTAGTTGTTTTACATTATCAAAGTCACCTGGATGCCTTGAATTATTTCTGTTTTTTTTTTTTTTTCAATAGTTGTTTTGATGAACTAAAGGCCATCAAGAGGCTAGTAATGCATTCAATGTGCAGTTGTATATTCTCTCTACATCAAGGCTGATGGAAACCCCCCCTCCCTTCAGTTTTCAGAAATGAAATGACCACATTGTTGGTCGCAAAATCATCCATGGCTGTTGCCGAGCCTCATCTGCATAGCGTTCAGCATCAAATGGATTGAATATTCTGCATCATAATAGTCCCAGTGCTTGATATTTGCTGAAAGGGCTTGTTAAGACCTCTTTTATTGTGTAAATACTGATGCCATTGAGGAGTTCAGCGCTTCCTCAGGTTTTATGTAAAGTTGACTCTGAATAACGCCCTATTAATTCAATTAATGAGAACGATTCTGACCAAATATGGGCCATTTCCTGGTACCACACACTTCCTGAGGATGGATGAAACAATTTACAAAAAGCAATTGTAAGCAGATCATCAAGTAGATCAGTCATTACAATGCAATTTGAAGATCTTGACTCTTTAAATAGGATTTAAATACAAAAAAAAAAAAATGATTCTGCAGTTTTTTGAACTATGAAATCTAAATAAATGCATTACTATTAAAACAGTTTGCTTGATGTGAAAAAGCTACATTGTGAAATGAGTTTACTACATTGTGCAGAGCCCCAGAGGACAAACAGACATATTAGGAGGGGAAAACACTGTTTGTGCTGTGAAACATGAATGTGAACTGATGTTTTGTTTGGACATTTTGGTCCAAAAATAACAAAAACGTCAACTTTATTTAGCATTGTAGTCTCTTCTGGTACTGTTGTCAAGCCGTGTTGACACTGACATCTGTTTTTGGCCTTGGCCGCCTTGCGCAGCTCTGGACTGTCACTGTATTGATAGTACATGGTCCTATCCTCATCCATAATGAGGATCCCAATGACATTTTTTTTTTTCATTTTTGGGTGAACTAACACTTGAAGCTTTTCTTTGAGAAAAGAACAAAGAATGGCACTAAAAGGGGTGGTATAATGCCCTTTTCACAAGATGTAAAATAAATCTCTGATGTCCCCATGTGAAGTTTTAGCTCAAAATACTCCACGGATATGTTTAATCTTGGCGTAAAACAAATTATGTTAGCATGCATGTATTAGTACTTTGAATTTGTGCATGTATAAAGCATTTAACAAGAGACCTGTTTACAAACAGGGAGAACCATCAGAACCTGACTGTGAGAATGTGGGTTGGTTATTATTATGGTTATATAAACATTGACATCGACTGTCTGCCCCAATGGACTAATCAAACTTTCCACTCACAAACTGCACACATTGATAAAACATTGGTATCTGTTGCAGCTTCATTGAATACAGTTGGGTCAATACCTTAGTCTGATTGACATGCTCCCATGCACTAATGACAATACATTCCTGCTATACACGGTTGCAGTCCCCAGTCGTGACTCATCTGAGGAATGTGGGACAGTTCCCATGTCGTTTCCCAGGCTCAGAGTAACACAGGAAGTGATGCCAGCACCAGCCACCACTTCAGCATATTAAACATATGCATTTATATGGGTAAAGTACAGCAGAGCACTGACCTACATCTGATACATTATATATGCACATCCCATACAATTCCTTTGTTTAGTTGGAGATGCTCACATGCATCAAATGCGTGTCAGTGTGTTAGAGCGAGCTGCCCTCTCTCTGTATTTGTGTCAGTGTGTTATTTGATCCCTTTTCTCATGGTACAATACAATCGATTGTCCCACTTCCTGTACCAATACTGTGTCCCATAATGGTGCCAAATAGGATACTGAGTCATTTAGCTAAAGAAATACATTTTTTATGACAGGTTTTAGGGACATCACTAACAAGCATTCTGTGGCAATGTATTCTTAGTTAATTCGTTGTGTTGTTGTTGTTTTTTTGCACCATAAAGCAATAATATTTAATTTTGTAGATTTCATGTATTTAAATTAATCTTTTAGTTTTGATTCTTCTCAGAATTCAACAGAGGTTTTCAATAACCCCTTTTTATTCTGTCATATTTGTTTACTTGGTTTTGTGAATACCGCATCAGCTTTTTTTGTGCGTCAGATGCTGATTCATATGCAGTACAAGATATATTCCCTCCGCTGCAGAAGAAAAATCTCATAATGGAGAGGCGAACCTTGTCTGAAAAAGAACTGTGTTTATTTATTATTACAATTTATTTATTTATTTTTGATCTTGTGTGAAAGGCGGCCTGTGCTTCAGTGATCACTGTGTGGAGCTGGATGAATGAATTATTGAGGCTTGGTAGAGCCCTCATAAATTAGGAATGGTGGAGTCTTTGGGCAGGGTGACGGCCACTGCTCCGGCCGCTGTGCATCTTGAGTGTCATGAGCTAGAGAGACTCTCAAATTCATCATTTTATTCTCCCTGTGACAGCAGGAAAGATTTATATTTAAAATAAATACTTTTCTTTTTAGTTTTCCATCATCCTGAAAAAAAAAACTATCATGGTTTCCACAAAAATATTGAGCAACAACTGTTTTGATAATAATAATAAAAATAAATATTTATTGAGCAGCAAATCAGCATATTATTTTTTGAGGGATCACTAAAGATCGGAGTAGGCCTAATGATGCTGAAATCCAGCTTTGCCATCACATGAATAAATTACAGTATAAAATATATTAAAATAGAAAACAGTTATTTTAAATTGTAATAAGACTTAACAGGAATTTTATTAAATAATATTAAAAGTTATAAAAGTTTTATATATATATATGTATATACAATAACGGTTTATGTAATAATCACTGGTGTTTATATAATAATCACTGGTGTTTCTCACGTCACAAACGACCTTGTAACCAATCACCGTCGGGCTTTGGCATAACATTAACAGCAAGCGAACTAGGGGGGAGTCTCGAGATATGCCACTGCTGCCAGGTTATCCATATATTTAACAATAGCCTATAGCAGGTGTACGATGTGTTTTATAATGTTATGAAGAACTAACGTTAACTTTAAGCTTTTCTCCACTGACGTTCAGAGTTGTTTAAAGCGTTTCGGATGATTGTTGAAATTCAAGGCAGCTGTCTTGACTCTGAGATGTCTGACGCTGTGAACGGGAACATGGTTTGTGTAACATTAGCAACACATAGCTGTTTGATAACAATAATTAGCATATTTAAGAAACTGCGTGTACTAAATGAAGCAAGGGTGTAGGAGTTGCATTCAAGCTAATTTGAGGCAGGAAGTTTTTTTTTTCACAGAAAAAAAAGTTTAAATATGTAGTTTTTACTATCAAATATCATATGAGTTTTAAGGGATACAATTATTGACTACAGGGCCTTTGTTTGAAAACAAAAGAGATTGTTTTTATTTGTCTACAGGGTTAAAACTTCCAAGTTGAAGAAACCTATACCATGCTACCACTATGCAAATACATATCCAAAAACATGGTAGGCCTTACCATTGTACTTTTTGGAAAGTTTTTTTAATTGAAGACATTTTGATTATTTTGTCTAGCTACTGTTAACTAGATAATATTTGTGATTTTTAACTGGCCGTATTTCTTCTATTTGCACTATGTGCCACTGCTCTAGACTATATAAATCGTCCCTCTGGAGAAGCATTCAAGCTAATGGATGAATCATTTACTGGCTGTAGTGTATTATATTAAACCAACCCCAACTGAACCACAGGGACCTGTGATTTCATTTCGATCCCACCATTACTGTGGTTAGCCATTAAAGTGCCAAATAGAGCTACATGTCATGATTAATAACTTGTAAAGATAAATTTCACAATAATAATAATAATTTAAAAAAAATGTTAGATTATATGATAAAAGTGCCACTTTGGCTAATGTAACACTAGAAGCCTTGGAACGAAAGCTAATAGTACATTTGACTCTCTCTCCAGGGAGCTTGGTATCAAATGTGGATAATGCATCTGCTGCCAGCCTTCTGCGCTTGCCTTGGGCCCAATAGATCACCGAGGTATACGGCAGAGACAAAGAGGAAATCCTTTCCTTTGACCTGGCCGCTCCATGCCTGAGCCCAGAGATCCAGTGTGCACGCTTGACAGGCTCAGCTGATGTCTCTCTGATCGCTGGAGGAGCCGAGGAGCATGTGTGGTTATGTAGAGGATTAGCTCTCTCCATATGGCCCGGCCACCTCAACCCCACGCAACATACTGTAATTACAGAGCACAGCCAATATGCTCTGAAAGCCCTCTCATGGGAATTCAGAGGAATGCTGCAAAATCCTGCACTGCGTTCCAGTAGAGACTACGGCCCGTGCTTTGGAATTGTGAGTTATTTATTTAAATTAGTCATTTTTAATTTTTATTTTTATTTCAAGTTATCTATTTATTTATTTTCAAATTAAATATAACAACCTAGATACACTACTTTATTAGTTTATTAATTCAGATATTTATTTCTTAATAGTTTTTTTTATCTTAATATAAATATATAAAACTATAAACATAGCTTATTTATTTCTAGATATTTATTTATTTAGATTTTTATCTATTTATTTCACTAATCTAATTTAGTTACCAGTTGTCTGACATTTTAGAGTAACGAGTCATTGCGTTGAAGTGCGGTGACACTCATTTAGTGAAGTAATTCTACACTGCTTAAGGTCAAATTGTGTAATGTGGATATATATATATATACAGGTGAAACTTATAAAATTAGAATATCCTGCAAAAGTTGAAATTTTGATGATTATGCCTGACAGCTTAAGAAAACCCTAAATTCAAAATATCAGAAAATTAGAATATTACATGAAATCAATAAAAAAATGGATTTTAAATGCAGAAATGTTGGCCCTCTGAAAGTATAATCATGCATGTAGTTATATATATATATATATATATATATATATATATATAGGCTACTAAATATATTAATATTCATATTCTAATTTTTCAAGTTTCACCTCTACATATTTTTCATAACATCACAGTTTGAATTAAGGTGTAGTTAACTCAAGATTAAGACAAAGATGTTGCAACTTTCCTGCCTTTCCATCTTAGCTCAGTTAAACTTGAGTGGATGTTGTATATGTCAATTTATCAAGCTTTGCTTCTGGTTCACAGGGTTACACAGACGCAAAAACAAGGAAAACCCCCTTGAGAGGACAGGTGGGGGGAAAGAGAGAGTGTATCTCAGGGAGGTCCTTTATAGTGAGGTCTGTGCTTGAGTGGTTCCCATGCCAACAGCGAGTGGAGTGGTGTTTGGAGCATGCTCAGTGAGGAGCTGGCGGCTGTAACAATAGCTGAGAGGGCTAAAGCAGCTCACATGCTGTATCTCACCAGACTGGAATAGACCGCTGCGTGCGCACTGCCCATTCTGCTGACATGGTCTGCCTTCTCGTCTCCTACCTGACGTTTCTGCATGAGAAAGAGGTATGTTACTCTAGATGGAGAGTGGGGGGATTTTGACTAATTTTACAACTGGTTTATGCTTTTAAAAAGCTTTTATTTTGTGCTTGTTGAATGGGATGATTTGTATAGAAATGAATGAAGGAACATATGTTTTTGTGCTGAGATGTAATCTAGTGTATCCACTGGTAAGTTACGTCTTTTTTTAAATTAATATTTCAGTAAACATATGCAGTTTATTTATGTGATTTCTCATGGTTTTTGAGTGAAATGCCACCCGAGGAGATTTCCATTTTCGAATATGCAGAGCAGACTTGCTGAACAGTACAAGAGAGCAGTGTGAATATCATTTGCATACTTCTGCTTATGACATTGGACAGATCTGAAGCGGAGGATAGACCTCTGGAGGGAGAGAGAGAGATAGCTGAATACATTTATACTCGCTGCTCTGTCACACGATCCTTCTGTTGTGTGGAGTTGCCATGCCTCACTGACCCCTTGACGTGTCGTCGTGGCGATGGGAGTAAGGGGTCAGGCTGTTTCGTTGTGACAACACAGGAATACTAGTTTTGAGCCTGACCTGGTCTACGACCGTGCACTTTAACAATACACAGAGCAAAGGCTCGCTGGAGATGTAGCCGTCTGCCCTAATGAAATGCTTCGTTGATTTATTGTGTTGTTGTGTGGGCACTGAGCGCTATACAGAACTTGAGCCGGGATGCTCAACACCATCAGCTTAGTGTCTGGCGCACATGGGAAAAAAATGGGCCAGGTTGCTTCTCAGCAAAAAGCCCTCAATATTTTATCTAGTCGGACAGTAGAGCGATAGAAAGAGCGAGGGTATCTCAGTTTACAGGAAATTGGAAAATAAATTGAAGTGACACTTGCAGGTTTGCATAGTATCCATCAGGGGATAACGCCTTCTCTGTGGACCTGAAAGGTTGGGTGGGCATCTGATAATCTGAAAAGTTTGCTTTCTGACTAAAGGGTTTTGTAATTTAAAGAAGTAAAATCAAAACTCTGGCATCTTTTAGGCTACTCTACCTCATGTTTTTTGAAACCTGTGTCTATGGAACTCAAAATTCGTTATTCATTTCAGTGTTTTCAAGCTTATCTTTTCAATGAAAAGCTATCATGTGAGTTCAGAAGACAGTAGACAAGTTCGGTGAACCACTTTCTTGTTGTTGTTGTTTTTTTTTCTTTCTTTTTGGAGTTTGACAGCACCCAGTTACCATCCATAGTCGTTGTACGGAAAGAGCAGCCAGATTCTTTTTATGTTTTATGGGAAAAAATAAAGTCACACTCTCAGAAAATTTGTGCAAGAATTGTACTTTTAGGGGTACAACAGCTTGGCTGAAATCCCATACTCTCTGAGTACTTTGAATAAGTAGCCTGATTACTTTGGAACCATTAAAAACGTGTGTTCTATATAATATGAATGTGTGTAGAAATTCACATGACCTGCCAGCATTAGCTGCATTGCTTCACTGCCGTTCAAAACTCCTCTCCCGCGTGGCCTCATGGGATAGTAAAGTGTCAATTTGATGGTGGATGCACAATTCAAAATCTCTCTGGAACTGTTTTATGGATACTTAGAATTAGTAGACATAGGCCTAATTCTCTTTTTTTTTTGCTTTTAACGAAATATACATTTTTGGATACCGCACTAGTTACTGCACTATAAAAAATATGATCAGTACAAGTCTAGACAGCATATGTTTTTACATTTACTTTAACTTGGAACTCTTTACAACAACATTTCATTTGTTAACTTTAGTTAATGTGTTAACTTGAGAACTAACCATGAGCAATACGTTTGTATACAGTAGTTTGTTAATCTGTTCGATAATAAAAATACAGCTGTTCATTGTTTGTTCATTTGAGTTCACAGTGCATTAACTAATGTTAAAAATATCTTTGATTTTTATTGATTTTAATAATGCATTAGTGAATGTTCAAATTAATATGAACAAAGATTAATAAATGCAGTAGAAGTGCAGTTCATTATTAGATCATGTTAACTAACTAAAATGATTTCAATTTATTTCTTAAGTAAATAGTGCCATGATTCATTCATTTTTGAGTGAACTCTTCCATAAAAATGAATCTATGTAAAACATTTGACTTGTAAGATAACCTTCATTTTATTCTCAAAACTGTCTATACCTAAATAGTTTGAGGCAAGGTTCACTTTTATTTCAATGCAGAATGCTAAGCATGTTTTTGGAGAAATAAAAGGTCTGCTATGTGAACTGCCAGAACTTGGTTTTGTTATCTGGAAGTGGAGACAGTTATGTTGCAAAGTATGTGGGGCATTGTCATTGAACTTCCATTGTTCATGCGTGATGAATATTTGGAATAATTATAATGCACCAGAGAATGCCAGTAAACCCGCATTATACCATCTCATTATGGATTGAGCCGAATCAAAATGTGATTTAGGTTCACATTGGTTTTGTTTATATTTGGTAACAATTTACAATAAATTTCCATTTGTTAACAGTTTTCTTTTAATCCATGTTGGGTTTTCCAAATGGAGGCTTTTGTAATCTTGCTGAACTGTATTCTGTTGCTGCATTTGTGGGCCACGGTCTCATTTAAATGAATCCACTTTGAAATGGAGATGATTCTGCAGTGTTCATCTTTCCCAGTTGGATTGGATATTTCCCTGTGAAAGTTGCACCAGCCTACTGTAAGCGGATATGACAGCTGATCAATTGCTGTCCCCCTCCTGTTCTAATTCCTAATCCCCCTTTCTCCCCCCGTCTGTCCTATCCTGCTCTCACCTCATCACCCCCCGATGAAAGCCCATTACCGGCCAAGTGGCTCTGACGGAGATTGGGGCACCTTCACGTAGAGATCCGCTGCTTTGATCCCTTCTTCATTCACAAAGAACAACAAAGGAGCTGATGTGTGTGTGTGAGGGCCCCTAAAGACAGGGTTGCGTGGGTCTTGTGATGTTCTCCCAATGGATGGTGATTAGGGCTCATATGGAGCTGTTGAAATATGACAGCCACAGGCAGCTCCTGAGGACATCGAACAGCCTTGCTCTACTGAAAGAGAAGTGTGATGCTGTCATTTCTATCATCCGTTTAATGCCACAGCCCATAATGTAGTATAGATTGCTATTGACTGAGTTATGTATGGCTGTGTTACCAATACCTATCGTTACCAAAAAAAGGTGCTATTTCAAATAGATGCTGTCCTTTTGAACGTTCTGTTCATCAAAGAAGCCTGAAAACATGTTTTACTGTTTCCACAAAAATATTAAGCAGCTCAACTCTTTTCAACATTGATTATGAGCTAATCATCATATTAGAATGATTTCTGAAGGGTCATGTGACACTAAAAATTCAGCTTTTCCATCACAGGAATGAATTACATTTTGAAATATATTACATTTAAAATTAAATTGTTATAACATTTTACAATATTACAGTTTTTTCTCTGTATATTTGACCAAATAAATGCTGCCTCATTGATCAGTAGAGACTTCTTTCAAAACCATCTTAATTCCCAAACTTTTGAAAGATTGTGTACAAATGTAGATTTGGAGAAAGTACGTTTTGTTTATAAATTCAGTCACGAAAACATTATATTTGAAAAGCCAAAAGTTAGCTTTCTTCCTTCTTCGTTGTTTTAGTAATGAACCCTGCGGTGCAGGTTCTTGTATTTGTATTTGTCTCACAGGATAAAATGAATAGGGTAAATATTTTACCAAACAACTTATTTGGTTTATTCCCTAAAGCTATGGTCTGGACTAGTTAGAGCTTTGCTCCAGGATTGTGAAGTTCAGGACAGTGTAATGAGAGAGAAATGAGAGCCATCATGATAGCATCATTTTCTGTTTAGCCCATATCTCTGTCTCTCTGCCACAGGGCTATTTGCTTCTTACAGCAATCCTGACTTATTACAAGCACTGTTGCCTATCAGTAGAGCTCCAGGGATGCTCTCTCTCTCTACCTCTCTCTCCTCTCTTCACCGCTCATCTCTCATCGCTCATGTCTCCTGCTCTCCACACCTAACTCTTTTATCAGGCTGTCTGCTTTTACCTATCAATCACTCTTTCCTGTCCTGTCCTATCCCATCCCTCTTTGTCCTTGGCACAGTTTTCTCGTGTTATATTCACAGTATTTCACACTGAATCCATAGCCCTCTCTCTTTCTCTCTGGTTGATAAGTGTGAAGTCTGCTGGTTCGTAGCTTGTTTTTGTTTTTGTTACTGTTGCCAAAGCTGCTGGTGTCATTATCCAATGAAAACACAAACAGAGCCACACATAGGATGAAGAGGGAAGAGAGCCCTGGGCTGATTAGATGACAACCGATGAGTCTATCTGCTTCTAAAAACAAAAAATAAATTATTTACTCTGTTATAATGTATAACATTGCCTACATTAATTGTAATAGTTCTCGTATGCATAAAATTGAGGTTTGTTGGTTCAGCTATAGCTTAAATGTTCCACAAATCATTAGAAAAGGTGGCATGATGGTATCTATCTGTAACAAGCTTTACTCAAAATGCATTTTTGCCTATTCTTTTTTTATTATGCGTGTTTATTTTATGATCTCATGTTAAAGTATACTTATAAATTAATTTGTTAGGCTGCTAGTCTATTTAAAACGAACTAGTGTTGTCAAAAGCTAATAAAAAATTTGGGTGATATGGTCAAAAATATATTAAAAAAATAGTTTTATATAAGTAGTAGTTTTTATAAAAGTATTATATGCTTCTGTGAAGGAGATTGGCATGTTTCCAATATCCATCTATTTTAGCAGAAATTAGTCCTTTTTTCCTTTTATAATTTGTATGATTTTGCTGCAATAGATTATTTTTCCCGAAACACACTGTTTCTAAATGCAGTACTGTTGACACTTTGTCCGTAACTACCGGCTTTATCTTTCAGAGCAGCGTATCATGTTCATGTGACTTATCTAATTGAGGATGAGGGGGGAAAATCCTTATGGGGAGCTGTGGTGCATTGATTCATCAGTCTGAAAGGCAATTATCATCTTGCTTCATTTCCCTCTGCTTTTCAAGGCAGAAATCAGCTAATGACCGTGTTTTATCATACAGGGCTTCAATATATATTCATTTCATGGAAAAGATTTTTATCCTCACCCATGTCTCGCTATGCATTATGGAAGCGGTGGTCTGTCTTATTAAAATGATGATATCTGTATGAAAGACTTAGCCTACTATTTTTTGCCCTCATATTCAGCATTAAGACTTTGTGGTATGGAGGCAAATTTACTGATGAATTGGGTTTCTCTGGCTCTTTTATGAATACTATTTCTATCATAGTATACTCCAATTTTCTGGGTGAAATCATGCACTAATGATATTGCATGTGGCAGCTTGGTCATTAATTAAACACATCCACCAACATGACGACCAGCAGACATTGATCCATGGCCATATTGATGTGTGCGTCAGAAATGCAAGCTCTGCAAATTGCCTTTTGTTATTGCTGGCTGGAATGACATGATCTGAGCCAGTTATTTGAGACAATGTCTGTACTCAGCTAAATAATGATTTACAGCAAGATTGTCACATCTTTGTGCACCAATTAGTGGTAGCAATAACTTCAGTACTGTTTTGCAATGTGTAGCAATTACTAGTGCTTCAAACCTGCAGTCTTTTATCAAAGGGCAACTCCGCTAAGAATAGTACAATGTTTATGGAAAAAACTTGTGCTCTAACAATGCTTCTCTCACCTAATATACCTAATGCATTATTCATCATCAGCTCAGTTAACACAGCACAAGCATAAAATATTCACTAAACAATTTTGAGCTACCGGAAAAGACACCCTATAGTTTATCTGTCATGTTTTTTTTTTTAATCTTCATGATGTACAGTGTTCACTGTACATTTAATTCCTACAGTTTATGTGACAAACTACTGTATTTCATTTGGCTAGACAGCAGACTTTGTTGCAGACATGGTAGACAGCAGACTTAGTTTGGTGCAACGTTGAAAGCAATGAACTCATGGCACAGAGTTGAATCCTAATTAACTAAGGTATGTTTGTACTTGAGTCTTCACCTCTCCTGAGCCTCACTCTAACATGTTTCGATGCCGTCTCCTCTTACTTTGAAGAGCCCGTAACCCAGCTCTGTCTCGGCTGCTCTTGTCAGAATGAGTGCCGTGCTCTGCTGACAGGTAATAGGAAAGCTCTTCAGTTCTGCATCTGATTATACAGCACTCCACTCTTACTGTACCTTACCTCCATGACTACTTCACCTGCCTGAGAAACAGATGCTGAAGCAATGCTATGAAGGGTTATTAATGCTTTAAAGAGGTCCAAAAAACAGTTCAAATATGAATGTCACTATAGGTAAAAGAAATTTAATTTTATATATATATATATATATATATTAGGGCTGTCAAAACGATGAATCGCATCCAAAATAAAAGTTTGTGTTTATATAATATATGTGGGGGCACTGTGTATATATATATATATAACACACATGCATGTATATTTAAGAAAAAAATATTATTTATATATAAAATATTTATATTTATATATAATATAAATTATATATAAATCTATGTACAGAATATACATGAAAATATTTCTTAAATATATACAAGCATGTGTGTGTATTTATATATATATATATAATAATTATACACAGTGCACCCACATATATTATGTAAACACAAACTTTTATTTTGGATGCGATTAATCACGATTAATCGGTTTGACAGCCCTAATATATATATATATATATATATATTACAAGTTCATTAATTTTTTGGGGATTTACAATATAAACCCTAATACGGATTTGTCAGTAAAGATAGCCTTTAGTCCACTTACTGCAAAATACATGAGATAAGCAGCCAATGATCAATAGCGTGCGGACTTTCCTGATCTTTCCTGTATATCGGCTTTCTGCAGGATCAGATGGATTAGATGAAACTGCCAACAGGTACTAATCTGAGAATGGCTACTTAGTACTAGCATGTTACCCACGTTTACTGTGTAAACCATCACCATTTTAACAAAAGCGAATCTACATTCTGCACAGACATGTGGATTTCAACATTTCCTTTTTCCCTCCCAATGTACTCTTTCGCTTAAATTGCTCCTGGAAACAGCCTACAATCCTGTTTGTGGAAGCACTAATCCAGTTGATTAGAAATAGGTTGATATCTGCTGTTGTGGCCATTGTGATCTCAGACGAAATTGTTCAGTCTCTACTACCAATCATGAGGTCAGTCTTGTGCAGGATAATCATACTGTGAATCTCTTTTTCCACCTCCATGAACCTAGAAACACCCCTACTGTGCTATCACACAAACCTTCACATGCAATCAATATGTGGCCTTTTAGTCTTTGATTCTCCATGTGGAAGCTTTCATAGATCAATGTTCAACCTTACTGCTCCAGTGGCTCGATGGAAAATAATTCAAATATTGCATTTGCAGGTGTAAGATATATGGAAGACGCACCTGTAAATCACAGAGTTAGATGGATGTGGATACAGTTCTTATTTGTTTCCTTTATGTTTGTTGACTCAAGGGATTGACCTAGTGTACTTGCTTAAATTAGGTGGAAATGAGGATAATTGGGTACAGTGTGTGTTTGTGATAGCTCTGTCTATCTGTATATATAACCTGATTTCACCAAGTACATGTTCCTGGATCAACATCTTTGTTGATCCTGGAACAACATTCCAATCAACCAATCAGATTTGAGGGACACATTTGCAGTGTATGTCAAGTTTAGTCTTACAATCAGGGTTAGGTGCTCCAACATAAGTGTCTGATTTTAGGGACAACTCATGGGTGGGATAAGGGATAACATTTTAATACAGGAATGTTGATCCAGGATCAACAAAATATGTTGATCTAGGAACGCTTCTAACTCTTCAAAATCAGTATGTGCCTGTCCATCTATTTATCTATCTGTGTATCCAACCATCCATCCATCCATCCATCCATCCATCCATCCACCCAAAACTTGTTTATTTTTTTAAACGAACATGAATGAAATTAATAATAGTAAGCCAAATTTTTATTCAGTAACCATGAAGTGATGAGTTCAGTGAGTTAATTCAGATAAAAACATTTTGCTGAATTTGCTCTATAATTCGAACTGGTAGCTTCAGAATTGCACACTAGCATATTAGTCTATTACAGTATTTCTCCCAAAAATAATGAGAGTATCATTTTTTTTTTCTTAGCAGTCATATGGTCATAAAAGTGCACACACAGATTACTTGTGCATGTACATGTAGGCCTACTTGTTCATTTCTGATGTCCTGCAGCTCAGAATTATGTTACTCAGAAATGTGTTCTTGAGCAGCTAGACCACATACTGACAGGCATTTGTCAAACACCAAGAGCTCGTGAGATTACAAGGATGGAGTGGATGAGCAACTGAATGTGTTTATTGACCAAAGCCTGACTCCATCCTGGTGGAGGTCGAGCAGTGTCTCCCTCAGTAATGAGGAATCGTTGAAACTATTCACTGAGATCCACTATCACAACTTGAAGTAATTCCAGAAGGTTTCTGGCTGATATTAAGAGGAGAGGAGATTAAATTGTGTTTCGGCTCAACTCCACAACATGCCTTGAATTACAGAGCCTTGAATCACAGGAGGTTGACAAGTACACTTGTTCTAAAAATTGTGGAAAACAGTTTGTTGTGTATGTTAATATGTTTATGAATATCATAATTGCAATGTTATAAAGTTATAAATTCATAATTGTGAGGAAAAAATCAGAATTATGAGATAAAAAATTGCAAGCTTTCATAAAGCCTTGTTAGGAGAAAAGTAATAAAAATAAGTTGTTCACAAAAATATTTAAGCCTTAGAAAGTGTGAAAATAAATATCATCACATTTAATAATGACTTTAATCCAGAGAAATTTTTTTCTTTGTGTATAAGGGAAACCACAATGATGACTGAGTGTTTGACAAAATCTCCTCAATCAAAGCAAAATGCTTTCTCCCAGAGAAATCAGAAACACAAGATCCATAGAAATACTGCAGGCAATTTTCATTCCAGAAATTGATCAGTATTATTTTTGGATGCATGTATTGACATCTTTTTCTCTTCTTTTGTAGCTTCCTGTACGCAAGGTCTCAGCTGTCTGGTGTTGTGGATGGTCTGTCTACCTCTAACCCAAACCAAAAGGGATTCTTTTGGCTCAGAGCCTGTGAATGAGCCTGAAGCAAGTCGAGTAAAGGTTTACACACAGAGTTGATAAAATGGGGTAAGTTTCTATGACTAACGTAAGAGACTAACTTACTGTAATCCTCCAGGTCCAGTCATTCGGCCTAACTGTATTCTTTAAAATCATTCAGGCAACCTGATTAGTGTGTCACGAATCGGACTGATCCAATCCTCAGGTTTGAGTTTTTTGAATCTCCTGTATTTTGGCTTTGTTTGAAGCACTTGTTTCAGTGAGGGACTGTCTCTGCGCACACTTTCTTGTATCTGTAATAATTCTGCTCAAATAGGAAACGGAGCATCTGTCTGTCTGTCACACACAGAGAGGATATAGTGGGCCTGGCGTGAGCTGATCCTGTGCCACAGGCTCATTAAACAAGCTCCTTATGCTAATTGACTGTTTTTTCACACGCCAGCAGTTTTCAAGCACAAGTGAAGAAAACACTGGCAGCGCTATTGAGACAGTGAGTCGGCTCGCCCACAAAGATAAATCCTTACTGCGCTCCACTGTACAATTCATAGAATAACAAAAAGAGGGGATTCGCTCTCCTTATCTCCCAAATGGAGCGTTGAAATTAGCCTGGTAATACCAGAGGGCTTTCAACAGCTCAGTTTTAATTAAATTGGGCCAAACGTTAATTGAACACCTGAACATGCTGGGCTTCCCCCAATTTTTGTCTCTAAAATTCACTAGCTTTTTTCAGTCTAATCACATACCATTGTTGTTATATGACCGGCAAGATAAATATTCATCTAGATGGATTTGGCTGCCTGGAATGATTGCGACATGCTCTTTTGTAACTCCTGGCTTGACCCTGATTTCTGTTTAAGATTGCGGGTCGGATATTAATATGGCCCAAAGCAAGGCAATTTGTACTAATTACTGAAAGAGAAGCGCTCTCCTAGCTAATCCAGAGTTCTCATCTGATTAGTGGAACAAGAGCCCTGGGCGAGTGTTGTGGCTCTATTCATTACTGTCCCTTCTGATTTTCCTCCCTCTCGGTTTTATGTTTTAATTCCAGACAAGATTCCCCCTACCATTTGACTCATACTAAAGAGTGAGCCATTTTTAGAAAATTAATTGATTATACAAGTCATAGGAACTAAGCATTGTGAGCATTGTAAATGCTGCAGCGATTATTGAACTATTAAATGTACTGGTTTTACCTTAAGTGTAGTTTTGTCTTTGGTAGGATCATTTGATGTGATAAAGATTAATACAACCAGTTCTATGGTATATGCCTTATTCATGGCAGCGCCATCTTTGATTTTTAATGAGAATGAAAGCGAGGCTGTGAGGGATAGACATGTATCTCTTCAATGGGCTGTACTGTTATTTAATGTGTTTTCGGATTGTTCTGCTCATGAAACACTGGAAAAATATCTTTCCAAGAAATTTCAGTTGACAAAAAACTCCCGACAATGTAAGCTGTGGAAAATTGTAAGTAATCTAGTAGCTTTATTCAGCTTTTTACAGCGGATGTCATTGGAAAAACGGTAAGTCTATCCCTCACAGCCTCACTTTCATACCTGTCATGGCACTGCTCTGAGTAAGGTCTATGAGGAATATTGTTCGTGTTGTGCAGGATAAACGTGTCATTTTTAAATATGTGAGAATTGAAGTTAGGGAAAGGGAGAGCTTGTTGCAAACACAAGTGAGCAACTGAATCCCTTACATACAAGCCATTAGCACAGGTTGCATACAATCGTCGCTTCAAGGAAATAATTTAGCATTTTCAGGATCACCTTCTGAAATCCTTGGTAGCACATCCTCATGATTAATTTTGTAACCTGAGGAAATTGTAAATCTCATCTGGTATTTTAAAATCTTTAATTGCTTACCCAATGATTATCATTGTAATATATATTGCTTGTGTATTTTGAATTTTTTTTTCTTTTTTTTTTTTTTGACAACGTGCAATGGAGAAACAGAATGCCAGTTTAAAAAATTATTATTATTTGCCACAACATTCAGCTATTAAAAATATATAAAAACCCATTCATTCTGTGTGAGAAAGTCTTTTTAATGACATTTTACTAAAGCCAAAATAAATGAAAACCTAAAATATTATCTTGAAAATATTTACTTTATAGTAATGCTATATTATGTATGTATTTTCCACTTATAATACTGTTAGATCTATAAACCTAAAGTATATGCAAGTAGATTAGTAATAAGAAAAATATTTTATAGCGTTTTTATTTGGCCAAGCTAAAGGCGGACAGAATTTATAGTGCAAATGAACCACACATTTTCATAATTTTTGACCCTTTTACCATTTTTAACCACTAGGTGTTGGTGAATTACTGATGTTGAGATGCAGAGAGTAAGACCTTGTTCTTCTGATGTGATGTCAATGTCTTGTCTGTACATTTTTGCAGGACTGTGATCCTAGTGCTACTTTCTGGAAGATGGCAGCTCCTTCTGTGGCCATGCCGGATGTGAAAGCTTCACAATGTGAGTACTCCCCAGCGGGCTCTCCTGCAGGCTGCAGCATGGACTTGTCCATGGACCTGTCCGTCCTCAGCCCCCCGCTGTCTGCTTTCACTCATCATGGCATGCCCCCGTTCCCTGCCCCGGACATTGCGCCAGGCCACTGCAACAACAACAATGGCCTGCTCAGCAACCTGGGGCTCTACTGCTCCACCAGCAGTATGCATCCTCTCAAACAGCCTGACGGTCAGTCTGGCTACGGGACATTGCGCATTCCACAAGGCTGCGTGAACACTGGCAGTACCCGACTTTACCGCAGCCTGGAAAACCTGCACTGGGCTGCTGTGTCTGACCCCAATGTGTATCCTTACAGGAGTGTGGACAGTGAGTTCATTCTTCATTGCACTTCAAGCAGCCACTGGTACGATGGACCTCCTCAAGGACCACAGGTATATGGCTTAATGCCATCCTTTGACGGAATGGCAATCTATGGTCGCCGAGGAGTGGTCAGAAAGGATATACCGCTCTTCCCACAATGGCTTTTACCTGCGGTTGAGGACTGGGGCATGAATGGAAATGCCCGAAAGGGTCTTCGAGACAAGCTGCGGCTCCAGAGCACACGTGTGACGGAGCCCCACAAGCCCTTGCGTCCTCAACCTGTGCTTGGTAATGCACCTTGTCCGCAGTATCCTTGCAATCAGGATTTAGCAGTTCGGCTTGGGCCGGCATTGTTGCAAACGAATGGACAGCAAGAGTTGAGTGCCCGTCGCATCACCAGTCCTGAGGAGATCAAACAGGAAGCAATGCGACGACTGCAGCTCCGAAGGCAAAGAAGCACCCCTAATCTGGCTCTGAACTCCAGACAGGAGTCTAGTACCATGATTAAAGCTCATACTACAGAGCCCATCTGCACTAACTCTGCCCAGTCAACCCCCGAGAGGAAAAGACCCCCGGTGGGCCGCCTGCACATACCTACATTTGAGGAGTTTAAGAGAATGAGGCAAAGGGAGGGCAGTAAGAACCATAGGTCATCTGAAATGATGAGTAGCGACAAGCATAGAGAGGAAAGACAACAGACAGAGGAAATGCAGAGTGTGGAAAGGACTGACACTGACGTCAACACCGCTCAAGATTCGAACCATCCTTGCGGAGAGAGGGGAGGAGAGATCTCTGAGCCCAGTTCCACCACAGATGTCCCGGGAGGACCCATCTGCACAGGCCCAGTAGCTCGCTCTCCATTACACCCTCAAGCTGCTACAAGAAGAGAGGAGGAGACAAAGGGCCCAGCAGGCCCTGGGGCCACAGATGTAAATGTTCTCCCCTTCCCGCCCCGCCGGGAGTGTGGCGATGGCCCTTCCAGCTGCTGCCCTGCAATCCTTCTGGACGGCCAAGACCTTTCCAGCTACGGAGCCAAAATTTACAAAATAAAGGATGGCTTCCTGGGATCCGCCCTGGACCTTATTAAAAAAAGGTGAGTGGATGGATTAGATGTATTGGTAGTGGTACACTTGTGCATTTACTTAGAACTTAAAGTTGCAATGTTACGAAAGTAGCAATAGATCACTTCATCTGTATTGTGAGATACAGTACAACAAAGAGAATTGAATTATTGAAAAAGAAAAGAAAATGTTGGACATGGCCTTGGTTCTATCCATTGGTTGTTGAATGGATGGACTAAGATCTAAATGTGAGCTTGAGATTGTTTGTAAAAGAGGGCAGAGTTTAAGCAAACTTAATTATTGGGGAAGTCAGGCATACTCCACAGGAGAGAAGTCTGTCTCAATGGAAGATCAGCTTATGATATTTTGAAGGAAACTTTTGCCTTTATGAATTGTTCACAATAAGATAATTAAGTCTCGTTTAGACAATAGATTGGGTATTAATAAATGTATGACATTTAAAATCCAATACACTTTTTGTGTTTTGGAGTTGTTTATGAACTGAGAGTTAGAAGATAATGGCAAAGGGAATTGAATTGTAAAAATAGACGAAATGAGCGTAAACAATGATATTAAATATATCCCTTCAAATATCAGTCAATATATATCCAGTATTGACCATTGCCAATTAGTTAAAAATCTATAATATTGGCCAACATTTCGGTACCATGTAAGTTATCATTTAGAGTTTAAATGGGAAAAACAGTATCCTGAGTAAAAATGGACATCTGCTGGAACAGTGTATCTCTTGGTTATCATTTTTGCTTGTTAACTGTGAAAATGAATCCAGCAGCGTTTGGATCAGTATTTGTGTTGGTACTGATTTATTCCAGCATCTCTGCACAGCTTGTATACAGAGAATGTATCATTACTGATGTGATTTTTAATGTCTTAAATTTATGTCAGGCCCACGGTAGCAGATGTGATATTTGCATACAGTGGCATGTTCTGTGATGATTATCAGGTTTACCTGTATCAGGAATGTGAAAACATGGCTATTAGAAATTCTATTAAATATTCTGCACTTATCAGTATCTTTGTCTCGTTTTCCAGTACAAAATTGCAACCCAATAATAAAATCTACAGACTAGATTTAAGTATAAACTTCATTAAATTTGGTCAAAGCTTCAGGTAAATTAATGTTGTTTTATGGATAAATATCATTACTGGAAAACAAAGATAAAGAACCATATTTTTGTAGGAGCGACAACCTAAGATAAAGGACTGGATGCTATAGCAGCAATAAACCCCATTAATTCCCCACTGAATCGCACAGGCTGTAACTGTATTACTGATTCTTCAGTGGTTGTGTTGTGCTATGGCGGTTCACATCTGTCTACCAACGACACGTTTTCTCACAGAATCTCACAAGTGTAAAATATGCGAACCTGACAGGAATTTGATTAACATAACAGCACATAACTCTGGCCCTGACAGTTTTCTCAAATTTAGCATGGATGCATAAATCCGTATAGATTTTCCTTCAGCTGAATTTGCTCCAGACATAGTACAGAGCTTAATTGCGGGTGCGTCAGAGGCTTTTCGACACTGCAGAGCCTTTCTCTAATGATATGTTCCTCCAGGGCAGGAGTTCAATCCAGGCTGTGAACCATCTAACTATAACATCCAATATCCCAGCTGTACCATAGTGCCTCAAGTGTGGGTATTCATTTACTACAGAGCAGCTCGGGGGCTTCCAGATCATTTTTATGATATATTTTCATTTATTGTGTGCTTGATAGAAGAAAGAAAAACAAGTCACATGGCATAGTTCTTATTTAAGCTTACAGACACTTAATCTCTATGACTAGAATAGATGAGCATTTCATAGGAAGGTTAATGCACTGATACAATCATTGTTATTTGTTTTATCATGGTATCAATGTAATTTTTATAGATTAGTTGAGTCAGTGATGTTGGACAGGGTCCACATTGTACCTTTAAGTAAATAGTAAAATATCAGCCTGAAAGTGCTTTTATCTAAACCAGACAGTACACTGGAATAAAGTGACTTACAGGTAATAATTCAGGGGAAAACATTCAATGAATGAATTCACACAGCACTGTTGAAATGACAGGCAATATATGCAGTGTTTCAATGATAATTGCATTCATGTGTGAAAGACATTGGTTTTATTGTCTCAGAGCGGGATATTAATTACTTTCAGTCAGTCCATGGCTACAGGTTTATGGATGAACTCTTCCACATTTTATTGTTAGAATTAAAAAATGACATTAGAGTACGCCAGCATTTAACATCTGCATTTTGTGATTCTTCCTTTCCTGGTGAGATGAAGGCTTCTTTGTCTTTTTGTGTGTTTTCTTTTGAATGCTTCAGAGCTCCTCGTTGTGCTGTCAGCACTATTCTCAGATGACATTTATGCAAATTTATGACAGTAATGAGTGCAGCATTATCAGATATTGAGGTACTGAAGCATTAAAGGAGATGGAAGTGATGTAGAAGAGGCAATTAAGAGCTTATAACAAATTAATCAAAGCACCTGTTTTTAAACCCAAGAAACCGGTGCTGTATATGAACAGTAACTGAGATAAACTGCTGATTTATATGATTAAAAGTCAGTTTATTCAACAATGAATGTGCATCCATCAGCAATCATTCACAAATACTGTATATTACTAATCTTAATATTAGTTTTTCATGTCTTTGATTTGATATACTGATTTTTTTATCACCATTTTATTGGTTGAAATACAGTAAAAACAAATCAAATTGTAAAATATTGTGAGCATTTAAAAGAAGTATTTTCTATTTGAATTAGGGCTGTCAAAATTAACTTGTTTAACTCGTTAAAAATAGCCTATTTAAACAATTAATGTAGCATCCATTTTTCCCGTGATCCTTTAGCTGGCTGAAGGCGCATCTTTTTCGGCAACGCTTCATCGTCTTTTCTATATATATAAAAAATAAACAAAAAGGACACATACAGCATTCGATTAAACTGCGAAGGGTCATAGGACTTGCATATTGTTGTCCTATTGTTGGTTTAACTGCTTCCATTGTTCTCATTTGTAAGTCGCTTTGGATAAAAGCGTCTGCTAAATTAATAAAAAATAAAAAAAATCATGCTCTTATTCATGCAAATGCTTTTAAACCATGTCATGACATGGCTGCATTGAGTTCTCGTTCATGTTTGAATGGATAAAAACACACACATTTATGCCAAAATGCCCATGTGCGACATGTTTTAAAGTGACAGCAGCCTAATCAGCCTGTTTCATTTATGTTATAGGAATAGTTCATCCAAATATTAAAAATCTGTCATCATTTACTCACCCTTATGTTATTCCAAATTCGTTTTTATTCACCTTCAGAACACAAATGAAGATGTTTTTAATCAAATCTGAGCCAGATTTGTCCTCTCCATTGACAGCTACGCAACTACCATTTTGACGCTTCAAAAAGTTTATAAAGAGATTGTAAAAACTAATCCACATGATTTGAGTGGTTTAATCAACATTTTCTGAAGAGACTTGATCACATTAGATGATGAAGAGCAGATTAAATTGAGGCTTGTATTCATTGAGGCTTATATAAGCATTGATCAGCGAACATAAGCTCAACCGAACCTGCTTAGCGCTTGAGAATGAACCTCGTTGCTTCATGCGGAAGTTCAAACGTGCTGTGTGTGTAACACACGAGAATGAACTTCATTGGTTCTCGGATGTCAAGTAAACACGCCTGAGCTTCCTTTTATCATTGAACTGATGTGTTCATTGGTGAATATTTAAATGTGAATTAAAGTTCAATTAAATTAATCAAAAAATGTAAGAAAAAGAGAAAATCATTCACTGTTCTTGACTGAATAACTTTTGTAGCTTTAATAAATATGTGTATATATATTTAATTTCTAATGTATGCAGTGAAAACTGTGAAGTGTTTGATAACTATTCAATTTCTGTATATGAAGAGTTCAGATGCAAAAGCCTCTAAATGCCATTTGAAATTTTCTTCTAAAATCCCCATTTTTATCAAGCTTGTATATTTAAGTTCAGTAATTTCACTTAACTGACAATTAATAGATAATCTTCATTGCCGTTTAAGTGAAATTACTGAACTTAAATATACAAGCTTGATAAAAATGATCATTTTAGAAGAAAAATTCAAATGGCATTTAGAGGCTTTTGCATCTGAACTCTTCATATTTCCTACCTGTTGCATTAAAAATTTTAAATATACTGTTTTTATGTTGTTTCTACATTAATTTAGAGATTGAATGTGAAGTTATTACATTACAAAAATATGTTGAAAACTGAAATGTTAGGTGCGATTAACTGCAGAAATATGTGCGATTAATTAGTATTTAATCGATTGACAGCTCTTATTTTAATGTTAGAATGTAATTCATTTTTGTGAAGGCAAAGATGAATTTTCCACATTCATTAATACCAAGTCTTATTATCTTACAAAATGTATGACAATAAAAAATCGAAATTTGACAGAAGGGTAAGAAAAGTTAACATTCAACAGATATTCTCTGAAATCAAATCATATAATCCTACACAGATCTTAAGCAGTTTCACTCTGCCATGTGCTGTTATTTATTCATCGTCTGTGGTGTGTGGGATCATCCAGAGGTACATAAGCTCCTTACTTAAAGGAATCTAAAAGATTGATTGTGTTTGTTCCCATTCAGAACCCTGTAGCGAGGAGTTCAGGTGTTAATGTGAATTGATGCGTCTAATTGCTGTCCACCCTGAGCCCCTCTGCTCTGTGGGGCACTGGACCTCCCTAGAGAAATGGGGGTTGACCGCACAGCACGCATACATACTTGTAATTCCGATTTAACACTCCCATTTTCCGTCTTTGTGTTCTCTCTCCCTCGCTTCCCCAGCTGCAGTGCAGAGATTGCAGCCGAGTCTCCCGTCCGATTGTCGCGTGAGCAGAATGACGTCACTGACACCACCGCTCCCCATCCCAGCCATCAATCTGCCCTCGTTGCCATGACAACGTCGGCCTGCGGAGAGGAGGCTTGCACCGAGCCCACGGGACAACAGGGGAAAGCGGCGTCAGAATGCGTAAGGAATGCTCCCATCTCTCTCACACTCTCACATCTCTGAATATTGCCTCTGTCATGCATGCATGTGAGCGTGATCAGCGCGTATGGGAGCCTGAGGTTGCAGGGGAATCTGCACGGTAGAGGCGACTGCAGACATGCAGCGGAGCACGCAGAGCCGCAGCTAAGAGCAACACGCAGGAAGGATTAGAGCCAGGTTTCATGGTGGTAACTGCTTTCCGTTCCTCTCTGTGTCAGGTTGTGCGTCCTGCCACTGCTGCTTGAGATGTCGACCTGCTCTTCATTGCGCCACATTCATTCATGCCATTTGACTGGCTGCATGTTTTTAAGGGTGATATCGAAGAATGCTGGCATTCGTGTGTAATGTTGCTATGATTTATTGGTCAGCCATGTGCACAGATTCTGCATTTCAGTGTTTTTAATTAAGATAACTGCTGCCTTATTCATTATTCTGTACGTCACCTGAAGCCTTGGTGTCTTGTTTCTCGTACATTGATAACACTTGAGAACCTAATGCTGCCAAGTGACCTTCTGAGGGTTTTACGCCATAGATTGTGTGTGTTTTTTTTTTTAGTAGATTCAACTGAAACACATTATGTACCGACTTCGTTTTGGAATTGCTTTCTAGTGTTTCAGAGGTGTGAAAGGTTATCAGTTCTGTCAGTCAGTGTGAACACTTTTAAAGTCAACGTGACAACATTTGACAACATATTTTATGTCCGTGTTGTTGAGTGAAATATGTATTTAAACTGGAAAATATAATGATCGACCTGATTTTATCCGTGATTGGATCAAGAAAAGTGTCAAGTATTAGAGACTTTTCAAACTACACAGGTAGTTTGAGGGAAGCCGAAAAGGACAGTTGTGTCGTGAAGTGTAGAAATGTGTTTCATAGAGTTTATAGTTGTCCCATTTTTTTATTTATTTAATGAAATATATTATAAAAGCAAAGATTTGCTTTTATAGTCTAAAGGTATGTTATACACAATAAGACTAGGAATGTTTTTTTTTTTTTTTTTTTTTAAACAAACAGGGTCAATGTTTTAAATGGTTCGTCCACTCAAAAAAAAAAAAAAAAATCAGACTTTCTTCGGTGGAAAAAAAAGAAAATATTTTGAAACATGTAACTGAACATTTTTGGTTGTCATTGACTGATACATTTCTCTTAAAGGAGTAGTTCACTTTAAAAAAAAACTTTTGCTGATAATTTACTCACCCTCATGTCATCCAAGATGTCCATGACTTTCTTTCTTCAGTCGAAAAGAAATTAAGGTTTTTGATGAAAACATTCCAGGATTTTCTCCATATAATGGACTTCACTGGGCACCAAACAGTTCAAGGTCCAAATGAGAGTTTCAGTGCAGCTTCAAATGGCTTTAAACGACACCAGACGATGAATAAGGGGCTTATCTAGCGAAACCATCGGTCATTTCAAAAATAAATAAAAAAGTTTGTTTTATAAGCTCAAATGGTCGACTTGCTCTGTTCTGTGATGAGCGTTTGTGACTCTCCTGTTCGAACTCATTCATCAAAATGAACAAATATTTTTCCGAGTCATTTTGTTCATTTTGTTCGTTGAATGAACCAAACGACTAAAAAAAAAAGATTTGTTCATTTTGATAAACGCGTTTGAACAGGAGAGTGACCGATGGTTTCGCTAGATAAGCCCCTTATTCATCTTCTGGTGTCGTTTAAAGCCCTTTGAAGCTGCACTGAAACTCTCATTTGGACCTTGAACCGTTTGGTGCCCAGTGAAGTCCATTATATGGAGAAAAATCCTGGAATGTTTTCATCAAAAACCTTAATTTCTTTTCGACTGAAGAAACAAAGACATGGATATCTTGGATGACATGAGGGTGAGTAAATTATCAGCAAAAGTTTTTTTTAATATATTTTATTTTCATCAGATGTTTGGAACTGTTGTGAATATACTTTATTTTGTGTAAACTATCCCATTTATACTGTTTAATTAGTGACTTCCAACAGGCAAGGTTTGAAAGGAAACTGGTTTTCTGAACCATTTCCATTGATAAAATAGATGCGTTTTATGTCCTTGGAGTCTATCAATAGACTTTATGAACAGTAAATGGGCATGAAAACCCACAGCAAAAAATAAATAAATAAATAAATAAAAATCCTCTTACCACCACAATATATTAAAAGCTTTCATAATGTAACACCCTTTGAATGTACTATAATGACTCCGATCGATATCTGAAACAGTTAGTGGTTCCATTAATTCTTATATGCGCGTAGAAATCAAATCTGCCATCATTGAAGTTTTACAATTTTAATTTTCCCTTTACACACATGCATACATTTCGGACCATTTCTCTATCATGTGCACGGATGATTTACAGATATCTGTCCTATCGGCAGGTTTCTGGGGCGGGCTGCAGACGCTCCAGCTCAGATGCGGCCTATGAGCTGTCTGAGTCAGTGAGGGCCCAGCGTGAGTGCCGCCTGCGGCCCCACTACAGCGACCCCATGCCTGCAGACGCCACCAAGCGTAAGCAGCTGGAGATGAAGATCGCCGCCGCGGCACGTTTGCACATTCATCGCAGAGAGAGGGACAGTGGTAAGACGCTTTCAACTGCACTCAGCTTTGCTCAAATGAACTCCTGTTGTCCTAGTTTTGTTTTGACAATCCTTTATTTAACCCAAGGGTATCACTTTAGTTGTCATCATGAGACTCTGCTACTAGGTCTTTGGTGCTTATTGAAGTGCTGTCACATGTATGACCTGAGGACTGCTTTTATCTTTCTGCAGCATCCATACTCCGTGTCTGTACTTTGTTTTGTTTTCACACTCAAAAGGCAACTTTCAAATACATATCTTTCCAGCACCATATTGCTTATTTGCCATTATTTGTTATACTGTATTATAAATGTATTGGTATCGTCAGAATTTGGATAGATAATCATTTTTGATTTTAGATTAGATAATCGTTTAGCATTAGCTTAAAAGGAATACCTATAAATTGTTGTAATTATGTATTTGACTCTGAGCTCTGTCCCAGAGGTCCATCCTCAGTAATAATGAACCGCTATTTTTTATTCCAAACAGTACAATTTGTAATAGCAGACTTTCATAATTTTCTCTTTTTTAATTATAGATTAACGAAAGCAGATATTTATCATATCTCTCATTCATCATTTACTGTAACTTGAAAATAATTTGACACTTAGTGTAAATAAGACGACAGTTTTCACCAAAATATTAAGCGTTCACTGTTTTCCAACTATAATAATAATTTATGAGCACTAAATTCAGCATATTAGAATGATTTCTGAAGGATCATGCGACTGCCGACTGGAGTAGTGATGCTGAAATTCAGCTTTGTATCACAAGAATAAATTATATTTTAAAATAAATTAAAATTTTAACAAAATATCTCAATATTACTGTTTTTCCTTTGCAGATATACAGTAAATGGACGTCTTTCAAAAACATTTAAAAACTGAATCCAAACTTTTGAACAGTAGTGTATACTAAAAGGGGTGTAACGATACCCTCATGGCACGATTCGATTTTTGAAATATTTTATAACGATACTGGCCTCACAATACAATATTATTGCGATACTCCAAGACATATGATAAAAGGTTTACAAAAATGTTACTGTTCATTAAAATGCAAAATTTGACATTACATTGCTGGTGTAAATGAATAGGCTTGGTGCTGGAAACCCAATGCACAGGACAATAGTGACACCAGAATAAAAATATTCATGATTCTGAAGCTGAAAGAAACATTTGGCATTATCAGGACCCACAAATATTCCCCCATTGCATTATTATACATTATAGTCAACATTATATATAGTAGTACTGATAGACTAAAACTCTGAATTTTTTTTTCTCTGAAAAACTCTTGATTTTTTTTCTCACAAAGTAATTTTTATTCTGGGTGAACTATACACAATACACTTGTTTTAGCCTTTTTGTATTGCGATATTTGTGACGCAATGTATTGTTACATTCCTAGTATCCACTATTTAGACTCTGCAAATGTACTGCTGCCAAATAAGTATTGGCTTATTGTATAACTTTATGGGGTCAGTTTAAAAACTGACATTTTAAAGAGGTTTTAATTATTATATTAGACTTTTTTTGTTGTTTATCACAAAGTTCTTAGTCTAAGGGTTGTTATGAAATTCTGCGAGCTGATCTCCTGATGTTTGTTTGTTCCTTGTCATCAGTGCCAGGCACAGCCAGGGGCCGCTCAGAGCCCAGAGGTGAGGAGAGGAGCAGGGGCCTGGGTGTGAGCCGCACAGCACAGCACCGCTGGAGCACCGTCAGCAGCCTGAGCGCAGACAGTGGTGTCGTAGGGTTGAGTGACGAGCGTGAAGACGATGAAGACCCCCGTCGTGCCCGCCACAGTGCCGGAGCTGAGGTAGAACGCGTGGACAGCGGCATCGGCCCTGGATTGGCTCGGGGCTGGAGGAGACCCACGCCGTCCCTCAGGACCTGGGAGGTGCAGCAGCCCTGTCCCGATTGCGGACACAAAGAGGGTGCCCACGGGGAGGGCATGTGCGAACGCTGCTCCAAGCTGCGCACCGAGCGCAAAGAAGCCATCCTGGAGTTTCTCAACACTGAGTCGAGTTATGGAGAGGACCTGCGCATCATCAAGGAAGAGTTTTACTGCCCCATGCAGAGTGCAGGACTGCTCACAGTTGAGCAGCTGGCCGTGGTCTTTAGCAATGTTCAAGAGCTCATTGATGTCAATGACAGGTTCACAGAGCATCTGCAGGATAGCATTGATCAGGCGTTTGATCAGGTATTTATTCAGCGAGGATGCTTTAAACAGTCGGTACATTTATATAACATTTATATAAAGACATTTGTGTTTCAAATAAATGCTGTTCTTTTGAACTTTCTATTCATCAGATAATCCTGAAAAAGGTTTTCCTCAAAAATATTAAGCAGCATAGCTGTTTTCAACATTGATAACAGTGATACATGTTTCTTAAGCAAATCAGTACAGTATATTAGAATGATTTCTGATCACTTTAAAATATATTAAAATATAAAACAGTTTTTTTAAATGGTAATAATATTTCACAATATCAGAGTTTTTACTGTATTCTTGATCAAATAAATGTAGCTTTGGTGAGCAGAAGAGACTTACCAAAAGGAACTCATACCAACCCTACATTTTTTAAACAGTTTGTTTAAATGTTGTAGCAAACTTTCATTGTGCTCGCTTAATATCTGCATTGAAAAACCCACATCGGTGGTCATTACTTTGATTTATAATGTTATAATATGATTTATTATTCACAATAATGCATTTTCTGTCCTCATACAGGGCGATGAGGACCTGCAGACTGTGTGCATTGGAGAAATCTTCTTGGAGTTTGTCAACATGCTTCCAGCATTTCAAACCTACTGCCTGCAGCAGTCCACATCTGTCAACATGCTCAACACTCTGGAGAAAGAAAAAGAGCTTCTTAGGTACACATATTACTTTCTCTAATTTCTTTTTAAATAAGTACTGTAGATTATCCTCTTTCTTTGCAAAGCCATTCGGGGTTTTCAAATAAAGGGAGTTAAGCATCAGCAGTACAAGTACATTGTTAGTTAATAGGTCTTTTCAAATGTATTTCTAACCACGGCTCATCTATAAAATATTTTAATAAGATGTGTCAAATTACAACCACTATTACCATGTGTACCTAATAATGTATTACCTGAAATTATACAGTGATGATTTCCAACTAACTTTTGCTGGAAATCAAAGGCATAATGTGATAGTTTGCTTTTTTTTCAAACAACTCATCCTAACACCATGTAAGATACCGTAGCTAGCTAGTGAACACTATAGAACATTAGTGTATGCCATAGTAATGAATGTGTGTGCACGAACTTGGCCTTCATGTTATGTCACTCACTAAGATAACTTGGTGACATACTTAAATCAGTACAAAACATTTGCACCCATAAGGCACATGTGATCAATGAAAGCAATTGTGACCAACTGGGCAAGTGACAGTAAGCTAGGCACTAGCCTGGAATACTGGCACACTTGCTACTCTGCCATCTGCCCATCCTTTTGTTGTGCCCAGCTAATGTGTTTTAAATCTTTAATGATAACACTGAAGTGAAAATCAGATTTGTAGCACAATACTTTGCAATATCCCAATGAATTAGGCGAGAGGTTTTCCTTCATTAGTTTTTACAACTTTACTTTGAGGGAAAAAAAAAAACTTTTGAAAAGAAAGTGACATATATTTATTTGATAATGTATGCTCACCAAGACTGCATTTAATTTATTACAAATACAGTAAAATCAGTAATATTGTGAAATATTATTACAATTTAAAATAACTGTTTTCTATTTTTATGTATCAAAAATTTAATTTATTCCTTTGGTGATGAAGCTGAATTTTCAGCACCATTGCTTCAGTCTCCAGTGTCACATGACCTTTCAGAAATCATTCTAATATGCTGATTTGCTGATCAAGAAACATTTCTAACTATTAATAAGGTTGAAAACAGCTGTGCTGCTTAATAAGCATATGTATTTTTCAGGATTATTTGATGAATAGAACAGTAGGGTATGCCATTAGAAGGAACTCTCTTAATTGGCTTTATGCACAGCTGCACTACTTCCTGAACTTAAGCCAGCTCCTTGTTTCCTGTCTGCAATTATTGGCCGAACTTGATTAATTCAGGTGTGTCTGATTATTGTTGCCGTGACTACTGAGGTCAGGCACACCTGGATTAATCAATTTGTCCAATAATGGCAGACAGGAAACAAGGAGCTGGCTTAAGTTCAGGAAGTAGTGCAGCTGTGCGTAAACCCAATTGTCACATGTTTCCTCTCTCACGTCCTTCAGGATATTCCTCGACGTGTCCCAGAACGACAACACTGCGCTCAGGCGCATGAACCTGCGCTCCTTCCTCATGGCGCCGCTTCAGCGTGTGACCAAGTACCCGTTGCTGCTGAGTCGCATCAGCAAGGCCACTAATGAGTGTCATCCAGACTATTCCCGCTTAAAAGAAGCCAAGAGCCGCGTGGAGTCCCATCTAGAGCACATCAACATGAAGACTAAACAGGAGGGGACCGCCACGTGGTCTTTGCGTTCCTTCCGGCGTGACAGCCGCAAGAACCGAGAGGTCATCAACATTGAGATGAGAGAGCTGTCGATGAAGACGGTGGGCTGGACACGAGAGAGCACACGCTTCATCATGGAGGGGGCGCTCCAGCTGGCGCAGCCCGCCGATGGCCAGTGGCTTAAGAAAGGAAGCAAATCCCTCAAATTCCAGAACGTTCAGGGTTTACTCATGGTACGCACCCTGCGCACCGCAGAGGTGGTGACCGATGGGAGTCTGGAGACCTCAGAGACGGTGCAGGACGGTGTACTGGTGCTCATCAAGGACAAGAGCAGCGGGAAGTTCACTGTGTTACGGGAGCCCATCTGTCTGGCCAACTCCGTGGTGTCCAACGACCCCGACTGTGAAGACACCTTTGAGGTGCTGGACATCCGGCGCGAGGCCTTCGTTTTCCGTGCCTCCGACAAACCTCGCACTCAGCAGTGGTTTCGACAGATCAAGAGATACGCTTGTGATCTGGGATCCTGGAGAAAACGACGCAATGCTCTCCCTAATATTATGATTAACACCACCCAGAGCCGGTCCTGAGACATCCCTCATCCCTTCCCAGCAGAACTCTGATGTAGACAATAATTTAAAAAAATCAATATTTTGTTGAGAAAACAGTATTTGCGTGGGGGAAATCTGATGTTCCTTCACCAATGGACTTTTTAAATTGCAAGGTTTTACTGTGATTTAAAAGACAGAATATTAATATAGACTGCAAGGGGCACTTTGTATGAGTGGAAAGCAAATACATGAGATTCGGGACGAGAAAAAATCCACTGTCAAGCAAAAAGTAATGCCCTTTGGCATACCAAAATGAGGGCCTTATTAGGTGCCTCAATGCTGCACTTGTAAAACACTGATTGTACAACTAGTTTGCGACTGAGAAGAAACGTTTTCAGTTGTGAAATGGTTTTTGTGATAAGCATGAGGGAACGCGTTTTGATTGGATGGACCTTATGCGGACTTTTTAGTATGCACTACAGAGTGGAAACCTGTGTTGTGTGAAAACTGGGGTAAAGCCGTTTTGTTTTCGGACCATTGTAATTCCCTCTTCCTCTTTCTCTCTTCCATTAACAACTATTTCCACTGCCGCCCAGGAGCAGTTCTCATTTTTGTATCACTGTGCTGGTTTACAAAACGGCAATAATATTCATTGTATTATGTAGCGGCAGTAAAGCTGGTATCCTTGTGATCGATGATGTGACAAAACATTTCTGGTATGTTTTCTCCATAAATGAGGGTGTAGTATCAATCTAAACATCAAGTATTGCCACATTAATGGTTGTGCTGAAGCCATCTGTGGCCAGATCCTGAATTAGAAAATCTCAGTTTGATGTTTTCCCCCCAAACTTGTAGTTTATCCTTTAATCTTTGAGGGGGATAAAATACGTGCCTTTGTTCATTTTATAAAAAATATAACAGTCTACTATTCGTTCAAGTTTTCCCTCAACGTTTTCCTAAAAATTGGGCCTTGTCAAATTATTGAGAAAAATATTATTTTTCAGTAGCTGGCAGCTGCTGTAATATTCCAACTTTTCCATTGCTATACGAACCGCGCTTTATGACAACCTGCGAAATGTTACCTGTTTTTGTTTGATGCACTTTAATATGGTCCTAAAACTGGAGTGAGGACATTTTTCTGCAGTTTACAAAGCTTTACCGTACTTTGTTTTAAAGATTGTTTGAGCTTTAAAAGAAAATGAACCGCAGTTGACTTGAGCAATAGCAATCTCTCTGTGTTTAAAGTCAATTCTAATGGATAGATATGTCGCCATCACTGGATCTTGGCATTTAGGTTTCAACATGAATATTTACTGTTTTTCCAACGGCATTGATACTGTTAGAAATACCATAGCTTCCACATTACACATTTAAAAGAGGCTGCCAGAGATGTTACTTTTAACTGAGACCAATCAAGCTGTTAAATTCTTTTTCCATTCTTAAAAATCCTAATTTAATATTTTTATTTTTTTTGTTGTGTAAAATATTGTGAATTACAATTAAAAATGACAAGTATCCATCTCTCTCAATTGACTCATTATTCCCAAAGACAATCTTTATTACACAGCATTACTGAACAAGCAAATGATGTCTTTGCAGTACAGAACTTTACAGTATAGAACTAAACATTTTGGCACATGTTTATCAATGTACACCTTAACAAGAAACAATTAATGTGATTTAGTCAGTTACATTCAAAAAAAAAATGTGCTATGAGTGTAGAAAACCAAATCTAATGAATCAGTTTGTCTCATATGTAGGCTAATATTTGTTTAGGTCAACATCAAGAAAGTCTCCTGATGTCATTACTGATCAGAAAACAAGCACATAACTTCTGTTTCTACCAGCATTTACAATTGTTTCCCTCTATTATCAATATTTCAGTATTAATTCTTAAATATCTCCCCCAAAACACTGTTTTCTTGTTTGACTGTACAACGATTCACAAGCTAAATGACCGAGACAAAAGCAATACTAGTAAAAAAAAAAACATCCAATCAAAAATAACTGGCTAACAAATGCATCTGTACATAAAAACATATCTGAACAGAAGTGAAAAAGAGAAGATTTCCCCACTAAAACCAAAACTTATCTCTATCCTAGTAGGCAGGTGGCTTAAAAAATACCAGGGCCTCAAATCTTCATCCCATCCCCCCTCCTCCTCCTCCTCCTCCTTTAGTCATGGAGAATCCCAGCCACGGCTCTACTCATTCTCCTCCAGTCTCCTGCTCCTTGGCAAGGCCTCGGATGGAAAGGTCGTACACCACCTCCTCTATCTTTTTCACGTCGTACTTGAGGCCGTCATAGCGCTTGCGTAGAGGGTCGTTTTTTAAATTGAGCAAGCGAAAGCCAGAGTCAAGTTCATTGATAAAGTTTGAGATCCTAAGCGGACGTCCATAGTCCCCTGCGGTCACGCTGTTCACTGCCAGCCTGGACTAAACGAAAGAAAATGCCAAAGGTACAATGTGCTTTTAATTTGTTTCGCATCAAGAAGGTCAACCAAAATCCACTATAATGCATTGCATTGCCTATAAACTGCAAATGGCTTGTTCTGAGACACTCTGCTTATGATTCATGTGGATAATATATGGGGTGGTTGTGTACATACACTGCCGATACACATTTACGTTCAAACAAAAAGTCAAAGTAATTTTTGCATAATTAGGTCATTACAAAAATTAAACTAAACGACAATGATTCATTTGTCAATGCAAACTACTTTTATTTACATTCATTTATTGAAATTTAATGTTAATGGTAAGTTAATGTTTAAATAGAGTTACAGGTATAATACTATTGACAAAAGTTATAAGATTGGTAGTCTGAATGAACTTGAAAGGAAAAAAACAAAACTTACTAGCTCACTGGCCAAAATGAGAACACCTGCTAGATAGTCTTCCACATCCAAATGAAAGCCTTTTTCTCTGTCGATTTCAACTGCATAAGTGTAAAGTAAAATGAATCTACAACAATCTCACACAAGTAGCCTATAGAAAATATATAAATGAACATTACATACTGGCAAGTATTTTTGCCACTTCTTCACGTGTAACCAAGGATTCGCTTTCCAGGTATACCACAAAAGCTGCAAGGAAGGCAAGTCGTTGAAGAACAAATCTCCAATGTTCATGATACCTAGGGAAAGGTGAGGACATGTACAAATCTTTAATAATTATCAACACTAGAAAATGGGGGGGGGGGGATTGCTCAAGAAAGAGGGATCTACACTAACCGATAGTACTGTTCCGCAGGGAACTTAGTTTTCAGCTCTCCGGTGTGATTTCTCACGGTGCAGAACAGTTCTCTGGCCTTCAAACACTTGCTGGGAACTGGTGGAGGGAATGAAAACGCATTATAAAAAGGCATCGTGTAAATCAAAAGACTTAGATCAAGAATTTAAACTCGTCTTACTGTCTTTGAAACCAGTTGGTTGATGGACACTTTGAAGAACAGTGAGGATCTCACGCGCCGTCTGCTCCAGAACTTGGACAACTTTTCTTATGTCCTAAAGGAAAAACATGGAAAGATGAGTCAGCCGACAGCACATGTGGATTAAATACGACACAAACTAAAGAGATCCGCTGAACTTTCTATCAAGGCTTTGATAGTTATAGCATTTTATAATTTAATAGTAATTTACATATATATTTATAATACTAAAGCAATAATTTATTCAGAGGTTGCGACAGTACATGACATTCCAAACGAACTTCACATTGCTTCTTAAAACCCAAGCAAGTTATTTTGCTTTGCAAAAAAGCAAGTGTATGTGTCAGTGCAGTTGTTTACCTCTCGGATATCTTGATCAACGCTCAGAAAGCCTTGGATATAGCTAAACATCTCCGTTACAGACATCTTCAAATGTGTTTTCTTGTGCGCTTTAGTTGTATAATGTGATTAGCTGATCCGAATATGCACTATATAGATAACGGTAGGATGTAAACAGACACTATTTATCAATGGTCTTCCTCTCGAGCCAAACAGCCTGCAGTTATAATTCAAATCATAAGCATGCATGCACATTCTCGTCTGTCCTTAGTTCGTCGCATGATAATGATGTAATGATCGTCTCGCTTGTCTCCTGGACGTCCCCTACTGGCCTTGCTGAAATCCAACGCTTTCCTTTATTTAGATATATTTCTCAAAATAAGTAAGCTTCTGACTTTTAAAGAAAAAAACTTGATTGTGATTGTTGAAAACTTGAAAGCTGCCAAGCCGGGTAAAAATGTTTTAACTTAAGACAAATATCACAAATAAATAACAGCAGTTACTCAGTCAGAACCTGAAGCAGCAAGTCACAAGAATTCTTAATTAATTAAAAAGACAGTTTTGAAAGATCCTGATTAATTAATTTTACAAACATAAGCCTAAGGAGTTGCACAATTGATTTTATAATAACAAACTTATTTATGAAGAATAGTGTGAAACATTGTGCCTTTTTTCCATCTTTATTTATTTTTTTTTTTTGTTTGTTTGTTTTTTTTTGTTTGTTTTTTGATATTTCACACAGATCAACTGTCTCGTCACGTATTTATAATACATGCAAGTAATGCTATCTCAGTCCACTATGTTGTCAGTGAGAGTGTGGCTGGCTGTATCTCAAAACCTAGTGAACTTCCTATCTAGACATTATTTCCTTACAGCCCAAAAATGCCGATCGCGTTTTAGATGCCCTAAATGGTGCATCTATAAGTGTGCTGTCCAGCTAGGCTCCCCACTAGCTTTTGAGACAGGTCGCGAGCGAGACTTCCGGTGAGTGTTGCGTGGCTGTAAACTGTTTTGATTAAGTGCAGCGTTTCGGATTCAGACGCTCGTCTCTGCGGCAGAGCCAAATGAACGCCTTCATTTCATTTAACGTTACCTCCAGACATGACAGCACTGAAATGATGCAGTATTTAGGTATCCCATCCGCACAAGACATGGATTACATCCACAGGATAATATTAAAGGAGTGAATAACTGTTACTGTGTGAGCACTATTTTGTACTGAACCGGATTGTTAGCTTAGCTGGCTAGCAGATAGATTTTCAGCCTCTGCTGCTGCTGGGTGGCCTCGGTACCCGAGAACGGACATCAGCGATGGGAATCATTTTTACAAAGTTATGGAGGCTTTTTAACCACCAAGGTACGTAAGCAGTATATTTTAAAACATATTTGGATTCTATTTAAACACTGACCTGCGATATGGGTTTTATTAGCTAGCAAGTGTTTGCTAGACTGCTACTGTAGTTTCGCTTTAAAACAGCGACGCTGGCGCTAATATACGACTTAAATAAATATAAACATGTTGTATATACATTCTTCATTGTAGAAATATTCTGTGAACGACTGTCGGCAAGGCGTCAATAGACTGGCTGTTGACTGAGACTAGCTATACTGCCAGGGTCAGTCTCTGTGTTTGTAGGATGGAGCCCTGATATCTTTATTTTTCGCTAATAGATAATCGTTGTGTAACGTGTCAAGCATTGTGACACACTTATATAATTATCATGTAAGAGTAATTTTGTTAGGAAATGTATTTTTTTCCATTTTACGTTTGCTGTGGGTAGAATATTGACATTATGTTCCCCTAATGTTATTATACGTGTTTGGTTTTATGTGTTTCGTCTGGTATTGATAAACCATAAGTCACCAGTAAGGACATATCAATATAAAGTGAATGTGAAAACCAAATATCAGCACTGAGTACACTGAGTATTAACATGCACCAGTAGAATGCAAAAGTGAAACACCCATTGCAGCACTCTTTGCTTTTTTTTTTTTTTTTTTTTTTTAGCTAGATCATTTGTGCCTCTTTCCTCTGTGATATGTGCATGCTGGGCATTTTGCAACACTGGTCAGCCTGTGTGTCTCTGACAGTGGTTTAATCCTCAAAGCGCTGGAGTTTGTGTCAGCATTTCTTGTTACACAACGTCCATGTGATAGCCAGTGGTCTCTCTCATTTATAATAAATGGTGTGGGATATTCATAAAGCATAATCTTGTTTGAAAGACTCGTACATCTGTGAATGAGGTACTGAGCATGTGCAAAGTGCAACATAACCCAGTGGAACATTTCTTTTCAGTTCTTCTCACCTTACTCATTAGCCGAATAGATCATTGTGATATGGGTGAGCCGTGTAACATGAGCGTGGAGAGGTTGTTGCCTGCAGTCAGGTGCAGTACAATCAGTCTGTATTAATTCTGTTTGTTTATTAATTCTGTAGTGTAGTAAAAAAAAATGGTTTTGAAAGATGTACTGACCAAGGCCAAAGGCTGCATTTATGTGTATATTTCCACTTTTGTAACATTATAATTGTCTTTATTGTAACTTTTGATTAATTTAGTGTACTCTTGCAGATTAAAAGTATTAGGCTAATTTATATATATATATATATATATATATATATATATATATATATATATATATGTAATAAAAAATCACCCCAAATCACTAAATCCATGTTAAAGTAGTTTCACCTTTTCGTTGTGTTCACTGTTTCTGCATCACACAAAACTGCATAAATTATTTCAAAACATTTCATTGAATAGAAAGAACTGATAAGATGATATGATCAGAGCATGTGAAGGGGTGGAATCTAACCTTTATACATGTTTTTTTGTCATGTCCCTTTTTGTACAGGTTAGTATTCAACTTTCCAGGAACGAACTTTGAGAATTTGAGTTTAAGAATGTCTTTGAAATGTTTCTCATGTCTTTAGGTTAAATGTTTGAAAATTGACACTGTAAATACAACCTCACATTGGCCCTCATTTATCATTCTTGCGTAGAAACGGGCATATATTTTGTCATAAGATTATGCTTACACTCCTCCTACCGCCTGATTTATGAAGCTGTGCATACCTTTGAAATCCAGGTGTACATAATACCTGCCCTTGATAAATTCTGTGGCTGAAAACGATCGTCATTAGAATAACACGCCCCTAAATGACCTGTTACAATGCATTTTTTTACAGCATGTGTTTTGAAACAATTAGCATTTAATTTCGCATCACATGTACTGGGGTGTACAATAGTGATGTCGATGATGTGATGTGGAGTACCATTCATTCACATTAATAATTGCATAACAATTTGTAATATTCTTCTTATTATTATTATGATTTTTTATTATTATTAATGACACTTGAATGATGTTATTATTATTATTATCATTATTATTTAAGAGAAGAAGAATGCCATTTTTATTATTTTGTCAGTCTGAATTATGTTTTGGTCATTGAAAGCCTTTCATTACTGAACCCAGTCCGTGCTCACCTGCTGGGCCTAACCCTGAAACGTCAGGTAAAGCGCACAGGCTCGCAACTGAATTAATACATATGCATACAAATGCTTTGGTAAAGTCAAACAAATTAAAGTCCATGTTGCACAAAAATAAACACGGATTTAAGCATGCCGTACGCCAACGTCCATATTGATAAATCTCAAAGTCACCATGGTTTTGAGTGTACGCTGGAAATTTGGTGTACGCACTTTTGATGAATGAGGGCCATTGTGATGATCCGGCTATTTTGTCTTTTTGTTTTAGGTGTCTACTTTGTACTGTTGCCACTATGTATTACATGCATTAATCATGCACGTGTGTTTAGGCCTTAAACAATACTGTGAGTTATTGCAAATTGGTGCTGTAACTTCTAAAAATAATGTGATGTCACATATTGAAGTTGCCTGGCCAGTTACATAGGTTATGATTAATTGAAATTGCACAAATAACTTGTGATATTTCTAAGCAAACTAGAATGGTCTGAAAATTATACACATCAAATTCCACTGTTTTTACAGTTTTCAAAAGCTTAGTTTAAAGCAGTAATTTACAGATATCTTTATTATTAAAAGTTTTTTGTGAAGTTGTTAAGATTATTTAATGTGGTGTGAACGTTAAAAGTACTGAAAAAAAAAAACATTTCATTGTTGAGAACTTCTCTTGTCTTTGAGTTCAGACAGAAAGAGAGATCCTGGACCATGTGACTTTAGCCACCTCTTTAAATCTAAATGTCAGCACAACTGTACATTTATGTGGAAAACCCCCCCCTCATATTTAGCCTATGTATAATCTTTTTTTTTTTTACTACAAAGACAAGGATTTGGTATTAGGGTATTTTGTATGTTCTTGTGAAAAAAAAAACAACTTTAATTGAAGTGCTAAAGCACATGTTTTACAATACATCTTGACCTTTGGACCCTCTTTGGTAAAAGCTTAGCTGACATGATTATATCAACTCTGTGTCATCAGTTTCAAAGTGTCTTTGTGAAAAGCATAAATTTTCAGAATACTTTTATTTGACTGAGCTTTTACTCTTGTTAATTATTTTCAAATTAAATGGGCAAATCTGAGAAGATGCAAGACTAACATATCTACAGAAAAGAATCTTTTGAAAGCTGTCTCTATCTCAGATTAATCAAACAGCGCCAGTGTCCTCAACAAAGACAGCAGTCTATCTAGTGTGGTTGTATAGCTACTTGTAAGTTGTGACTCATTTTGAACACGTCTGAATGGGTGTCTGAATGTCCTTGAATACCTGATGCTTTCAAACTGCAAGTCTATTCATGGTGTTGACTCAGATAAGAGGTAGTCTTTCATCTTTAGTGTTTTTTTTTTTATTCTCCCATTCAAATTGTCCATTAATCAACTTCAAGTTCAGGGCATCTTTTGATTTACATTCAACTCCAGAATTATTGGCACCATATATGAGCAAATGCTGCTGTGAAAATAAATCTGCATTGTTTATCCTTTTCAATCTTTCATTAAAAAAATTCACATAATTGTAACCTTTCATTGAAGTAAAACAATTGAAAGTGGAGGAGAACTCATATTATGAAATATATGTTTTTCTTCAATGCATGTTAGCCACGATTATTGGCACCCTTAGAAAGTATTTTACTTTTATTTTTAGCACAACAGGGTGACTAGGAGTATGATATTGTCTAGCCATGACTTCCTGTTCCATAGGAGTATAAGTATGAGGAAATGCTTGGTGAGAAGGATATTTTGAGTGGCCAAAGACTCTCCAAGGATCACAGCTGGAGAATAGTTGAGATTATTTGAGTCTTGAGGTCAGAAAGCCTTTATTTTTTTTTTTATTTTTTTTAATCAAACAGCATCTACACCACAAGTTTTTTGGGAGGGTTTGAAGAAAAATACTCATTGCTCATATAGAAACCAACTCCAGCATATTCACTTGTCAGACACGACTGGAACTTCCAAAGGGACTTTTTTTGCTGTTTTTGACAGCAAAACCCACCAGATGGGTTTGGTGCAAACAGGGATAAACAGTACCCCATGCCCATGACATTTAAATGTGTTTTTTTTTTTTTTTTTCAAAATTGTACATGCATCGATTATCTGTAGTTTATTTCTAGCTAAATAAGTTTTGAATTTCACAAAGTAAAGACAAAAAGGTGTCTGATATATATTATATCAAACCTAAACCTCTATTGGGCATTTTTTTGGACAGTGGGGCTGAAAAATGTTCTGGCTCTTTTGCATATGGCAGTCAGTTAAATTAGATTGAGATATTTGCATTAGCTATATGCATGTGCTTGTCATCTATTGTCATGCATGATAAACTGCAGTATGCAAAGTTTGGTTGCAACTAAGCATTGTCTTCTCTTGTGGAAACTATTTGGCCACCTTTACACACACTTATATTACCACGTCACCTAGTGCCTCTGACGTGTCTGCAGGTGCAAACAGCCATATCTGGAGTTAGTTACAGCTTGGGTTGTGTAGTTGCAGTGTGAAAGTGGGTTAATAATAGTGCCGCACAGCATAATCATCGTAATAATAAAATAGAGATGCAAATTTGCCAAGATACTGGGCAAGAGTTCATTTTTAAAGTGTGTGGTTTATTAAGAAGCAATACATTCTGTTGGATTACAATAATGCAGATTAAACAGCTGTATGTTTAAGTGTACTTGGCAATATTAGTCTAATTAATGCAGGCGATTGAAGCTCTCACTCTAATAGGAAGAAACCAATTCCCTTTTCACGTACCTATATTCACTGATGGTTCGAACGAAGGTACAAAATGGTGTAATGGCAGCAATGGTGCTGTTACTTGGACAATCAACGCTAGAATCCTTATTCCAAAACAGTGTTCAGTTTTCTCTGCTGAAGCATGTGCTTTACTTTTAGCTTTGGAACATATTGAAAATACATAACAGAAGGGTTCTATAATTTTTATAGACTTGAAATCTTGCCTTCAACCAGTGGACATTATATACTAAATTAGTTCTTCAGTATTATTTTTTGCTGGGTTCCAGCCCATGTTGCAACTTTTAGGAAATGAACGAGCTGATGCAATTGCTAAGGAAGCTCTTAATCAGGAAGTTAATAAATGTCAAATTCTTCCCTCAGATGTCAGACTGATTATTAATCGATACATATTGAATAAGTGGCACCAGATGTCGTATGGGTCACACAAGTTTGACCCATGTTTTTTTACTTAAAGGTGAAGACCCAACTTTATGCATGTTTTGTAAGATTCCCTTATCTGTCAAACATATTTTATTGGATTGTCCAGAATGCTCTTTTATGAAGTTACTTCACTTAAGGGCATATTTAATAAGATTATGCCTGGAACGGTTTTGGATTTTTTTTTTAAATAAAAAAATCATGTATAATATGATTTGCTGTTTTTGTATTTGTTTTTATTGTATTTATATGATATTTGCATTTTTGTAATTTATTTTTTGCCATGAAAATAGCTTTGAATGCTGACTTGGCATTAGATAAAATAATCTGAATCTAATTAATGCCAATAGTCTATAAAGCACCTTTATATTTATATTTATAAAAATTGATAAAAAAAATTAAAGGTTTCAGAACTTGTAAATTGCTTTCTTCCTATTATTTGTTTTTGTTGTCATACCCGAATGATCAGTATAGGTCTTGGGGGTTTTGTGTCAAATTCACAATTGTTTAGCTCAGTTGAAAGTGGAAGGCCGATGTGGAAAGTTATCACATACAACACGGTTTGTAATAATGTAGGTAGTTCAACATGCTTTTAAGGGGAACAATGGCTCCATTGGTCTCCAGCCAAACAAGTTTGACATGCATATTTTACTATGGGTTTGGCCATTATTCTCTTCTTTTGACCTGTTCCTTGCTATTGTGTAAAAGATGACACATTTCTCACGGTTAAAGTACCTTTCATGGATGTATTGTGTGTTCATATTGTAGCTAATTTTGACAACATTCAAAATCAAAGACGAATGTCTGCAATGCTGGGTATGATGAAAAGTGTTAACTAAAATATTTAACTGTTTTTCTGTTTTTACCCTAGAGCACAAAGTCATTATTGTTGGGCTGGACAATGCAGGAAAGACCACCATACTTTATCAGTTGTAAGTATTGCACTTCGTTATAAATCAAACAGTTCTTTCTTCATTTTATAATATAATATAATAACATTATATGGCTGTAATTTGCTTACTTTCTTGATAACATGGCACACCCCTAACCCTGTATATGTATTTTTCGCAATATTACCATTTTAACTGTCTCTCAAACGCTACATCAGTACCCAGGACTGATCCTGGCAATGTTACTAGGTCACGATCCCGGGATCAATCCAAGGACGCATTTGAGGCGTTGAGGCAATTTTCTGGGAGCAACGTTTTGTGTGAAAGGGGCTTAAGATATCAGCAATGTATCTGTATATTGGCTATTAATAAAATCTAGTGGACCACTAAACATTATAAAAGTCTTTGTCACTTTTATATATTTACACGTAATGCCTTGAATACATCATGCAAATTACAGCCTCATTTTATAGTGCTTTCATATTTATGGTGTTGTTCATTTTGTGCTCATGTCAATGTTGTAATCTCCAGCTCTATGAATGAAGTGGTGCACACTTCACCCACCATAGGCAGCAATGTGGAAGAGATTGTGGTCAATAATACTCATTTCCTGATGTGGGACATTGGAGGACAGGAATCACTGCGCTCCTCTTGGAACACTTACTACACTAACACAGAGGTAGCGACCTAAGACAACTGTAAAGTTATGTTGAATCGTAAAAGCTGTGTCGCATTAACTTGTTTCTCCTGTGTAGTTTGTGATTGTGGTGGTGGACAGCACAGACAGAGAGAGAATCTCAGTGACCAGAGAGGAGCTCTACAGGATGTTAGCCCATGAGGCGAGTATTTGTATATCAGTATGAGAACTGGTATTGCATGACTGAGGGGTTATACAAGATGTGGGCAATATACCGGTAGGCATGGTTGACTGGTAGAAATGTGTCAACTGGTAGAGATTTTGGACCATCGTCTGTATCGCGGTTACGCTCATCATGTGACATTGCTGTGCTGCACGGTCATGAAAGCTTATCATTTGAATGTGTTCAGCAAGTAGAGAAAGACAACGTTTCGCTGTATTTGCATGCTGTCTGTCAGAGAGATGGTGTTTGAGACATGGCGCACATCATGCTCATTATGCCCGTGAGCACTGAACTGAGTTCTTTTTGCCACAAAATTGCGCTTTAACATTAAATACGCAACATATGTCAAAATGAACGTCTAGTTGCAAGTAAACGCAGTCATTTGTGTCTTGAGTGAACTGAAACAGTTGAGAAAGTAGAAAACAAGTATATTGGATCCAAATGTACCTGCTGTCATCTGTGTCATTAATGTTAATCGATCAACAGAATACATTTAAGAATAAATGTATATTTAATCTACACAGTGAAGACTATGTAGTGTTTCTTTTTAAATATACATTTCATTACTTTATAGTATAATTCATGTAGTATTTCTTATTTGTAGTGCTTGAAGGTTTTCAAGTATATCCATTTCATTTGTGTCTTTGTTCTATTGTTTGTGAAAATTGTTATCGTGTAATAAAACGACTCGTATCATGATATAAGATGTTGGTCATATCGCCCACCCCTAAGTTGAGACTGAGACTGCCTGGTTCGCTCTTTTGCATGACTTCTTGATTACACTTCCTCTTTTCTCTTTATTAGGATCTGAAAAAAGCTGGTTTGTTGATTTTCGCCAACAAACAAGATGTGAAGGGTTGTATGACTGTTGCAGAGATTTCCCAGAGTCTTCAGCTTACCTCCATCAAAGACCATCAGTGGCACATCCAGGCCTGCTGCGCCCTTACTGGAGAAGGGTAAGGTCTCATAAACCTACAGCAGAGCCACGTGACAAACATGTACATACAAAGATCCACTTCAATGTTACGTTCAGTCGAGATGATGTCATGAGTCACAGATTGTGTAAACTTCTGCGGTTCTAGTCATTTTGAATGTAGAACTAGCACTGATAGAAGTGATGAATCAGCATTAGGCGTCTAAAGGTTGCATAGACAGCAATTGCTGTGCTGTCAGACAAATGCAGACATGTCCTTTGGTTTCCAGTCCATGCTTGTATTTAATATTAATCAAGAATCTTCCATCTTTAGCCGCCTTTCCACTACACTCAACAAACGGCAGCCAATTAACCGGAAGTCATTCATTTTCTATGGAGAGTTGCACAGGGGCTGCGTGGGCTGCTGACCATCTGCAAATGTGAAATTTTTGCATCGGGTTTGAGCTTTAGATGCGTAAAAAATATTTAACTTGAGCGATTACATTGTGTTCAACATGTCGATCGGATGTGATGTTTACCAAACAAATCAGGGTGTGCGCAAAGTGAGAATTATGAATACTTTTGATTCATGATTATTGATAAATGATTAATAAAGACAATTTCTTAATATTTTTTATTCAAATTATTGGCAGTCATTTGTTCTATATTCATTTATTCATTCTACCATGGTAAAATTTCAGAGGATAAAAACTCAATTCTAGACACGAAAAGACTAAGAAATATTGCAAGTCAGTGTGTGTAAAACAAAATAATGAGGAAAAAGTATTTTATAATTTCATATTACATCATAATTATGACAAAATGTTGCAATCATAAATTTAAGTAGATCATTTTGATTTCAGTGTGTCATAATGATTTTATCTCATACGGTAACTTTTACAAATCTCACAATTATGATTAATTACGAGTAATATGTGCTTTCTTAGACAACCCATGCTGGCCAATGCAGAATTTCACAATGTATCAGTAAAGCAAGTTCAAATTGTACCTTTCTAATCCCATTCTGACTGCTTTGTGGCCACATACAGATAACTGGATGCACAGAAAATAATATTTAAAATGTGTTGCCTAAAAAAAAGGCCATAATATGATTCAGAAAGTCTGTAGATTTCATAATGGAGTGCATGAGCGGTCATTGAGGTTTACTGAATAAAAGACTGAAACGCACCTCATTTTATGGCCAAGGTCATTAGTTCAGAGGCCTTTCCTAGACTAACAGGCAGAAAGCACAAATGTCTTTCTTTGTTTTCTTTAGAGAAAGAAAGAAAATAGGAGCATTGTTAACTGCCGAGCTGAATGTCTCTTTCCTGTCCGCAGGCTCTGCCAGGGTCTAGAATGGATGATGTCACGGCTGCGAGTAAGATGACCTCAGACTCACACCAGTGTGCTCTCTCTGTCTTTCCCACCGGGTGTCGCTCACTGTGAAGGTGACTCAGCGACGTCACCAGAACTCGTTTGTTTAATTTATTACAGATTATTGAGAACTGTGAATGAACAATCTGTAACTAACTCACTAAAATAAGTCAGGACTTGCGAGACAGCATAAACCCAGTGTTTTTCTCCACGGATGGCCACTGAAAAAGGAATATGGTGACTAAGAGAACTCATCTCTGGCTGAGCGGATCCCTGCCTGGAGTGGCCTCGCTGCTTTACCCATCTACCTGACATGGTGTTGCCCAGTGTGTGCAGTCCAGTATTTTCATTAACCTTGTGCCTGTGCCTGCACCTGACTCTCTGTCCCCTCTGGCTTGAGGAGACACTTTACCATGCAACGGGAGACTGCACTCATGTAAAATACAACTAAATAAAGTGTTTTTATCTGTCATGACAGATGTTTTACATTTTATTTCTCAACAGATTTTCTTATTACCCCTCACTGAGTGTCCTTTTTTCAGAAGTATTTGGTTACGTACAGCCCTTTTGCCACCTCTAGAGGGCATTGCATGGTTTGAGTGTCTGTTTTGAAAATGAATTTAGCATATTTGTTTTTGTTAACCTGAACAAAAACCTGATATGTTTAAGGAGGGTATGAACTTAATCTGGATTGAACTTTGTGTTCTAAAATTATAGCATTTTAATACATATCACAGAGTAGACCATACATATATTATCACAGAATTTGGACTTGATTTTGTAATTATTTGCACAGTACAGATGTTTACTTTCTAAACGTTTACATTGTAAAAAAAAAAAAAAAAGTGTTTTTTTTAATATTTGATTCGTATAGATTTTTTGCAGTTAAATTGTCACTGTTGGCAAACTCCATTTTAAATCTAGTGCTTAAAACTGGTCAAAGAATATGCAGAATGCCTTATTTACTGCATTATCTTTAGAATAGGCACAGGTAATTGGTATTTTTGTATCCATCTGAAGCAGGACAACGCACTTGATAGGTTTGTAAGTACTGAAAAACATGTTGCGGTGTAGCTACTTATATTTAAAGTTTAATTTCATGGGTCATGGTAAACAGGTTTTCTCTGGAACCTTATCCTGGATTTGTGTTTTGAAATACCATTTCCCTGGATGAGAGATATTGTTTTTATTTAGATTAGGAGTCATTGAAAGTGTTTTAATACCCACCTTCAGCTGCTCAGACCCCCTTATTACTTACTCATTTTCCAGTGACTAAGCTTTATGACACTCAAAGCGTCCTGTCACTGGATTGAAGTATTGTTCATAAAGCTTAGTCAACAGTTGTCCATGTTTTCCTCTGTTCTCAGATGAAATTATTGCGTTTGTTGTTAGCATGAAGTAATTAGTCCAATCTTTAAGGTAATAATCCAATCAATGTTACATTTGTTTTATTATTAATGGCAACTTGTGCCACCCATACATGCACCCTGTTAGGAAAATTGCATAGAAAATCAATACAATTTTCAAATCTTGAAATATGTGACAATTGAATAGAACCATTAACCCAGAGTTCATCTCCCTTCAAATTCCCTCCCTGTTTGACCCCATTTGTGTGTCTTACTGGTATAATCATTTGCAAGCCAGCAATATAAAGAAAATGAATTGATGTTATTTCCAGCCTGTTGTACATTTTTGTAGTTTGTTTATTTATTTTAATAATTTATTTTAATTTGAGTTATTTTAGTATATCAAGTTAAAGTAAAAGAAAATGAGAATTGTTGCCTTGGCAACTAGCTGAAGAAAACGTTTTATTGTTCTGTTTTTATTCTTCTTTATTTATACTCTTCCATCACTGTTTGGAGTTCTGAAATAGAGGACAGTGGGGAAACACTGAGCTGACAGAGTCACAGCTGCCTCTGTCATTCACGTTCAGCTCAGTCCTACTGCCCCACCATGGAGATGTGGAGAACTGTAGGACTGTTGAGTGGACTTGGCTGGTGCACATCATGATATAATTGTTGTATATCTGTCTTGAGGTGTATCAGCAAAGTATTGTTCAAACTGTTCCACTCAATGATTTAGGAAACATACCTCTGTGCCTAAACATCATCCCCTTACTGCCACTCAGGGTGCTTTAAAAATAGTGTCTGCTGTATTTTTGAGTGACCCTGAATAGTTTAATGCTGTAAAGTACTCATCAGGATTAGATTCGGGTGAGACAGCAGCTGTCTGTCAGCTCACAAGTACTTGGGAGATGTTGTAGTGGCACTTAAAAAGCTATTTAATAATGACTCATCCTGAGATCATCATTATCCTGGCTGTATAATGACAGTCCACATGCATTGACTATAATGCCAGATAGAATAGACTGAGAATCAAATCATTCTGTTCCTGAGTTACTCTAGATGGGTTCATAATTGGGTGGACAAGTCAATAGTTTACTCTTAATTTTACTCTTGATTTTAGCCTCTAGGTTCCATGTGCACTTGGATGTAAACCAGTGACTTCAAGAAGTTTCTCTAGCCATCTTCACAGATTTCCCACTCAGGATCTCCACTACTCCCAAGACCTCCACAGAACATCTTTCTGAATGTTGCATCCCTACATTCCCTCATTCAGACAAACCAGGTATTTTCCCATGTTTTCTTTTCTCTTCCTCATAGTTTTATAGCTAATGATGATTTGCTAAACAGGTGCACTTTTCTGAAGGGTCACTAGTGTATATTTAGCTTTTGAAACCTGAGAATGCTGCCCACTGATTGGTGGATAGGGGCACATGATAACCGGAGTGCCGTTGCAGCTGTGAGCTTTTGCCCGGCGTTTCTCAGGAGGGAAGAGTTGGGGAGGCTCTGGCAGTTTGGGAAACGTTTTAACTTTAAAGTGACCGGTAAGCAAAGGAAAAACCACAAAATCAAACAGCACACCAGATTTTACTCTCCAGCACTCTTTGCATGGTCTGCTTTGTTGGATTGGCCAATCTTCTTCAGCCTGTTGGTAGATGGAAGTGATGCTGAGGGCGATGCTGGTCCTTTAACCACGGCCTGATGAAAGTTATCTGACTGTATTGGCCACCATTGCAGGAACAACCAATTACTCAAAGCTCTCAAAGCTGGAACTTATTCCTGGACTTTGTTTTTCTTGGAAGACTTTCTGAAGCAACTCACCTCATGGACAGGAGTTTGTTAAAGTCCCATCCACATTCCTCTCAATCTTTCTGATGAAAAAGCATTATTTCATATAATTTTCTGGGAGTTACTTGGTCCTAAAAAAGGGTAGTTAGTGGTCATACCTAAAATTAACCTGTAGCCTCAGAAGGCATTGGAGCTCCACTAGCTATACAAAGCCAGCCAATCAGCCTGCAGCATTGGCTTACATGACAAATAGCTGGAGCGATTCAGAGCAGCTGTCGCAAGGCTTCAGCCAGGAGGCGCTGCGTTTTGGGGGGTCTTAGGTGTCAAACCCTCTCAACTAACAAGGCCTGCAGAAAGATTTCAGCAAAAAACAAAAATTGTGCTTTTGTTGACCCACCCACGCTAAAGTGTCAGCTCAGTCAGAGGAAAACTGACACATTTTTGTCTTTGTTTAGGTTTGCAGGAATAGGCTACATAAAGTGGAATAGGAGATTGGGACACGAGTGGATGGAAAGCGAGCACCTTCTTTACTGTAGGGTTGCTGAAATTCTACTGTAACTTTCTATAGTAAAGGTACGTCAACTTTTTAGTTTGGTTGTTTAACTTTTACACTGAAATTGGCAAATCATTCCTAGCCTGTTGTCAATGCCTCTTTGTAGAGTGTCCTTCAAGTCTATCCAAGTCTGTCCATCTAAAGTATTCAAAACTCCTGTTTATTTCTCAGTGTCAGGGATTAGTTTAAAGCAGTTAGTAAATATTTACAACTATACAGATTAGCCCTTGCCAGTGTCTGATAGTTTTTCATTTGCTTGGGTAGACTCAATAAATCTGTTTGAGGATGGCATCAGAAGAAGAGTATGAAGAAGAGATTGTGGAGGAGGAGGAGGTAAGATACAAATTCAATACATTGCAATGCATAGTTTATTGTTTGTTTACCCTCATTCATTGAAAGAGTGACAGTAATGCTCCTCTAAATTATTTCGCGTTGCCCCTTGAATAGCTTATATTGGCTTTTCACATTAACGCCTCATAGATCTCAGTCCTATAGGTGTACTGGCAAACCCTATGAATAGTGTCTATTATATCTCCACCGTCAGCAGTTCAGTAGGAGCTGCCATGTCGTATATGATTAGCATTGGATCCCATTTCAGATGACCTCTTCCTTCGAGGCTAGTCCACTAAATTCCATTCAATACATATTTCATTCCCAACAATAAATGTATTACTGCTTTATTTTCAATGTTGAATACCTTGATAAGATGGCAAACATCATTCACCTGACAGTTATGTATTGACCCTTGCAGGAGTTTATCATCATTTGATAATAAGATATTATTATGAACATGTTAATGTTATGTTTTCCTGATCAAACCAATGAAGCCTGAATGGAAATAACCATTGTTAGATATAATACTCTCACTTTTATACTAACATTGGGATTATGTTCTGTTCAGCAAATTAGCCTGCAAGCTTCATTATGAGCAGAAAATCACGTGCTATTTCAAACTTAATCGATTCGTTGCACAATTGACACCATTTTGCATATACCATATTTTGAGGTATTTGGCTGATTTACTTAAAACAACATTTAATGGGACTGTTCATGACAGATTTTGTGTCTGATTTGAAATATGTTATTTAAATATGATTTCGGCCAGTCATTTCTTTAATAGAGCTTATTTTTAAGATTTAACCACAGCTCCTCTTGAAGCTTCCAGCAGTTTTCGTTTACCTCAATGTGTCATTGAAATTCTGTCTGTACATTTAAATATAAATGTGTCTGTCTGAGTGACAAATGGAAGAGTGAAAGCAGAAGGTTGATACTTTAACTCGGTATTTCCAAGAGAAATAATAGAGTTAAAGTAGACCTTGTATACTTCCATGTCCATTTCTGTTGTAGATATCTTATAGGGGTTTACCAAATAATTGGATTAACCAAACTTGTCATTGATTAGGTGTTAGAGCTTTATTTTTTAAAAGAACGTTTTGAAAGAACAAATGCTTTTGGATTCCCCTTTAACATATATGCAAACAAATGGAAATTCATTAGCTTGCATTTTGAGCAGATGTAAATCTCAACACAATATTTTGGATTATACGTTATACGCTCTGATTTCACTACTGCTTTCATTTACGCTTAGAATAGAACCTGAAAGGTATCCGTGTTAATAAAGATAGCTTCTTTTATTGGATCTGGGGACAGCAGATAATCACATTTTGTTCTTTTATATTTTATTGATTTTTCAGATACAGTCTATAAAATTATATTTTTTTCTTCAGAACTTATTATTTACAGGTATAGTCTTTTAAAAATAAATGTGGCACTAATAGAAGTCTATATTTCCAAAATTTTGTGGATTATTTGCATATGCTTATCTCCCCATTGGATAAAGCAGCCTTCAGCTTTGGCTGAGTTGTTCTTTGAAGAGATACAAATATAGATGTGGACATCTACGGCTGACTCGCAGGGAGGCAAATGAGACGAGCCGTGTTGTAAATTACACTCCTTTTGCTGTTAACGTCAAGCTGTTAAAATGCTTGGGGGGAGGACCAGTGGAAAAAAAAGACCTCTAAGAGTTATATAGTATATTCATTGAAATCATTGAATCTCCCATATCTTGTCTGTTAAGTGAAAGATGAATAAAAATTATATATAATGCACAGGCTAAGAAAACTGTGAGAATTTTCTGCTGCCCACTGGTCCAAGTAAAAGAAACCTCTAGCTCCTGTAAATTCATAAATTTGGAGTGTTTTTTTTCCTGCTCTGGTTTCATGGGTTTCTTACACGATCTTAGACCTAGTGATGTTGTTGTCAGTGATGGTTTCAGAGAGTTCTGTTATGGTATCTGACTAAATACCAGTATAGGGGATGCAGTAGTTTAATCTCTGGACAGTTTGGGAGTCAAATGTATGTTAGTGTTTGTATTGGAATTTATTCCCTGACCCACTGTTTCTATTTACTACCATGACAATCACGTTAGCTGCAAATAATAATAGTGTTGAGGTCATTAGGGCGCTAAAATGTCCTTAGCACTGGCCAGTCATACGGCTCTGTCAGTCAGCGACAGAGCTCCACTGGGGGGAAAAAAAAAACCCTCATTACTATATTTGTATTCCCTAAACAATTACCGAAGTATTCAGTTGACAGCAAATTAAGCAACATTCAGTAAAACAACTTTCTGTGGGGAAAAATATAATGAAGTGAGATTTTTATGAGCAACTATCAATGTAGTTTTGTTTAGAAAGACACTTGCAACATTAAGCAATTCTATTTTTTATTTTAATGTCCTAAAACTTCAGAGCCCCATACATAATATGTGGGGGGAAAAACAAGAAACAGAGGCCATGAATCAATAATTAGTTCCCATGACTTAGTAATCCAAATAATTGATTCGTTTTAATTTAGGTAAAGTGTGGGAATGACAAAACAAATTAGTACTTACTTGGTCATAAGTTAATAAGTCGTGGGAGTTCATTCTTGATTCATGGCCTGTTGTTGTTGTTTTTCCATGTCATCTGCAGAACTTTGTACAAAACCAATATCGGGATCATTTTTCTCTGCTTTTTATGTAATTTTGATATGCTTATTGATGCAGTTGCTTTGCAATCTACAGTTTAAAACATATATTTGGCATGTGATGCTTAAAATGTCATGTTTATCATTTATTCTGAATGCCTAAAAAGTTATGCAAAAATAAAATACTAAATATGTAAATTGCTTTACCTATGTTTTGAACACACAGTGGTCGAATGATATTTTCGATTCTTCGGAGACCCACCAAATTTGTCGTCAAACCTGATATTAAACGTTCGATAAAAAAGAATAAAAATAAGAAAAAGAAAAGTGTGAATATTGGAAAGAAATATCAGTCAAACCAATTATTTTTCTATCTCTTATTTTGTTATATGGTAAAAATGAGATAAAACCCTCTTAGCTGAAATTATGCAAGACGGCTTAATGATTAAAGGATGACTTTGCAATGTAATTAATGTAAACATGAATAACAGGACATATATCTGGTACAGTGATAGAGTTTGGTAAACCTTGAGAGGATCCAACTACATCAAATGTATTTCTGGTCAAAATGTAGATTTTAAGAAAGAATTTAGATATACAAGAGGTGCACTCATTTTACTATGAATAGGAAAAAGTGCAATGATGGCAGAATAAGTTCCGCCTTCTAAATAAAATAAGCCAATGCTTATGACTGCACATGCGCCCAGCCTGACAAAAAGCATGAGCATTTAAAAACAAAATTTAGGAGACAGTTGTTTGTTTCAATTATGAAAATTTATCGTAAGCTTGGTGAACAACTTTGGAGAATTTGATGTTTCCCCATTCAGAGAAATGGGAGCTGTACTTCCATGACTGAAATAGCTGCCCGAGAGGCGTTTCAAAGATGGCCGCAGAGTGAAATGAATTGCCTTAAAGGGAATTTAGGGGATTAAGGGTTTTTATGTCTTTGAGAACCAGAGTTGGAAAAAGTCACTTTTCTATATTGTAGAGTTTTCCTGAAGTGTATGATCGTCATTTTGAAAGCCCAGAGTTTTTCCTATATTTATAGTACTACGAGGAGAGTTCAACAATCACCACCACGTCCACCTCAATGTCTCATGGTGTTGAGGTAAATGATCATCTCTGGTGAAACGGATCTGCGTCCCTCCCACATGCCATGGGGGCTATTCCATTCCTTCAGACTAGTTTAGTTTATATTAGTTAGAACTATCCAAATGGTACCGACTTAAAGAGTGGATTATTAAACAAACTCCCTTGTTTAACAATTCATGTGTCAGTAAAAATATAATATTATGTCCAAATTAAATTCTTTGAGTAGCATTTACAGAAATAGCCCCCATGATACCGAGCCATGCAAATGCCAATACCGTTATTGAACAGTGAGGGTGTAGAGCTTTCTTTATGTGAGTGAATGTGTTTACTTCAGTTTATTTTTGTATAATGCTTTAAGCACTTTGTCTGATTGTCCCGAAAGTGTATTTTCTGTAGTTTTCTGCTTGTTTTCTTAAATAAACATTAACTGAATTACTACCTAGCCAATACTAATTTACTGACCTGTCTTTGAAATATGCTGTTTAACCTTTTCACTCATTTGTTATAAAAAGCCAAGTATTAATTTGCATGGTAAATTAAACTAACAAATTGTTTGCTGAACAAAATTAAATGTTAAAATTAAATTTACCACATCCATTTTCTGTTTTTGGAATAAATCCATACAGACAAAATTGGATTTGTGATTGCTTATAATGATAATTAATTATTTTGGTCCCACAAAACTAAAAGAGATGTAAGGTTCTCCAAAACAGTTTGGCCTGCAACATTGAAATACTGTAAATGTGAAAGATGTTCGAGATGTTTCTCATTTATAGCACCATTTGTCTTGAATGGTGATTGCTCTTTCTTTTTATTTTTAAGTCCACACCAGGTGGTCTTCCCAGACGGGTAGTCAGGAAGAAGGCGAAGGTGGACACCTCAAAGTTCATGACTCCTTACCTGGCACACAGCCAGAAGATGCTTGACCAGTACAGCCATGTAAGAAAATATCTTGTGCTATTAATCCACATTTCCATGACTGATGTTTTGTTCTTATTTCATTGACATTATCTAGACTGTCGAAAGTCCCAAATGAACCTCATAACTGTGAGTTTCATTATTTGTGGAAGACAACAGAAACAGATTCAAATAAAATGAATGTTTCCACATCATGTCCATAGGTCACAGTTTGAGAACCATCAGAATAAAACCAGATATTTGATAGAAGTTAGTAGAGGTTACTATGTACATCGCCATTCAAAAGTTTGGGACAGTAAGATTTGTTTTAGTTTTTTTAAGAAAGTAATCATTTTATTCAGCATGGATGTTTTTTTGATCATTTTTTTCATTAAGCATTTTAAATTTAAATAATAATAAAAAATGTTTCTTAATCACTATATCAGCAAACTTTTACACATTACTGTATTGTTTTGTATGCTTTTGTAGAATAAATACAGGGAGGAATATGAAAAATCAAAGGGGCAGCCCTATGCCATTTCAGCTGACACACCTGAGATGATTCGCATCAAGAAGGCCCAGGAGCAGCTTAGTGAGGTGTGTAGCGTTTGTGGATCATATTACTATATTCTGTCAGAATATAGTTTGCAAAATCTTCATGTTCATGTTAGCTATTTTTTAACTGATGCTTTTTGAAACCTTTTTAGTCTAAAGCTCCTAATAAATAATGTACTTCATGCAAAATTCTAGCCGATGTTGTGTATTTCGCTAACAATACATATTTTTGATAATTCAGGTGAAATACCGTATGGAGGGACTGAAGGCCAAAACCACCAGCCTCTATGATGGGGAGGCTCGTGAGATTGCCCACGTGAAGCACGTCTCTGAGCTCGTCAGCAAAGTAAGTGCCTCTGTCAAGATAGATTTGTGAATTCAGAAGAGTAATACTCATTAATGTTTAATAATCGAGTTGAATAATAATTGCAGAATTGTTTTAAAAAATATATATTGTGCTGTTAACTTTTAAGAATGCACCCAAGAAGAAGAAAAGTAAAGACACCAAAGATTACCCAACTAGTATCGAGTCTTTTCCTTGTGTTGTTTATTGTCATAAAATAAGTTCTCCATATACGTCTTCTCCAGGTTCTGTACAGGCAGAAATGGGACGAGACCAAGGATAGGTACTTGCTCCCTCCTGACGCCCCTGAGCTGGTTCTTGCTGTGAAGAATGCTGCAAATTACAGCAAGGTAGGTCTCTGATTCCTATTTTAGTATTAGGTAAGAACTAAAGTAAATTTACACTGATTATATGTTTACAATGATTTAATATCCCTATTTAGAAATTGTACACAGAGTCGTGGGATGAGGATAAGACCATGTACTATCCATACAGTGACAGCCCAGAGTTGCGCAGGGTGGCCAAGGCCCAAAAAGACCTCAGTGATGTAAGTCAAATTGTGAAATTTCATTTATGGTCATTTAACGATCATATGGAAAAACAAAAGCTTTTTGTCTCTTAACTAAATATGTTATTTTACCTAAAAAATTACTGCATACCTTGTCTCACAAATCTGTTGTGCTCCACCTTCACAGATTGTCTACAAAAAGGGCCACGATGAGCGCAAGGCAAAGTACACGTCTCTGGCTGATCCCCCGGAGATGGAACTGGCAAAGAAAAACTTTGCCAATCGTAGCAATGTAAGACTTCCCTGGTTTTTGTGCCTTCTAAATCAATTCCCATTCTCCTGAAGTGTTAATGACGAGTCCTATCACAAATGGTCTTTACTTTAGTTTTGTTTAGCCCAAAGCAATACATTTTATTTATAGTTATATTGTAGATTTATATTATATTGTATTATTTATGAAGTGAACATCAGAAATTGTGTATAATGTAAATTTTTCTGTCCCTGCAACAATAGATTTTGCATGTAAGCCATAGGCTCGCAGAAGGTGAGAAATAATATAAAACCCTTAAATTCTTCACAGCTTAAATATCACGAGGATTACAACAAGAACGTCAAGGGCAAATGGTGTGAGACCCCTTACTTTGATATCGCAATCGCTAGAATGGCTATGGACAACATCAGTGACGTAAGTGCCATAAACTCAACGTTGTTCAAAAACAGATGTTCTGATGGAATAGTTCAAATAGATATTTTTATCAAAGTGAAACATCCACATTATTAATATAAAACATTCTTAATATAATAAAATATTTCTTTCCAGAAAAAATATACGGCTGACTTTGAAGATACGAAAGACCAAATTTATTTCATGCAAACAGACACACCAACGTATGCTTCCAATAAAAAGGCTCGCGAAGCTGCAAGTACGGTAAGTTTTGCGAATTTATTTACTCTTTTTTTCTTTTTCTTTTTTATTTCTTCACACATACAGTGGAGTCTGATGCCATATGAAAACCTAGTGATTTCTTTTATATAAATGCAGAATGTTTTTTTTTTAAATAAAATTACACAAGCAATTTTTAAAATGATGCACTATCTATAAATGAGAGAATATATCATTTTGACTAGAAGTGTTTTTTACTTTTTATCTCTGCATTTTCAGACTAGCTTTAGAACATTCAAGCATTCGTGCATTGCCTCCTGATTAAAAATAAAAGTGAGATAGCAATATCAATGGACACACTTTTTTAGATCTCTTCTCATTGTATGGAAACAACCTTCCTGTGATGACTCTTTAAACAGATCATGAGTCAATCCAGAGATTCACATGACTGATGATCTGGTTATCTCTTTTGATCCCTGCTTTCTAATTTATCATTGCTGCATCACAAGTGAGGACATGAAAGAACAAACAGGATTAGATCCTGTGTATTTTTATAGACGCAGTTTGCAAAATTATGGAATTTGATTTGAGTAATTTCCAGCTCTGGATAAGTATGGGAAAAAAAATTGTGTTTCCAGATAATTTCCCCTATTCAGTTTTCTAAAATATAAAATTAATCATTTCTAAAAATAAACGTGTCATACAAGCAGAGTGATTTAATGTCAAAAGCTTAGTGAATATTTAGTGACTGTAAAACACGAATGAATCAAGGCGCACATTTTCATTATGCAAACTGTTTGTCTTTCTTTACCATAAGAGAGTTTATTTCGAACTTCATTAAACGAATGTGCGACAGATAAACCAGCAACAAATAAAGGAGCAAATAATCATTTAATTCAGACTGTACTTTGCCGTTTGGAGATGGTGTAACATCAATCCACATTTACAATATCAAACTGGTTTCTTCTCTTTATGTATGAGCATATCACTTTGAGAAAACCAATGAAAATAAGCTGAGAAAATATTTACAGATGATGGTACTATATACCAAACATAATGCACATTTTTTATATTTGGTCTGAAAATTTGAGTCAGGAAAATAAAGGAATTTTGAATTTGTCAATGTAGGAACCTTGTGTAAAACAAACCAGGGATGAGAATCACAACAGAGAAGAATTGTTGTTCCTGGACTTGTTGTGAACGTTTTGCGTTGTCTTAAAAACAAAGAATTTTCCTTATAGAGTTCTTATAAACTTTAAACACCTTAAGAAGAACCCATGACTCACATTTGACTCATTTGCCATTTAATATATGCATTTTTCACAGGTCAAATATAAGAAGGACTATGAGAAGACCAAAGCAGTGTGCGATTACAACGTTCTCCCTGCTACAGAGAACCCCCTTCTCAGACAGCTGAGATACGCAGGCACCATCTTGAGTGATGTATGTTAATCCAGATCGTAATCATTATACTGTAGTGGTCTGCTTTGGCAGGACATTTTTATGGTCTATTTGGAGGACTTCACTAAGGTTTCTCATACTAAATATTGCCACAAGACAGCTGAAATAATTTATTTAGGGAAATACTATATTTACTATATTTACTTTTTTTGTTGATGATTGGTGTCATAGTGTTAATGAGTTAATGATGGCATTGATTATAGCTTTATTATTGTAAGTATTAGTTAGTGTAAACATGTAATTGATAAAAAAAAAAAAAAAAAAAAAAAAAAAAAAACACTCTTTAGACCTGATAATGGATGGGATTGTATCCATGTTGCCACTGTTTGGCACATACATAGTATGATTTGATCTGTTGTATGATATGGTGTTTGTGTATTTTGAAGCATTTTCCTCTCAAATTCCAATTTCCATCTCAAATTGTTGGCTAATTTCTGACATTCCTTTCTTTTGTCTTTTGTAGAAAGTATATAAAGCTAGTTATGAGAAATCAAGGGGATTCAGCATCAATTACTGCGACACTCCCAAATTCAAGATGGATAGTGTATTGAAGAAGTTCAGTGATGTAAGTGATAATTTCACCATTTGCTACAAACATTTCATATATCCTCACCTCTCAAGTTTTTATCGTTCTCTTTCCTCAGTCACATTATAAAGAGAAGTATGAAAATCAGGTTAAGGGTCATTACATTGGTAGCTATGAAGATATATTTACAGTTCACTGCCGGAAACTGGAAGAAATGAAGAATGAAGTAAGTTTCCATATTGTGGATATGTATATATTTTCATCTTCTTGATCACAAAAAAAACTATTTGTGTATCCACATTTGCTTTCTTTATCTTTTAAAAGCAAAACTACAAAGCTGATTATGAGGACATAAAGACAAGATGTTTCTTTCCTCAAACTATTACACCAGAATACGAAGTCAATAAGAAGCTTGAACAATGTAAAGATGTAAGTACATAAACTCCCTTTAATGGCTTGAATAAAGAACCTGACTTTAAGTGATGTTTGTTTGCGTGTTTTTCTTTTAGAAAGTTTATCGTCAACATCCAGACAAGGTGAAGTTCACACAGGTGACAGACTCACCTGTTCAATTGCAAGCTGCCATCAACGCCCACCAGTTGAGTGATGTACGTAAAAAGATTTCATTATTATGACTGAATAAAATAAAAAAAATGTGTGAAAGTTTTGCCAGGTGATTTATGGACTCTTTACTTGAATTGCAATGTTGTCCTAGAACAATCCCCTCATTCATCATTAGAGCACAGTTGTCAATTGCTGCTGACAATAGAGTCAATCCCTAGACATATTATTAGAACTGTTGTTTGTGCTATTTCGAGTGAAAGTTGCAGGCAGTCAATGCCTAACAAACAACTAAAACCAAGAAACCGATGAACACCACAACCACTGAGCACTATGGAAACATTGAATTTACTAGGGAAATATGTACCAAAATAATAATAATAATAATAATAATAATATAGGATAATAATATCTGTGATATACCGCGAATCGCCAATTAATATGATTTATATATGTGTAATATATATTAAGATGTCGAATTTTATCATTAATACTTTTCTCTTTTCTTTTCTACAGCTCAACTACAAGCAAAAGTATGAGAAGGAGAAGTTTAAGTGTAACCTCCCTCCTGATTACCCTTTCTTCATTCAATCTAGAGTTAATGCGTATAACCTTAGTGATGTGAGTCCATTCAGTCTGCCTTTTAATTGATAAAATGCTGTTCCTGCGTTCATAACGTTAGATTGAACTGAAAACTGACCATAATACACTATTTTGTATTCACTGGAATGGTTCTCTATTTCATGTTCACAGACGTGTTACAAGTTTGAATGGGACAAAACAAAAGCAAAGAAATTTGAGGTGAAAGGAGATGCGATTTCAATCCTTGCAGCCCGTGCTCACACCAACATTGCTAGTGATGTAAGTAAATGGGTTATTTTGGTTGTTTCCTTGATGGATTTCAAGCCATTGTGACACTGGTGTGGTCTTTAATGTTAGGTGAAGTACAAGAAGGAATATGAGAAGAACAGAGGACATATGGTTGGGGCCCTCAGCATCAATGATGACCCCAAGATCATGCACTCAGTACATGTTGCTAAGATACAAAGTGAGGTACGGTTCAACTAGCACATCACTGATAACTTCTGTTCACAATCCTAATGCTTGTTTTAAGTACTAAAAGTCCATTTTTTTGATCCTCTGATTTACAGCGTGAGTACAAGAAAGACTATGAGAAGATGAAGACCAAGTACCATGCTCCACTGGACATGATGCTTGTGACTCTTGCTAAGAAATCTCAGGCCATTGCCAGCATGTCTGGCTATAAGAAGATCCAAAACCATTACCTCCTCCCTTATGACAGCGTATCACTGGACACGGCAAAGAAGGCCAATATTATTCAGAGTGATGTAAGGATCCCTCCAGCACTTACACACTAGAATGAGCACAAAAGTTTAGTTTTGACAAGTGCAGTTTTCAAGAGCACTGAGTTATGTATAGATTTTGATGTATTTTTGTCTATTTTTATCTTGAAAGAGAAAGACACTTAATTTGCATTCGTATATCTGCTAAACAATCTTTTTTGGAGCATCTATTCCAAAAGACATGGATTAAAATCACGAATCACAATTTTAACTTGATGAGGTCTTTAATGTACAGACTATTTCTCTTTCAAAAGCATACCTAAATAATTTTGTTTTTCAATTTAGTTATGTTTTTGATCATTAACTAGAAAAGTGATACTTTTTGTGATGCTTATGATATTTTGTGAAACTTGTGATGTTTATTTGTCTCAACATTTGTAACCACAGAATGAATACAAGTCAGACTACAATAACTATGTCAAAGGAACGCCTTGGGTCCCTTATGGCTCCATGGATGTTGAGAAGTGCAAAAAATCTGGGCAGATCTTAAGTGAGGTATGGCACTTCAGAAAGAGGCAAAGTTTTCTTAATCTATATTGGATTTATGTTGTCATCAATCATGTAATATTTATATTTTTCTCTTACTTAGAAAAAGTACAGGCAGCATCCAGACACTGTACATTTTACTGCTATAGATGACCACCCTCTTCAGCTGCAGGCAAAGGCCAACCAGATGATAAGAAGTGATGTAAGGGAAAACAACCCAACCAAACTTGGTTAAATGTTACTTTGAATAATGCCAAACCAGCACATTAATGTGAAATTGTGAATATTTTCTTCACTATAGCTGCACTATAAGAAAGGTCTAGATAAAGTCCATCAGAAGTACTCCCTGCCCCATGATGTTCCACAGTTCATCCAGGCCAAGTGTAATGCCTTCAACATAAGTGATGTAAGTGGAAATGTCTTAATGTGTTTTATGATATTTGCCATGTTATGTTGGCATGCAAAATTGACTCTGTTTATCTATTGTGTATCTGCTTTTTCAGAAATGCTATAAGGTTGAATGGCTGAAGACTATTGCAAAGGGGTATGATCTGAAGCCTGACGCCATACCCGTAAAAGCTGCGAAGGCAGCCAGACATGCTGCTAGTGATGTAAGTGGTGTGCCCCTTTCATGGAGAGTGATTGATGAAAAAGTGCACCGTGGAACCGAATAATATTAAATACACTGTTTATTTATGATGATGCCTTTCAGGTTCAGTATAAGAAGCAGTATATGAAGGACAGAGGCCACCATGTTGGCTTCCGTAGCCTCCAGGACGACCCCTTGCTGGTGCATTACATGGAGGTGGCTAAGATGCAGAGTGAGAGGAACTACAAAAAGGATTACCACAAATCCAAGCTGAAGTACCACACCCCCGTGGACATGTTAAGTGTGGTGCAGGCCAAAAATGCCTCCAAGGTTCAGACATATGCAGGATACAAGCAGAATTTACACAATTACACCCTGCTTCCTGACGCCATGAACCTGGCATTAGCTCGCTCCATGAACATCAGCTCCAGTGATGTAAGTCCATCATTTTTAGACCCATGCATCCCAGCTGGAGGGGGTAGCTCATAACTTGTGCGATCTTTATTACGATTGAAGTACAATTGAATAAACAAAGGATTGAACATTTTGTTTTCTTGTCTCTCAGGTTGAGTACAAGAATGATTACAACTGCACAGTGAAGGGCATGGGATGGGTACCCATTGGTTCATTGGGAGTAGAAACTGCAAAGATTGGAGGAAAGATCTTGAGTGACCAAAAGTACCGCACTCACCCCTCCAACTACAAGTTCCACAAACTTATGGACTCTATGGATCTCGCATTGGCTACTGCCAACAATAAGATCATGGACAAGGCAAGCCTAGATTCTGTTTATTTTCATTGGTTTGACTGGTGAAAAATTAATCGTCAATCCATGAACATTTAAATGCTTTTGTTTGCAGAAATCCTACCATGCTGCCTGGGAACAGGAGAAGCTTAAGATTCATGTGATGCCTGACAGTCCTGAAATTGTCCTGGCCAAGGCCAATTCATTGAACATGAGCCAGGTATGATTCACAAGACTGACTTTTGCATTTCATCAAAATAGTCCCAATAATAATCATAGCAAAAAAACACCAGTGCAGTGTATTTCATTGCATTTTCTATGTATTTTCAGAAACTCTACAAAGCTGGCCTTGAGGAAATGTACAAAAAGGGCTATGATCTCAAACCAGATGCTATTTCGATTGTGGCTGCCAAAGCCGGAAGGAATATTATTAGCAATGTAAGTATCCCATCAGCCATTGTCCTCTTGCTCTTATACTTGCTCTTATATTGTATGTTTGCAAAAATCCTTGATGTGTTGGAATCTTTTCTGATTAATCCATGTTTCTGCCATTACAGTACAAGTATAAACTGGCATATGAGAAGGCCAGAGGCCACCATGTTGGCTTCCGTAGCCTCCAGGACGACCCTTTGCTGGTGCATTACATGGAAGTGGCTAAGATACAGAGTGAGAGGAACTACAAAAAGGATTACCACAAATCCAAGCTGAAGTACCACACCCCCGTTGACATGTTAAGTGTGGTGCAGGCCAAAAATGCCTCCAAGGTTCAAACAAATGCAGGATACAAGCAGCACCATCACAATTATATCCTCCTTCCTGATGCCATGCACATTGGACTGGCTCGCAACATGATGGAGATCCAGAGTGACGTAAGAACGACTGAAAAAGGATATGTGGTCCTTTTATTGTAAACCGGGAATGATTACTTATGTTTTGATAAAAATGATTAACAGTTATTTTTTATCTCTTCAGAATTTGTACAAATCCGATTTCAACAACATCTTTAAAGGAGCAGGCTGGGTTCCCATAGGTTCTATAGATGTTGAGAGGGCTAAGGCTGCAAATAAAGCCCTTGATGAGAAGTCATACAGAGTTCACCCCAGTGCATTGAAATTCACCAGTTTAACAGACCAGATGAACATGGTTTTGGCCATGAGCAACACAAAACTACAAAATAAAGTAAGAGTACTTCAATGATCTATTCTGAATAATAACCACAGTGACGCTATAGAACTGACTCACAAGTTCTTGTTTTATTTTTATTGCATTTTAGACTGCCTATAAAGCCTCTGGAGAGAAATTCATGCACACATACAATCTACCAGCTGATGCCCCAGAGTTCCTCCAGGCCAAATATAATGCCCAGACTATGAGTGAGGTAAATGAAGTGAACTGCAAATGACAAAATGTTTGTATGTTCTGTGTATGTACATAGTGTTTACTTGTAATGGCAAATACAGTCTAAATTGAGAAACACGTATCTGTAGGGTTATATGTGTTAATATTAGATATTATGAAATAAAAAAATATATTTTTACAGAATTTATTAATCTTGGCTTATTTTAGTTCTTAATGCATTACCTAATGATAACATATACCAATTTTATTGTTAAATTATGTTTGTAGAAATTAAATGCTTTAAAAGTTTTGGTCATTGACAGTTAACTTGCAGTATTTACCACTGAAGTGTTTAAAAGTTTTTTTCTTGTAAATGTAATTTTTTTCATATCATATATTTTTTTTCTAATTGTTTTTTATTTATATACTATGACCTGATCATTTCATTACATTTAATTTATTAAAGTAAAATGTATTTATTTGTTTGTTTGTTTTGTTTTGAAAGACTAATATAATGTAGATATTAACAAATTTCTTATTTTTTTATAGTCACACTACAAGGCTCAGTGGCTTGCGGACATTGCCAAAGGCTATGACATGAAATCTGATGCTATTCCCATTCTTGCTGCTAAACAAGGAAGGCACATTGCCAGCAATGTAAGTGCAAAGTGCATCTTGCATTCAAATGTTTGAAGGCCTGTTTGGCAGATCCGAAAAATCTAAACCAAACAATTATATAAATGGATGTACTGGACTGATTAGAATTTATTGTTCTTTGATCATAGTATCAATACAAAAAAGCATACGAGAAGGACAGAGGCCACCATGTTGGCTTCCGTAGCCTCCAGGACGACCCCTTGCTGGTGCATTACATGGAGGTGGCTAAGATACAGAGTGAGAGGAATTACAAAAAGGATTATCACAAATCCAAGCTGAAGTACCACACCCCTGTGGACATGTTAAGTGTGGTGCAGGCCAAAAATGCCTCCAAGGTTCAGACATATGCAGGATACAAGCAGCATTTACACAATTACACCCTTCTTCCTGATGCCATGAACCTGGCATTAGCTCGCTCCATGAACATCAGCTCCAGTGATGTAAGTCCATCATTTTTAGACCCATGCATCCCAGCTGGAGGGGGTAGCTCATAACTTGTGTGATATTTATTACGATTGAAGTACAATTGGATAAAAAAAGGATTGAACATTTTGTTTGTTGTCTCCCAGGTTGAGTACAAGAGTGAGTACAACTGCACAATGAAGGGCATGGGATGGGTACCCATTGGTTCATTGGGAGTAGAGACTGCAAAGATTGGAGGAAAGATCTTGAGTGACCACAAGTACCGCACTCACCCCTCCAACTACAAGTTCCACAAACTTATGGACTCTATGGATCTCGCATTGGCTACTGCAAACAATAAGATCATGGACAAGGCAAGCCTAGATTCTGTTTATTTTCATTGGTTTGACTTGTGAAAAATTAATCGTAAATCAATGTACATTTAACTGCTTTTGTTTGCAGAAATCCTACCATGCTGCCTGGGAACAGGATAAGCTTAAGATTCATGTGATGCCTGACAGTCCTGAAATTGTCCTGGCCAAGGCCAATTCATTGAACATGAGCCAGGTATGATTCACAAGACTGACTTTTGCATTTCATCAAAATAGTCCCAATAATAATCATAGCAAAAAAACACCAGTGCAGTGTATTTCATTGCATTTTCTATGTATTTTCAGAAACTCTACAAAGCTGGCCTTGAGGAAATGTACAAAAAGGGCTATGATCTCAAACCAGATGCTATTTCGATTGTGGCTGCCAAAGCCGGAAGGAATATTATTAGCAATGTAAGTATCCCATCAGCCATTGTCCTCTTGCTCTTATACTTGCTCTTATATTGTATGTTTGCAAAAATCCTTGATGTGTTGGAATCTTTTCTGATTAATCCATGTTTCTGCCATTACAGTACAAGTATAAACTGGCATATGAGAAGGCCAGAGGCCACCATGTTGGCTTCCGTAGCCTCCAGGACGACCCCTTGTTGGTGCATTACATGGAAGTGGCTAAGATACAGAGTGAGAGGAACTACAAAAAGGATTACCACAAATCCAAGCTGAAGTACCACACCCCCGTGGACATGATGAGTGTGGTGCAGGCCAAAAATGCCTCCAAGGTTCAGACATATGCAGGATACAAGCAGCATTTCCATAATTACACCCTGCTTCCTGATGCCATGAACCTGGCATTAGCTCGCTCCATGAACATCAGCTCCAGTGATGTGAGTCATACTCTTCGACTTTACTTGTCTTTTTTTTTTTTTTTTTTTTTTTTTTTTAGCAAAGCTTTAACTTCTGTCAATATAAATTGTCTAAATGAAACGTGCGTTTTTCAGGTTGAGTACAAGAGTGAGTACAACTGCACAGTGAAGGGTATGGGATGGGTTCCCATTGGTTCATTGGGAGTAGAGACTGCAAAGATTGGAGGAAAGATCCTGAGTGACCACAAATACCGCACTCACCCCTCCAACTACAAGTTCCACAAACTCATGGACTCTATGGATCTCGCATTGGCTACTGCCAACAATAAAATCATGAACAAGGTAGGTTACACTTTTGTAATTAACTCTTATAATAATTATAAATTCTGAGATTTTCTAATGGATTATGTGGCTGGTCCCATTAATAAATAATATTTAAATGTATTTTATTGCAGCAAGCTTACATGGATGCTTGGAACAAGGACAAGTTAAAGATCCATGTCATGCCTGACAGTCCAGAAATCATTCTTGCAAAAGCTAATGCTATCAACATGAGTGAGGTAGGTGTAATCTTTAAATTGTTTCCAGACACTTTGTCTGCTTTTACTGGAACTAACTAATATATAATCTAATTAATATTAATATGCTATTTTCCTATGTTGTTTGGCAACAGCCTAAAGTTTGAATAAGGATGTATTTTTGTGGTGGAAGATTTGTGTATTCCTATAATTATTGACACTAAATGTTACCCTCTGAGCATTGGTGTCTTCTATCATGATGACGTTGTTGTCATTTTGTAAAAGAAATGAGGTAAGTTATGCCTAAGAATGTGTATAACCTGTACTGGATTTACATTTTGACTACAGAAAGCCTACAAAGCAGGACTGGAAGCCCTGAAAAAGAAAGGTTATGACCTCAAGGCAGATGCTGTATCAGTGATTGCGGCTAGGACCTCCACAAACATTGCCAGCGATGTGAGTTTTTTTTTTTTTTCAAATAGAAAATCAAATGTTTCTGTCTCTAGCATTATCCAAGTATTACCAGTTCTGACTTCTACATATACTTTTCGTTACAGTACAAGTACAAAAAGGAGTACAATAAAGCAAGAGGCCATCATATTGGCTTCCGTAGCATCCAGGACGATCCCTTGCTGGTGCACTACATGGAGGTGGCTAAGCTACAGAGTGATAAACTATACAAGAAGGATTATCACAAGGCCAAGCTGAAGTACCACTCCCCCGTGGACATGTTGAGCGTTGTTCATGCTAAGCAGGCTACGGCTGCTCAGACCTTTGCTGGATACAGGCATATTGTTGCACATAATAAAGTTCTGCCTGATGCCATGAACCTCGTACTAGCCCGCAACATGCAGACGATTGCAAGTGATGTTAGTCAGGATCTTTGGATTTTCTTATGTTTTAATGTCTTTTTTTAATTTGTTTTTACATGGTAGATATGACAGCATTCCTTCTCATTCTGCAGAACATCTACAAATCTGAGTACAACAATTACATCAGAGGAGTTGGATGGATTCCCATTGGATCTCTGGATGTGGAGAAAGCAAAACTTGCTGGCCGGATAGGCAGCGAGAAACAGTACCGCACACCTGCCAGTACCCACAAGTTCACTAAAGATATGTCTTCTATGGATCTAGTCCTAGCTGCAGCCAACAATGACATCAACAACAAGGTAAAAAATGAAATCATTTGAATTGGCAATCAAATGAATCATATGATCATTGAATTGGCACTTTGCTTTTGATTATCTTGACTATTATGTTTCGTCAACTGACTTTCTTTTAGTGACATAATTAATAATAGCCAATATAAATTAATAATTTAAAACTGACCCATTTTTTCTTTCTACAGCAAAAGTATATTTCAGCCTGGGAACAGGACAAAACCAAAATTCACATTATGCCAGATTCGATGGAAGTGACTCTTGCTCGTCAAAATAAAGTTAATTACAGTGAGGTTAGTGAATCCATCAGATTCAAAATTGTTGATTGATTGCAAGTATAATAGTAAATAATAATTTCTTATTCTCCTTTAGAAACTTTACAAACTTGCCAATGAACAGGCAAAGAAAAAAGGTTACGATCTACGCGCTGATGCTATCGCAATTCAAGCTGCTAAAGCATCATCTGCCATTGCTAGTGATGTAAGTCTTTCCTCCTTATTGGACCAATCATATGATTACTGTGTACTTATCAGAAAGTAATAGATGTTTTAATGGACTTTTCACAGTACAAGTACAAGACTGGTTATCGTAAGCAAATTGGTCATCACATTGGAGCCTTAAGCATCCAGGATGATCCTCTGCTCATGCTGGCCTTGAACTCAGCTAGAATTGCTAGTGATGCTCTCTACAAGAAGGACTTCAACAAGTCCAAGACCAAGTTCAACCTTCCAGTGGACATGATAGCTTTTGAGTTGGCCAAGAAGAACCAGATCCAAGTCAATGATGCCAACTACAGAACCTACCTGCACAACTGGACCTGTCTGCCAGACTCCAATGATGTCGTCCAGGCCAGACAAGTCTATGATATCCAGAGTGATGTAAGTCAGAATTTACTGCAATTTTATACATGCATAAATAAGGTTAAAGGGTCGTTCGTAAGAGGCTTGTATAGGCACTCTTTTCACACATATCTGCTCTTAGGCGGTGTACAAAGCTGATCTGAAGTGGCTAAAAGGTCTTGGATGGGTCCCCATTGGTTCGATTGATGTTGAGAAGGTGAAAAAAGCTGGAGAAATCCTAAATGAACAGAAGTACCGTCAGCACCCAAGCAACTTCAAGTTCACTTGCACAACTGAAGATATGCCACTGGTCTTGGCTAAAGCCAATAATGACATAATGAACAAGGTACTGTAGCTGTACATTTAATATCTAGACACATTTGGGACAGGTCTAAAATATTGTTTTTGATATTTTTGGTGTTTAATTTTCTCTTAATTCCGGCAGTCAAAATATGTTGAAGCTTGGAACAGTGATAAAACGAAGGTTCACATCATGCCAGATGCAATGGACGTGGTTCTTGCCAAGCAAAACAAAGTCATCTATAGTGAGGTCAGTTTTTCATATTTAAAATTGAATGCTTGGTTGTATATCAAAGTATTTCTAGTTGTAAAACAGAAACAAATATTATAAATTTCGACTATGAGACAGATTAAGAGCAATGATCATTGTTTTTATGTGAAGACAACAAAAGATACATTATATTCTGCTGTTCCCACAAGTTTGTTCAAATATTTTGTGTGATTTGACTCTTCAGAAACAATATAAACTCGCCCATGAACTGTCCAAGAAGAAGGGTTATGATATGCGCAGTGATGCCATATCTATAATCGCTGCCAGAGCCTCCAGAGACATTGCCAGTGACGTAAGTACAACAAACTGATGAGGTAATATATGACACATTGAGGATATAATTTGCTACACTGAGAGTATTTTCTTTCCTTGCAGTACAAGTACAAGACTGGTTACCGTAAGCAAGTTGGTCATCACATTGGAGCCCGCAGCATCCAGGATGATCCTCTGCTCATGCTGGCTTTGAACTCAGCAAAGATTGCTAGTGATGCTCTCTACAAGAAAGACTTTAACAAATCCAAGACCAAGTTCCACCTCCCTGTAGACCTGCTGTCTCTTGAGCTGGCCAAGAAATGTCAGATCCAGGTCAATGATGCCAACTACAGAACCTACCTGCACAACTGGACCTGCCTGCCCGACTCCAATGACGTTGTCCAGGCCAGACAAGTCTATGATCTTCAGAGTGATGTAAGGTGCTACTTAGATATGCATATTTAGGATTTTAAAAGTGAGATCTATATTTTTCAAAAACATCCAGTTTTTACATCACATAATGGCAATGTTTTTGCTATGTTTGTTCTCAGGCGGTGTACAAAGCTGATCTTAAATGGCTCCAAGGACTCGGATGGGTTCCCATTGGTTCTCTTGATGTTGAGAAAGTGAAAAAGGCTGGAGAAATCCTAAGTGAAAATAAGTATCGTCAGCACCCAAGCAAATTCAAATTCACAATGACAACTCAAGACATGCCGATTGTCTTGGCTAAAGCCAACAATGATGTCATGAACAAGGTAACTGCTGATCAGATATTGCATATGCATGTGCAATTTTCTGATTTATTACATTTTTTAAGCGTAAAAGTGTATAGACAGTTGATGTGTGGATGTGAAGTATTTGTCTTATTTTTCCATTTCATGCTCCTATTTGATAGCAACAATATGTTGACGCCTGGAACAAAGACAAGACAAAGATCCATGTTATGCCAGATGCTATGGACATTGTACTAGCAAAACAAAACAAGACCAACTACAGTTTGGTAAGTATGACACAACATTAGCCCCTAATGGTATATAATGAATGTCCTTGATTAATAATTTATATATTATTTTCTACTTTGTGAATGTTCTTATAAAATAATTGTTTATTTGAATGTTTTCTAAGAATTCATACAAGCTTGCAAATGAGGAAGCTAAAAAGAAGGGCTATGACCTGCGGAGTGATGCCATCGCCATCAAAGCAGCCAAGGCTTCCAGGGATATTATCAGCGATGTAAGTATTTTGATTAAAAAGTCAACAAAACATTTCAAATCATAAAATTAAATCATGTCATAAACCACTCTTTCTTTTAAACAGTACAAGTACAAGACTGGTTACCGTAAGCAAGTTGGTCATCACATTGGAGCCTTAAGCATCCAGGATGATCCACTGCTCATGCTGGCCTTGAACTCAGCTAGAATTGCTAGTGATGCTCTCTACAAGAAGGACTTTAACAAATCCAAGACCAAGTTCCACCTCCCTGTGGACCTGCTGTCTCTTGAGCTGGCCAAGAAATGTCAGATCCAGGTCAATGATTTCAACTACAGAACCCACCTGCACAACTGGACCTGCCTGCCCGACTCCAATGACGTCGTCCAGGCCAGACAAGTCTATGATCTTCAGAGTGATGTAAGGTGCTACTTAGATATGCCATATTTAGGATTTTAAAAAGTGAGATCTATATTTTTCAAAAAACATCCAGCTTATACAGCACATAATGGCAATGTTTTTGCTATATTTGTTCTCAGGCAGTGTACAAAGCTGATCTTAAATGGCTCCAAGGACTCGGATGGGTTCCCATTGGTTCGATTGATGTTGAGAAGGTGAAAAAGGCTGGGGAAATCCTAAATGAAAAGAAGTACCGTCAGCACCCAAGCAACTTCAAGTTCACTTGCACAACTGAAGATATGCCACTGGTCTTGGCCAAAAACAATGCAGCCATCATGAACAAGGTAGCCTGATTTGTTCAGAATCATTACATTTATTCTTGTTTCCTTTGTAATGTGTATAGATACTTTGCATTTACGATTCTTTTTATTTTTCTCTATACTATAGAAAAGCTATGTGGAAGCTTGGGAAAAGGATAAGACCAAGATCCACATCATGCCAGATACAATGGAGATATTGCTTGCTAAACAGAATAAAGTTAACTACAGTGTGGTGAGTCATTCAGTTCAAGTCGTTGAACTGTTCATGAGAAGTTATATATTTTTTTCCCAAATTTTATTTTGTTATTTTCTTAATAATTTTGGGCATTTGAATTATATTATATTTATTGATATAAATATAATATAATATTTCTATTGATATAACATAATTTCTTTAACTACTGTTTTTATTTCCAGAAACAATATTCGCTTGCAAATGAGGAGGCCAAAAAGAAAGGCTATGACATCCGTGGTGATGCCATTTCTATTAAAGCAGCTAAAGCCTCTCGTGATATCATCAGTGATGTGAGTGCTTTTGTCCTTTCTTTATTCACAGTCATTTGTAGTTCATGGTCCAAAATGTTATCCTAGTCTTTTATTCACCCTTACTGCCCTTATTCATTCAACTGTAGTACAAGTACAAGACTGGTTATCGTAAGCAAGTTGGCCATCACATTGGAGCCCTCAGTGTCCAGGATGATCCTTTGCTCGTGCTGGCCTTGAACTCAGCTAGAATTGCTAGTGATGCTCTCTACAAGAAGGACTTCAACAAGTCCAAGACCAAGTTCAACCTCCCAGTGGACATGATAGCTTTTGAGTTGGCCAAGAAGAACCAGATCCAAGTCAATGATGCCAACTACAGAACCTACCTGCACAACTGGACCTGCCTGCCAGACTCCAATGACGTTGTCCAGGCCAGACAAGTCTATGATCTTCAGAGTGATGTACGTCTATTTAAAGTCCTCTTGACTTTTGTTATTTCCTGCTACAAAATGTCAAATTATTCACACACACACACACACACACACACATATATATATATATATATATATATATATGCATATTTTATATTTATTTATTTATTTATTTTTTGTCTGTGCAATTAGGCAGTGTACAAGGCTGATCTGAAATGGCTTCAAGGTTTAGGATGGGTTCCCATTGGTTCAGTTGACGTTGAGAAAGTGAAAAAGGCTGGGGAAATCCTGAATGAAAGGAAGTACCGTCAGCACCCAAGCAACTTTAAGTTCACCCTTACTACTGAAGACATGCCACTAGTTTTAGCTAAAAATAATGCTACTAATGCAAACAAGGTAAATCTTATCAGTAGGTTTCTGAACACAAGAACTCTTACAAATAGCTTCAAGTTTTAAATGTCTGACATATAATTTTATTCAACTCTTATAGAAACTGTACACTGAAGCCTGGGAAAAGGATAAAACTAAAATCCACATTATGCCTGACGCTATGGATGTTCTATTGGCAAAGCAAAACAACATAAATTACAGTGAGGTATGTACAGTGTATTTCTGAAATATTCACATTTTCATTTTTTTACGATAACTCTAAATCTGTCATTTTTTTCCCCAATTTTAGAAAAGGTATAAACTTGCCAATGAAGAATCTAAGAAGAAGGGCTATGATTTGCGCAGTGATGCTATTGCTATCAAAGCAGCTAAGGCATCCAGGAATATCATCAGTGACGTGAGTGACTTTTTTAAACATAGTTTGTGTCAAATGTACACATTATTATTCGCAATTACTTTCTAAAAACTTTTTATTCATTATTTTAAGTACAAGTACAAGGCTGGTTACCGTAAGCAAGTTGGTCATCACATTGGAGCCCTCAGCATCAAGGATGATCCTTTGCTCATGCTGGCTTTGAACTCAGCTAAGATTGCTAGTGATGCTCTCTACAAGAAGGACTTTAACAAATCCAAGACCAAGTTCCACCTCCCTGTGGACCTGCTGTCTCTTGAGCTGGCCAAGAAATGTCAGATCCAGGTCAATGATGCCAACTACAGAACCTACCTGCACAACTGGACCTGCCTGCCCGACTCCAATGATGTCGTCCAGGCCAGGAAGGTCTATGATCTCCGTAGCGATGTACGTTTGTCAAGCTAAAATGGCATTCAATTATTTTTATAGATACTTTTTAATCAAATATGAACTGTTTTGTTTTGCAAAGTAACATTTCCTATTCACCTCAGGCTGTGTACAAAGCAGACATGGAGTTTATGACTGGTGTAGGATGGGTCCCCATTGGCTCGCTTGATGTCTTGAAAGCAAAGAAAGCAGCTGAGATCCTCAGCGAGCGACTTTATAGACAGAAACCACAAACATTCAAATTTACACAAGACATGCAGTCCATGCCTTTGGTGCTTGCAAAGGCAAATGCTCAAACTATGGATCAGGTTAGTAGAATAAATGTCATATGATTGGAATCTGACTGAAATATGTCAACAATTCTTTGGAGAACAATTTAGTCAATATCAATTAACAATTAATACGTAAGGTTTACTATACATCAATTTGCATATATGACTCTTATTTTATTATTGATCTGTTTCAAGATGTTCTTATTGTCCTTAATAACAGCTGACATGGTATTGAAATTGTTGCGGACAACATGTTTTTATTTATTTATTTTTTTTCATTCTAGCGTCAGTACCATGCAGCATGGGAGGCTGACAAGATAAAGATCCATATCCCCCCTGATATCCCAGAGGTTGTGCTCTCAAAGGCTAATGCAATTACCAATAGTAGGGTAGGTATGACTTTTAAATTATTGTTTTTTCTTCATTATATTTTTTTTTTGTTTTAGTTGTTAAACTAAGCCTCTCAAACTCATGCATTCTGTTTGATTTACAAAATATTCCAATTTAACATTTCACTTCAAAACATAAAATGCTAAATAAAATTCTCCTTACAGAAACTATACAGACAAGCGGTTGAGGACATTTTCAGGAAAGGCTATGACATCAAATCCGATGCTGTCGCCATCAAAAGTGCTAAAAAATCCAGAGAAATTATTAGTGATGTGAGTATAAACTGTCTAGATGGTCACACTGATATTACAAGCTGATTGATACATTTCTCTCTTATTGCCCTGTCATGTAAATATAAATAGGAGGCATTTTTAATGCTGCAATCATTTCTCTTGTAGTACAAGTACAAGGCTGGTTACCGTAAGCAAGTCGGTCATCACATTGGAGCCCTCAGTGTCCATGATGATCCTTTGATCATGCTTGCCTTAAATTCAGCTAAGATTGCTAGTGATGCTCTCTACAAGAAGGACTTTAACAAATCCAAGACCAAGTTCCACCTCCCTGTGGACCTGCTGTCTCTTGAGCTGGCCAAGAAATGTCAGATCCAGGTCAATGATGCCAACTACAGAACCTACCTGCACAACTGGACCTGCCTGCCCGACTCCAATGACGTCGTCCAGGCCAGAAAAGTCTATGATCTTCAGAGCGATGTGAGTTTCTGTAAAATTTGTATTTGTAATTGTAAACAATAGATCTACACTACCACAATTGTCTGCTTTCTTGCTATTTATAATGTATTTTCTGCAATCAGGCTGTGTATAAGGCTGATATGGAGTGGATCAGAGGTACAGGATGGGTACCTATTGGCTCAATTGATGTAGAAAAGGTTAAAAAGGCCGGTGAGATTCTGAGTGAAAAGAAGTACCGACAGCATCCAAGCACTTTAAAGTATACTAGCAAGACAGATTCCATACCTTTTGCTCTTGCGCAAGCCAATGCCAAGATCATGGACAAGGTATTTTTTTCATATGTGTATATATATTTCATATTCTAAGTGTAAAGTTTAAAAAAATTAATTCACAGTTGTGGGTTGGGGTTGTGTAGTGCATAGGGTGCATGTGTCTAAATTTTTGTGTTTATTATAATTGCATTGCAGAGTGCATATGTTGATGCCTGGAATAAGGATAAAATCCATATCCATGTCATGCCAGACACCCCTGAGATTGTGCTTGGAAAACAGAACAAACTCAACACAAGCATCGTAAGTATAGAAACACTGTTTCGTAGAGACTTATAAATCATAAATTAATGCACAATAGTTAGTGTTTCAAATCCCGTTAAATCAGTAAGTGTTGATTCCCTATGTCCTTGCAGAAATATTACCGTCAAGACTATGAGAACAGCCTTAAGAAGGGCTACTTCCTGCCTAAGGATGCCGTCGCAGTGAAATCTGCCAAGGCTTCCAGAGACATCATTAGTGATGCAAGTATCATTGTGCATCTTATCTAACACATTAAACACACTCTGTTAAATGATAGTGCTCAGTTTCTTTTATGCATTAAAACCTTGCAGTACAAGTACAAAACCGGATACAGGAAGCAGCAAGGACACCACATTGGTGCCCTCAGCATCCATGATGATCCCTTAATCATGCTGGCCTTGAACTCAGGAAAGATTTCTAGTGATCTTCTGTACAAGAAGGACTTTAACAAATCCAAGACCAAGTTCAACCTCCCAGCGGATCTGCTGTCTCTTGAGCTGGCCAAGAAATGTCAGATCCAGGTCAATGATGCCAACTACAGAACCTACCTGCACAACTGGACCTGCCTGCCCGACTCCAATGACGTCGTCCAGGCCAGGAAGGTCTATGATCTGCGCAGTGATGTATGTATATGATTCGTTTCACACACTGTGCTGTTTACATTGGTTTGTTATATTACTAAATTAACATCTTTGTTGTAAACTTTCAAACTAGGCTGTATACAAAGCTGACCTTGAGTGGATCCGTGGGTGTGGCTGGATGACGCAAGGATCTGTTGATGTCATCAAAGCCAAGAATGCTCAGACGATCCTCAACGAGAAACTGTATCGCCAGCCTCCCAGTACTGTCAAGTTCACCAGTGCTGTGGACTTGCCGGTCATCGTCCTAGCCAAGCAAAATGCTGAAATCCTCAGTGATGTAAGATTATTGCCTTTCCTTTAGTAGGCTACTTCACTCATATTTTACAGTTGAAGACTGCTTAGAAATCGAAAATGAAGCATAAAAAAGAATAGCACAAACACTGTGTAAAATTATTATTAATCAAAACATTTAAATAGTGGAAGAATATAGTTGTAGTAGTTATGATAGTAATTACGATTATGCGTACAGTTAGTTGTAAAAGTAAATTCTTTCTAAATTAGTGTAATAGACTTGTGAATTGAATTGTGTCCTTTTTTATTTTTGTGTCAATGTGTGCCAAATAAAGCTCTTAACCTTTTTTTTCTTGAATTATTATTTTGTTCACAGAGAAAATACAGAGAAGCATGGGAAAAAGATAAGACATCTGTCCACATCATGCCTAATACACCTGCCATTGAGTTGTCCAGAGCCAATGCCATTGCTGTCAGCAATGTAAGCAAACTCACATGCAGAATCCCTAAAAGTATTGCTAAAAGTAACTTTATTTTATGAACTTAATATGCAATTAAACTATTGGGTAACACTTTCCACATTTTTGTCCTATTGCAGAAAATGTATACTAAAGACTGGGATGCTGGAAAGGCAAAGGGGTACCTGATCAAAGAGGATGCCATTTCTGTGCTCAAGGCTAAAGCCTCCAGAGACATAGCCAGTGACGTAAGAAAACGCAAAGTCATGTTTGTTTTGTCTGTTTTATAAATGTTGTAGTATTTTCTCTCTCTTATATTGTGAAAGGTTTTGAGTAGATATCTTTAATTTTGGGTAACGTTTCAACGCCCATGGTCTTCCTCAGAGTCAAAAGTGACTTCAGAGTCAAGAGTCTTTTAACTCTGAAGAAGACGCATGGGTGTCGAACTGTTAGTCAGTTTATTAATAAGATAATTTAAAACGTTCTGTGCTCCGTTTCTGCTCCTTGGTCTTAACTTAGACCTTGGGTTGCTTGATTTGATTCATGTGTCCTGTTCCGTGAGCACAAACTAGGGCTAGGCTGAAGCACAAGTGATCCCTTTCTAATCTTTAATTTTGGCTTTGAAATGTTCTCCTTTATTATTTAAGAGTAATGTAAATAAGAATACTTCAAATCTTTCAAATGCAGTACAAGTACAAGACTGGTTACCGTAAGCAAGTCGGCCATCACATTGGAGCCCTCAGTGTCCATGATGATCCTTTGATCATGCTTGCCTTGAACTCAGCTAAGATTGCTAGTGATGCTCTCTACAAGAAGGACTTTAACAAATCCAAGACCAAGTTCCACCTCCCTGTGGACCTGCTGTCTCTTGAGTTGGCCAAGAAATGTCAGATCCAGGTCAATGATGCCAACTACAGAACCTACCTGCACAACTGGACCTGCCTGCCTGACTCCAATGACGTTGTCCAGGCCAGAAAAGTCTATGATCTGCGTAGTGATGTAAGTTGAGCTTTGATTAAACACTTAAAATTGTTCCATTGAAATAAAATCTAGGAAATAGTGTCATACTTTCTTTCACTTGATTGTTTTTGTTGTTTAGGCTGTTTACAAGGCTGACTTGGAGTGGCTCAGGGGATGTGGATGGATTCCCCATGAGTCTGTTGAAGTTATCAAAGTGAGGAATGCCCAAAAGATTCTGGCTGACGTAAGTCCTTTAGCACTATATACTGTAGCTATTTCTACAAATGAGTTTATGCAACACAGAGGTGTGATTGATTTTTTTTTCTGATTCACAGAGAGGCTACCGTGTGAAGCTGGACGAACAGAAATATACAACACCCATTGAAAGAATTGACTTTGTGCGCTCCAAAAATGCAGCTGAAGTGCTCAATGAGGTAAGCAATATGACGTAATTTGCAATCATCAATTTATACAAAGGAAAACAACAATGATAAAATTTTAATTACAGTTAATTTTAAATTTACATTTCATTTTACATTTTCATTTAATGAAATGAGAAATTAAATTGCCATCATCAAACAATGTACTGTGTTTATACAAGTAGTTTCCATACATGTAAAACAAAAATAACTTTCAGTTTCAAAGCCATATCGTTAAAATGTTTCCTAATATTGACACGGTGATATTGGCCAGCAGCCACATCACCCTGTAGCCCCAGACTGATTGCCCACTGAAGCTAAGCAGGGTTGAGCCTGGTCAATACTTGGATGGGAAACCTCCTGGGAAAACCAGGTTGCTGCGGGAAGAGGTGTTAGTGAGGCCAGCAGGGCGTGCTATCCCTGTGGTCTCTGTGGGTCCAAATGCATCAGTATAGTGATGGGGACAATATTCTGTCAAATAGCACTGTCCTTCGGATGAGACGTTAAAGTAAACCGAGGTCCTGACGCTCTGTGGTCATTAAAAATCCCAGGATTTGGGAAAAAAAGAGTAGGGGTTTAACCCTGGCATCCTGGCCAAATCCATCCCCTGTCCATAATGGCCTCCTAATCATCCCCATACATACAAATTGGCTTCATCTATTGTCTCCTCTCCTCCAGTAAGCTGGTGTTTGGTGGGCGTTCTAGCGCAATATGGCTGCCGTCGCATCATCCAGGTGGATGCTGCACATTGGTGGTTTTTGAGGAGATTCCCCCCTTCTATGTAAAGCACTTTGAGTATTCAGAAAAGTGCTATATAAATGTAACAAATTATATATTTTTTTTTTAAAAAAAAATATTTTTTAACAGTGAATGAATGGAGTAAGAGATTTTTAGGGCACACTTCATGCTTGAACCTCTAATAAGCATTGGTTTTCCATGTAGTTACTCAAACAACAGAACTTTTTGCAGTATATATAGTTTGCAAAATTATGTTTTCTCCAAACATATGACTGTTCTCTAAGTGCCCTCTTTGTTTTGTCTTCTCAGGCTAAGTACCGTGAGGCCTGGCACCAGGACAAGACTAACTATACTTTGACAGACACCCCAGTTCTAGCTACAGCAAGGGAAGTGGCCAAAATGCATCACCCGGTAAAGCATTTTTTTTTTTATTTTTGAGATAAAACATTGTCTGTAAGAATTGTTGAATAAAAAAGTTTAATAGTAACAAAAATGACATTTTAAACATCACTTGTAGCATTTGTACACCAAAAACTGGGACAAGACCAAATCTACGTCATACTTCATGCCCGGAGATGCAGTTCCAATTAAACAATGCATCAACACCAGTAAAGTGCAGAGTGATGTAAGTAAATAAATAATCCTAATCCTAAACCAATTTCACCTTAATTTTATTTATGTATGCAAATAAATCTTCCTCCTTTTTTGCAGCACAAGTACAAGGCTGGTTATCGTAAGCAAATTGGTCATCACATTGGAGCCTTAAGCATCCAGGATGATCCTCTGCTCATGCTGGCCTTGAACTCAGCTAGAATTGCTAGTGATGCTCTCTACAAGAAGGACTTCAACAAGTCCAAGACCAAGTTTAACCTCCCAGTGGACATGATAGCTTTTGAGCATGCAAAGAAATGCCAGATCCAAGTCAATGATGACAACTACAGAACTCGCTTGCACCAGTGGACATGCTTGCCCGATCAAAACGATGTTATTCAGGCCCGTAAAGCGTATGATTTAGCCAGTGACGTAAGTATTGGATGAAGAGGTTTTTAAATCAAAATTATTTTTGTCGTTTATTGAAATACAGAATAAATTTACATGTATAATGTAATGTAATGTAATAATAATCTCCCACCAGAATGTCTACAAAGCAGATCTGGAATGGTTACGTGGTTGTGGATGGGTGGCTGCTGACTGTGTAGATCACGTCAAAGTCCGAAATGCCCAAAAGATTATGAATGAAGTAAGTTTGACCACACTTTTTTGTCTAACTTCTCTGTAATAATAAAACCTCCATTATCTTACAACAATGCCTGTTTCTTTTCCCCACACAGAGACTTTATAAGAAGGATGCTAAAGACAACTTTAGCAAATTTACTCACATTGTGGATCGCCCTGAGGTTGTCCTTGCAAAGGTTAATGCCTTCAACCTCAGCGATGTAAGTGTGTCTCAGATGTTGTCATTTTCATTTTCATTGGGGAATACTGATGTGAGGTTAACTTGTCGACTGGGTCGATCTTTTTGTTGTTACTCAGCTAAAGTACAAAGAATCATTTAACCTGGAGAAGGGTCACTACATTGGATCTGAAGATACACCACAGCTGGCTCACTCTAGAGATGTTGCAAAGATAATCAGTGAGGTAACAAAGTCCATTTCAAACATGTTTGTATTTGTTTATAGTATGTATATGTGATGAATTGCATTTAGGATGTTTTGTTGTTATTCTAGAAATTGTACAAAGTCAACTGGGATGAGACCAAAGCTACTGGCTACCAGCTGAACCATGAATATATGCCAGTACAAATAGCCAAGAGGGCCAGAGACATGATCAGTGATGTGAGTATCAAAAATGAATTAATATGAAATAAAATAGACCCTTTCCTTTTTGCCACATAACGTGGGTCAGTTACTGACAGTGCAGTGTTTATTTTTTTGTTTTATTTTTTTAATATTATAGCTACAGTATATTGTTTGCTTCAAACACTGTTAAATACTGGTTTAGAAGGGATGATTGTTGATTCTTTCTTGTATTGAAATGCTGCAGTATAAGTACCATGAAGCCCATGAGAAAGCCAAAGGCCACTACCTGGCTTCAACTCTGGTTGACTACCCTGAGGTGGTTCGCTCTGGCGATATGGAGAAGATGAAAAATATGGTGAGTTGTTTTTATTATTTCCATGCCTGAGATCACTGTACTTTGATATCCACTTGACTTATCTTATAGTTTAACTCCTCATCAACCAGACTTTTTTCAATCTGTCCATCAGAGAGACTACCACAAAGGCTACAATGAAACCAAAACGAAGCTCCACATTCCTGCTGATATGATCAGCCATGTGGTTGCCAAGAAATGCCAGGAAATCCTAAGTGATGTGCTATACCGTACATACCTGCACCAGTGGACGTGCCACCCTGATCAGAACGATGCCATCCGTGCACGCAAGGCCAATGAGATCTTGAGTGATGTAGGCTATGATTACTGTGATATTTTGAGTGTGTCAGACCTGTTCAATGGCTATATTTGACTAATTTCTCCCTGGCAGGTGTTCTACAAAGAAGACCTGAACTGGATGAAGGGTGTTGGCTGTTACGCCTGGGACACTCCCGAGATCGTACGTGCCAAGAAATCATATGAGCTACAGAGTGATGTGAGTAACATTTTCAACTAATCTTGTTGTTTACAATAAAGAAACATTATTGTGTTTCCACCTGTTTGAAGGTTAATTTCCCCAAAACAGATTAAATACAAAGCAGAAGGCAAGAAGGAATGGAACAACTACTCTATTGTGACAGACACCCCTGTATATGTGACTGCCATCCTGGGCCACACTTGGGCCAGTGAGGTTTGTACTCCCATTAACTGATAAGTCAGATCCTTGAGTATATCAAGAGCTCTATACTCTGGAGTTTAAATGGTAATACGCTGCATATTTTATGTTTCATCTTCAGTTGAACTACAGAGAGGCATATCATAAGGAGAAGCATATTTACACCACCATTCTGGACACCCAGGAATACGCAAGATGCTTCAACCTGAAGGAGATTTACAGTACCGTAAGCCTGCGAGAAAAGCTCTAAAATCCTGAGTTCCAGGTTTTATTTGTTATCCCAGTTCTTGAAATGTTCTTTGTGTATATTCAGAAAGCATATTCTGCTGCTTGGGACAAGATCAAGGCCAAGAGCTACAACATCCCTCACGATTCACATGCCTTAGCCCATGCCAAACAACAGAAGGTCATCCTGAGCAATGTGAGTCCTTTCTCCAGTCCCTTCTCCAGTGCTTACTTATGCCTCCACATAGAGGGAACTGCCTGAGTGTCAAAAACATACTGGCCGTTAAACCTTCCTTGGTTTCTGTAGGTTAAATACAAGGAAGATTATGAGAAGTTCAAGACCCTGTACAGTCTGCCTAAGTGTCTTGAGGACGACCCCGCCACTGCAAGATGTATCAAAGCTGGAAAACTGGTTCTGGATGTAAGTAAAGCATCAGCTTCAGAGGTTCAGCTTTGTAACTTACTAAATGTACAAACAATTAAAAGCTCTTTGTAACACCTTTTTCATTAGCGCCTGTACAAAGACAAATATGAGAAGACCAAGGCTAAAATCAATATACCTCCCGACATGCTTGACATTATATCAGCGCGCAGTACTCAGAAGACAGTTAGTGGGGTTGACTACCGTAAATACCTGCATCAGTGGATCTGCCTGCCTGACATGCAGGTGTATGTACATGCTCGCAAGGTCAACGAGCAACTGAGCGATGTGAGTTATCCATACATTCAAACATGTTTGATATTTTTGTGTATTGTCAAATGCAAATGGCAAACACGTTAGGTTCCACTACCTGAGATTGTTTTGAGGTCTTTTTGTTGCTATAACCCTGTATTATTGCATCTAATTTAGATCTTCTACAAAGATGACCTCAACTGGTTAAGGGGTATTGGCTGCTATGCTTGGGACACTCCTGAGATTATTCGTTGCAAGCAATCTATGAACCTGCAGAGTGACGTAAGTATAGCCTCATTTCATTTTCTTCCATGCTCCTCCTACACCATAATCATCTCACATCTGATCTTCTTGTCCTGTGTGATATTCTCTTTCAGAATCAGTACAGAGCTAAGGGAATCGAGCATTTTAAGCAGTACACTGTGGTCATGGACACCCCTGTCTATGAAACATGCAAGCTGAGCGCTAAGAACTTGAGCGAGGTAACACCTCAAAAACATGTCAGAATGCCTTTATTGCATTTTGATTGAAGCAGAATCTTTTAACTCATATCCTTCATGTCTGCAGCTCAACTACCGTCATGACTATGTCACAAATGTCATGGGTAAAAACACTGCTCCTGCTGTGACTGTCGATACTGAAAGGGCCCGTCAAGCCAACTACATCCAGAGCGAAGTATGACGTTTCTTAGCAGTTCCTAAGGATAAGTACTTGTCTCTCCATTGATGAATGTTTAAATCACATAATTTTTTTCTTTTTAGAACTTCTACAAAGAGGCCAATAAGGTCTCAATGCCTACCGGATACACTCTGCCTTATGACACTCCACTCAACAAACAGGCCAAAGCCAACAGCATCATCACCAGTAATGTACGAGAACACCTCAGTTTTATATCTCAAAAAAAGAAAGAGTCGAATGTTAGGATTGCATCTCATCTGATGTTACAATCTCTGTAGGTGAAGTACAGGGAAGCTTTTGATCTGATGAAAGCCAGGAGCTACAAACTAGATCCTGAAGGTGTCAACTTTCTCACCATCAGGAAGGCCAACAAGGTCACCAACCAAGTAAGTACAATGATCAAGTAGAGCGTTTCACTTTAGAATTTTTAAATTTATCATGAATAAGAATATTAACAAGGTTGTATTTTGTCACAGCGGCTGTATCGTGAGAAATATGAGAAGGAAAAGGACAAGATCCACTCTGAGTATGACACACCTGAGATCAGACAGGTTAAGGCCACTCAGCAAGCCATCAGTGATGTAAGTATGTCTTTATTGTGAAATATAAATTCATACTTTGCCGCCAAAATTATCAGATGCTCTATTGATGGTTTATTTTCCCCTACAGGTGTGCTATAAGGAAAAGTACTACAACAGCAGAGGAACTCTTCTGCCAATGCCCATCACCCCACAGCTGTTGCACTGCTTCAATGTCAATGAGCTCAACAGCGATGTAGGTGTCCCCCATACATTTACTGTGACACATTGCATACTGGAAACGTTGCATTTGCCCTCTTGACATTTTCAGGTTTAATAACTGTTCTTATATCTCCTGCAGCTGAAATATAAAGAGGATCTGCAATGGCTGAGAGGTATTGGCTGTTTTATGGTGGACTCCCCCGAGATGACCCGAATCCGTGAGATCACCAAGTTTAGAGTAAATATTCATTCACTTATTATCATGCATGCCACATTTCATTCATAAAGTTTTATTCTATTGATATTTGGTACTATACAGGTTTCTTTTATCTATTTGCTAGAAATCATATGATGTTGATGCTAAGAAGAACTTTTCCAACTTCAGTGTGGTCCTGGACACACCAGAGTACAAGCGTGTGTCTGAACTCAAGACCCACATGAGTGATGTAAGTGATTTTGTTGCATCCCCAGGCTTTATTTCTCAGTTATAGACTCCATTATTCCTGTTAGTCTAGCTTATCCACATCCTTCACTGTCTCTTTGTCTGTTTTTATCCTCAGATGGTGTATCGAGCTGATGGCAATAAGGAAAAGACAAAATGCACCACCACTGTGGATGGCCTTGACATTACGAGAGCCAAGTGGGCACAGTCTCTCACCAACAAGGTAAATCACTTTTTGCCCAAACCCTAATTAAACATTAATAATGACTTGTTATAATATGTCAAATTAAAAGATCATACTAAATGTTCAAAATTAAATGGGTCAGGTTTTACAAATGACCCTCGCTGATGTAATTGGCAAAAGTGATTTCCAATCAAAGACATGCAGTTTACTGAAGAAAGCATCTGTCACAAGCTTCAGATTTTGATTCTGTTCATTTGGAAGATTTTAATATTTTGAGCTTCAATTTGTCATGCGTCTCCTGGCAACAAGCACATGTGAGTTTGTTAATTTCAGATGGACTTCTGGTTGTTTGTGATAGTGTGATCCTCAGTCATTTAGTGTAAAGCCCAGTTTTTCTCTGTAACCATTTACAAAGTCGACAAGTGTATGATGACTAGTGTTTTTAAATCAATTTACCGGAAAAAAATGCCTATACAGATTTTCTAATATACTGGTGTCTCTTCACAGTACCAGTATGTTGATCTGGCATCTAAGGAGAGGGCCTTCTTCACCCCTGAATCACATACTCCCATCATGGATCATGCCCGTTCCATGAAAGTGGCGTACAGTGAGGTAATTTTTTTTAACACCAAGATCCTTTTTAGCAATGTATAACGTGTGTAATGTATGCAGAAAAAATCCTGTAATTCATCTTTTGTGTCATATTTAGAAAAAGTACAAGGAACAGTATGAGAAGATGAAGCACAAGTATACTCCCATTCATGACACACCAATCCTGGTTCGTTCTAAGAAGGCCTACCTCAATGCCAGTGATGTAAGTCAACCAGATGCTTTATTTCTTCCTTTACTGGCCTGTTCAATATCAATTATAGAGATGCTCTAACAATCTATATCATTTCTCTCCAGTTGCGCTACAAGGAGACCTTTGAGCTTGCTAAGGGACACTACCACGCTGACAAAGACGCACTGGATATTCTCTGTGCCAAGAGGGTCAGAGATGACATCAGTGAGGTTAGTAAACTAAGAGACTTTTTGTTTGCTTTGAACATGTAAAATGTGATTTAGTGAGGAATCCTGTCACTCACACTCTCCTTTTCTCAGGTCAAATACAGGGAGAAGTACATCAGCACATTGGGCACCTGGAAGTCCATCCCTGACCGCCCTGAGTTCTTCCACAGCAGGATTGTGAGGGACTGTATCAGTGATGTGAGTATAACTAAACTAAACTTTATCTTCTTATTCTTTTATTTGTCAGCTCACAGTGTCATTAACAGAAGCTCATAGTGCTGTTTAACCATCGTCACATGTTCTTCTCCACTTTAGGTCAAGTACAAAGAAGATCTGGACTGGCTCAAGGGCATCGGCTGCTACGTGTGGGACACACCTGAGATGGTGCAGGCTGAACACAACAAGACCCTCTACAGTGAAGTAAAGAGCAACCACGATTTTACTAATTTTTACTATAGATGCATTAATGAATACAGTTATGGACCCATTTCGCATCAGCATCATTAAAAAAAATGCATCAGATTTCATATTTCCCATATTTTCATATTTCCCTTTTTTTTCGGGGTGGGTATAGAAAACATGATGTACTTAGTGAAAGTAAAATGAATATTCAGTACTATGAGATAAAAAAGCTGCCTCATACTCTCTTCTCTCTCTCTTTTTTTTTTTTGACAGAGACTATACAAAGCGTCATTCGAGAAGAACAGAGCCAACTTCAAATACACATGTGACACGCCATTCTTTGAGGCTGCCAAGAACGCTTCCCTTTTGATTAATGATGTAAGTCAATAGAAGCATGATTTCATATCATAATACTGTGTTATATTAAATGCTAAATACAATGTGAGTAATGAAGCAAGCTAGCAAAGAATGCTGTTAAAATACAACAAAAGCAATTTCATACATAACCTGTGTTTCTTCCACTGCCTCTATAATGGTTACATCTCTAAAGGTAAACTATCGCAACATGCTTATACCACCTCAAATTGTTTGTTTCCTTTATTTTTCATGAAAATTATACATATATATATATATATTCCCATATCTTTACTAAAATTTCACTTTGAATTTACCTGTCATGACACATTTTCGCCTCTTGAATGAATGTTCATCCTCACTGCACTCAAGGCAGTTGTCTTTAACTCCTTTTTTGAAATCCTGAGCAGAGGTCCTACCGTGCAAGCTATGAGAAGTCTAAGGATAAGTACACCATAGTTGTAGATGACCCTAGAAACATCTTGGCTAAGGAGGCCAGCAAGCTGAGTCAGGTAAAGCTACCAGCTCCAGCCGCCCCCTGCGGGTCCATCGCCTGCTACAGGGGCCCGAGCATGAGGTCGTCTCCGATCCAATGGATGGCTCTGTCGCATGGCTACAACATTCCTTGATTGTGTCTCTTTCTCTCCCCTGATTTAGGTGTCTGCTAGTTTGCCATTCAAAAAACCCAAATGGGAATTTTTGAGTGTGCACAGCTAGGTCCATATCTGTGTGCTCCAGATAGGGCTACATCTAAACAGTTTGATAGGTTATGAGTTAGGAATAGGGTTAAGTTTACTCTTGTGAAATTGCGTATTTGGAGTACACAGTTTGGTACTGAGCTTCTCTTTCTGGACTTCAGGAGCTACTCTCTGTCTCTGTCTTCAATTGTGGCATGATTTGTGCATCTGTGTTTGTGTGTTTCCTCAATGGACAGGGAAAATATAAATGCAAGGCCAAGGAGTTACTCAAGAGTGGCTGCAATGAGCTGCTCCGTCCTGATATTCTTGTTGCCATGTACAACTCTGGCATGTGGAGTAAGGTAACCATCTGCCCACTGGTAGAGTTTTCCAAGCCCCCTAGAAATCTCATCTCTTCATTAATCCACCACTAACGTCACCTTTAGTGGTAATATCCAGCCTTTAACTATTACTACTTTGGTTTTTCCACCATACCCTGCTTTTAAAACAAACCCACTGATCACCTTTCATAACTTTCTTAGGAGAAAAGGTGTGTTGCAGTCATACAGTAGTTAGCTATGTAATGGAAGTAGACTTTAACTGAAAGTAAACAATGTTAGAATATGGATGTTTTGTATAAATGTCAGGTCGTCACAATTTTTCAGAGCAATTTGTCATACATTTTAAATAGCAAAAACCTCCCCTACTTTAGGGTGCCATGGTGGTGTTTTCCTTTAGTTTCTTTAAATCAGTTTGTTATTTTGCAATGAACAAAGAATCAATGATTTTTTTGTTTTAAATAAAACAAAATAAATAGCTTTGCTTTAAATAATAAAATACAATTAGTTCAAAATGTCACAAAAAATTATAAACAGAAGCACTAATAAAAAGAAAATTAGAGACAAACATTTAGAGACAGAATGCCACGTTCAAAGGTTTGCAGAAGAGTGTGAGCATAAAGGGTAAAGACAGAAGTTGTAACTTGTCAATGTTTTTCTGTATGCTGTTGTCTGAAGCTGCTTTCCACCTCCCTCCATTTTGCTTGACAGCACATTGCATGTCCTCTATTGCATGTATGTATGTGTGCGTCTTTATGGACTGTTAAACATAAGTAATTATTTGCTCCGTTGAATAGATTGAATAAACCTTCCCTTTTAATGCATGAAATTGAGTTGTCATATAACTTACATGTATTTTAACTTAATTCTGTCATTATTAAACCTTCTCTTTGAATGCATGACAGTTGTTATAGAAATTAAATATCCTTATAGTGATCCTTATAACAGTAAATATAATTCTGTAAAAATTCCATTTATGTGAGGTCACCGTTATTTTCGTAATAGCTTTATATAAGATATGCTTCATTTGAATGGAAAAGTGCTGTCTCTGATTATCGTTTCTTATCCATTACTTCCTGTAGTGGAAGTACAAAGAGCAGTATGAACGTGCCAAGTCGAAATTCACCTCAGTGCTGGAAACACCTGATTACCAAGTTGCCAAGCGCAGCAAGCAAATCAGCGATGTTAGTATCATCACCATTTGCCTTCCACCTTCATGTGAAAAGCATTTATACATGTATACAGTTGACATTCATAATGTTCAGTTTATAATCCAGTCATTGTATGGGAATACATTATATTTTGGCATCTCTGTTCACTTTAGATCATCTATAGGATGGAATACAACAAGACCAAAGCGAGAGGTTACACTCTTGGACATGACACTCCTGCAAGCCAGCACATGAAGAAGGTCAAGGAGATCACCAGCAACGTAGGTTTACCCTTCTGAACATTTGCAAAAAGGAACCAAATTCAAGACTATTCATGTCAGTGTGTTTCATTTTAAACTTCTGTTTTTTATAGCTGAAATACAAGGAAGTGTATGAAAGAAACAAGGCTCACATCAACATGGCACCTGATGCTCACGAAATCCGTGCCGCCAAGGAGGCCTACAAGAACATAAGCAATGTGAGTTTGCATTGATCTACACTGAGCATCTATGGAGTTGAATCACAAGTCAGCATCTCATTATTTATGTTTCTCTAATTTGTAGCTCGACTACAAGAAGAAGTATGAGGCCACCAAGAACAAGTGGATCTGGACTGTGGACAGACCTGATTTCATCCATGCCGCTAAGAACAGTTTCCAGCAGAGTGATGTTCGTACCACTCCATTTTTAACCATGGTTTCAGTTTTAGAGAGAATCATTACAGATTAATGAACAGATTTTTTTTTGTAATCCACAGATTGAGTACAAGTACGATAAGGAAATGCTGAAGGGCTGCGTAATGTCTATCGCTGATGATAAATACACTATTTTGGCAAAGAAGAACAGTGAAATCGCTAGTGATGTGAGTGCCATTTTCCATATAGCACATTTGAAAATCAACATGGCAGTTAAACTAACAAAAAACGTTACTGTTCTTCAGGTGAAATATAAGGAGAAGTATGAGAAGGCCAAGGGTCATTATGTGGCTGTCCATGACACACCTCAAATCCTTCATGCTAAATCAGTGGCCAAACTTGTGTCTGAGGTATTGCACCAATATAATATTTTGCAACAATTGCAACAATACAATATCATTTCATTTATCATACATAAATTTATGTTTTACAAATCTTTCTGCAGTCCAAATACAAGGAGGCCAGCAAAAAGGATCATCAGTCTGGTGGCTTCACTACACTTGCTGAAACTCGTGACACTGCCCACAGCAAAGAGGTTGCCAAAATGACAAGTGCTGTAAGTTGAAATACTCAGTGTTCACCCCATTATTATGAGAAACCTCAATTGCAGGAAATTATTCTGTATTGTGATCACCAATCATAATCTTTCCACAGAAATTGTACAAGGAAAAGTTTGAGAAGGAGAAAGGAAAGTCTAATTACAATCAAATGATTGCTCCCCCCGATGTTCAACATGCCATGGAAGTGGCCAAAAACCAAAGCAATGTAAGGAACTAACATGTATCTGCTTCAACTAATAGCCTCAGACAGAGATCATTTTAAATCTCTCGTCTCTCCTTGTGTAGATCGCCTATAAGCAGGAAGCTAAAGCCAAGTTGACATACACCTCGGTTGCTGACCGCCCAGACATCAGGAAAGCCACTCAAGCTGCTAAGCTTGTCAGTGAGGTGAGGGTCACTTAAAAGGACAGTTCACCCAAAAAATTGTATTCTATTGTCAATTACACACCCTTATATTGTTCCAAACCCATAAGACTTTCAAACATGGTCAGTGGCAGCTTAACCATGCTTTATTGACACCCGAGAGTAAATCTTATTAGTTTACATCAAGCAGCACATTAATCTTTATTTTTGGGGTGTAAACCTCTGTACTAGTGAAGTCTTGACAAAACAGTATGTGTTGTTGTTATAATTGTAAGTAGTAAAGGTTGCAAAATCTGTCCTTGTAGATTGGATACCGTGATAAAGCTCGCCAGGAGGCCAGCCGTGGTGGAACGCTGCTCGGCCGTCCTGATATTGCCCTGGCCACTGAGGTGTCCAAACTGACCAGTCAGGTACAGTAATACCGTTAGCAACTCCACAATAGACATGATGTGGTCCATAGACTTTCATTGTATTCATCCGCAAGGAATACAGGGGTTTAGATTGAAGCCACTGGATATGTATTTGACACGGTTTTCCTTACACCTTCACCATTATGGCAGCTGCATAATACTCAAAGTTTGCCGTAGTGGTAGATTCATTGTAATGTATTAGTAGAATGCCTCTGCAGAGCTTCTCATGCCTATCATTATTAATACCGTCATTGTCTATGCGAGCCCTTAGTGTCTCTTGTAATCTGTTTCACCTCATCTGCTTACCTATCTGCCCTGTATTTATTCATGTCTATCCATCTGACTTTGTAATCCACCCATCTGTTTTCCATTCATTCATTTTCTCTGTTTTGTCCCATCTCATTGATGTTACCCTGCCATTTCACTGCACTTTTTTTAGGTAGAGGAAAAGACATCCCTCCATGGTGCTGCTTCCTTTGACACTCCTCAGATGCGGCACATTAAGAAAATGAGTGCCCTGACTAGTGATGTAAGAAGGGCCCCTGGCCCCTGGGAGTGACATTTGCACTTCTCTGTCTATGTAGTGTCTATGTTCTCTTTCCCTCGGACTGACCTAGTCATTGTACTCCAGTGGCACTCAATTTTATAAGATTTTTGGATCCTGCAGACATTGAAATTTTCTTGTTGGTTTTCAATGTTTTTGCCCACTCAATTTTACATTCCCAGCCATTTCGTTTTTTTTTTTTTTTTTCATCTTTTTGTTGCTGATTTTGTCTCTTTTTGTGTTTGTCATGCAAGCTTTTGCCTTGTTGCCAGGTTTAGGCTTAAAGACCGGCACTCTATCATATTTTTTTTTTGTCATCTGTTTCATTTCCCCCCGTTTCAGACCATTTTTCATATTTGTCTAGCATGCAAAATGTTTTTGGACATATGAATGACTTGTATCTCTTGTTCAAATCGTCAAAACTGGTGTCCAGTTTGCTGTTGCATTCTTTAACATGCTGTTGTATCGAGGAGTGTGCAGAGCAACACTATTATTCGCCGGCTATATGATTTACAGAATTAAATAAATACTAATGGCACTGCTACCTTTTTAGAAACCAGAAACACACTTAATGATTTACTGTTAATATCAATTATTCAGTCTACACACTCCTCTCTTTGCTTGATGTCACAAATTTGATTTCTCCACAGATCTGGAGATTTTCTCTATACCACCATCCCTCCAGTTAAAGCTGAAGTGTGTAATTTTTTCTTTAATTAGGGTTAGGTCACCCAAAAATGTTTAATTCATAATTTACTCGCTATCATTTTGTTCCAAATCCATTAGACTTTTGTTCATCTTTGAGAACAAATGAAGATATTTTAATATTTTTAAGATTTCTGTCCCTTCTTTGAACCTCCATTCACCCAAATATTTGATGCTTTAAAAAGTTAATAAAGACATGGTTTACGTAATCCATATAAATCGAAGAGTGAATAAATCAAAGTCTTCTGAAGAGGTTTGGGTGAATGGATTTTTTTTAGTGAAGGGACAGAAATCCCTCAGATCTGAATATAAATATCTTAACTTGTGTTATATTTTTAGGAGAACTAACCCATTAAAGACAACCACAAAAACATTTGGGAACAATCAAAACATCGACAGATACACTAAAATTGGCTTAACCAACAGCTTGAGTTTGGGGTGGGACTGTTTGTTTTACCAATAGCACTTCAACAGATGAAGTGTTCGGAAACCTGTTTGAGCACAGTCACTTCTTTAGCAATCGAGTGTGAGTTGGGTTCTGAATGTAAAAATCTCATTCAAGTTACAGTAACAATAACTTTTAAACCTTTAAAGACAGATCTACTGTGAGCAACAAGGTTAACCAATGATATGTGCTTTTGTTGAAGCCATCATATTTTAAAAAATAATTATGTATAACTGTGTAATTTATGTTAAATATAATTCTGGAAAGAAATCTCCACCAATCAGATAATCAAAGCACATTCACTAAAAGAACTCTTTAGCGCTCATTCACTCCTCTGAAGCACTGTAAATGACATAACCGAGTCAGTCTTGGCCCTGTAGCACCCCGTAGGTTCAGTGATGCTAGTGGCACAGAAATCACACACTTCAGCTTTATGTGCACACAAACAAGTATATGTTGGATGTGATGCTTTTGAATGCTCTGAACTTTGTGTTGGTCGTCCCATTTGGGGCTAGTACAATGTGAACTTGTCTGAATTGTACTGTATTAGACCCAACTGAAACCTTGTTGTAATGAGATTCTTTTCAGTTTCCCTTTCTTTCCACTGATGATTGCATGAAACGATTCATGTCTCTGTGCTTTTGCAAGTGTTTTGGCTCATATGACAGAAAATACATCACTAACAGCAACTAATATTGTTACTCTTCTCTCTGAAAAGGTGAAGTACAAGGAGAAGTTTGACAAGGAGATTAAAGGAAAGAGACCACAGTATGACTTGAAGAACAGCAAGATTTATCAGACTTTGAAGGATGCCAATGAACTTGCAAGCGAGGTGCTTTAAACTCTCAAACCTGCTTATGTCACATTGAGAGTGTTTCTTATCATGACGTGTTTTTGCCTGGATGTTTCTTACAGGTGAAGTACAAGGGTGACCTGAAGAAGATTCACAAACCTGTCACTGACATGGCTGAGTCTTTGTCAATGCAGCACAACCTGAGCACTAGCAAACTGTCCAGTGATGTAAGAGTTTTATTGATGGCTTCATTTCCCTCCCATCACACACTGCAACACTATAACTGTGAAATATCACATCTTCATGTAATTTCACATGATCATCTATCATCCTCAGAGAAAGCTATCATTTAATATATTTACTCATTCCAGGCTATCATTTGGTAGTGACCCTCATCATCCAATTTTAAACATACTAGCACTAGCTCTATTTTTGCTTTCACTTGACCCTATTCTATTTTTTTTTATTCTTATTATTTTTTTATTAACATGCCTAGTGCTATTCTAAAAGCACTCTAACATCTCATTTTCCATTTTTTTTAATACCAATCCCTGATACATATTTTTAACCCACTTCCCTGGATGCCCTTTTATTCATTTTTTTTTCATCTACCTTTTTTTAATTTTCATTGGGATGTGTGCATATAAACTAAAAAAGAACTTACTATACCTGAATGTTTACTTGACTGCTTTTATCTCTATAAACACGTACACTAATGTTATATCTAAAATATAAAACTATCTATCTATCTAAAACTGATTTTGTTTTAATGTTGTTATTTATAACCTTAAATGAAGTCTAAGAGGGTTTTGGGGAAGGTTTTTTTTTGGCTCCAAAGTATGATTATTAGAATATGTGGTAACACTTTACAATAAGGTCCCATTTGTTAACATTAGTTATTGTATGAACTAACATGAACTAACAATGAGCAGTACATTTATTACAGTATTTATTAATCTTTGTTAATGTTAGTTAATACAAATACAGTCAATCATCATTTGTTCATGTTAGTTCACATTAACTAAAATGAACAAATACAACTTTTCATTTTAATAATGTATTAGTAAATGTTGTAATTAACTTGAACTAAGGTTATTAAATTCTTTGTAAGTACAGTTCATTATTAGATCATGTTAACTAAAGTGAACTAATGAAACCTTATTGTAAAGTGTTACCAAACATAACATGTTATTATGTTATGTGTTCAGCCATCAGTCTTTTCTTCTTCTTCTTCTTGTTTTTTTTTTTTTTTTTTTTTTTTGGTCCCCACTTTCTTTTTCATTTTTGGCCAGTTTCGGCCTTTTCAATATGGGAGAGATGAAACACTGGATTTCCATTTTGTTTTATTGAGCTGCTTTATTGGGCGTTCCTCTTTAGTACCAGTACAAGAAGAAGTTTGAGGAAAGTAGGGGTCACTACCTTATGATAGCTGACACACCTGAGCAGCTTCACCACAAAGAGGCCTCAGAGCTGCAAAGTCACGTAAGTCATACAGTTGTGAAGCTTTCTGCAGCTGACGTCACCTGCTTCTCTGTGTGTGATGCTTCACATGTTGGACCTGTTAATTTCATTTCAGCTAACTTGTCAGTCTTTTGCAGCTAAATTAGATTTATTTATCATTTACATTTTATTTGTTTTGGTTAATTTGTGCTATAAAACCGCTTTATAAGGACTTGTCTGTCTGTTATGTAAGAAAAAAAAGGTTGTAAAAGTGAGTCACTCAATCATTAAAGTCTGAGACATTTTATATTGCGAAAACATCATAAACATCCATTGTATTTTTAATGAATTTTCCACACTGTTGAGCCTATGGTAAACTCTCTTTCAGGAGTCTCAGTGCTTAGGAACATAAAATGGCAGATTAATTGATATCCAGTATAAAAAATTACATAAAAACATAATAGTCTTGACTCTTCAAAAAGATTCAGTTTGGAGACAAATCTGTGGTCTTTGCTTGCCAATCATTATTTAGTAAACCATTAAATTAATCAGTTCAGCTTTTTTCTATTTAAATGTTTTTCATCTTTGGGATTTGTCTGACTACAGGTGAAGTATAAGGAGAAATATGAGAAAGAAAGAGGCAAAGCCATGCTGGACTTCGAGACTCCTACTTACGTGACTGCTAAGGAGGCTCAACATATGCAGAGTCAGGTAAAAATTGATGCCAAAGCTCGGCGTATAGCCTATAGCTCGGCGTATAGCCTACTTTGTAATGCAGTGTGAATGACTATAATACTAAGTAAGATTCAAACAGTGTGCTTTTATTTGGATACAAATATTGGAATGATATTAAGTAATTGGGAGGCCAGTTTCCAACCAGGACCCATGGATTAATGGTAGGCATTTATGTATGTTAGATGCTTATGGCTGTTTTGATAGTGTCACTGTGCAACACACTGACTGGAGAAAATGTTCTCTTACGAGAGGTTCTCTCGTATTGCGTAAGCTAGCTTACGCAACTGGAAAGATTCATCTTTTCTGAGAAGTTGAAGCCAAAAAATTATCCTTATATAATTTGTATCCATTGTCAACCCAGTTCAACTGCAGCAGAGCGGGCTAGCTAGCAGCTCATATGTTCGCTCACAGAGAAATGCTACAGCCTATGGGAGAACTCGGCTGAACTCGCGACCAATGAGAGGCTGACAAGCTCTCATTGCGTCAAAGCCCGCCAAAATGGGCATGGCTCGAGTGTATAAATTCGCCAGTCTCCCGCTGTACTATGCTTATCACCACTCCAGCGACATTACCCGTATATGCTGATCTGAGAAGGAAGGAGAAGACTCCGTCTACATGGTAAATTCCGGCGAGTGTCTTCGCCGCCTTTAGCTATCCGGAAGGCGGCGGAGATTGTATTTCTGGCGTCTAGATGCGGTATTTCCAACGTTTAGATGAGAAGAAGCAGTGTCCGTTTAGATGGTATTTCCAGCGAGCGTCTTCGCCACCTTCAGCTGTCCTGAAGGCAGCTAGCGCCATCCGACAATGTAACCTTGTTCCTCACTACAGTTGCCCGCCCCCCGTGGGCCTCGTCCAAAAATGGCGCTGAAGCCCGATCAACCTGAGTCTGCCTACCACAGAAAACGACGGCTAAAGCTCTAAGTCAGTCCACGCTCATCTGGCTACTGCAGCAGTATTCACCGCCACAAACAAGCCGGTCTCTATTCCCGCTTGTGAGCGCCAAAACGCCGTTTCTCGGCGATTAAGGAGGAATATCAAGAGAGTTTAAAAGCCTCTTGTGTATAAAATGAGCCCACTGTCGTGTGTTCATCCATACACACAATCACCACATGTCCTATGTCTTTCTCAGAGCCAACCCCCATAAAGCGGTCACAGCCCGCTCTAGTGTCAGAGTGCATAAGCGCGCCCACGAGTCTGTATGCGCGTCCCCCCTTCTGCCCGCTCTGGCCATAAACTCCTTCTTTGAGTATCCCGTTGCCACAAACACTCTAAGCGCGGCGCGCCCACATACTATGTTCAGGCCGCTACGTGCAGCAATCAGGGCGATATGGCCATTCACCCGCTAGCGTCAAACGCTTCAAAGCGTGGGAAGCTATTCCGGGAATCTCCCCGTGGGTGTTAAGCACAATAAAGTACGGCTATGAGCGAGTCGGGGTTTTACGGGCGTTTTCTTCTTGTTCCCAAGAAAGACGGCGGCCTCAGACCGATTTTAGATCTAAGAATTTTGATCAAAGCGCTCATGAGGAGACCGTTCAAAATGCTTACGGTCAAGAAACTCCTCGCGCATATGCGCCGGGGAGGACTGATTCGCCTCTCTAGTCCTGAAAGACGCCTACTTTCAGATCCAGATAAATCCTCGTCACAGGCCATTCTACGTTTCGCCTTCGACGGCCAGATTTATCAATACACCGTCCTCCCTTTCGGCCTATCCTTAGTCAGAGGCTACGAATTTTGAATTATCTGGACGACTGGCTGATTTTGGCACAATCACAGGTGGAGCTCTCTTCGGACAGTTCTTCTCCACCATCTGAACACTCTGGGCTTCTATGTCAACTAGACAAAGAGCTCACTGCAGCCCAGTCAGACGATTTCCTTCCTGGGAATAGATCTAGACTCAATGGTTATGACGGCTCGCTTAGCTACACAGCGCGCGCCGCATCCTTTCAGATGAACGCCCTCACGCCTTTGAAAACTTTCAGAAGGGGTATATGGCCTCAGCCTCCGCAGTGTTCCAGCTAGATTTAAAGCGCATTGCGCCCGCTTCAGCTCTGGTTGAAGTGTGTCTCACCGTGCGTGGACCACGGGCCGCCAGCTGATCAAAATAACACAGCCCTGTATCTCAGCTCTCTAGCCATTGACAGTTTCAGCGGGGCCGAAAAGTCATCTCGACAGACGCTTCCAACACGGGTTGGGGGCGGGCGCGGTCTACGAGGGCTCACCGGCCTTTGGCCCCTGGTCAGCTCAAGAGAGCCTCCTCCACATAAACTGTCTGGAGATGTTAGCGGTCGAGAACGCGCTCGCGTTTTTCCTCCCGTGCATTCAGAGTCACCGTATTGTTCCGCTCGGACAACACGGTGTGGTTTCCTATCTAAACCGTCAGGGCGGTGTCAGATCCAGGAATCTCTTCTTGCTGACGCAACGCATTTTAGTTTGGTCCCAGAGCTACCTGCTCTCGCTAAGAGCGTCGCATGTGCCGGGCCATCTGGACGACGGCCCAAACAAACTGTCCAGGAACCTCATCCTCTCGGGGGAATGGTCCCTGCACGCTCAAACATCCCAGAAGCTGTGGCGAATGGATAATATCTGCAGAGCAGAGGTAAATCTCTCGCATCGGAAAAGAACGCTCACTGCCCAATATTTTTCTCAAAGAGCGAGGACGCGCTAGCCCAGGACTGGCCCAGCCGCCCGCTTTATGCATTCCCTCCGGTCTCTCTATTACCACTGGTAATTCACACACCACTCAGTGCTCCTCATAGCCCCGCGTCGGGAGAGTCAGACTTGGTTTCCGGAACTCATTCAGCTGTCACTGAGACCCGTGGCCCATTCCAGTCAGCACGATCTGGCATCCCCATCCGCTGCGCTGGGCGCTGCACGCGTGGGTGATCAACGATTAGCTACACGTTGTTTTGCCAGAAGGAGTGTTAAATAACGATCATGTACGCCAGAGCGGATTCTACTAGAAACCTCAATGCGTCAAAATGGTCTGTGTTCGCTAAATGGTGCACCGACAAAAACGTGGACCCACGTCCTGTGAGATGTCGTCTTTGCTCGTTTTCTCAAGGTTTACGTAGCAGCTGTCGCGGCGTTCGCCGATCCCCGACGAGCTCGGTCTCTGGGCCCCAATGACTCTATAGTCGTTCTCAAACCTAAACATGGCTGTGTCCCCAAAGCGATTGGTACCCCGTTCAGGCGCAGGTTATTTCCCTATCGGCTCTGCCCGCATCCGATAGCGAATGTGACGCCAATCTCCTTTGTCCGGTTCAGGCTTTGAGATTGTATACTACATGCGCTGCCGCGTTCAGACGCTCTGAGCAGCTGTTCGTTTCGTTCGGTGGGCGCACTAGGGGTCTGGCCGCCTCGAAACAAACACTATCCAGATGGATAGTGGACGCTATTGCCTCCGCTTATGCGTCTAAAAACCTGCCATGCCCTCTGGGCATCAGGGCTCATTCCACTAGAGGCATGGCCTCATCATGGGCATGGCCCAGCAGCATTTCCATTCAGGATATTTGTGTGGCAGCGGGATGGGCATGGGCTTCCCCTTCCACCTTTGTCAGATTTTACAAGTGCCCACCCTGCAGGCTAAACTACTAGCAGTCTAGTATGCCTCAGCTCTTCTGGTTGAGCTGCACTATTGGGAGTCACACTCATACAACCGGCATGCCGCTTATTCTTCCCTCATGTGCTTATGTATCACCAGCCCGCTGGCTGACCTTATATTTCACGTACATACTTATTCCCACTCCGGGCGGGATCCCTCCCTGGGACTCATTGTGGATGCTTAGCGCGCACTGCGTTGACTATGGGAACCTCTCGTAAGAGAACGAATCGGTTATCTAACGTAATCTCAGTTCTCTCTACATGAGGGAACGAGTGTTGCGATTCCGGCAGTACTTGCGCTACTAGTGTTCTCGCCTCGCTTCATTCATGATAACCACCATAGCACAGCGGGAGACTGGCTAATTTATACACTCGGGCCACGCCCGTTTTGGTGGGCTTTAAGCCAATGAAAGCGCGTTAGCCTCTCATTGGTCATGAGTTCAGCCGAGTTCTCCCATAGGCTGTTGCATTTTTCTGTGAGCAAACCTATGAGCTGCTAGCTTGCCCGCTCATGGTCTGCTGCAGTTGAACTGCGTTGAGAATGGATACAAATTATTTACAAGATATACAAGATATTTTTTTTGGTTTCAACTTCTCAGAAAAGATGAATTTTCCCGTAGCGTAAGCTTACGCAATACTCGTTTAGACCCTCATTTAGAGAGAACCGAGGTTACGTTAGGTAACCGATTGTTTTTAAATCAACATCAAGATAGATACTCTTCGACTGGGGAACCAGTGTGATCATGGTGTACTAGACCCGCCTGAAGCTTCATGTATCTCCCACTCTTCTATATTTGTGGTGGATAGAAAGAGTATAAGAAGGACTTTGAGATGACAATGAAAGGAAAGAACCTCTCTGGGTTGGAGGTCACCCCTGCCATGATGCATGTCAGACACGCCACGAAAATTATTAGCGAGGTAACATGATGCCCTTATATTATCTTCCTTCCATCCTGGTAATAATACTAAGACCACATACGCATTATAATCCTTTACATGAGTGTCTTTGAAGTTTCCAGTTACACCCAAGTAGGTTATGGTTAGTATGCATGAACCATCCTTCCGTTGTAATACACTCTCAGTAATAATTCCCTTCCCCTTCCAACGTCTCTGTGTGTGTGTGTGTGTGTGTGTGTGTTTTCTGCTGTTGCTCGTTTTAACAAAGTTCCAACAGCCATAAAAAACCTAGACATATTAGGGAATGCCATTCCAGGCCTGGATTTCCAAATGAAAAAGTAATGAAAATTATGAAAATCCTTTTATTTTTAATACTACATTTTTTATTGTCGTCAAGTTATCATTATTCAGTCTCTATCAGTATGCAGTCTTTCAAATTATTTTTATTGATTTTTTTTTTAATTTTCCATGTTTGACTGGAAATGTTTAACATATTTCATATTTCATTATATATATATATATATATATATATATATATATGTGTGTGTGTGTGTGTGTGTGTGTGTTTGTTATTTATTTAACCTAGTTAGATCTTGGTTACCATGAATATTTAGTTACCCTGAGCATGCACATGACATAATATTTTATTTTGTTTAACTTCATTAGATTTTAGTTTGGCTTTAAAATTATAGGAATGCTGCAAAATGAATGTACATGTTAAAACGTCTCAGACATTGTTTTTGTCAATATTCTTGCCTGTGACATTTGTGATAAATATTGTATATGGCTTTATCCGGTTGCTTTTCAAACTCAGCAATGCATTTGCTCCAAGTAGATTATGTTCAATTACTTGTTATGTATGGACAACATGCACCTTGGTTATATTCTGTGTGTGAAGCATTATCTCAAACTCAGTGCAAATGCTTGGTGACTTTGACATGTCAGTGGCCGCTGTACTGTGTCTGTGTGTGCTATGTGTCTGCAGTATTTCTGTTCTTCTCCGCCCTGTAGAAAGAGTACAGGAAGGATCTAGAGGAAGGGGTGAAGGGTAAAGGGCTTACAGTGCTGGAGGAAACTCCTGAGTTACTGAGAGCAAAGAATGCTACTCATATCCTTTGTGAGGTAGGGTGGCTATAGCTCAAACTGACTTATCTTACCTGTAGTCCTCTCCCACAATGCCACTTCCTCCTCATCAGACTAATCAGGCAGAAACTGGTCAATTTGCCTCTTGCTAATGAGAAAACTAACCAAGCTTATGGATGTTTGATGTGCCATCTAACCAGGTTTGGCAAAGCAATTCAACTCATCAGACCGAGACTCCCACTAAATGTCATTTTGTCTTTCAAATCTAAATCTTCTCCCTTATTTTCCTTATTTTTCCTTCACAGCTTTGATGTTAAAATCATCACATTTTTCTTCTTATTCTCCTTTTTATATATGTGTTTGCAGCCCACAGGAATGTTTATTGGTGTGAATGTTAAGGTTACTGATAAACAAACATATGGACATGATCTTATTTCTGCTCAATTCCTGCAGAGAGAGTACAAGAAAGGATTGGAGCAAGATATCAAGGGAAAAGGCATGTTGGCTTTGGCCACTGACACTCCAGACTTCTTGAGGGCAAAGAACGCCACAGATATCCTCAGTCAGGTACACAGATGATCTTCAACCCATCAATTCAGTATTCCGTCAACTACGGTAATAGCATGAAAATTTCAACAATACATTGATTGCTGGTCAATTTTTTTTCCAGGCCAAGTACAAGCAGAATGCTGAGCATGACAGAGCCACATACACCACAGTCATTGACACCCCTGACATCCTCCACGCTCAGCAGATCAGGAACCTTGTGAGCCAGGTATGAGGGTTGCTTCTTTGAAAAAAAAAGTTTATTGCTAGTGTATTGGTATAAATTTACCTATTTTTTAAACTCTTATGATTGAGACGTTTGGATCTGTATCTAGACAGATTTTGGTAAAAGGGTTATTAAATTCCATATAACAATGAATAAAAAACAAACTAGAAAATAACTGTTTTATTAGGGCCTGACCACCGATGGTGTGAAGAATTGCTCTGTTGATTTTTATGATTAAACTTTGTATTTAACCTAATAGAAAAAGTACAAGGAGGAGGCTGAGAAGACCATGTCACACTATGTGCCAGTGTTGGACACTCCTGAGATGCAAAGAGTGCGTGAGAACCAGAAGAACTTCAGCACCGTAAGTGTTTCTCCGTGGGCTTTGAGCCAGTCCATATTATGTCTGTTCAGTCCATATGTTTATGTTTTAGGGCATTTTCACACCTGAAAGTCAGCACAAAGGTCCAAAAACCAAAGGTCACGTTTTGATACATTTTATACTTTCAGAAAGTTTTGGTTTGGTTTCACACTGCAATTATGCGAGCGCACTAAAGAACTTTACGTGACATACTTGCGTCTTGTCGTCATCATCTATGTGGGCTGCATATTGACATTGATTGGTTTTGTAGATGGACGTGCGTCTGATCATGCAACGTATTGTCAATTCGACAGGTAATTATGACAACATGAATGAACAGACGCATATCGTAGCCACTATTGTTATTTTTATGGCATAATTACCTGCAGAACCAACTATACACAAGGCTAGTTCAAATTCGCCAAATTTTATTTTATAGTCGCCAGCAGGAAAGGAGAAGACTGCAAGTTGACTTCTTATTATGTCATCAGACCATACTTCAATTAAAACCCTCATCTGCTCCTCTCCCCATGTGCTTCCACGGCTTATTTTTCCTGCCTCCTTCTGTTTTTTCGGCTATACGGGAACCACCAGAAATTCCTGTAAAAGGTCTGAAAGTCCGAACCATAAAGAAATGCTTTCACACTAGAAACGAACCAAACCTTTGTTCAGTTTGATCCAGACCGAGACTACCTCTTTTTGTGTGACCAAATTTCATCCGTGTGTTCCGGACCGTGGTCCGGGGTAGGTTTAACACCTGTAATTTTGATTAGGATCAAACTGAAAAGTCTGAAAGTATTTTTCAGGAGGTGTGAAAGGGCCCTTAGCCTAAATGTGGTGTTTGAATCCTTTGTTGTCTTTGGTCCCTGTCTTTCATGTGTTTTTGTATGGAAAAAAAAGAGAGAGGAATATTAAAGTGTAAACAGATTTGTTATGTGGCTTACTTAGTTGTCCATTTTAATAATACACTCTTCTCTTGATTTTGAATGAGAACTGTTTTCTCTTGTTGCATTTTTGTGACAGTTTTGACTGCTTTTGTGCTCTTTTCTTTTTAGCTTCAGTACCAGATTGACCTTAAAAACAGTAAGGGCAAGGTTTCAGCAGTAAAGGACACTCCTGAAATGCTTCGTGTTAAAGAAAATACAAAGAATTTCAGCTCGGTACTTACTGCCTAATGAGTATATGTTTTTTTTTTTTGTTTTTTTTTTTCAACATTCTAACCACATTTTTAATTTTTTTTTTGGTTATTTTTCTGTTCTCATTTCTTGCTTTACACCACCTTTTCTTGTTTTTCTGTATAACCTCAAGTTAACATTTCTTGACATCCAGCTCTTTTTATATAATATAAATATAGATATCCTAAACAGACCTTAGTCTAATACTTAGTCATAAATTAGCAAAGCCACTAACAGTAATCATCAAATTTGATGCTGTTGACCTTTCTTCATCCTAAGCAGTAGCTCTAACCATTTTACAAGCTTAATATGTACATGTTTTACTTGTTTGGTTTGTATCTGTCTTGTGTGTTTGAAATGTTGTGTGTTTGAAATGGTGTAGTTTCTTTGTTTGTCCATCTCTTCTCAAATGTGTGGTCTGTTTTTATGTGCTAGGGCACATTCTGAAGCGTCCCCAGACAAAACAAATGAAAGCTACTTATCCTACAAGATAAAAACCAAATGTTAATACCTCACCATTCTTGTACAATTCTAAAGATCCAGTACAAGGAGGAGCTTGGGCAAGGAACATCCATAGCTGAAACCCCTGAGATGGAGAGGGTTAAACGCAATCAGGAGGCTATTAGCACGGTACTCAGTGTTGTGACCCAACCATTCACCCTCCTTCCCATTGGAGAGTCCCTAAAAAACAACATAATGCCTCCTTTATGTATGCCAGCATTCTAAAAAAATTTAATTTCAAACATTCATTTTAATATAGAGCACCTAATATGAAGTAATCATTTTAAATAAATAGGCACGCCTCTCATCAGTTTTAATAACATATTATAACATGATCCATATATTTATCCATCTTCATCCGAAAGTGGTTCCAAGACTTTAACTAGTGTTGCATTGTTAAAAAAACTCAACCTCTCCTCTCTTTTTACCCCTTTCATCCCGTTTCTGCATAAATGTGTCCATTCTCTGATTTTATCACTTATTTGATCCTGTCAATTATTTCATGCTCTTAATGGACCTGAAATGTGTATTAGATTAAATACAGGGATTCACTAAGTCAAGGCATTTCTATACCTGACCTTCCTGAGGTGAAGCGTGTACGGGACACCCAGAAGAACATCAGCTCGGTAGTGATTTTCTCTTTGAGGAAGACTCCTTGCTTTAAACATTTTACTGTATACTCTCATTCTTCATCTTTATCTAAGTCTCATTTTACCCCTTTTTCAGCTTATTGGTAAGGATAAACGTCCCTAAATAAACCAAAATCTCCCCTTCACAAATTCATGTATATTTTTGCTCCATACTTTACCATTCAAAAAACGTTTGGAGTCTGTAAGATATTATGCTCACCCAGGCTGTTTTTATTTGATCAAAAATAAAGAAAAAAATTAAATTTTGTGAAATACTATTAACATTTAACAGAACTGTGAATATCTTTTAAAATAACATTTGCTGCTTAACATTTTAAGCTGCTTAATATTTAGTGGAAACAGTGATATTTTTTTCATGATTCCTCTTTTAAAAAAATCCTACTGACCTCAAAATTTTCAACTTTAGTGTTTATACCTCACAGTATATGACCAAATTATTTTGCCTACTTTGTTTAGAGACAATTTAAGATGTATTCTGACATTTTACTTCTTCAAACGCATTTTGTATGTCATAGATTTTTTTTTTGTTTTTTTTTTTACACTTGATATCTGACGATTGTTCACATAATAAGATTTCAAGTCCTTTTTTACCTTGTTTTTTTTGTTTATTTTTTGCCTCATTGCCTCTACATGTGTAAAGATCCAATACAAGGAAGACTTGGGAGGAGGAACATCAATTACAGAAACGCCAGAGATGGAGAGAGTTAAACGCAATCAGCAAAATATTAGCACGGTACACTGCGATGTGACCCTCTATCCCACCCATAAAACATTCCCTTTTCCTCGTCTCTCCATCATCTAAGAAAACCCTTTAGCCTCCATCTGTTTAGTCCCTCTAGTTATCCTGAGAAGAAGTCACTGCATCAAATCCATCATTCATAAAAATAGTTGTAACTCTCGTGTAGCTCATGTGACAAAATCCTGTATTCCCTTTTATCAGTAATATTTATTTAGCTGCAGGCTAATTATACTTTTTGTTTCTTTTTTTTTTTTGCAAAATCTTGCAGGTAAGATCTAGTTGTAAACTTGTATTGTTGATCACCAACACAATTGCTTTGCTCCAAAACCTAGTAAGCTGCCTACCAAGGGAGCATTTGAAGGCATCATAGGCACACTCCTGACCCAAAGGGTGTTATGAAAAGTTGACAACTTTATGGATTGTTAAACTTAAATATTACGTGATGGGTCTAGTCTCTGATGCTAAATGCTATTTTTGTAGTATATAAAACTGCTGCCTATGTAGAGATTTACAAGTATGCCTCTTATGGGCACTTATAATGCAATTTTAAAAAGGCAGACGTCTGCGTAGGCAGAAAGGAGACTTGGGTTTGGAACAAAGCTAATGATTTTGTGTATTTCATCTTTGTAGATGTTTGTTCTGTTGCTGTTTGGTTCATGTGCGTGTTTTTTTTTTTTTTTATTATTTGATATGTCGTAATTAATCCTTGGGTAGATAAAATACAAGGATTCGCTGGGTCAAGGCACAGCCATACCGGACCTCCCCGAGATGAAGCGGGTCAGAGAGAATCAGAAGCACATCAGCTCGGTAGTGGAAGCTCCACAGGGTTTACTTGAGAGTGGCTCTGTACCCCATTAACGCTTCCAGTATACTTCTTCTTTTTCCACTCTTACAATGCCATCATTTTCATCTAATGTAATTCACAACATCATTTTCCACCATAGTTAGGTACCCTTTGCTGTGAGTTCAATCATATGGGAATTATTCAACTCCAAACATCGTTCCTAATCCAAAATTAAACCAACACCAGATATCCCATATTTGTTGTTTTCCCTTCCCAACCAGTTTCCTCTTTTTTTAATTCTGGGAAATAAACTCATTGTGTGTTGTGTGTGACGTTTGATTTGACTGTGACTCTCCAGAGCCTCTTGCGTCTGCCGTGGTGTTTTGTGTCTGACTGGCCTCTGGGGGCGCTGTTCTTTTCTACTCTAGGTTTTGTATAAGGACCTCTCTGCCAAGGGAACGCCTGTGGTGTTCACTCCAGAGATGGAACGGGTCAAACGGAACCAAGTGCAGATTAGCTCGGTATTCACAGCCACAGGACACGAGTGTGTGTGTTTGCTGTGTGTAAACGTAACTGCTCTAATACCCTCATTTCACTTAGGAGGCTAATAATATTAACTTTACTCTTCCATTTGCTGAATTTAATTCAGTAACTGATCATCATCACTACAAAGCTTCACCTCGGGACCTACCGACTTTTAATCCAGCCCTCTGAAGATCCTTCTAATTCATCTGTCTGAATTCACAATAACACCCAGGGTTTTGTTGATGGATGTCATATTCATGTTCTTTGTTTGTCTAATATCCTGATTTCCTGGTGTGTCTACCACAGGGTCTTGATACCTAATCATAATCCAGGTTTATAATGTAAGTATTTTCTGTGACTTTTGTCCAGGTTCTGTACTCTGACAGCTTCCGTAAGCAGGTGCAGGGGAAGGCCGCCTTTGTCCTGGACACCCCTGAGATGAGACGTGTTAAAGAAACCCAGCGTATCATCTCTGGAGTAAGATGACGTTTACATCTTTATCATTATTTTGCAATGTACTGATTTTTCGATATTATATGAATTTCAACCCTATTGCATTCAAAATGGGAGGTAAATGTTACAAGGTTGTATTGCAGTCTGTACCCATCATTGACTACATTTTTCGGCAAAGTCTGTCAATTTGCCTGCCCAAATTCTGCAGACTGGTTCTGGCACAGACATCATTATTTATTGTGCTCTCGTAATCCCAAATCAAAATAACTTCCCCTCCCTCTTGGAACGACAACTCTTCTGTTCTATAATATGACATGTTTACTGGCATGAGGGTGGGACATCCTGTCACTCACGTGAGATCACAGCAGCAAACCAAAACCATCTAACTACGCTATCAATTTCCATTGGACAAAATCAAGGCCAACCCTACATTTTTTTTTCCCGCAATTAAAAAAGCCATTTGAATGGCCAATTGAGACTTTGGACTACAAATGGATTGTTGCTGTAGTAGGTTCTTAGTGTCCTGACTCATGATTTGCTGTCTTTTGGTCCTGTCAGGTCAGATACCACGAGGACTTTGAGAAGAGTAAGGGCAGCTTCACCCCCACCATCTCTGACCCCATAACTGATCGTGTGAAGAGGAACACACAGGACTTCAGTGACATCAACTACCGCGGCATCCAGCGACGTGTGGTGGAGATGGAGAGAAGACGTGCAGAGGAACACGATCAGGAGACCATCACTGGTCAGTTTACACATACTGTGTTTCTTGTACACACTAAACACACTTGAGTTTAGAAACTGATTTCTCTTCCTGTAAAGCTAGAAAAGCATGACAAGCATGTAATGAATAATATATAAATGAGTTTTGAATAGAGACATTCACTAAAACTGAGTTTACATTCTCTAAGACCTACGTGTCTGGCGCACAAACCCTGGCTCTGTCTTTGACTACGACCCTGCCGAGGACAACATCCAGTCCAGAAGTCTTCATATGATGTCAGGTGGGTCACCATGAAAGGTTTATCACGATTGAAGACAGTCTTTCTAAGAGGAGGGAGCATTGAAATGTTTGTCCCATTATTCAGTCCAAGCTCAGCGCCGCAGCAAGGAGCACTCTCGCTCCACCAGTGCAATGAGTGGGGTGGGCGATGAGAAGTCCGAGGTGTCTGAGAACGTGGACCACCATGCATTGCTCTACTCCAATGGCTTTGGTGTCTCGAATTTACACGGTACATACACACCCCATTTCTTTTGTCCTTACAGTTGGCATGAAATGAAAATTCAACCTAGCAATTTTTTTAACCTTCAAAATGTTCTTCGTTTCCTGTTTACACTTCTGGGCTTCGGGGTCTATACGACCCTAACAATTGATTGAGGAATTGTACAAAAAAATTAAAATAATCTGTCTTTTTTTGTTTACTTCTAATCTATTCATTAATGCTGTGTTTTTGGAGATATAAAGTACTTTTGTATCCATATACCACACAATTCCTCAACTACACCATTAACTTGCATATGAAATATTATTTTTTATGATACATTGCATTTATGCTCTAGTACTAGGCCTTCATTTCTGTGAAAAAAACTTTCAGATTTAAGCCGGGTTTTTTTGACACATGAAGAATATATATATATATATATATATATATATATATATATATATATATATATTTTTTTTTTTTCACATTTCCCATTCATTTCAATGACCCCGAAGACCAGAAGTGTAAACATTTTTTCACATACCGTCAGAACAACCGAATCAAGCCCAGTTTTTTTGTGTATATAGATAGATAATGTATGAAAAGTCACAAAATCTTATTCCACTGAGATGAAGGGAACCTTTTTTTATTAAGTAAAAGTCGATTGCATGCACTTTTTGTGAATTACTGATTGTTCATTAAAAAAAAAAAAAAAAAAAACGCTGAACTTTTTTGATCTCATAATGTTTATTCAAAATATAACTCGATCTTTCAGTGAAAATTACTGACTTCTCTGATGTAGAAGAAAGTGAGTGCAATGTCCACATTTCAATATCCAATCAGGAACAGATGGATAGAGTTACATTGCAACATTAAGGATGGGCAAAAATAAATATTTAAATATATTTAAACAAAAAATCCAGGATACTTTTTTTTTTTTTGCTTTATAGCAATTCGAAATAATTCTATTATACTGTGTAAGAAGTATTACCACCTCTGTAGACATAGCTCCACATGATAAAGGTGGCCAGCTGCTCCGATAATAACAAATGCACATGAGCAACGGTAGAAAGCAGGAGGAATGTGCCGCAAGTGAGTTTTTTTTTTCTTTTTTTTATGACAGTGTTGACAGTGCTGAGCTATAGGGGGAACTTGTTGAGAAAACATGAAGTGAAAATCGGCAAATAAATAGCTAGAGTTGCCAATTTCTCCTTAAAAATTATATGTAAAAGTGTTAATCTGGTCTACCATCTCAGTGGTACTAATGACGTGACTTGAAAATTGCCTGTAAGTGGCCAAAATCTGAATGCTAATTATCTGAAGAGATATATATGCTATTAAATCTTTTTTTTCTCATTTAGGATACACACAGACCAAGACTACAGAGGTTCAGCAGAGATCCTCCTCTGTGGCAACACAACAGACCACTGTTTCTTCTGTCCCCTCACATCCCTCAACCACTGGAGTAAGTACTGGAGTAAATGGAAACTTTAATAAACTCAAGGCATATACTTTTATAATATCTTAGTCTTAAATAGTACTAGCATATTCCATGTAGTGAAGCTGTTTAATATTTAAATACGTTTAAAATTCTCCCCTCTGCCCTAAACAGAAAACTGTCCGTGCCATGTATGACTACGCTGGTGCTGACAGTGATGAGGTGTCCTTCAAGGATGGTGATGTCATCGTGAATGTGCAGTCTATTGATGAGGGTTGGATGTATGGTACTGTGCAGCGTACTGGAAAAACCGGTATGCTGCCCGCCAACTATGTGGAAGCCATCTAAATAGAACTACTGCCCTGTCAAACTCCTTGTGGAAAGGGGAGTTTGATATCCACTGAGAAAGAAACAAGCGTTTTATGTGTACTGTTTGTCCTAAGTAATTACGTTACGGTTTGTCCTCATTACTGTTATGCAATTTCGTTTGTGCCCATGTCACTAAGTCTATTTTGGTTGTGGCATGAGAAATTATACATACCTATTTAAGTCACACACACTTGTATTTATCTTTTTCTTCTATTCTAACAGTTAAGTAACTGGAGCCCAATATTTTTGTATATTGCAATTACACTTCATTCAAAGAAGGCCATTGTGAAAGTTTTAACAATGAAACTTTTGCACAAAGAGAGATGGGTTCATGGTTCACTTTATATGTGAAAAGGAAAACCAGAAGTTCAGTGTTTTATAAAATCCGAACAAAGGCACTAAAGTTGCCTGCCACATGAAAAACAACAACAAAAAACAAACAAACAAACAAACAAAAAAACACGAGAATGTTGAGGACAAGGTATCAATTACTCTGACATGAAATGTATTGATTTAAACCGAGCCTCCTCCCTCCCTTGCTGAAGGCTGGCCACTATTTGCATGTGTGTTTTGTTTCTTTGATTCTCTGGGTGTAGGATTAGAGGACGATGTATACCTTGAATCAGTAGCCAATAAAGCACACCGCGCTTCTGCAGTAAATCTGTTTCCTGTCTTGGATTTTGTGACAAGATTATTATTATTATTAAATATTGGTCAACAACAAAGTTTTTATTTTATTTTTTTATTTAAAATATATCATAAAAATGTCAATTCTTTCATTTATTTATTTTTTTTTTATTTTATTTTTTTTTTGGTTAAATTAAACATTGTAAAATCACCAAGCCAGTGTCTTTGCCCAGGAAAAAGAAGTGTACTTGAGTGCACTAAAAAAACAAGAAAGTATATTTGTAGTACATTCTTTCTTTTTGTGCTAAATAAAAGTGTAAAAATTATACACTATAAATACACTAATTTAAAGTATACTTTTACTTAAGTAGTACTTAAGTGTAATTGTTAAAGTATATTAAATACCATTGATATTTTAAATGTATTTTTTGTGGAACGTTTTTGCATTTTTTAGCATATTTCTTAAGTTTCTCCAATCTTCTCAAAACTCTGGATTCTGATAGAGGGCCACGAGACATGGACCTGGGTGCAAAAATTGAGGCTCTAGACCCTTCCAGAGCTGATATATTGAAACTCAAAATTTTGACCAGAAAAAAAAAAATGACAGTGTTACCCCTTATGTTTTTTTTTCGGGGGGTGAAAAATTAAGTTTCTCCAATCTTCTCAAAACTCTGGATTCTGATAGAGGGCCACGAGACATGGACCTGGGTGCAAAAATTGACGCTCTAGACCCTTCCAGAGCTGAGATATTGAAACTCAAAATTTTGCCCAGAAAAAAAAAAGACAGTGTTACCCCTTATGTTTTTTTTCAGGGGGTGAAAAAATTAAGTTTCTTCAATCTTCTCAAAACTCTGGATTCTGATAGAGGGCCACGAGACATGGACCTGGGTGCAAAAATTGAGGCTCTAGACCCTTCCAGAGCTGAGATATTGAAACTCAGAATTTTGACCAGAAAAAAAAAATGACAGTGTTACCCCTTATGTTTTTTTTTTTCGGGGGGTGAAAAATTAAGTTTCTCCAATCTTCTCAAAACTCTGGATTCTGATAGAGGGCCATGAGACATGGACCTGTGTGCAAAAGTTGAGGCTCTAGACCCTTCCAGAGCTGAGATATTGAAACTCAAAATTTTGACCAGAAAAAAAAAAATGACAGTGTTACCCCTTATGTTTTTTTTTCGGGGGGTGAAAAATTAAGTTTCTCCAATCTTCTCAAAACTCTGGATTCTGATAGAGGGCCACGAGACATGGACCTGGGTGCAAAAATTGAGGCTCTAGACCCTTCCAGAGCTGAGATATTGAAACTCAAAATTTTGACCAGAAAAAAAAAATGACAGTGTTACCCCTTATGTTTTTTTTTCGGGGGGTGAAAAATTAAGTTTCTCCAATCTTCTCAAAACTCTGGATTCTGATAGAGGGCCATGAGACATGGACCTGGGTGCAAAAATTGAGGCTCTAGACCCTTCCAGAGCTGAAATATTGAAACTCAAAATTTTGACCAGAAAAAAAAATGACAGTGTTACCCCTTATGTTTTTTTTCGGGGGGTGAAAAATTAAGTTTCTCCAATCTTCTCAAAACTCTGGATTCTGATAGAGGGCCACGAGACATGGACCTGGGTGCAAAAATTGACGCTCTAGACCCTTCCAGAGCTGAGATATTGAAACTCAAAATTTTGACCAGAAAAAAAAATGACAGTGTTACCCCTTATGTTTTTTTTTCGGGGGGTGAAAAATTAAGTTTCTCCAATCTTCTCAAAACTCTGGATTCTGATAGAGGGCCACGAGACATGGACCTGGGTGCAAAAATTGACGCTCTAGACCCTTCCAGAGCTGAGATATTGAAACTCTAAATTTTGACCAGAAAAAAAAATGACAGTGTTACCCCTTATGTTTTTTTTCGGGGGGTGAAAAATTAAGTTTCTCCAATCTTCTCAAAACTCTGGATTCTGATAGAGGGCCACGAGACATGGACCTGGGTGCAAAAATTGACGCTCTAGACCCTTCCAGAGCTGAGATATTGAAACTCAAAATTTTGACCAGAAAAAAAAAATGACAGTGTTACCCCTTATGTTTTTTTTCGGGGGGTGAAAAATTAAGTTTCTCCAATCTTCTCAAAACTCTGGATTCTGATAGAGGGCCACGAGACATGGACCTGGGTGCAAAAATTGACGCTCTAGACCCTTCCAGAGCTGAAATATTGAAACTCAAAATTTTGACCAGAAAAAAAAATGACAGTGTTACCCCTTATGTTTTTTTTCGGGGGGTGAAAAATTAAGTTTCTCCAATCTTCTCAAAACTCTGGATTCTGATAGAGGGCCACGAGACATGGACCTGGGTGCAAAAATTGAGGCTCTAGACCCTTCCAGAGCTGAGATATTGAAACTCAAAATTTTGACCAGAAAAAAAAAAATGACAGTGTTACCCCTTATGTTTTTTTTCGGGGGGTGAAAAATTAAGTTTCTCCAATCTTCTCAAAACTCTGGATTCTGATAGAGGGCCACGAGACATGGACCTGGGTGCAAAAATTGACGCTCTAGACCCTTCCAGAGCTGAAATATTGAAACTCAAAATTTTGACCAGAAAAAAAAATGACAGTGTTACCCCTTATGTTTTTTTTCGGGGGGTGAAAAATTAAGTTTCTCCAATCTTCTCAAAACTCTGGATTCTGATAGAGGGCCACGAGACATGGACCTGGGTGCAAAAATTGACGCTCTAGACCCTTCCAGAGCTGAGATATTGAAACTCTAAATTTTGACCAGAAAAAAAAATGACAGTGTTACCCCTTATGTTTTTTTTCGGGGGGTGAAAAATTAAGTTTCTCCAATCTTCTCAAAACTCTGGATTCTGATAGAGGGCCACGAGACATGGACCTGGGTGCAAAAATTGACGCTCTAGACCCTTCCAGAGCTGAGATATTGAAACTCAAAATTTTGACCAGAAAAAAAAATGACAGTGTTACCCCTTATGTTTTTTTTCGGGGGGTGAAAAATTAAGTTTCTCCAATCTTCTCAAAACTCTGGATTCTGATAGAGGGCCACGAGACATGGACCTGGGTGCAAAAATTGACGCTCTAGACCCTTCCAGAGCTGAGATATTGAAACTCAAAATTTTGACCAGAAAAAAAAATGACAGTGTTACCCCTTATGTTTTTTTTCGGGGGGTGAAAAATTAAGTTTCTCCAATCTTCTCAAAACTCTGGATTCTGATAGAGGGCCACGAGACATGGACCTGGGTGCAAAAATTGACGCTCTAGACCCTTCCAGAGCTGAGATATTGAAACTCAAAATTTTGACCAGAAAAAAAAAATGACAGTGTTACCCCTTATGTTTTTTTTCGGGGGGTGAAAAATTAAGTTTCTCCAATCTTCTCAAAACTCTGGATTCTGATAGAGGGCCACGAGACATGGACCTGGGTGCAAAAATTGAGGCTCTAGACCCTTCCAGAGCTGAAATATTGAAACTCAAAATTTTGACCTGAAAAAAAAAAATGACAGTGTTACCCCTTATGTTTTTTTTCGGGGGGTGAAAAATTAAGTTTCTCAAATCTTCTCAAAACTCTGGATTCTGATAGAGGGCCACGAGACATGGACCTGGGTGCAAAAATTGACGCTCTAGACCCTTCCAGAGCTGAAATATTGAAACTCAAAATTTTGACCAGAAAAAAAAATGACAGTGTTACCCCTTATGTTTTTTTTCGGGGGGTGAAAAATTAAGTTTCTCCAATCTTCTCAAAACTCTGGATTCTGATAGAGGGCCACGAGACATGGACCTGGGTGCAAAAATTGACGCTCTAGACCCTTCCAGAGCTGAAATATTGAAACTCAAAATTTTGACCAGAAAAAAAAATGACAGTGTTACCCCTTATGTTTTTTTTCGGGGGGTGAAAAATTAAGTTTCTCCAATCTTCTCAAAACTCTGGATTCTGATAGAGGGCCACGAGACATGGACCTGGGTGCAAAAATTGACGCTCTAGACCCTTCCAGAGCTGAGATATTGAAACTCTAAATTTTGACCAGAAAAAAAAAATGACAGTGTTACCCCTTATGTTTTTTTTCGGGGGGTGAAAAATTAAGTTTCTCCAATCTTCTCAAAACTCTGGATTCTGATAGAGGGCCACGAGACATGGACCTGGGTGCAAAAATTGAGGCTCTAGACCCTTCCAGAGCTGAAATATTGAAACTCAAAATTTTGACCTGAAAAAAAAATGACAGTGTTACCCCTTATGTTTTTTTTCGGGGGGTGAAAAATTAAGTTTCTCAAATCTTCTCAAAACTCTGGATTCTGATAGAGGGCCACGAGACATGGACCTGGGTGCAAAAATTGACGCTCTAGACCCTTCCAGAGCTGAGATATTGAAACTCAAAATTTTGACCAGAAAAAAAAATGACAGTGTTACCCCTTATGTTTTTTTTCGGGGGGTGAAAAATTAAGTTTCTCCAATCTTCTCAAAACTCTGGATTCTGATAGAGGGCCACGAGACATGGACCTGGGTGCAAAAATTGACGCTCTAGACCCTTCCAGAGCTGAAATATTGAAACTCAAAATTTTGACCAGAAAAAAAAATGACAGTGTTACCCCTTATGTTTTTTTTCGGGGGGTGAAAAATTAAGTTTCTCCAATCTTCTCAAAACTCTGGATTCTGATAGAGGGCCACGAGACATGGACCTGGGTGCAAAAATTGACGCTCTAGACCCTTCCAGAGCTGAGATATTGAAACTCAAAATTTTGACCAGAAAAAAAAAAAATGACAGTGTTACCCCTTATGTTTTTTTTCGGGGGGTGAAAAATTAAGTTTCTCCAATCTTCTCAAAACTCTGGATTCTGATAGAGGGCCACGAGACATGGACCTGGGTGCAAAAATTGACGCTCTAGACCCTTCCAGAGCTGAGATATTGAAACTCAAAATTTTGACCAGAAAAAAAAAAAATGACAGTGTTACCCCTTATGTTTTTTTTCGGGGGGTGAAAAATTAAGTTTCTCCAATCTTCTCAAAACTCTGGATTCTGATAGAGGGCCACGAGACATGGACCTGGGTGCAAAAATTGACGCTCTAGACCCTTCCAGAGCTGAGATATTGAAACTCAAAATTTTGACCAGAAAAAAAAATGACAGTGTTACCCCTTATGTTTTTTTTCAGGGGGTGAAAAAATAAGTTTCTCCAATCTTCTCAAAACTCTGGATTCTGATAGAGGGCCACGAGACATGGACCTGGGTGCAAAAATTGAGGCTCTAGACCCTTCCAGAGCTGAGATATTGAAACTCAAAATTTTGACCAGAAAAAAAAAATGACAGTGTTACCCCTTATGTTTTTTTTCGGGGGATGAAAAATTAAGTTTCTCCAATCTTCTCAAAACTCTGGATTCTGATAGAGGGCCACGAGACATGGACCTGGGTGCAAAAATTGACGCTCTAGACCCTTCCAGAGCTGAGATATTGAAACTCAAAATTTTGACCAGAAAAAAAAATGACAGTGTTACCCCTTATGTTTTTTTTCGGGGGGTGAAAAATTAAGTTTCTCCAATCTTCTCAAAACTCTGGATTCTGATAGAGGGCCACGAGACATGGACCTGGGTGCAAAAATTGACGCTCTAGACCCTTCCAGAGCTGAGATATTGAAACTCAAAATTTTGACCAGAAAAAAAAATGACAGTGTTACCCCTTATGTTTTTTTTCGGGGGGTGAAAAATTAAGTTTCTCCAATCTTCTCAAAACTCTGGATTCTGATAGAGGGCCACGAGACATAGACCTGGGTGCAAAAATCGACACTCTAGACCCTTCCAGAGCTGAAATATTGAAACTCTAAATTTTGACCAGAAAAAAAAAATGACAGTGTTACCCCTTATGTTTTTTTTCGGGGGGTGAAAAATTAAGTTTCTCCAATCTTCTCAAAACTCTGGATTCTGATAGAGGGCCACGAGACATGGACCTGGGTGCAAAAATTGACGCTCTAGACCCTTCCAGAGCTGAGATATTGAAACTCAAAATTTTGACCAGAAAAAAAAATGACAGTGTTACCCCTTATGTTTTTTTTTCGGGGGGTGAAAAATTAAGTTTCTCCAATCTTCTCAAAACTCTGGATTCTGATAGAGGGCCACGAGACATGGACCTGGGTGCAAAAATTGACGCTCTAGACCCTTCCAGAGCTGAAATATTGAAACTCAAAATTTTGACCAGAAAAAAAAATGACAGTGTTACCCCTTATGTTTTTTTTCGGGGGGTGAAAAATTAAGTTTCTCCAATCTTCTCAAAACTCTGGATTCTGATAGAGGGCCACGAGACATGGACCTGGGTGCAAAAATTGACGCTCTAGACCCTCCCAGAGCTGAGATATTGAAACTCTAAATTTTGACCAGAAAAAAAAATGACAGTGTTACCCCTTATGTTTTTTTTCGGGGGGTGAAAAATTAAGTTTCTCCAATCTTCTCAAAACTCTGGATTCTGATAGAGGGCCACGAGACATGGACCTGGGTGCAAAAATTGACGCTCTAGACCCTTCCAGAGCTGAGATATTGAAACTCTAAATTTTGACCAGAAAAAAAAATGACAGTGTTACCCCTTATGTTTTTTTTTCGGGGGGTGAAAAATTAAGTTTCTCCAATCTTCTCAAAACTCTGGATTCTGATAGAGGGCCACGAGACATGGACCTGGGTGCAAAAATTGACGCTCTAGACCCTTCCAGAGCTGAGATATTGAAACTCAAAATTTTGACCAGAAAAAAAATGACAGTGTTACCCCTTATGTTTTTTTTCGGGGGGTGAAAAATTAAGTTTCTCAAATCTTCTCAAAACTCTGGATTCTGATAGAGGGCCACGAGACATGGACCTGGGTGCAAAAATTGACGCTCTAGACCCTTCCAGAGCTGAAATATTGAAACTCAAAATTTTGACCAGAAAAAAAAAATGACAGTGTTACCCCTTATGTTTTTTTTCGGGGGGTGAAAAATTAAGTTTCTCCAATCTTCTCAAAACTCTGGATTCTGATAGAGGGCCACGAGACATGGACCTGGGTGCAAAAATTGACGCTCTAGACCCTTCCAGAACTGAGATATTGAAACTCTAAATTTTGACCAGAAAAAAAAAATGACAGTGTTACCCCTTATGTTTTTTTTCGGGGGGTGAAAAATTAAGTTTCTCCAATCTTCTCAAAACTCTGGATTCTGATAGAGGGCCACGAGACATGGACCTGGGTGCAAAAATTGACGCTCTAGACCCTTCCAGAGCTGAGATATTGAAACTCTATATTTTGACCAGAAAAAAAAATGACAGTGTTACCCCTTATGTTTTTTTTTTCGGGGGGTGAAAAATTAAGTTTCTCCAATCTTCTCAAAACTCTGGATTCTGATAGAGGGCCACGAGACATGGACCTGGGTGCAAAAATTGACGCTCTAGACCCTTCCAGAGCTGAGATATTGAAACTCAAAATTTTGACCAGAAAAAAAAATGACAGTGTTACCCCTTATGTTTTTTTTCGGGGGGTGAAAAATTAAGTTTCTCCTATCTTCTCAAAACTCTGGATTCTGATAGAGGGCCACGAGACATGGACCTGGGTGCAAAAATTGACGCTCTAGACCCTTCCAGAGCTGAAATATTGAAACTCAAAATTTTGACCAGAAAAAAAAAATGACAGTGTTACCCCTTATGTTTTTTTTCAGGGGGGTGAAAAATTAAGTTTCTCCAATCTTCTCAAAACTCTGGATTCTGATAGAGGGCCACGAGACATAGACCTGGGTGCAAAAATCGACACTCTAGACCCTTCCAGAGCTGAAATATTGAAACTCTAAATTTTGACCAGAAAAAAAAAATGACAGTGTTACCCCTTATGTTTTTTTTCGGGGGGTGAAAAATTAAGTTTCTCCAATCTTCTCAAAACTCTGGATTCTGATAGAGGGCCACGAGACATGGACCTGGGTGCAAAAATTGACGCTCTAGACCCTTCCAGAGCTGAGATATTGAAACTCAAAATTTTGACCAGAAAAAAAAATGACAGTGTTACCCCTTATGTTTTTTTTACGGGGGGTGAAAAATTAAGTTTCTCCAATCTTCTCAAAACTCTGGATTCTGATAGAGGGCCACGAGACATGGACCTGGGTGCAAAAATTGACGCTCTAGACCCTTCCAGAGCTGAGATATTGAAACTCAAAATTTTGACCAGAAAAAAAAAAATGACAGTGTTACCCCTTATGTTTTTTTTCGGGGGGTGAAAAATTAAGTTTCTCCAATCTTCTCAAAACTCTGGATTCTGATAGAGGGCCACGAGACATGGACCTGGGTGCAAAAATTGACGCTCTAGACCCTTCCAGAGCTGAAATATTGAAACTCAAAATTTTGACCAGAAAAAAAAATGACAGTGTTACCCCTTATGTTTTTTTTCGGGGGGTGAAAAATTAAGTTTCTCCAATCTTCTCAAAACTCTGGATTCTGATAGAGGGCCACGAGACATGGACCTGGGTGCAAAAATTGACGCTCTAGACCCTTCCAGAGCTGAGATATTGAAACTCTAAATTTTGACCAGAAAAAAAAATGACAGTGTTACCCCTTATGTTTTTTTTTCGGGGGGTGAAAAATTAAGTTTCTCCAATCTTCTCAAAACTCTGGATTCTGATAGAGGGCCACGAGACATGGACCTGGGTGCAAAAATTGACGCTCTAGACCCTTCCAGAGCTGAGATATTGAAACTCAAAATTTTGACCAGAAAAAAAAATGACAGTGTTACCCCTTATGTTTTTTTTCGGGGGGTGAAAAATTAAGTTTCTCCAATCTTCTCAAAACTCTGGATTCTGATAGAGGGCCACGAGACATGGACCTGGGTGCAAAAATTGACGCTCTAGACCCTTCCAGAGCTGAAATATTGAAACTCAAAATTTTGACCAGAAAAAAAAATGACAGTGTTACCCCTTATGTTTTTTTTCGGGGGGTGAAAAATTAAGTTTCTCCAATCTTCTCAAAACTCTGGATTCTGATAGAGGGCCACGAGACATGGACCTGGGTGCAAAAATTGACGCTCTAGACCCTTCCAGAGCTGAGATATTGAAACTCAAAATTTTGACCAGAAAAAAAAATGACAGTGTTACCCCTTATGTTTTTTTTTCGGGGGGTGAAAAATTAAGTTTCTCCAATCTTCTCAAAACTCTGGATTCTGATAGAGGGCCACGAGACATGGACCTGGGTGCAAAAATTGACGCTCTAGACCCTTCCAGAGCTGAGATATTGAAACTCAAAATTTTGACCAGAAAAAAAAATGACAGTGTTACCCCTTATGTTTTTTTTCGGGGGGTGAAAAATTAAGTTTCTCAAATCTTCTCAAAACTCTGGATTCTGATAGAGGGCCACGAGACATGGACCTGGGTGCAAAAATTGACGCTCTAGACCCTTCCAGAGCTGAGATATTGAAAGTCAAAATTTTGACCAGAAAAAAAAAATGACAGTGTTACCCCTTATGTTTTTTTTCGGGGGGTGAAAAATTAAGTTTCTCCAATCTTCTCAAAACTCTGGATTCTGATAGAGGGCCACGAGACATGGACCTGGGTGCAAAAATTTACACTCTAGACCCTTCCAGAGCTGAAATATTGAAACTCAAAATTTTGACCAGAAAAAAAAATGACAGTGTTACCCCTTATGTTTTTTTTGGGGGGGTGAAAAATTAAGTTTCTCCAATCTTCTCAAAACTCTGGATTCTGATAGAGGGCCACGAGACATGGACCTGGGTGCAAAAATTGACGCTCTAGACCCTTCCAGAGCTGAGATATTGAAACTCTAAATTTTGACCTGAAAAAAAAATAACAGTGTTACCCCTTATGTTTTTTTTCGGGGGGTGAAAAATTAAGTTTCTCCAATCTTCTCAAAACTCTGGATTCTGATAGAGGGCCACGAGACATGGACCTGGGTGCAAAAATTGACGCTCTAGACCCTTCCAGAGCTGAAATATTGAAACTCAAAATTTTGACCTGAAAAAAAAAATGACAGTGTTACCCCTTATGTTTTTTTTTCGGGGGGTGAAAAATTAAGTTTCTCAAATCTTCTCAAAACTCTGGATTCTGATAGAGGGCCACGAGACACGGACCTGGGTGCAAAAATTGACGCTCTAGACCCTTCCAGAGCTGAAATATTGAAAATCAAAATTTTGACCAGAAAAAAAAATGACAGTGTTACCCCTTATGTTTTTTTTCGGGGGGTGAAAAATTAAGTTTCTCCAATCTTCTCAAAACTCTGGATTCTGATAGAGGGCCACGAGACATGGACCTGGGTGCAAAAATTGACGCTCTAGACCCTTCCAGAGCTGAGATATTGAAACTCAAAATTTTGACCAGAAAAAAAAATGACAGTGTTACCCCTTATGTTTTTTTTCAGGGGGTGAAAAATTAAGTTTCTCCAATCTTCTCAAAACTCTGGATTCTGATAGAGGGCCACGAGACATGGACCTGGGTGCAAAAATTGAGGCTCTAGACCCTTCCAGAGCTGAGATATTGAAACTCAAAATTTTGACCAGAAAAAAAATGACAGTGTTACCACTTATGTTTTTTTTCGGGGGGTGAAAAATTAAGTTTCTCCAATCTTCTCAAAACTCTGGATTCTGATAGAGGGCCACGAGACATGGACCTGGGTGCAAAAATTGACGCTCTAGACCCTTCCAGAGCTGAGATATTGAAACTCTAAATTTTGACCAGAAAAAAAAATGACAGTGTTACCCCTTATGTTTTTTTTCGGGGGGTGAAAAATTAAGTTTCTCCAATCTTCTCAAAACTCTGGATTCTGATAGAGGGCCACGAGACATGGACCTGGGTGCAAAAATTGACGCTCTAGACCCTTCCAGAGCTGAGATATTGAAACTCAAAATTTTGACCAGAAAAAAAAATGACAGTGTTACCCCTTATGTTTTTTTTCGGGGGGTGAAAAATTAAGTTTCTCCAATCTTCTCAAAACTCTGGATTCTGATAGAGGGCCACGAGACATGGACCTGGGTGCAAAAATTGACACTCTAGACCCTTCCAGAGCTGAAATATTGAAACTCAAAATTTTGACCAGAAAAAAAAATGACAGTGTTACCCCTTATGTTTTTTTTCGGGGGGTGAAAAATTAAGTTTCTCCAATCTTCTCAAAACTCTGGATTCTGATAGAGGGCCACGAGACATGGACCTGGGTGCAAAAATTGACGCTCTAGACCCTTCCAGAGCTGAGATATTGAAACTCAAAATTTTGACCAGAAAAAAAAATGACAGTGTTACCCCTTATGTTTTTTTTTCGGGGGGTGAAAAATTAAGTTTCTCCAATCTTCTCAAAACTCTGGATTCTGATAGAGGGCCACGAGACATGGACCTGGGTGCAAAAATTGACGCTCTAGACCCTTCCAGAGCTGAGATATTGAAACTCAAAATTTTGACCAGAAAAAAAAATGACAGTGTTACCCCTTATGTTTTTTTTCGGGGGGTGAAAAATTAAGTTTCTCCAATCTTCTCAAAACTCTGGATTCTGATAGAGGGCCACGAGACATGGACCTGGGTGCAAAAATTGACGCTCTAGACCCTTCCAGAGCTGAGATATTGAAACTCAAAATTTTGACCAGAAAAAAATAATGACAGTGTTACCCCTTATGTTTTTTTTCGGGGGGTGAAAAATTAAGTTTCTCCAATCTTCTCAAAACTCTGGATTCTGATAGAGGGCCACGAGACATGGACCTGGGTGCAAAAATTGACACTCTAGACCCTTCCAGAGCTGAAATATTGAAACTCAAAATTTTGACCAGAAAAAAAATGACAGTGTTACCCCTTATGTTTTTTTTTCGGGGGGTGAAAAATTAAGTTTCTCCAATCTTCTCAAAACTCTGGATTCTGATAGAGGGCCACGAGACATGGACCTGGGTGCAAAAATTGACGCTCTAGACCCTTCCAGAGCTGAGATATTGAAACTCTAAATTTTGACCAGAAAAAAAAATGACAGTGTTACCCCTTATGTTTTTTTTTCGGGGGGTGAAAAATTAAGTTTCTCCAATCTTCTCAAAACTCTGGATTCTGATAGAGGGCCACGAGACATGGACCTGGGTGCAAAAATTGACGCTCTAGACCCTTCCAGAGCTGAGATATTGAAACTCAAAATTTTGACCAGAAAAAAAAATGACAGTGTTACCCCTTATGTTTTTTTTCGGGGGGTGAAAAATTAAGTTTCTCCAATCTTCTCAAAACTCTGGATTCTGATAGAGGGCCACGAGACATGGACCTGGGTGCAAAAATTGACGCTCTAGACCCTTCCAGAGCTGAGATATTGAAACTCAAAATTTTGACCAGAAAAAAAAATGACAGTGTTACCCCTTATGTTTTTTTTTCGGGGGGTGAAAAATTAAGTTTCTCCAATCTTCTCAAAACTCTGGATTCTGATAGAGGGCCACGAGACATGGACCTGGGTGCAAAAATTGACGCTCTAGACCCTTCCAGAGCTGAGATATTGAAACTCAAAATTTTGACCAGAAAAAAAAATGACAGTGTTACCCCTTATGTTTTTTTTCGGGGGGTGAAAAATTAAGTTTCTCAAATCTTCTCAAAACTCTGGATTCTGATAGAGGGCCACGAGACATGGACCTGGGTGCAAAAATTGACGCTCTAGACCCTTCCAGAGCTGAGATATTGAAAGTCAAAATTTTGACCAGAAAAAAAAAATGACAGTGTTACCCCTTATGTTTTTTTTCGGGGGGTGAAAAATTAAGTTTCTCCAATCTTCTCAAAACTCTGGATTCTGATAGAGGGCCACGAGACATGGACCTGGGTGCAAAAATTGACACTCTAGACCCTTCCAGAGCTGAAATATTGAAACTCAAAATTTTGACCAGAAAAAAAAATGACAGTGTTACCCCTTATGTTTTTTTTTGGGGGGTGAAAAATTAAGTTTCTCCAATCTTCTCAAAACTCTGGATTCTGATAGAGGGCCACGAGACATGGACCTGGGTGCAAAAATTGACGCTCTAGACCCTTCCAGAGCTGAGATATTGAAACTCAAAATTTTGACCAGAAAAAAAAAATAACAGTGTTACCCCTTATGTTTTTTTTCGGGGGGTGAAAAATTAAGTTTCTCCAATCTTCTCAAAACTCTGGATTCTGATAGAGGGCCACGAGACATGGACCTGGGTGCAAAAATTGACGCTCTAGACCCTTCCAGAGCTGAAATATTGAAACTCAAAATTTTGACCTGAAAAAAAAAAAAATGACAGTGTTACCCCTTATGTTTTTTTTTCGGGGGGTGAAAAATTAAGTTTCTCAAATCTTCTCAAAACTCTGGATTCTGATAGAGGGCCACGAGACACGGACCTGGGTGCAAAAATTGACGCTCTAGACCCTTCCAGAGCTGAAATATTGAAACTCAAAATTTTGACCAGAAAAAAAAATGACAGTGTTACCCCTTATGTTTTTTTTCGGGGGGTGAAAAATTAAGTTTCTCCAATCTTCTCAAAACTCTGGATTCTGATAGAGGGCCACGAGACATGGACCTGGGTGCAAAAATTGACGCTCTAGACCCTTCCAGAGCTGAGATATTGAAACTCAAAATTTTGACCAGAAAAAAAAATGACAGTGTTACCCCTTATGTTTTTTTTCAGGGGGTGAAAAATTAAGTTTCTCCAATCTTCTCAAAACTCTGGATTCTGATAGAGGGCCACGAGACATGGACCTGGGTGCAAAAATTGAGGCTCTAGACCCTTCCAGAGCTGAGATATTGAAACTCAAAATTTTGACCAGAAAAAAAATGACAGTGTTACCACTTATGTTTTTTTTCGGGGGGTGAAAAATTAAGTTTCTCCAATCTTCTCAAAACTCTGGATTCTGATAGAGGGCCACGAGACATGGACCTGGGTGCAAAAATTGACGCTCTAGACCCTTCCAGAGCTGAGATATTGAAACTCTAAATTTTGACCAGAAAAAAAAATGACAGTGTTACCCCTTATGTTTTTTTTCGGGGGGTGAAAAATTAAGTTTCTCCAATCTTCTCAAAACTCTGGATTCTGATAGAGGGCCACGAGACATGGACCTGGGTGCAAAAATTGACGCTCTAGACCCTTCCAGAGCTGAGATATTGAAACTCAAAATTTTGACCAGAAAAAAAAATGACAGTGTTACCCCTTATGTTTTTTTTCGGGGGGTGAAAAATTAAGTTTCTCCAATCTTCTCAAAACTCTGGATTCTGATAGAGGGCCACGAGACATGGACCTGGGTGCAAAAATTGACACTCTAGACCCTTCCAGAGCTGAAATATTGAAACTCAAAATTTTGACCAGAAAAAAAAATGACAGTGTTACCCCTTATGTTTTTTTTCGGGGGGTGAAAAATTAAGTTTCTCCAATCTTCTCAAAACTCTGGATTCTGATAGAGGGCCACGAGACATGGACCTGGGTGCAAAAATTGACGCTCTAGACCCTTCCAGAGCTGAGATATTGAAACTCAAAATTTTGACCAGAAAAAAAAATGACAGTGTTACCCCTTATGTTTTTTTTTCGGGGGGTGAAAAATTAAGTTTCTCCAATCTTCTCAAAACTCTGGATTCTGATAGAGGGCCACGAGACATGGACCTGGGTGCAAAAATTGACGCTCTAGACCCTTCCAGAGCTGAGATATTGAAACTCAAAATTTTGACCAGAAAAAAAAATGACAGTGTTACCCCTTATGTTTTTTTTCGGGGGGTGAAAAATTAAGTTTCTCCAATCTTCTCAAAACTCTGGATTCTGATAGAGGGCCACGAGACATGGACCTGGGTGCAAAAATTGACGCTCTAGACCCTTCCAGAGCTGAGATATTGAAACTCAAAATTTTGACCAGAAAAAAATAATGACAGTGTTACCCCTTATGTTTTTTTTCGGGGGGTGAAAAATTAAGTTTCTCCAATCTTCTCAAAACTCTGGATTCTGATAGAGGGCCACGAGACATGGACCTGGGTGCAAAAATTGACACTCTAGACCCTTCCAGAGCTGAAATATTGAAACTCAAAATTTTGACCAGAAAAAAAATGACAGTGTTACCCCTTATGTTTTTTTTTCGGGGGGTGAAAAATTAAGTTTCTCCAATCTTCTCAAAACTCTGGATTCTGATAGAGGGCCACGAGACATGGACCTGGGTGCAAAAATTGACGCTCTAGACCCTTCCAGAGCTGAGATATTGAAACTCTAAATTTTGACCAGAAAAAAAAATGACAGTGTTACCCCTTATGTTTTTTTTTCGGGGGGTGAAAAATTAAGTTTCTCCAATCTTCTCAAAACTCTGGATTCTGATAGAGGGCCACGAGACATGGACCTGGGTGCAAAAATTGACGCTCTAGACCCTTCCAGAGCTGAGATATTGAAACTCAAAATTTTGACCAGAAAAAAAAAATGACAGTGTTACCCCTTATGTTTTTTTTCGGGGGGTGAAAAATTAAGTTTCTCCAATCTTCTCAAAACTCTGGATTCTGATAGAGGGCCACGAGACATGGACCTGGGTGCAAAAATTGACGCTCTAGACCCTTCCAGAGCTGAAATATTGAAACTCAAAATTTTGACCAGAAAAAAAAATGAGAGTGTTACCCCTTATGTTTTTTTTCGGGGGGTGAAAAATTAAGTTTCTCCAATCTTCTCAAAACTCTGGATTCTGATAGAGGGCCACGAGACATGGACCTGGGTGCAAAAATTGACGCTCTAGACCCTTCCAGAGCTGAAATATTGAAACTCAAAATTTTGACCAGAAAAAAAAATGACAGTGTTACCCCTTATGTTTTTTTTTCGGGGGGTGAAAAATTAAGTTTCTCCAATCTTCTCAAAACTCTGGATTCTGATAGAGGGCCACGAGACATGGACCTGGGTGCAAAAATTGACGCTCTAGACCCTTCCAGAGCTGAGATATTGAAACTCTAAATTTTGACCAGAAAAAAAAATGACAGTGTTACTCCTTATGTTTTTTTTCGGGGGGGTGAAAAATTAAGTTTCTCCAATCTTCTCAAAACTCTGGATTCTGATAGAGGGCCACGAGACATGGACCTGGGTGCAAAAATTGAGGCTCTAGACCCTTCCAGAGCTGAAATATTGAAACTCAAAATTTTGACCTGAAAAAAAAAATGACAGTGTTACCCCTTATGTTTTTTTTTTCGGGGGGTGAAAAATTAAGTTTCTCCAATCTTCTCAAAACTCTGGATTCTGATAGAGGGCCACGAGACATGGACCTGGGTGCAAAAATTGACGCTCTAGACCCTTCCAGAGCTGAAATATTGAAACTCAAAATTTTGACCAGAAAAAAAAATGACAGTGTTACCCCTTATGTTTTTTTTCGGGGGGTGAAAAATTAAGTTTCTCCAATCTTCTCAAAACTCTGGATTCTGATAGAGGGCCACGAGACATGGACCTGGGTGCAAAAATTGACGCTCTAGACCCTTCCAGAGCTGAGATATTGAAACTCAAAATTTTGACCAGAAAAAAAAATGACAGTGTTACCCCTTATGTTTTTTTTTCGGGGGGTGAAAAATTAAGTTTCTCCAATCTTCTCAAAACTCTGGATTCTGATAGAGGGCCACGAGACATGGACCTGGGTGCAAAAATTGACGCTCTAGACCCTTCCAGAGCTGAGATATTGAAACTCAAAATTTTGACCAGAAAAAAAAATGACAGTGTTACCCCTTATGTTTTTTTTCGGGGGGTGAAAAATTAAGTTTCTCCAATCTTCTCAAAACTCTGGATTCTGATAGAGGGCCACGAGACATGGACCTGGGTGCAAAAATTGACGCTCTAGACCCTTCCAGAGCTGAAATATTGAAACTCAAAATTTTGACCAGAAAAAAAAATGACAGTGTTACCCCTTATGTTTTTTTTCGGGGGGTGAAAAATTAAGTTTCTCCAATCTTCTCAAAACTCTGGATTCTGATAGAGGGCCACGAGACATGGACCTGGGTGCAAAAATTGACGCTCTAGACCCTTCCAGAGCTGAGATATTGAAACTCTAAATTTTGACCAGAAAAAAAAATGACAGTGTTACCCCTTATGTTTTTTTTCGGGGGGTGAAAAATTAAGTTTCTCCAATCTTCTCAAAACTCTGGATTCTGATAGAGGGCCACGAGACATGGACCTGGGTGCAAAAATTGACGCTCTAGACCCTTCCAGAGCTGAGATATTGAAACTCTAAATTTTGACCAGAAAAAAAAATGACAGTGTTACCCCTTATGTTTTTTTTTTCGGGGGGTGAAAAATTAAGTTTCTCCAATCTTCTCAAAACTCTGGATTCTGATAGAGGGCCACGAGACATGGACCTGGGTGCAAAAATTGACGCTCTAGACCCTTCCAGAGCTGAGATATTGAAACTCAAAATTTTGACCAGAAAAAAAAATGACAGTGTTACCCCTTATGTTTTTTTTCGGGGGGTGAAAAATTAAGTTTCTCCAATCTTCTCAAAACTCTGGATTCTGATAGAGGGCCACGAGACATGGACCTGGGTGCAAAAATTGAGGCTCTAGACCCTTCCAGAGCTGAGATATTGAAACTCTAAATTTTGACCAGAAAAAAAAATGACAGTGTTACCCCTTATGTTTTTTTTCGGGGGGTGAAAAATTAAGTTTCTCCAATCTTCTCAAAACTCTGGATTCTGATAGAGGGCCACGAGACATGGACCTGGGTGCAAAAATTGACGCTCTAGACCCTTCCAGAGCTGAAATATTGAAACTCAAAATTTTGACCAGAAAAAAAAAATGACAGTGTTACCCCTTATGTTTTTTTTCGGGGGGTGAAAAATTAAGTTTCTCCAATCTTCTCAAAACTCTGGATTCTGATAGAGGGCCACGAGACATGGACCTGGGTGCAAAAATTGACACTCTAGACCCTTCCAGAGCTGAAATATTGAAACTCAAAATTTTGACCAGAAAAAAAAATGACAGTGTTACCCCTTATGTTTTTTTCGGGGGGTGAAAAATTAAGTTTCTCCAATCTTCTCAAAACTCTGGATTCTGATAGAGGGCCACGAGACATGGACCTGGGTGCAAAAATTGACGCTCTAGACCCTTCCAGAGCTGAGATATTGAAACTCTAAATTTTGACCAGAAAAAAAAATGACAGTGTTACCCCTTATGTTTTTTTTCGGGGGGTGAAAAATTAAGTTTCTCCAATCTTCTCAAAACTCTGGATTCTGATAGAGGGCCACGAGACATGGACCTGGGTGCAAAAATTGACGCTCTAGACCCTTCCAGAGCTGAGATATTGAAACTCAAAATTTTGACCAGAAAAAAAAAATGACAGTGTTACCCCTTATGTTTTTTTTTTCGGGGGGTGAAAAATTAAGTTTCTCCAATCTTCTCAAAACTCTGGATTCTGATAGAGGGCCACGAGACATGGACCTGGGTGCAAAAATTGACGCTCTAGACCCTTCCAGAGCTGAAATATTGAAACTCAAAATTTTGACCAGAAAAAAAAATGACAGTGTTACCCCTTATGTTTTTTTTCGGGGGGTGAAAAATTAAGTTTCTCCAATCTTCTCAAAACTCTGGATTCTGATAGAGGGCCACGAGACATGGACCTGGGTGCAAAAATTGACGCTCTAGACCCTTCCAGAGCTGAGATATTGAAACTCTAAATTTTGACCAGAAAAAAAAAATGACAGTGTTACCCCTTATGTTTTTTTTCGGGGGGTGAAAAATTAAGTTTCTCCAATCTTCTCAAAACTCTGGATTCTGATAGAGGGCCACGAGACATGGACCTGGGTGCAAAAATTGACGCTCTAGACCCTTCCAGAGCTGAGATATTGAAACTCAAAATTTTGACCAGAAAAAAAAAAAAATGACAGTGTTACCCCTTATGTTTTTTTCGGGGGGTGAAAAATTAAGTTTCTCCAATCTTCTCAAAACTCTGGATTCTGATAGAGGGCCACGAGACATGGACCTGGGTGCAAAAATTGACGCTCTAGACCCTTCCAGAGCTGAGATATTGAAACTCAAAATTTTGACCAGAAAAAAAAAAATGACAGTGTTACCCCTTATGTTTTTTTTCGGGGGGTGAAAAATTAAGTTTCTCCAATCTTCTCAAAACTCTGGATTCTGATAGAGGGCCACGAGACATGGACCTGGGTGCAAAAATTGACGCTCTAGACCCTTCCAGAGCTGAGATATTGAAACTCAAAATTTTGACCAGAAAAAAAAATGACAGTGTTACCCCTTATGTTTTTTTTCAGGGGGGTGAAAAAATAAGTTTCTCCAATCTTCTCAAAACTCTGGATTCTGATAGAGGGCCACGAGACATGGACCTGGGTGCAAAAATTGAGCTCTAGACCCTTCCAGAGCTGAGATATTGAAACTCAAAATTTTGACCAGAAAAAAAAATGACAGTGTTACCCCTTATGTTTTTTTTCGGGGGATGAAAAATTAAGTTTCTCCAATCTTCTCAAAACTCTGGATTCTGATAGAGGGCCACGAGACATGGACCTGGGTGCAAAAATTGACGCTCTAGACCCTTCCAGAGCTGAGATATTGAAACTCAAAATTTTGACCAGAAAAAAAAATGACAGTGTTACCCCTTATGTTTTTTTTTCGGGGGGTGAAAAATTAAGTTTCTCCAATCTTCTCAAAACTCTGGATTCTGATAGAGGGCCACGAGACATGGACCTGGGTGCAAAAATTGACGCTCTAGACCCTTCCAGAGCTGAGATATTGAAACTCAAAATTTTGACCAGAAAAAAAAATGACAGTGTTACCCCTTATGTTTTTTTTTCGGGGGTGAAAAATTAAGTTTCTCCAATCTTCTCAAAACTCTGGATTCTGATAGAGGGCCACGAGACATAGACCTGGGTGCAAAAATCGACACTCTAGACCCTTCCAGAGCTGAAATATTGAAACTCTAAATTTTGACCAGAAAAAAAAATGACAGTGTTACCCCTTATGTTTTTTTTCGGGGGGTGAAAAATTAAGTTTCTCCAATCTTCTCAAAACTCTGGATTCTGATAGAGGGCCACGAGACATGGACCTGGGTGCAAAAATTGACGCTCTAGACCCTTCCAGAGCTGAGATATTGAAACTCAAAATTTTGACCAGAAAAAAAAATGACAGTGTTACCCCTTATGTTTTTTTTTCGGGGGGTGAAAAATTAAGTTTCTCCAATCTTCTCAAAACTCTGGATTCTGATAGAGGGCCACGAGACATGGACCTGGGTGCAAAAATTGACGCTCTAGACCCTTCCAGAGCTGAGATATTGAAACTCAAAATTTTGACCAGAAAAAAAAAAATGACAGTGTTACCCCTTATGTTTTTTTTTGGGGGGTGAAAAATTAAGTTTCTCCAATCTTCTCAAAACTCTGGATTCTGATAGAGGGCCACGAGACATGGACCTGGGTGCAAAAATTGACGCTCTAGACCCTTCCAGAGCTGAAATATTGAAACTCAAAATTTTGACCAGAAAAAAAAATGACAGTGTTACCCCTTATGTTTTTTTTCGGGGGGTGAAAAATTAAGTTTCTCCAATCTTCTCAAAACTCTGGATTCTGATAGAGGGCCACGAGACATGGACCTGGGTGCAAAAATTGACGCTCTAGACCCTTCAGAGCTGAGATATTGAAACTCTAAATTTTGACCAGAAAAAAAAATGACAGTGTTACCCCTTATGTTTTTTTTCGGGGGGTGAAAAATTAAGTTTCTCCAATCTTCTCAAAACTCTGGATTCTGATAGAGGGCCACGAGACATGGACCTGGGTGCAAAAATTGACGCTCTAGACCCTTCCAGAGCTGAGATATTGAAACTCAAAATTTTGACCAGAAAAAAAAATGACAGTGTTACCCCTTATGTTTTTTTTCGGGGGGGTGAAAAATTAAGTTTCTCCAATCTTCTCAAAACTCTGGATTCTGATAGAGGGCCACGAGACATGGACCTGGGTGCAAAAATTGACGCTCTAGACCCTTCCAGAGCTGAAATATTGAAACTCAAAATTTTGACCAGAAAAAAAAAATGACAGTGTTACCCCTTATGTTTTTTTTCGGGGGGTGAAAAATTAAGTTTCTCCAATCTTCTCAAAACTCTGGATTCTGATAGAGGGCCAGGAGACATGGACCTGGGTGCAAAAATTGACGCTCTAGACCCTTCCAGAGCTGAGATATTGAAACTCAAAATTTTGACCAGAAAAAAAAATGACAGTGTTACCCCTTATGTTTTTTTTTCGGGGGGTGAAAAATTAAGTTTCTCCAATCTTCTCAAAACTCTGGATTCTGATAGAGGGCCACGAGACATGGACCTGGGTGCAAAAATTGACGCTCTAGACCCTTCCAGAGCTGAGATATTGAAACTCAAAATTTTGACCAGAAAAAAAAAATGACAGTGTTACCCCTTATGTTTTTTTTCGGGGGGTGAAAAATTAAGTTTCTCAATCTTCTCAAAACTCTGGATTCTGATAGAGGGCCACGAGACATGGACCTGGGTGCAAAAATTGACGCTCTAGACCCTTCCAGAGCTGAGATATTGAAAGTCAAAATTTTGACCAGAAAAAAAAAATGACAGTGTTACCCCTTATGTTTTTTTTCGGGGGGTGAAAAATTAAGTTTCTCCAATCTTCTCAAAACTCTGGATTCTGATAGAGGGCCACGAGACATGGACCTGGGTGCAAAAATTGACACTCTAGACCCTTCCAGAGCTGAGATATTGAAACTCAAAATTTTGACCAGAAAAAAAAATGACAGTGTTACCCCTTATGTTTTTTTTCGGGGGGTGAAAAATTAAGTTTCTCCAATCTTCTCAAAACTCTGGATTCTGATAGAGGGCCACGAGACATGGACCTGGGTGCAAAAATTGACGCTCTAGACCCTTCCAGAGCTGAGATATTGAAACTCTAAATTTTGACCAGAAAAAAAAATGACAGTGTTACCCCTTATGTTTTTTTTCGGGGGGTGAAAAATTAAGTTTCTCCAATCTTCTCAAAACTCTGGATTCTGATAGAGGGCCACGAGACATGGACCTGGGTGCAAAAATTGACGCTCTAGACCCTTCCAGAGCTGAAATATTGAAACTCAAAATTTTGACCAGAAAAAAAAATGACAGTGTTACCCCTTATGTTTTTTTTCGGGGGGTGAAAAATTAAGTTTCTCCAATCTTCTCAAAACTCTGGATTCTGATAGAGGGCCACGAGACATGGACCTGGGTGCAAAAATTGACGCTCTAGACCCTTCCAGAACTGAGATATTGAAACTCTAAATTTTGACCAGAAAAAAAAAATGACAGTGTTACCCCTTATGTTTTTTTTTCGGGGGGTGAAAAATTAAGTTTCTCCAATCTTCTCAAAACTCTGGATTCTGATAGAGGGCCACGAGACATGGACCTGGGTGCAAAAATTGACGCTCTAGACCCTTCCAGAGCTGAGATATTGAAACTCAAATTTTGACCAGAAAAAAAAATGACAGTGTTACCCCTTATGTTTTTTTTTCGGGGGGTGAAAAATTAAGTTTCTCCAATCTTCTCAAAACTCTGGATTCTGATAGAGGGCCACGAGACATGGACCTGGGTGCAAAAATTGACGCTCTAGACCCTTCCAGAGCTGAGATATTGAAACTCAAAATTTTGACCAGAAAAAAAAATGACAGTGTTACCCCTTATGTTTTTTTTCGGGGGGTGAAAAATTAAGTTTCTCCAATCTTCTCAAAACTCTGGATTCTGATAGAGGGCCACGAGACATGGACCTGGGTGCAAAAATTGACGCTCTAGACCCTTCCAGAGCTGAAATATTGAAACTCAAAATTTTGACCAGAAAAAAAAAATGACAGTGTTACCCCTTATGTTTTTTTTCGGGGGGTGAAAAATTAAGTTTCTCCAATCTTCTCAAAACTCTGGATTCTGATAGAGGGCCACGAGACATAGGACCTGGGTGCAAAAATTGACGCTCTAGACCCTTCCAGAGCTGAGATATTGAAACTCTAAATTTTGACCAGAAAAAAAAATGACAGTGTTACCCCTTATGTTTTTTTTTCGGGGGGTGAAAAATTAAGTTTCTCCAATCTTCTCAAAACTCTGGATTCTGATAGAGGGCCACGAGACATGGACCTGGGTGCAAAAATTGACGCTCTAGACCCTTCCAGAGCTGAGATATTGAAACTCAAAATTTTGACCAGAAAAAAAAATGACAGTGTTACCCCTTATGTTTTTTTTACGGGGGGTGAAAAATTAAGTTTCTCCAATCTTCTCAAAACTCTGGATTCTGATAGAGGGCCACGAGACATGGACCTGGGTGCAAAAATTGACGCTCTAGACCCTTCCAGAGCTGAGATATTGAAACTCAAAATTTTGACCAGAAAAAAAAAAATGACAGTGTTACCCCTTATGTTTTTTTTCGGGGGGTGAAAAATTAAGTTTCTCCAATCTTCTCAAAACTCTGGATTCTGATAGAGGGCCACGAGACATGGACCTGGGTGCAAAAATTGACGCTCTAGACCCTTCCAGAGCTGAAATATTGAAACTCAAAATTTTGACCAGAAAAAAAAATGACAGTGTTACCCCTTATGTTTTTTTTCGGGGGGTGAAAAATTAAGTTTCTCCAATCTTCTCAAAACTCTGGATTCTGATAGAGGGCCACGAGACATGGACCTGGGTGCAAAAATTGACGCTCTAGACCCTCCCAGAGCTGAGATATTGAAACTCTAAATTTTGACCAGAAAAAAAATGACAGTGTTACCCCTTATGTTTTTTTTTCGGGGGGTGAAAAATTAAGTTTCTCCAATCTTCTCAAAACTCTGGATTCTGATAGAGGGCCACGAGACATGGACCTGGGTTGCAAAAATTGACGGCTCTAGACCCTTCCAGAGCTGAGATATTGAAACTCTAAATTTTGACCAGAAAAAAAAATGACAGTGTTACCCTTATGTTTTTTTTCGGGGGGTGAAA